>CM029642.1:36391080-36991080 GCA_017311315.1 Dendrocalamus latiflorus
ATTGTGCATGATATGTATCCCTGTTACCGCTATGTGCACTAGCTGATCCTGGACTAGTGCGATTTACATAGAGGGTTTCGGAGTTGTTTCTTCGGGATCCGAAAATATGTTCACGGTCCAACTCACCCGAAAACTTGGCAAGTTCGACTGATCCTGACTGCAAAGTTTACGATAGCTTGCTTCGTGGCACTCTTGTCAAGGAAGAACTATCCCACAAGCAGAGTGTCCACGTCGAAGGCCCATGAAGAGTAATGGTCCCATGGCAGAAATAGGGAAGAGGCCGCTTGCAAATCCAACTGACTGGCCAAATAGTCCGTGTCGGAGGAAAGAATGCCACCATTGACGCCACCCTCACCGCCTGCTTCATCTAGCTAGACTACGAGTTGAAGTCCTCCTCATCTTTGGTATTTGTCCCTTCAAACATGCTGCGAATAATCTCGTGGCAGTCAATGTGAGCACCCCACCATTTACCAACACCTTCGTTCAGCTTGAAGCCTGCAGAATCTCTGTCAACTACAGCTTCCTCCTCGGTGACCTGCACCGCTTGGGGCAACTCTTCTGTCAACAATAAACGGAAGAGGGGGACAAGATCATTATTGCCCGCTTGTGCGCCGATCACCCCAAAGGAATCACCCTAGTCAACAAAATGGACATACACCATGGGCCGCCAAAAGGTCGGAGAAGAAGGCCATTGCTAGCGATCTTCATGTATTGCTCCCACATGGCACTGTTAGTAAGTTTCACCATGTCCCACACGATTTGCCCCAAGGGTGTGACCATGGTGGCGGCCACTATCTCTATTATTGTCTTGTTTTTCAACGGCCCTAACAAACAAATGCTAAATGTACCGCGCGTAGTTTGACCATGCGTTAGGTTGGGAACAGTTACTACGGCATGCTCACAGCTGGACAGATCAAGTCCGAACGGACCGCCACGCACGATCTCACCACCATGGAACATGAACAGTTTATCCATTCCTACAGAGAATAACACGGCAGTAAGGCATCATTCCACCTAAAAAACGTACATACGATATTGAAATTAACTTACCGATAATAGGGGAGCGTCTGTACACCACGCGCATGAAATACTACATAGACAAATATATATAGCATTATTACCTATGTCATCAAATAGTGTTCTAAACAAATAATACAACAAAAATGCAGAAGGAGGAAGCAGGGAGGGATTGCAGGGGTGCGGTTCGCTGCGTGCCCTCCTGCACTTAAATAACCATGCGAGCAGGCAACAAACGACAGCGATGAGAAATGACGTGATGTAAAATTCAAATTTTCGCAAAAGATTCGAGCACTACTAGACCTAACGTGCCTCCCGGTCGCGCCCAGGCACCTAGCATGCCCCTTGCCGCGCCATGCACCTTGACACGCCCCCTGGCCACGCCATGCGCCCTAGCGAGCTCACCGGCGGCGTCAGGTGCCTAGCGCACTCTCCGGCTATGCAAGAATTTTTTGTACGGATAACCTTTTTTTATTCGGAAATACAGAAATATACCCACGGAAATTTTTTTTACAAAAATAGCCTCTAGTCGCCCAATGGGTGGGCGACTCGAGCCTCTCGCCCACCCGGCAAGCGACAAGAGTTTATGTCGCTTCACGGGAAAGCGACATCATGGAGTCGCTTTCTCACTGGGCGATTTAATGAAGTCGCCCAATGGCTGGGTGACTTTTAATGCAGTCGCCCAGTAGGTAGGCGACTTCATTCAGTCCCCCTGATTTTTGTAGAGTTTTGGCAATTTTGTAGTTTGAAACAGAGAAAAAATCTAGTATAGTTGTAATAAAAGTTTATGTGCACTGTATGTTGTAGGTGCACAAAAAAATTCCAATTTTTTTAAGAATAATTGACCGTAGAACGATAGATACATAGAGTGGTAAGTGATATTTTGATGTTGCTGAGAAATAGTTTACGGAGAGAACCGGTATGACTTGCTATCTGAATCATTGAATGCGAACATGCTAGATAATAAGCTTATGTCAATAGAAATAAACTTCATAATACAGTTGAGAGTAACATGCCGCGTACATTGTTATTACATGCATAACATATAGCATGATATGCGACTAAGAGCAACTCCGACAGTACTATTAGTAATGTGTGGAACCATGTACTTGTAATGTTCAGAACTCCACCACTAGTCCTAACATGCCTTAGGGAATATAACTTGCTGGGTCTATTACATTTTGTCTACTGGGTGTAGCGTGGTTGTTTCCCCTTTTTATCGCGCCTTGAAGATGGCTCCGCTGCATCCTTGTTCCGGTCACTCTTGGTCTTGAGAGCTGCCTCACGAGCTTGAAGCTCTTCCTCCTAACGCTTGATGGCTGCTTCACGCAGACTTAACTACTCCCGCCTCCTTTGCAGGTCATCCTCCTTGCCCTTCAGACGGATTTGGTCCACCCTCACGCGGCGCTCTTGCTCAAGCCGCATCTGTCGTTCCACCTCGCGAGCCTGAGTCATCTTGACAAAGTATTGTCCTTTGTTTTCCACCTCCACTGCCCGGTTCTGTGGCCATGCCGGCGGCACCCGATCCACCCATTTGATGAACTTGCAAGGCTATGTGTGGCGTGGTAGATGTCATGGATCAAGTTGAAAAACGATAACGAAAAATAAATGATTTAGTTGTCGTCGTTACCACGAAGTCGTCATCCAGGTCTGGACACTTGAAGAACCTACGGCCGTAGTTGGCTCGTTGTACTCGATCCGTGCAGACTCCCAACATCGTCCTAAAGCCGCAATGGCACTTCGGGCGCTCTTGCCACTCCGGCACTCCAAATGGGTCGGACCTCCAGGAAGACATTGTTGTGTAGTAGTATTGTGATGGCTTGAGGAGGAGATGTAGTATGGAAGACATAGGAGGCCTTTATGTAGGCAGGTTATCTGGTGCAGTGGGCATAGTCCATGGAGAGGACGACATGCGAATCTTTTCGCTTTTTCAGGATCTGGTGCAATAAATGTCCCTATGTAGGCTTTTCAGAGCATGTAGCCTCGTAATAAATTCATAGTTCGTAGCCTTTTCAGAAGTTGGACCATTCAATGTATTTGGTACAACGTAGCCTTTTCAGTCGTTTGCAGGAAATAAGTGCTACAACATTGCCTTCTCATAGGCCAGTAATCATAATTTCTGAAACAACAAGCTAAGGTGACATGAAAACTCACTGGAAAGGATACATGCCTATGACATGAACACTCACTGTAAAGGCTACAGCCTACGCCCCTATTTTGTTGGTTTCTGTAGCGATAGGCCTGGATTATCCTCAGGATTCCAGTGTAGCAATAAATGTCCCTATGAAGGCTTTTCAGATCGTAGCCTTTATGTAGGCAGTTTAGCTGGCATGTGTTGTAATCTGACTGAGCAAAGCTGCCCCGTTTTGTCATATCACTGCGTAAAGTTGGCATGTGTTGTCATCTCACCGAGTAAAGCTGAGCGCTTTTGTCATGTCTCTGGGCAAAGCAGCCCTCTTTTGTCCCGCCGTTCGATATAAATAGCACGGTTGAGGTCCCATGAAGTTGTAGCCAGAAAACCCTGTAAATCGAACAAAGAAGTACCTTCTATTTCGTGGTGGAACATACCATGGCGAAAGATGAGGGGCCAGTCGGATATGGGTCACCGAAGGAAGACCTTCCCTTGGAAAGGAGGGAGATGTTCGGTCCACAGTACCGCTTGATACCAAGCCGGTGTGCGCAACCAGCGTGGCCGAAATGCAGACACAATGAGTACGTGGTCGTGCAGGTCCTGGAAGGGCCGAATGATGGCGGGTGCCGTTTCTTCCGATGCCCACGCTTCGGGGTACAAATTACTAATAGTACATTTTTGTTATTGCTTATGGACCCTGTATGTTTACTGTCCTTTTTCGCAGATGGCGAAATGCGACTTCTCCCGCTGGATCGACCCTCCTCATGAACGGTATATTGACCGTTATGTGGGTACTTTATGGGACCGAATAATGGACTTGGAGTACCGAATGGAGACTCTCAATGAGGAGAACAATGACCTCCGCCAACAGATGCAACGCGAGAGGGGAAACAAGGAGGTTGTCAACATAGGAAGCTCGTACGATCCGACATGTTGCTGTGCAAGCCCAAGTTGCATATGTGCGTGCCACTACCACGATGGCCAGCCCCGTCCGAGGCGTCCACTTCAGCAGTTCTCCATGTGGGTGCCACAAGGCTCATTTGGCATATAAGCAACGATGTGTATGGTTGTACCGTAGTATGTACGAGGGTCGATCGAAATAATGTGCAATGTTGTTAAGCATGTCATGAATTGATTGTCTTGTGCACGAGCCAGAAAAGTATCTCATTTTAACAAACAGCAAATACATGTACTAAATAAGTACATAACCAACTACATTACAGAAAAGTCATGTAACTACTGATCAGGACATGCATTGAATCGTCTAGCTGTGTGCCCCTCCTGACCGCATCGACCACAACGTGCACCCGGTGTTCCAGCTTGTGATTCATCCATGTCATTCCTAATACGTCGGCTCTGTCGCCGACCCTTCCCACCCTTCAACATGTTAACATCCGGAACCCAGGTCCTCGATGCAATGTCCAAAGTGGCGAAGTTTCCCACCACCCTGGACCCTCGGAGCTCCCCACACCAAGCCTACAGTACCCTCCCCTTAAAGAAGAACTCGGACATGAAGTTCGAAGGATCCATACCCACGGTCCCGCATGCAGCGAGGACATGAGAGCATGGTTTGTGTAACAACTTAAGCTTGTTGCACGTGCAGCTAGGTTCATTTCCATGATCTCCAAGACATACCTCGTGGGTAACAAGTGAACGAGCCGTCCCAAATCCGGCTCTATCACGGAGTATCACCTCAAAACGATGCTCCCTGTTGCCCATGACCTGCACTGTGTGCAACTGACCCTTTTGTGCCTTCATCTCCATGTACGCAGTAATTTTTGCCGAATACAGAGCTCCGGGATTGGCCGCATGAAGTGCGGCACTCGCGTGCCTCTCCCTGAAGTACCAGATTGTGCTGTGAAGAACACCTTCCACGATGGCGACAAGGGGCTGAGAATGGAGACCCCTTAGAACCCAATTGTACAACTCGGCAAGGTTAGTTGTCATTATTCCGTACCTTGCGCCATCCGTGTCGTGCAACAGCGACCACTTCTCCAACGGTTCCCCCTCGATCCACTGCGCAAAGCACCTGATGTTTCGTGAGCTCCTTCTTCTTGGACCACTTGGGTTAGGCGCATCGATTGGTGGCAAGCATTGTGGTTGTGCCGCCCCAGGAGTGACCGGCTCCTTGCTCCTCTCTTCGACGTTCTTCCTAGTGTGCTCATCCAACAACCTCCACAAAGCATCAAATTTCCTCTGTTGGTTCTGCCTAGCCATCCTCTTGAATAGCTTCATCAAAGATTATTTAGGGAATTGCTTGAAAAAGTTTGCCCCTAAGTGACGACTGCACCACCGGTTCCTCATGTCCGGCCAAGGAAAGGGCTCCTCGGGGTCTTCTTGAAGTTTTCTTATTGCCTTGATAATACCGGCGTGGCGATCATGGATTACGCACACACCAGGCCGAGTGGCTACAACTCCAGCCCTCACATGTTTGAGAAACCACAGCCAGCTCTCGTAATTCTCACTCTCCACAAATGCAATGGCCAACGGCAATATTTGATTGTTACCGTCAACGCCTATGGCCGTCAGGATCTGCCCCTTGTATTTGCCTGTCAAGAAGGTCCCGTCAATTGAGATCACTGGCAGCATGTGCCTGAATGCTTCGATGCTAGCACCAAATGCAAACATTGCTCTCTGCAACACCGCATACCCTGGCGGACTTATGGACGGCTTCTCATGGAGGGCGATGTACGTGCCCGGGTTCCTTTCCTGCAGGACATTAAGCATACGAGGAAGGTTGTCGTACGCCGCCTCGAAAGTGCCAAAACGTTTTTCCAACGCCTTCTGCTTGGCACGCCACGCCTTTGCGTAGCTAATCTTATACTTGAATTTATTCTCAATAGCTACCACAATATGCGTGCCTGCCATGTCCTTCTTCTGCACTATCTCCCCATACATGAGATTGGCTATAAATCCGGACGTCAGGTTACGATGTCTCGCCAAGACAGTGTTTAGAATGCAGTAGTGCGGCTCAACCTTGGACACAATCCAATGAGTCTCATACTTAGGTTTACGGGCGTGCACCCGCCAAGGGCAACCAGTCTGCTCGCACTTCACAGTGTACTGCTCCTGGCTTGATTTGACGAGGCGAAATGTCCGCTGCATTGAAAGGGCCCAAAGCTTGATGGCATCCTGCAGCGCTTCCTTGTCAGCAAACATAGCATGCAACCGAACCTCTGTCTCATGGTACTCCCATTGTGATTCATGCTCATCATGTGCGGAAAGACCCTCCGCATTAAACCGGTTCCATTCCTGGGGGATAGGAACTTCATCCTCATCGGAACTGTCCTCGTCGTCGTCCTCTACAGCTTCCTCTTCATCCCATGCCCTCTCGTCATCAGAGTCCATCTGCTGCACAATGTACTCATTATACTCTCCTTCATCGGCTTGCCCAGTTGGCTCTCTATGGCTTGACGGCTGTAACTCTCCTTCATGTACCGCATCGGCTTCATGACGAGCAACTTCATCATGTCCGCCAACATGCGGCCCGCCCGAGCTGCTAGCACCTCCCACAACAACGGCTGTTGCACGAGCTTCCTCAGTTGCTTGTACTGAGCATGGTTGCACAAGCAGCACACACTCGTATCCACGACGCCGGCACCCTAGCACAAAGCCCTTCCATGTGGCAGAGCGCACCAATGTCTTCAACTCCCATCTGATGTCCGTGGGAGATCGGCTCCAAAGCCCTTGCACGACGACGCTGTACACCTCGGGGTTCAACGAAAAACTCCAGGTCAGCCAAAGCTGCACATCTCCCATTCGAGCATTCTCGTCATCCGGAAGTACGAGAGTGACTTGCGGAAAATCGCTCAAATCCACACCATTTGGACCTTCACGAATGGTTCCAGCTCCGTAATACACTCTCAATGTAGTGGACATTGATGATGTCGGCCTGCATATATACTTCAATTTTGCGACATGTCAAATAATATCGCACAATACTAAACTTCCTATATCACAAACTTTGCTAAAATTTCTATACTACCATACTACAAATTGCATACCAAACATTTTCTACAATAATATTTTCATACTAACACGGTACTAATTATTCTACATCTATAATTTTTATTAACACCAACATTTCATATAAATAATAATGCAAATACAACATAATCCAAAAAAATACCGGGATCCAAATTGATGGAATAGCTTCTACTCCTCCTTCCTCCCTCACCTCCTCCTCTCCTCTTCTTCTTCCCCTCCTTCCTCCCTCACCTCCTCCTCTCCTTCTCCTCTTCTTCCCCTCCTTCCTCTCCTTCTCCTCTTCTTCCCCTCCTTCCTCTCTTCTCCCCCTTTCTTTTCCTTCTTCCTCTTCTCTGTGCGCTGAATGTGTTTGCTGAATGAGTGAAAAATGTGGTTGGTAGTGGGAGCCAGCTGGGCAGGCCGCCTTAACCCCCCTGTCGCCCTAGCGTTGGGCGACTGCAATGCAGTCGCCCAACCGTACAGCGACTTAAATTAAATCGCCCAACGTGCAGGCGACAGCGCTGATTCGCCCAACGGTTCGCAGATTCTTTAAATGTCGCTTCCCGGGTGGGCGAAAGTCTCTAGTCGCCCCCCCCATTGGGCGACTGGAGGCTATTTTTGTAAAAAAATTTCCCGCGGGTATATTTCTGTATTTCCGAATAAAAAAAGGTTATCCATACAAAAATTTCGCTATGCAAGGGGCTATTTCCGTAAACAAAATGTCCACGGGGCCAATTTCATAAAAAAAACTACTCCCAAGGACCACAAAATTAATTTCGCAAGTTGATAGGCTCGAATATAAAATCCTGCGCAGTTGGTGGCAATTAGTAGCACCTACCGCTAGAAAGTGGCGTATTTAATATCCTGAACACCTACCGCTAGAAAGTGGCGTATTTAATATCCTGAACCTGAAGCTCAGGGAAGGCAACCAAGACAGCACCCCCGAGTGAAGGAACCTTGATTATTTAGTGCATCGTTTGATCCTTTCAGTGACTCCTCTTCTTATGATTATGTAGCTAGTGCTCTAAATAACTTTGCTCTAAATAGCTTAAAAGCTATAGATTTTAGCTTTTATTGTAGTCTTTTGGCCATAATATACTGTAGCAAATATTAGCCTTTTCTGAGTTAAAAATAAGAAAAATTAATAAAACAAAGTAAAAAACATCGCTATATCTTTAGAATAATACAAAGAAATAAAGAAAAAAGGAAAAACCAAAAAAATCAAAATTAAAAAACCAACACGTTTCAAAAAGTTTCTAGAAGCTAAAGCCGTTTAGTGCTTGCTTTGATCCTTTCAGCGACAGGAAGTTGAGAGTGGATTATCTGCCCATGACTGTATGTGCATATGCAGTAGGGAGAGGGTGAGGAGATCGTAGTTGCGCCACCATGCACAATAGATTCGTCATGTCCGATGCCGCCCACGGAGCGACATCTATGGCCAGAGGCAAGGAGAAAAGAGGAGAAGCAGGGGAGAGCCTACAAACATGAATGAACAGTTTATGTAATTAAGTACAAACAGGGATGCCCTACTAATAGAGCACAATGTTGTCGTTGTCATGGTTCAAATATACATTCTCACGCTTAAAATCAAAGATTTGCAGTTACTCCTGTGGATTCCTTACTTTCTCTCTCTTGATACAAAAGATACTTGGTCACAAAAGAGTGCTGTTTTAGGATATGTAAACTCTGACAATCGGTATCTATATGAATGAACACATAAAAAATAATTTGTGTATATTTGTCTCAACAAATACTTTCATAATTTAACTTGAACCTATTTTTGTCCGACAGATTCCACAGGTCCGACTCCGCCGACGGCTGGTCATGGGTCGTTGGGCCTATAAATAGGAAGGAGTAGTTTAAATAAATAAGTACAAATAGATGTTACTGATATATCCTAGAATTGATCATAGTGATGATTGTATCATTTCTATGTTTATGTTTTTGAATAATATGTTATTTTATTCCTTAAATAAATATCTTTCATATTGATCAATAAGCATGCGACTTATTTATAGAACTCTTTATTCATGTTTTGATATTATTTCAAATTATCCCTGATCTTATATCATTATATGGGACAATTATAATTTATAGATTAGCACAAGTATTGATTGATGATTATTTTCCAAGGATGATGAATATAGAGATATTAAATCAATAATGTGGACACATGTTAGAGAACATGATATTGGATTGACCTACCACGAGACATTGCAGAAATTGTTGTATTCTTAAGTGTCATCAGTTGGTCTCATACAGAGTGTATGTATGATTATTATGCCTAAGATTGACATAGTTTTCTACATGTGTAATAGTTTACTTAGGGATTACTAACACTACTCTGTAACTGGGTGATCATAAATGTAGCTTTCAAGTTTATTATGAAACATGCGAAGGAATATGAGCGATCAAGATGGAATTTAGCCCTCCTATATAATGGGAGAGATATATCTGGACCCCTCAATATAGTTAGATTAAGGAAGTGCATGGCCATACCAAATATGGTTGATAAGTCAATCACAACTAAGTAATCCACTACATATTTGAGTGAAAGATCGAGCTATCAAAGGATGGCACGCTTCTCGCCTAAAATTCAATCTGGTATTGTGAGGCAAAAAAATCAGTATATGAGCTCTATATAGGTTCGTCCGATATGGTCTTTATGTATATTTGAGAGTTGATATGTCCGACTAGAGACTTGTGGACCAGAAAGGAGTTTTCAATATACATGAACCTACAAGGTTACACACTTAACGGGTTAGAACAATAAGGGTCTGGATTATGCTTTCTGTGTACGATATGATTTCTATTCTATTGGATAAGGATCCGGTTGGTAGACTCCTAGTAAATGCGATCTCTACTTGTGTTGGATGAGGATTCGATTGGAGGCTATATATTAAGAGAGTCGTGGGACTAAAGGTGGCATCTTGTACACACCCAACGGAACCCTAGCCACAACCTCTCAAAGCCCCTGTCGTGCATGTTGGTGCTAGCACACCGACGCACGATGTTCCTCCCTAGACGTGTGGAATGTGGTGCTAATTAGGACAATCATGAGGAGAGTACTATTGCTTAGAGGACGATCGACTATTTCCACTACACTGACATACTCTACATTGAATCAGCTGCTTCAACTCTATTTCCACTGAACTGCGTTTCTAGTTGTAACAATCTATGATCTCTTACTTGCATAGATTACTAGTATACGCGGTAGAAAATTTTAATCTGTGCTAGTGTAGCCTACCTGTATACCAACAGTGTTATCAAAGCCATCTTGTGCAGTATTTGATCTGGATTAGTTGCACATAGTTAATATGTGGCACTTATAGATTGGATCAATTACTTATCTAATATGATAACTTAGATCGGTTCGCATTAATAGATTAGTTTAGGCACTGGTTGATGAGGTCAATTGGTTTCAATGATAATAGATGGGTTCGTAGGAAGTATGAATTGATAGCACTGCATGATTAGCTGCGCTTGTTCATGGTAGCATTGCACATTATCCCTTCTAGTTAGGACACCACCATTAGGGTAGAACATGATGTGCAATCGTGTAGAGTTACCAAATCGAGTTGTTGTTCTTTTTGAAACTTCCTGTGCCGATCAATGTGACTGATCAATACAAAATCGAACACCATGCTAGGTAATTGTACTGTATGTTATAGGTATTATGTGTTCATCCTGTATGATAGAATTGGATTCTATGCATAACTCATTTTTACCGAGGTTAATATGAATAGTATGACCCATTGTGTATGTGATGCATGCATGAGTATTTCGTTGTCTGTGTGTCATGTTGATTTATAGCCATGGGCTACAAATTATTGTATAACAGCCTACATGTTGACTTGGGATACTTGATATTTTCATATGTAATTAATTGTTAGCTATTATGAGTAATGACTAAGTAGATGAATGAGATGACCTCAAGCATTGATGGCTTGGTGAACAAGAAGTGTAGTGATGGAGATTGCTATGCTAATTAAGGACCATACTATCTCACAGTTTAATATGGTTAACTGTGAATGTTTTAATGTTCTTGTTATACTATTATTTGTGTTATTATTATCCTTGGCGTTTTAAACATGATATAATAGTATCCCTCTAGAAATATTACGTAAAACTTGGTGTCCTTCGAATTGTTGCACCGATTAAGATTTTGATCATTAACCGGTAGGTCTACCAAAATAGGGTACTGTTAATTATCTCAATAAGATAGAGTAAGTATTGGACACTTCATGTGTAATATTAGTTTAACTTGACTAGGCTATCAAGATAGTTTTAGGCCTAGGGGCATAGTGTTGAGGCTTGGACATATAGATGTCACTCAATAAACAAGAGTTACATGTGATGTAATTAGCAAGGGGTTGTTTACCTACATCGCTAGGTTTCTAGCAGTGATGCCAAAGCTCACTAGGACTTAGTGAAATATAGATCTTGACTCACTATATGTATTTAGATGGAACATAGTTTTTAAACATATAGTGGGAGTATCTTTTATTACATTATTTAATAGAAGATTTTACATAAACCTAGTATTAAATTTCTGCATATGTTTTTGAGAGACCATGTGGAGGTCATCCCATGTGTGTGATGGATAATTGACATCGGTTTAGGAAAGTCGAGTTTGAATTGGTTGGTTCGGTCCTTGACGTTGCGTGGTGCAATCGGGCTCGGTCGGACTTGGTCAAACCTGGTCAAAATGGTTAGGATGCATATTATGTCGACTTGTCAGGTTTGGGCTATTTCATTAATGCATTTATGCTTACATATATCGAGTGGTGCTATTTGATGTGTTTCTTGTCTGTGTTGGCTTCAGGACGTCGAGGCGGAGTCGTGGCGAGACACGAGGTGACCGGACTAGACACGGGCAGTGTCGAGGTTAGAACGGTCGGATGTGTCGAAGACGGCGGAGACTTGAGGTGGTTGCGAGGCTTGGACGACAAGGAACAAGGAAGCTTCCCGGAAGGTGCACGAGGGGCGTTTCGGTAAAAACGCAAGGCTGCACAGGCGGGAGCGGGTTCCGTTGGATCTGGCGGGCGTAACGGGTTGGAGACCCGTTAGCCAAGGGCTATATAAAGGAGGGAGTGGCTGCATGCCCCTCATGGCTTTGGGAGAGAGTTAGGGTTTGCTAGAGTCAAAAGAGCCTTTGGAAGGTGGTTGGGCTTTAGGGCTTTAGTTGTTGAGAGGCAGAGAGTGTCTCCTGGTTGTCTCCTCCCCTCTGTACGTTGTGTTCTTCCAAGAAACATGTAGGGTTCTTGTTTTCTTGAGTTGAGAAGAGGGAGAGGATGGATGGAGACCCTTGTAATCATTCCTCTTGTTCTAATGTCCATGCGTATGGGGACTCCTACGTAATCCTTGTTTGGTTGGAATGAAATTTCTGAAGTTTTCTCTTGTGCAGCCTCTCTGTTCTTCGTTCCTCTCTTTGAGTGATTTCTTGATTTTTTGAGTTTTGAGTTGTTTCTTGCTGAGGAGTGCCAAAATGGGTTGCTATGATCTAGGATATGCTCAAAAGCCATTTGGCTAGTCAATCCTAAAAGCATACCTTGTTTAATCTCAGATTTGGATTTTTGGCCTTCTTTGTTCTTACTTATCTTGTTTAGGGTTTTGGTGTTTTTCTTGTTTCCCTTCTCAAGTTGACCTGATTTTTGGTCTGAGAAGTCCCTTGGTTATTGCTATCTTGACTGCAAAATCTCATAAGCAAAGGACTTAAGACCATTGAGTAATTTGGATTTTGTGTTGTCCCTGTTTAGTTCATGCTCATTTCTAGGGTTTTGGTGCATTTCTTGATTCCCTTCCTGAGATGGCTTGAAATTTGGACTCTCTAGTCCTAGGGCTATTGCTAATATATCTGCAAAGTCTCTTGGCCATAGGATCAAAGTTGGGATGGAAATTTGAAGTTTTGTTGTGGCACTCTGTAATTTTCAGTCTAGGGCTCAAATTTGAAATTCTTGAGTTTCAGTTGTTCTCCACTTTTGTTTGGAGCCTTTATGTTGTTTAGAATAGATCCTTGATGTCTTGGTCTGAAAAGATTAGAAGCATACCTTCCATTTCCTTGAATTCGACAAATACCTGATGTTTCAGCTTGTCTGCGCTGTTGCTGGACAGCATAACCGGTCAGACCAGCTCCCTGCCGGCGGTCAGACCGGCTGGCTGTTGGCGGTCTGACCGGCGACCAACGGGCGGTCAGACCGGTCAGGCGGTCAGACCGGCCCTACCAAGGCGGTCAGACTGGCCAGTAGGATTTTTGGGTGCATTCTTTTTTCTTTGGTTGCTCTTCCTGTGTTGGTTTTCTTCATCTCTGTGCATTCTCAGAGAGCTTGAGACTTCTGCTCTTCATAGCTCCTCATAGCTATTGGAGAAGAGTATTTTTCGTGGGTCTCTTGAGGGGTCATTTTTAAAGTCGACATTCACCCCCCTCTGTCGCCATTTTGATCCAACAATTGGTATCAGAGCCGGTTAGCTCTTCTTCATAGATCTTAACCGGTCTCTAGAGCCATGGCGATGGACAAGTACTCGACCAAGCCTCCCGTCTTTGATGGCATCGATGACCCCTTCTGGAAGAGCCGAATGGAGACATACATCCAGGCTTAGGGGTATGCCATCTGGTGTAAGGTCAAGGTCCAGTTTGTTGTTCCTGCCGATGAGAACATCAACGCCGGGAATATGGCTGATGTTGAGGCAAACGCTAAGGCAAGGAACATCATAATCCAGGGCTTGAGTCGTAGCGAGTTTGACCGCATATCTCATCTTTCGTCCACCTTCGATATTTGGGAGACCCTCGATGCTTACCATGAGGGCACCACCCAAATAAAGACGGTGCGACAGGACCAATTCAAGCGAGATTACAACAAGTTTGAAATGCTCGCTGGCGAGTCCCTCGATGAGTGTTTTGCGTGTTTTCACAAGATTCTGAGCAACCTCCGAGCGGTCGGTCTCACATACCCCGACTCTGATAACGCTCGATAGATGCTCGCTGCACTCGACCTTCGTGTTTGGGAGATGAAGGTGACTACCATCAAGGACACCACGGACCTCTCGACTTTGACTCTTGATGCGATGTACTCACGCCTCAAGACTCACGAGATTGACATTGTCTCTCGCAAGTCGAAGTCACAGTCGATGCCCCTAGTCACCGATCCCAGTTCGGCTTCTGGTTTTTCTTCTGATTCGCTGTGTGGATTCTCCCTTGCTGCTCTCTGTGACATAACTGATGATCAGTTAGAGCAGCTTGCGGATGAACAGTTAGCCCTCCTAGCTTGGAGATTCTCCCATGCTTACAAGAGGAGGAGGGATGGAAAGAGAGGAGGACTCGTGATTTGCTTCGAGTGTGGTGGCCCCAACCACATTCGGGCAAACTGCCCCAAGCTGGGGAAGGGCAAAGGTGACTACGGCGGTTCGGGCAAGAACGACTACATCGACAAGAACCGCAACAAGAAGCCCTCAGTTCCCGCACAAGGCAAGAAGAAGTTCCGCGACCTTGGCAAAGCCAAGAAGCTCTTCCACCGTGTCCTCACCGCTTTCGATGACCTCGATCTCAGCGAGGTGGAGGGGTGGAGCAACGACGATGGAACGGACGAGCAAGAACCCAAGGGCAGCGACGACTTCTCCGGCATGTGTTTCATGGCCCTTGAGGGCGAACTAAGCGACAGCGAGCTGTACTCCGACTCCGACGAGATATCCCCCACCTACGACCAGCTTAATGATGCTTTTCTTAAGCTAGGTAGATTCCATGCTAGATCTAGAGCTAGGTGTAATGAGTTGGAGAAGGAAGTAGAGAGTTTGTCACGGGAGCTTACTTCACTTAGATCTGCTCCCTCCCATGACGATTGTGATGTATGCTCTGCTTTGCTGGATGACATGGAGAAGCTAAGGACCTTGCATGACAGTGTGTCCTCCGAGCTTGACATGATTAAGGTGGAGAACATTAGTCTTCTTGCTGAGCTTGAGATGAGTAGGGTAGCTCCTGTTTCATCTACTACTGTTGAGACTAGTGCATGCACCTCATGTGAGGATAAGGACAACACATTTAGAGGTCTTTATACCATGTTGCTCAATCTGCCAGAGACTTGTGAAAACTGCAATAATTTGAAGATGAACCTAAAACGGACAGATCATAAAATTGCTGAATTACAAGCTTTTCTTCTTGAGCCTATTGCTTCTTGTGTGAATTGTCCCAAGCTTACTGCTGAGCTTGAATCTATTTCCAAACAGTTTCAAGAATTAGTTGATGACAACAATAGATTGGCTCAAAATGCTTCTAAGGACCCTGTTAGCTCACCATGCATTAATTGTAACAAACTAAAATCTGACTTAACTGCATTGGATGAAAATGTGTGAAGCTAACTAAGGACCTACTAGAGAAGCCACCTTCTGCTTGTAATGTGTGTGCTGTTGAGGGGGAGAAGCCCAAGGGTAAGGTAGAGACGCCTAGCGACGTGAACCAATTGGCTAGCAGTAGGACTGTCCATTCTAAGTCGGATGTGCGTGCACAAGCCATTCGTTCCTCTACTGTTGGTTCTTCTTCTTCCTCTACTCCCTTACCTTCTGCTACTCCTTCTTCCCCCTGCTCTTCTTGCACCTCTCTCTTTCGGGAGTGTTAGTATCTTATGAACACTCTCGAGAGATTTGTAGGCAGCAAGAAGAAGCTTAATCTTATTCTAGACCAATCCAAGATTTGCATATTTAATCAGGGTCTAGGATATGATTTCTATGAGGATATGAGGAAGCATCCACCTGCTGTGCTCAGACCCATAGCACCAGGTGTGATCGAGACTGAGCCCAGGACCGAGAAAGTCCAATTTAAGTCAGCAGGCTTTGTCCAAGGGATTTCTGACAGCAAGGTGAGTCCACCTGCTGCTTCAGCCTATCAGAAGGCGAAGCCTCACCGTGTTACTTCTACCTCTCAGAAGGTGAAGTACCACTGCACCTTCTGTCAGAAGGATGGACACTCGATCGAGCGATGCTTCAAGCGCACCAAGATCACGCAGAGAGACTGTACTGAGGCTCTTAGGCGTATTCAGGGTCAGCCCCAGACCTTGAGTGCCCCTAAGACCAACACGAGGTCTAGGCTTGCTTCTGTTGATGGGTTTGGGCAGCATCGAGGACTTGGTTTTTTCGAGTTTTCTGGTTTTCGTCCTCATGCTCCCTATGGTCGTGACTTCCGCCGTTCTGAGGGTAGATCTCACTTTCCCCGTCGAGATGGCTACCCGCGGCGTGATCAGCATGTTGCCGGTGCTCCGACTCGCTCTCCCGTAGCAGTCAAACCCAGCAACAGCTTTAGGTCTACACATAGACCTTCTGCTTCTTTGAGCAACGGAGAGCGTAGGGTAGATAGAGGTCAGTCGTGTTTGACTACTTCATCTGCTCGACGTGTTACTCAGTATTGGGTGCCAAAATCACTCTTGATTTACCCCAGTACTGAGACCTTACTCTCTGTTTGACTCAGGTTCGCCGGGCAGGGAAGGGAAAGGTTTGGCTCATAGACTCCGGGTATTCACGACACATGACCGGAGACTCTCATTGGTTTTCTTCCCTTGCCCGTGCTCCCGGTTATGAGACGATCACCTTCGGAGACGCTTCATCTGGCGAGTCATCGCCAAAGGTACAGTGCGCGTTAATGATTCTTTCATTTTGAAAGATGTTGCTTTGGTTAGTAAGCTGCAGTATAATTTGCTTTCCGTTTCTCAGCTTACTGATGACGGTTTCGAGGTGAGCTTTAAGAAAAATGCTTGCAAAATTCTTGATTCTTCGGGTAGTCTGGTTTGCGGGATTTCTCGTTTTGGGAGGATCTTTCGTGCTGATTTTTCTGAGTCTTCTGGTGATCCTCTAAAGTGTTTAGTTGCTTCTGAGTCCCGTGACCTTTCTTTCTGGCATAGGAGACTTGATCATATTGGATTTGACCATTTGACCCGAGTTAGCGGCCACGATCTCATTCGTGGTCTGCCGAAACTCAAGATGGTCAAAGATCTAGTTTGTGCTCCTTGCCGGCACAGCAAGATGGTTGCCGCTTCTCACCCTCCAGTCATACTGACTATGACCGATGCACCAGGACAGCTGCTGCACATGGACACAGTTGGACCAGCTCGAGTGCAGTCAGCAGGAGGGAAGTGGTATGTTCTTGTCGTAGTCGATGACTTCTCGAGGTACTCTTGGGTGTTTTTCTTAGCCTCGAAGGATGAGACGTTTACACATTTTTGAGGTCTTTTCAGTAGGCTTTCTGTTGAGCTCTCGGGTGCCTTACGAGCGATCTGCAGTGATAATGGCACGGAGTTCAAGAATTCCTACTTTGAGAGGTTCTGCGATGAGACAGGTGTAGAGCATCAGTTCTCTTCTCCGCGCATCCCACAGCAAAATGGCGTCGTGGAGAGAAAGAACCGTACCTTGCTCGTGATGGCCAGGACGATGCTTGATGAGTACTCTAAAGTTTTGGGCTGAGGCTATAGCCACCGCGTGCCATGTCTCAAATCGAGTTTTTCTTCGGGCACACTTGCACCGCACTTCTTATGAGTTGAGATATGGGCGAAAGCCCAGTGTATCTCATTTTCATGTGTTTGGTTGCAAGTGCTTTATTCTGAAGTCCGGGAACCTAGACAAGTTGGAGTCACGTTCTTGTGATGGGATCTTTCTAGGTTACTCGACTTCTTCGCGGGCTTATCGGGTTTGGAACTGCGAGTCTAGCAAAATGGTAGAGACCTGTGAGGTGACCTTCGACGAGGCCAGTCCGAGGACTAGGCTCGATATCTCAGGTTCTTTAGAGTAGACCGAGCCCATCTTTGTGGATAATGAAGACGATGGAGATGAGGGTTGCTTACCCGATCCAGTTCCTCATCCTCCATCCGAGGTGCCATCTTCCACCGCACCTCGAGGCGATCAGCCCATGCCTTCTGCCTCTTCTGGAGCCAGTGGTTCTGTTCCTACCTCGTCAGCTCATGAGGTAGTGGCCACTTCTTCATCTCATCTTGGACCTCCTAGACATATCCAAAAAGACCATCCTTCTGAGCAGATTATTGGAGACCTCTTTGAGCGAGTCACTCGTTAAAAGTCTGGCATGTCGTATTTCTGTCTCCATTCTGCCTTTGTTGCCACCTTGAGCCCAAGGATGTTAGTCATGCTCTGTCTGACGAGTCTTGGGTCAATGCTATGCATGAGGAGTTAGAGAATTTCAAGAGAAACAAGGTCTGGTCACTTGTTGAGCCCCCTCGAGGTCACAATGTCATTGGGACTAATTGGGTGTTCAAGAACAAGCAGAGTGAGGATGGTGTTGTTATTCGGAACAAGGCTAGACTGGTAGCTCAGGGCTTCTCCCAGGTTGAGGGTCTGGATTTCGAGGAGACCTTTGCCCCTGTAGCTAGACTTGAGGCCATTTGAATCCTGCTTGCCTTTGCAGCTTCTAAGGGTTTCAAGCTTTACCAGATGGATGTCAAGAGTGCCTTCCTCAATGGCTTTATTGAGGAAGAAGTCTATGTGAGATAGCCTCTAGGTTTCGAGAACCCCAAATACCCAAACCATGTCTTCAAGCTTTCTAAAGCGTTGTATGGACTTAAGCAGGCCCCTAGAGCTTGGTATGAGAGGCTTAAGTCCTACTTGTTGAGTCATGGGTTTGAGATGGGTAAAGTAGACAAGACCTTGTTCATCGCCGGCATGGCACTGATCTTCTGCTCGTCCAGATTTATGTGGATGACATCATCTTTGGCGGCTCCTCTCATGCTCTTGTTTCCCAGTTCTCGGATGTCATGAGCACCGAGTTTGAGATGAGCATGATGGGTGAGTTGACCTTCTTCCTTGGCTTCCAGATCAAGCAGACTCGGGAGGGTACCTTCTTGCATCAAGGCAAGTACACTCGTGACCTCCTGAGACGCTTTGATATGAGTGATGGTAAGCGTGTCAACCCCCATGGTATCTTCCGCTACACTTGACCCAGATGAGGACGGCGAGCCAGTTGATCAGAAGGAGTATCGCACCATGATTGGCTCCCTCTTGTATCTCACCGCCTCGAGACCGGACATACACTTCGCTGTGTGTCTATGTGCTTGCTTTCAGGCTTCTCCTCACGTATCTCACCGCCAGGCGGTGAAGCGCATCCTTCGGTACCTTCGAGCTACCATTGACTATGGTATCTGGTACTCTTCCTCGTCCTGTCTTTCCTTGAGAGCCTACTCGGAGGCAGACTTTGCTGGCTGTAGGATAGATAGGAAGAGCACTTCTGGCACCTGCCAATTCATTGGCACTTCTCTCGTTTCCTGGTCTTCGAGGAAGCAGTCCGGTGTTGCACAGTCCACCGCAGAGGCCGAGTACGTTGCTGCAGCCAGGTGCTTTGGATGGTCTCGACCCTGCTGGACTTTGCGTTAGTTATCGATAGTGTTCCACTCTTTTGTGATAACACTTCTACGATTAACATTGCTAAGAACCCAGTGCAACATTCTCGGACCAAGCACATTGATATTCGCTATCACTTCCTTAGAGACCATGTAGAGAAGGGTGACATCGTGCTCCAGTTTGTGGAGAGTGATCACCAGTTGGCTGATATCTTCACCAAGCCTTTGGATAGCTCTAGGTTTTTAGCTCTGCGAGGAGAGCTTGGGGTGGTTTGTCCTTATGGACTGTTGTGAGGGGGAGCTTTGTGCTTTACTGCTTTATTATATTGATTATGCTCTTGCTCCTTTCTGTTGCATTGCATTCGGGGTGCATTGGGGTTAGTCCTTCTAGCATAGGTTAGAGTGGTTCTCTTGACTAGCTGCTTAGACTTCTTACTCTTATCTTGTGATTCTAGGGTGCTGCTTATTAGCTGTTTCTCTTCTCTCTAGGTTGAGCTCACTCACTGCTTATAGGTTCTAGCGAGGGTCGGGCCACCCTCGGGTAGATAGGGTACGTGTTTGCTCCTTAGCGTGTTAGATGATCAGTTGATAGTCCTAGAGTCTCATGGGGTAGATGAGAGTCAGTCTAAGCCATAGCATCTTCTTTATCTCATCTATGCTTTAAGGACTACCCTTTCTGTTTTTATTGCCAGCTTCCCGTTTTTATTGCTTTGGTTCAGGGGGAGTTCACTTGGGAGCTTCTGGAGCTTAATATTGACATAACTCAACTTGAACTAAAAGTGGCATCTCATGTTGAGGGGGAGCTGGATTTTCTTGCATTTCAGCATTTCGCATTGTAATATAACTACATTGAGCCTTGATTATTATCCTGTTATGACCTGGTTACAATGCTTTACATCTTGCCATGACTTGTGCTTATTTGCTAGATCTATCATGACTTCATATGTGACTAGCTTTTGCCATGATAAGTTCATTAAACTTGCTCAACTTGAATTAAAACTTGTCATGCTAGCTCTCGAGATTAGTCTTTCTCTAGCTATCCTCTTATGATTCATGCCATGTCAAATAGGCTGAGTTGAGTCTTGAATCTTTGTTGAGCGTTAGATTGAGCTATGCTAGTTCTTGTTGTAGCATGAGTTAGTACAATCATTCAAGAAAGCAAAAAGATCTCTTTTGTGCGAAAAAACTGATCTCACCAATTCTTTCTCATGAGATGGTTTGCCATTGCACTAGGCATGAACTCAGGGGAAGTTTTGGATGACCAAGATCATCTCCTTAAGCTCTGTGCTTGGAGTGGTCGCATAAGGCTTGAGATCTAGCACATGACTAAACAAAAATCTTGGTTGGAAACAATCATGAGTTTCTCAAAGTAAAAATATGTCATTTGTGCTAAATTTGCTAAATTTCAAAGGTTACAAGTACTTAAACAAATGTTTCACTCTTGAGCTTGTAGCACTCTAATATGACTCAATACTAGCTTCTTAGTTTCGCTTAGCTTATTGACATGGTTTGCATCATCCTTAGATATCTCTAGCTAGACTATGATCATGGATGACTTGACATGCTAAGAATTTGCACTAAATTTCAGATTGTCATCTATTTGGTTTAGCTGGCTTATATATATCCTATCATGATCTAGATAGCATTCTATTGAGTTATGGCTTGATATAATACTTAATGGTCATTTTGGATAATTCTCATAGCTCTAAATGCTTAGAATAATCAAACTTCAGCCATTTCATTCATTTCCATGTCTTGTCCTCTTCCTTGCATCCTTGATGTGTTTATTGCCAAAAGGGGGAGAATAGTGGTAGAAAAAGCCATTTCGGGAGCTTTGAGGAAAACTTGTTCTTTCCTTTGCTCCTTGCGAGGCTTGGACGACAAGGAACGCAAGGCTGCACAGGTGGGAGCGGGTTCCGTTGGATCTGGCAGGAGTAACGGGTTGGAGACCCGTTAGCCAAGGGTTATATAAAGGAGGGAGTGGCTGCATGCCCCCTCATGGCTTTGGTAGAGAGTTAGGGTTTGCTAGAGTCAAAAGAGCCTTTGGAAGGTGGTTGGGCTTTAGGGCTTTAGTTGTTGAGAGGCAGAGAGTGTCTCCTGGTTGTCTCCTCCCCTCTGTACGTTGTGTTCTTCCAAGAAACATGTAGGGTTCTTGTTTTCTTGAGTTGAGAAGAGGGAGAGGATGGATTGAGACCCTTGTAATCATTCCTCTTGTTCTAATGTCCATGCGTATGGGGACTCCTATGTAATCCTTGTTTGGTTGGAATGAAATTTCTGAAGTTTTCTCTTGTGCAGCCTCTCTGTTCTTCGTTCCTCTCTTTGAGTGATTTCTTGACTTTTTGAGTTTTGAGTTGTTTCTTGCTGAGGAGTGCCAAAATGGGTTGCTATGATCTAGGAGATGCTCAAAAGCCATTTGGCTAGTCAATCCTAAGAGCATACCTTGTTTAATCTCAGATTTGGATTTTTGGCCTTCTCTGTTGTTACTTATCTTGTTTAGGGTTTTGGTGTTTTTCTTGTTTCCCTTTCAAGTTGGCCTGATTTTTGGTCTGAGAAGTCCCTTGATTATTGCTATCTTGACTGCAAATGTCATAAGCAAAGGACTTAAGACCATTGAGTAATTTGGATTTTGTGTTGTCCCTGTTCAGTTCATGCTCATTTCTAGGGTTTTTGTGCATTTCTTGATTCCCTTCCTGAGATGGCATGAAATTTGGACTCTCTAGTCCTAGGGCTATTGCTAATATATCTGCAAAGTCTCTTGGCCATAGGATCAAAGTTGGGATGGAAATTTGAAGTTTTGTTGTGGCACTCTGTAATTTTCAGTCTAGGGCTCAAATTTGAAATTCTTGAGTTTTAGTTGTTCTCCACTGTTGTTTGGAGCCTTTATGTTGTTTAGAATAGATCCTTGATGTCTTGGTCTGAAAAGATTAGAAGCATACCTTCCATTTCCTTGAATTTGACAAATACCTGATGTTTCAGCTTGTCTGCGCTGCTGCTGGATAGCATAACCGGTCAGACCGGCTCCCTTCCTGCGGTCAGACCGGCCGGCTGGTGGCGGTCTGACCGGCGACCAACGGGCGGTCAGACCGGCCCTACCAAGGCGGTCAGACCGGCCAGTAGGATTTTTGGGTGCATTCTTTTTTCTTTGGTTGCTCTTCCTGTGTTGGTTTTCTTCTTCTCTATGTTTAGTAGATTCTCAGAGAGCTTGATACTTCTGCTCTTCATAGCTCCTCATAGCTATTGGAGAGGAGTATTTTTCGTGGGTCTCTTGAGGGGTCGTTTTTAAAGTCGACATTCACCCCCCTCTGTCGCCATTTCGGTCCAACAGTTTTTATGTTGTAGATTATGCCACCATCTACTTCGTACACACTGTGTTATAACTTTCGATCAATTCTTGACAAAGAAAAACTAAATAAAACAAATTTCATTGATTGGTATCAGAACTTGAGAATTGTTCTTAAGTAAGAAAAGAAGAAATATGTTCTAATAGTTTAATATCCTATGAACTACCTGAAAATGCTTCTCGCGCTAAAATGAATGAATATGAGAAACATAATAATGACTCACTTGATGTTAGTTATCTCATGCTTGCCACTATAAACTCTGAACTTTAGAAATAATATGAGAACACAGATGCCTACAATATGATTATGGGACTTAAGGGTATGTTTGAGAACTAGACAAGGGCTCAATGGTATAACACCTCTAAGTCACTGTTTGCGTGCAAGTTAGCTGGAGGAAGTCCAGTTAGCCTTCATGCAATCAAAATGATTGGTTATATTGAGAGTTTAGAATAGTTTGGTTTCCCCCTTAGCCAAGAATTGGCTACTAATATCATTTTCTAGTCGCTCCCTTCGAGCTTTGAGCCAACATTTTGAACTTTTATATGAATGGCATGGAGAAGTCAATGACCGAATTGCATGAGATGCTCAAGTCAGCAGAGGAGAGCACTAAGAAAAGCTCTAATCATGTTATAATGATTCAAAATACTTCCAACTTTAAAAATAAGAAGTCTAATGTTTTGGGTAAAAGAAAGGGCACGAGCAAAACTCAAGATGGGAACTTGAGTGTCAAATCTAAGTTTCAGAAGATCAAGATTGGCGCTACACCAGACACTATTTGATACCATTGCCAAGGAACTAAACATTGCAAGAAGTACTTGACAGAACTAGAAATAAAGAAGGAAAGTAAGACTTCTACTTCAGGTATAAATATTATAGAAATAAATATTGCTACTTCTCATATTGGTTCTTGGGTATTTCATACTAGATCAGTTGCTCATATTTGGAATTTGATGCAGAGGCTGGTAAGGACTAGAAGTTAGCAAGAGGCGAGGTCGATCTCGCATGGGTAATGGAGCAAGAGTTGCTGCATTGGCTATTAGCACTTTACTATTATCTTTACCCTCAAAAGTAGTTTCGAAATTGAATAATTGCTATTATATTATTTCTTTAAGCAAAAATATTATTTCTGCTTTATATTTGGGGGCAAAGGGTTATGAGTTCAGAATAAAGAACAATTTTTGTTCAATTTATTTGAATGATATGCTTTATGGTCATTCTCCATTGGCGAATGGATTATATATTTTAAGTCTTGACGATGTGCCTGTATATAACATTAATGCTAATAGGCTTCAGCCTAATGATTTGAATGCCACTTATATTTGGCATTGTCATTTGGGTCACATAAATTTGAAGCACATGGTGAAGCTCAATAAAGATGGTCTTCCAAATTTATTTGATTTTGAATTATTTGAAACATAAGAGTCTTGTTTACTTGGCAAAATGGCCAAGTCAACTTTCACTAGTCTATGTGAGAGGGTAAATGACTTGTTGGTCTTTGTACATTTGAATGTATGTGGACCAATGTAACATTCCATATTTTTGTTTCAACAAAAATAATAATAATTTAATTAAAGTAAAAGTAACAAATAAATGTTATTTTGGTTTCGTTGAGTTTCAGATTTATTTGCCTAGAATTTCTACATTTTAAAGGTTTTTTTCTTTCTCCTAAAAATTAAAAATAAATTATGTATAAAAATAAAAAACAACTTTAAGTTGGAAATAATTTTTCTAAGTCCAAAATAGCCTCGGGAATTTCTGTGATTTTTTCTAAATTTTTGGATTATATTTGCTATTTTTGCCTTTCTTGTATTTTCTAATATTCAAAAAATACAATAATTTCCTCGGGCTGAATTCTTCTCCTCCTTAGCCAAAACCGATCTTTTAGGTTGAGCCCATCTTTTACCCTACCAGTCAGCCCATTCTTCTTTCTTTTCTTTTACTCTTTTCTTTCTCCAGCCAAACTATACTCTGCTTGCTGTTTGGCCGTGCGTTAAGCCATCAGCCAAGAGCATGTCTTTTGGCCAAATTTGAACTCCCACCAAGGAAATTTCATGCATGGCAAATGTCCACCAATCCCGCATCTCATTCATTTCCTTTCCATTTCTACTCACTATTAATTCTTCATTGATTTCTTTCTCGTTCATAGTTTTCCAAAAACTTGAATGACGAAGATTTCATCATTTGATGTGTTGGAGAGTCCACATCGATCTCCTCTACTCTAAGGCTATAAATAGAAGCCATTCCTTGCATTCAACCTCATTCCATCCCTGGGCTTCTCCACTTCATCATACAAAGCTCGGTCGAAGCATGCCTGTGCTGCCTGTGCCTGTCGCCGTGCTCAACCAAGCCATCTCTCTCTCTTCGGTGAGTTTTTAAAAGTTTTTTTCACATCACATTGTGTTCTAGCATCTAAGCAACCCATCCTCCAAATTTTCATGTAACCAATCGTTAGGAATCAAGGTTTTCCCAAAATCAGTCATTTTCGCCTCTCACCATTGATTCATCATCTCCGATGAGCATTTTCATCAGTAATCACATGTACCAAATGATGCAGGGGTTAATAGCTTGCTCCATCGCCTTGAGGCAAAGGGGAGTGGCCAGGGCGGGTAGCACACCAGCCACCGCTGGCGTAGGAGGTGGGCTTTATTATGGTGCGCTATGCTGGCCCCAGGCTTACTATCGTTGGAGTTGTTGAGCAGAGGCGATGTGCTCACATTCCGAAGTAGAATGATAAGTCCATTAGTGGATGCCACAAAAGTAGCAGTTGTTGCCATGATCAGGGTGTTGCTCCATCACTTGTGCCCGCACCCATGATGGTTGCCACGGCGTTTGTCACGACAATCATATAGTGGTCATCACATTGACCCCGATATGGTTGGGAACCTTTAGGTGTGACGTGGTACTTGGGCCAGTGTCGGCAATGCCGCCTTTCGATGGCCTCGAGCTTGGGATCAGGCGAGGGCATGAGGACTGCAATAGCTGCAACCTTTGCTTCCCTGTGACCCTTCCCCTCCTCAAACTTAGAGTATTTTTCCATGATGGAGAGGAGCTTCGACACACTCTTTTGTTATTTCCAGTCTAGCTTATTAGCTAACTCCCCTTTGTGGAGAGCCTGGCGCACGGCCTCAATGGCACTCGTGTCAAAGATGCCCCAGACTTAGGAGTGGATATGGACAAAGCACTGCATGAATTCACCAGACATTTGTTTGAGAGAGTGTAGATCAGAGGATAATAATGGCTTGTTTCGGCTTCTTTGGAAATGCTTGTGTAATTTCTCCCAGAGCTGCTCCCACGACTACACCGATCATGGCGTGATGGCAAGGTACCTGGACTGAGTGATCCTGGAGAGGGCCAATGGCAAGCTCTTTGTCATGATTACTTTGTGCCCTCCCACTGCCACAATGGCTATCTTGTAGACATGGAAGAACTCCATGGGGTTGGATCCCCTGAATACCTCATGACCTCTAGCATCCAGAAATGTGTAGACCATAGAATGGCTTGCAATCCCAAGCTTAGCTGGTTGGGGTGGCCAGTGAGATCAGCAACCACATCATAGGAGCCATGTGAGGTTGGGGGCACAAGGGAAGTCAACAACAGAGTCGGGGATGGAGTCCTACCCTTGGTCGGCCTAGGGCAGGCTGGCCCCTGAGTGACCATAGTTCGCTTCCGCAACCCTAGCTGAGGCAAGGGCCTCCCACCATATTTGATCAAGATATGCCCTTAGGTTGTTGGCTTCCCAGTCTTTGGACAATGTGAGTAAGTTCGCCAGGGTGCGAGCTTCGGCCAGCTTAGCTTGAAGGGCTTCAACCTTAGACACCTCTGGGTGGGTTGATTCATGTGCTAACCCTCATGCTTTCTCCACTTGATTCCTTAGTTCCTTGACTTCTCGAGCCCCTATAGGTGGTAGGGATCTTGCCTCAGCCCGTGCCCTTTTGAGCTATGCCTTAAGTTCTCCTACTTAGAGAGCCTTGGCTACAAATCATAGTGTCTCAGTCTATGATTCCCTCAATTGCCTTTGGAGGTTCTCCAACTCCCACTCAACCCCCTCACAAGCGCTCAGAGCGTTGGCCACCTTGGAGGCTATGGTCTTACTAGTGATCTGAGCCTACATGGAGAGGTCTGATTGAGCCTCTGGGCCCTAAGTGGTGCGAGCTGCGAACCGGCTTGACTTTGCCTCGGAGGGTGGTTTGCACCTCCTACCTCGGCGATCTTCTGCACATTACCCTTCTTAGGAGGCATGACTTCTTGCCCAAGCCCCCATGGATGGTGCCAACTATCGTTGATATGAGATCGGACGTGAACTTGTAAGCACCCCCGGTTGGATTCGAGGACCATTGAGGATGCGAAGGTACTCAATAAGAATCACACACGAATAAAAGAGCAAGTGTATTGCATATAGGTGTCCTGTGTTAGAAATAGTCTCCCTCATCCACTTACATGGGGTCCAATTTCTACAGTGGAAGGAGGTGAGTGACGTTACAAATCTGCCCTTAGGGTCTGGCTTTGAGAGACCATGTGGAGGTATCCCCATGTTTGTGATGAGTAATTGACACTTGAGTTAGAGAGTTTGAGTTTGTTTTGGGTATTCCAGGGTTGAGTACCTGTCATTAATGCTAATGTTGATTATACTGTTTCGTGCGGTGCTATGTGACGGTTTGCTTGTCTGTGTGGCTGCAGGACTTTGGAGTTAGGTCATGGTGCGGCGAGGTGGACCGGGACTAGGCACAGGAGGTGTTGAGGTCTAGATGGTCGGAGATGCCGAAGATGATCGAGGCTGCTGAGGTGGTTGTAAAACGGGAGACGAGGAACCGGAGCTGGAGCTACCGGAGGTTGAGTTTGAGTTTGAGAGTTTGAGTTTGTTTTGGGTATTCTAGGTTTGAGTACCTTTCATTAATGCTATTCTTGATTATGCTGTTTCGTGCGGTGCTATGTGACGGTTTGCTTGTCTGTGTGACTGCAGGACTTTGTAGCTAGGTCATGGTGAGGCGTGGGAGTACTGGGACTAGGCATAGGAGGTGTTGAGGTCCAGACGGTCAGAGACATCAAAGATGATTGAGGCTGCTGAGGTGGTTGCGAGTCGGGAGACGAGGAACTGGAGCTGGAGCTACCGGTGACGACACGACGGGCAACGACGAGTGGACTAGGACTAGGCTCAGGGAGAGTCGGAGGCCCAGACGGTTGGATGTCGGTTGCGATCGTGTGCGACGGAACAGACCAGGATTAGACCAGGTGGAGTCGGAGGTCCAGTCGATCGGAGTCGGGTGGACACGACGGGCAGTGGCGAGGTGGACCAGGACTAGGCTCAGGGAGGAGCTGAGGTCCAGACGGTCAGGATGCTGGGTGCGGTCGTGCGACGATAGGAAGCTTCCAGGAAGTTGCGGTAGGGGCATTTCGGTAAAATGTGCGAGGCTGCAAAGTTGGAAGTGGGTTCGGTTGAAGATAACGGGTTGGAGACCCACTAGTGGAAAAGAGGAGGAGTTTAGGTTTTGGAGGAAAAGCTCAAATCCCGGTTCTCCTCTCTCTTTGTGCATGTGAGTAGATTTTGCCTCGAGTGTGTGGGAGTTAGGGAGTGGAAGGTGGCTGCCACTTCTTGAACTTCTAATTGAGGGTGTGTGATGTGTGATAAGAGGAGGAGGGGTGCTGCCTTCTCCTCGAGTCTCTAAGCAAGAGTTGTAAGCAAGCAGTGTGTTCTCATGTGAGTGTGAGTGTCTGCTCAGGAGAGAACCATGTATGAGTGATATTTTCTTTAATTGTGTATGGGGATGTAATGAGATGGTTGCAATCTCTGTGTAATCATTCCTCTCAATGCAATCATTCATGTCTTCTCCTCAGATTTCAGTTCAAATCTTAGTTGCCTGCCTTTTTTTGAATTCTTGTGTTTCCTAAGGTCTTGGTGTTGTTTAAAACAAGGTCTACCTCCTTTGGCTTGAGAAGAACAACTGCTATCCTTTGAATTTCTCTAAAATCTATAATTTCAGTCTTTACTGTGAAAAGCTTCAGTCGCTGTTCTGCTTTTCGGGGGGGGGGGGGGCGGTCAGACCTATGGGGTTTGGCCTGGTCTGACCGGTCTGTGCATTGCAGTCAGACCAGCCACCCTATGGCGGTCCGACCGGTGGCCCTCGGGCGGTCTGACAGGCCGGAGGAAGGCGGTCTGATCGGCGGCATCAAAGCGGTATGACCGGCCGAGTGCCTGCGGTTAGACCGCCCGAAGCACTACGGTCTGACCGCCCTGGCCTAGTTCCCCTGATGTGCTTTTGGTTTCTTTTAGTTGATTTGTCTGCCGATTTTCTCTAGTTGCCAGTGAGCTTGAGCATGCCTTCTTCATAGCTCCATAGCTATCGGAGAAGAGTGTCTTTTTAGTGGTTACTTGAGGGGCGATTTTTTTAAAGGGCACCATTCACCCCCCACTGTTGCCATTTCCGATCCTACAATTGGTATCAGAGCCGGCTTGCTCTTCTTGATAGATCTTAACCGGTCTGTGAGCCATGGCAACGGACAAGTATTCCACCAAGCCCCCCATCTTCGATGGGATTGACTATCCCTTCTGGAAGAGTCGGATGGAGACCTACATTTAGGCTCAGGGCTATGCGATCTAACGCAAGGTTAAAATGCGCTTTGTTGTTCCTGCCGATGAGAACTGTTGGAAATATGCCCTAGAGGCAATCATAGAGATGATGATATTTCGTTGAATCCATGATTTAATAAATGTTCCTTGAATATTACCTTTGTGTTGATTAACAAGTATGTGACTTGTTTGTGAAACTCTTTACTTGTATGGTTATTCTAAAGTTGTCCCTAGTCGAAGTTCATGTGTGGACATACGTGAATAATGGATTAGCACATGTATCGGTTGATGACCATGTTTCACAGGTCATAGACATGGAGATGTCAAACCAATAATGTGGACACATGTTTAGAACATGGGGTTGGACCGACCCAACATGAGGCATAACAATTATTCTTATGGTTCTCTCTCTACACAATGTGTACGCCTTGTCCTTAGACCTGAGATTGTCGCATGTACTTGAGATGTGAATCGACCTACTTAGGGGCTATCAAACGCTACTCCGTAACTGGGTAGTTATAAAGGTAGCTTTCGGGTTTTGTCATGAAGCATGCTGCGAGGCATGGTCAGTCGAGATGGGATTTGCCCCTCTCTACCTGAGAGAGATATCTCTGGGCCCCTCGAGTGATCGGATCCAGAAATGCATGGCCATGCTACTTAAGGTTAAGAGTTAACCTAGTAAGGGATTCCGGATCACAGGATCGAGAAAGAGTGGTCAGCTTGGAGCTCGACCAAATATCGTGAGGCAAAGGGATTGGCATGTACATAAAGTTGTGATGGTTCGTCCGATATGATCTTTGTGTATGTTTAGGAGTTGGCACGTCTTGCTAGAGGCCGCTACCAACTATTGACCAAGTATGTGTACTCGCGTCATGTCTAAACATACGTGAACCTATAGGGTCACACTCTTAAGGGCTGAAGCCTAATTCGGATTGGATCCGAATTAGACTGGGCATTGAGTCCTAATGGGCCTCTATTCGTAGAAGCCCATTGTAAGGACGTCTATAAAAGGAGGGCAAGGGGCACAGGATTGAGGGATGAGTTTTTCGTGACATCCTCAAACCCTGGCCGCCACCCCTCCCACGCCCAAGTCGCTCGCGCGGATCTAGTAGTCCAGCGTGCGTCGCTTCCTCCCGCACGTGTGGATACCTGTGGAGGCGCTGCATCTGTAGCGTTTGGACGAACCGCAAGAGAGGAGCTGTACGTTGGACGCCGCGACGAGGACGAGGAAGTAGTACGACTACTCTGCCCCGACGTGCTGCATCGACGTAGTATGACTACTCTACCCCGACGTGCTGCATCAATTCCGCACCTGCGCGTCTAGTGGTAATTCCGTGATCTATAACTGCAGTGATCTTGGTTTACGGGTAAATTTTTTATTAATTTGCGCTAGCGTAGCCTACCCGTAGCCCTTCAATCCATGTGGCAAACATGCCCAATGTTGAGGTGAATGCTAAGGCAAGGAACATCATCATCCAAGGTTTGAGCCGAAACGAGTTTGATCACATTTCTAATCTTTCGTCGGCCTTCGATATTTGGGTGACCCTCAATGCTTACAATGAGGGCACCACCCAAATCAAGACGGTACGACAGGACCAGTTCAAACGAGATTACAACAAGTTTGAAATGCTCGCTGGAGAGTCCCTTGATGAGTGCTTTGCGAGCTTTCATAAGATCTTGAGCAAACTCCGAGCGGTCGGTCTCACATACCCCGACTCAGACAACGCTTGCCAAATGCTTTCGGCCTTGGATTTGTGAGTTTGGGTAATGAAAGTGACCACCATCAAGGACACGACGGATCTTTCGACTTTGACTCTTGATGCGTTTTATTCACGCCTCAAGACTCACGAGATTGACATTGTCTCTCGCAAGTCGAAGTCTCAGTCGATGGCTTTGGTCACTGATCCCAGTCCTGCCTCTGGATCTTCTGCTGACACTGTTTTTGGTTTCTCTCTTACTGCTCTGTGAAATTGATGATGATCATCTAGAGCAGCTTCCGGAAAACCAACTAGCCCTCTTTGCCAGAAAATTCTCCCATGCATACAAGAGGGTTAGGGAGAAAAAGAGAGGAGGACATGTGATTTGCTTTGAGTGTGGTGGCCCCAACCACATTCGAGCAAACTGCCCCAAGCTAGAGGGCAAGAACGATGACGGCAGTTTGAGCAAGAACGACTACACCAACAAGAACCGCAACAAGAAGCCCCCAACAAAGAGAAGAAGTTCCGTAACCTTGGCAAAGCCAAGAAGCTCTTCCACCGCGTCCTCATCGCCTTCGACGACCTTGACCTCAGCGAGGTGGAGGGTGGAGTAACGACAATGGGAAGGATGATCAAGATCCCAAGGATGGTGACGACTTCAGCGGCATGTGCTTCATGGCCCTTGCGGGCGACATCAGCGACAGCGAGCTCTACTCTGACTCTTATGAGGTATATCCCTCCTATGACCAGCTCAATGATGCTTTTCTTAAGCTAGGAAGATTTCATGCTAGATCTAGAGCTAGGTGTAGCGAGTTGGAGAAGGAAGTAGAGAAATTGTCACGGGAGTTTACTTCACTTATATCTGCTCCCTCCCGTGACGAATGTGATGCATGCTCCTCTTTGCTTGGTGATATGGAGAAATTAATGACCTCTCACGATAGTGTGTCTTCTGAGCTAGATTTTCTTAAGTTGGAGAATGTTAGTCTGCTTGCTGAACTAGAGATGAGTAGGGTAGCCGCTCTTTCATCTACTGTTGTTGAAACTACATCTTACACCTCACGTGAGGATAAGGACAATGCATTTAGAGGTCTTTACACTATGCTTCTTGATCTGCCTGAGACTTGTGAAAATTGCAATAATTTGAAAATGAACTTGAAAAAGGCAGATCATAAAATTGCTGAGTTGCATGCTTCATTACTTGAGCCTATTGTTTCTTGCACCAACTGTTCTAAATTAACTACTGAACTTGAATCTGTCTCAAAACAGTTTCAAGAAATGATTGATTATAATAAGAAAATGACTCAGTATGCTTCTAAGGACCCTGTTAGCTCACCATTCAATAGTTGTGAAAAACTAAAATCTAATTTGATTGCATTGGTTGAAAAATGTGTGAAGCTAACTAAGGACCTTCTAGAGAAGTCAACATCTGCTTGTGATGTGTGTGCTGGTGTGAGGAAGAAGCATGAGGGTTTGGTAGAGACGCTTACCGACGTGAACCAAATGGCTAGTAGTAGGACTGTCCCTCCTGTAGCGGTTGTGCGTGCACATGCCATCCGTTCTTCTGCTGTTGGTTCTTGTTCTACTCCCTTACCTTCTGCTGTCTCTTCTTCCCCCTGCTCTTCTTACACCTCTCTCTTTCGGGAGTGTCAGTATCTTACGAACACTCTTGAGAGATGTGTTGGAGGCAAGAAGAAGCTAAATCTTATTCTAGACCAGTCCAAGATTTGCAAATTCAATCAAGGTCTAGGATATGATTTTCTTGAGGATGTTAGGAAGCATCCACCTACTGTTCTCAGATCCACAGCAGCAGGTGTGATCGAGGTCAAGCCCCGAACCAAAAAGGTTGAGTTCAAATCTGCGGGCTTTGTCCAAGGGATCTCTGATAGTAAGGTGGTAACACCTGTTGCTTCGACCTCTTAGAAGGCGAAGCCCCATCATGCTACTTCCACCTCTCAGAAGGTGAAGTACCATTGTACCTTCAGTCAGAAGGATGGACATTTGATCGAGAGATGCTTCAGGCGCGCTAAGATCACGCGGAGAGACCGTGTTCAGCCTGTTAGGCGTATTCAGGGTCAGCCCCAGACCTTGAGTGCACCTAAGACCAACACGAGGTCTAGAGTTGTTTCTGTCGATGAGTTTGGGCAGCATCGAGGACTTGGTTTTTCTAAGTTTTCTGGTTTTCATCCTCGATTTGCCTCTGGTTGTGACTTCCTCCGTTCTGAGGGTAGATCTCATTTCCCCCATCGAGATGGCTATCCGCGGCAAGATCAGCATGTTGCTGGTGCTCCGACTCGCTCTTCCATAGCAGTCGGACCCAACAACAGCTTCAGGTCTGCTCATAGACCATCTAGCTTTTTGCGCGATAGAGAGCGTAGGGTAACTAGAGGTCAGTCGTGTGTGACAACTTCTTCTGCTCATAGTGTGACTGATGCGGATCCACTAGCAAGCTAGCTGAACCCCGTTGCTTTGGCCCTGATCTTTCATGATACGCCTTGTTGGATGCCCTCTCCAAGATAAGCCTTCTCCCACGCACACCGCAGCACGTGAACAAAGGGTAGAGAAACCGAAGTTTCAGCGAGTAGAATCCAACACCACAATTGGATTCAACACACCAAGAGCAATTCCTCGATGAAAATCTCAAGAACACGCCAACAATGGCCACCAAACCATGGTGATTTTCTGGTTTCTATTTCTCAAATCAAAGTCTAAGTTACAATGGGGCTAAGGCCCTGACCTTATATTGGTGCACAATGCACGGCCTTGATTACAACTCATGCACTACTTGGCCTAAGGCCGAAACAAACTCCAATAAGAACTAAAAAGGAAATACCTAAACTGCTACCTCTGTTTTCTCTCTCAATTTGCGACTTGACAGTGAGGATTCCGTGGCTGGCACCTCATCTATTATGTGGGGCTTCAAAATAGCTTTCCAACGAGTCCAAGAACGCCCAAATCGGACTCCGTTTGCGAAAGTTATGGACGTTTTAGTATCGGTCTTGCCAGCTGTCCCAATCCGAGTCCGAATCGGTTTCAAATCTTTATATGTTTTGTTTTCTTGTTCAAGGGGCTTCCAAATCCGTTTAGAACCTGAAAAGGAGTCCTTCTCAACCTTTATAAAGCCATGGTGTGGTCGGATTTTATTCTTACTTGCATTGCAATACTCGAACTCTTTATGTTTGGCAAGTCTCGCGCGTCTCTCCGGACAGCTCGTGCAGCATCCAATGAAATTGCCATAACTTTGTGTAGGAAACTCCAAATCAAGTGCCATTTGATTCGTTGGAAAATAGACTTCATTAGCTTTCCAAATATGTCTCTTGTGCACATTAGAAATCTCAGAATTGGTATTCAAAGCTTCTTGAACATTATGCACGGAACTGCAAGCACTAACCAAACTTGTAGTGCTACTTGGTTCCACATCATCCTCCCCTCCTTGAAGCAAAGCCGTCCTCGGCTTTGGGGTAATCTTGGGAGCTTGCTTCTTCTTGGCTGTAATTTCTTCATCAACATGAATAGCACTCTCCAATTTTGGTTTCAACACATGCTTCTTTCCCCCATGTACAAAAGTGTATGTGTTGGACTGGCCCTTATGCGTAGCATTGCGATTATATTGCCATGGTCTTCCCAACAATAACCCACATGCATCCATTGGAACTACGTCGCAATCCACCTTGTCAACATAGTCACCAACAACAAACGGAACACGCACCTTGTGAGTTATCTTTAGCCTTCCGGAGTTGTGTAGCCACTCCACATGATGTGGTTGAGGATGCCTCCACATGGATAGCCCTAAAGCATACACCAAATCTTTGCTAATCACATTGGTATAACTCCCACCATCTATGATCAACTTGCATGCTTTATCTTTGATCTTGCACTCCGCTTGGAAAACACTCCACCGCTGTCCTTTTGTTTCAGTTTCTTTACTTTGCACCTTCCGGACCAAAAGATTAACACCATTCAATTCTGGATCACAATAGACAACATCCTCCTTGAAATCATCGGATTTTTCACTTTCAGAATCACTACTAGAAGTTGTTGAAACATAGCCATCTTTAGTGAGAAGCACTCTTCGTTGATTTGGACAATCACGCATCATATGACCTCTTCCCTTGCACTTGAAACACTCAATTTCTCTAGCATGAGCATTAGAAGGCAAACTAGAATCAGTTTTAGTTGCTTCTTTACCTCTGTTGCTTGCCTCCTTTGAAAGAGCACCATTTGAATGGCTTGATGCCGCCACTTTGTAGTGTGAACCCACATCATCGCCTTGCTGTGATGGACGCCTCCATGGGTTTGTTTGAGTGTTGGCATGCCTACCCTTGGCTTGTTTGCGCTTCAATTGTTGTTCAGCACGTTCAGCTTGATGCACCAAGTCTTGGATGTTGAAGTAATTGACCATCTCCACCCTATCTTGCACATCCTCATTCAACCCATTAAAGAAACGTGCCATAGTAGCCTCATCATGCTCCTCTGTTCCTGTACGGATTATCAACATCTCCATCTCTTTATAATATTCGTCAACACTAGAATTACCTTGGCGTAGTTGTTGTAGCCGATTGTACAAGGTCCTAGTGTAGTGTGCTGGGACAAAACGACGCCTCAAAATATTCTTCAATTGTACCCAAGTATCCGGATGAGCTCCTACGCGACACAATTGATTCCACCAAACAAGAGCATATCCGGTGAACTCAATTGTCGCCAAACGAATCTTCTTATCCTCAGTATAGTGATGGCTGTCAAAAATTTGTTTGACACGCATCTCCCACTCCAAGTACTCCTCCGGTTCAGCTTTACCATTAAATGATGGGATAGAAATTTTTATCCGCCCAATTCCATCATCCACGGCAACACGCTGAGCAAACCCGACACCATCACGCATACCTCCACCATTGGCAGCACCTCTGCCACGCATGTCCCTACCACGGTCAACACCACGGTAGTCCCGAGCATGGCGCGGTTGTGGAGCAAAGCCCGCTGCACCATCAAAGATCTCCTCGTGTTCATCGTCTTCATATGGTGCATGCCGTTCGAGATATTGAGGTCCCCGTTTAGCATGCTGAAATTGTGGTGGCTGGTTGCGTATCTCCTCCGTCAAAGCATCAATTCGCACCCCCAAATCATCAATCTTGCCTTCAAGCTTCTGGTGACAACTTAAGAAGTAGTCACGTGTCGCTTCAAACCCGTGTCGCACCTCGGGCAGCAAAGATGCCGCATATTGGAGCACCTCCCCGATTGGCTCGGCATGATTATGCCGCGCCTTGCCATCTTCAATCTTCATAGAACCCACCACAAGAAAAATTTAGCAACCTCGTACCGTGATCAACCACGCTCTGATACCAAGATGATGCGGATCCACTAGCAAGCTAGCTGAACCCCGTTGCTTTGGCCCTGATCTTTCACGATACGCCTTGTTGGATGCCCTCTCCAAGATAAGCCTTCTCCCATGCACACCGCAGCACGTGAACAAAGGGTAGAGAAACCGAAGTTTCAGCGAGTAGAATCCAACACCACAATTGGATTCAACACACCAAGAGCAATTCCTCGATGGAAATCTCAAGAACACGCCAACAATAGCCACCAAACCATGGTGATTTTCTGGTTTCTATTTCTCAAATCAAAGTCTAAGTTACAATGGGGCTAAGGCCCTGACCTTATATTGGTGCACAATGCACGGCCTTGATTACAACTCATGCACTACTTGGCCTAAGGCCGAAACAAACTCCAATACGAACTAAAAAGGAAATACCTAAACTGCTACCTCTGGTTTCTCTCTCAATTTGCGACTTAACCGTGAGGATTCCGTGGCTGGCACCTCATCCATTATGTGGGGCTTCAAAATAGCTTTCCAACGAGTCCAAGAACGCCCAAATCGGACTCCGTTTGTGAAAGTTATGGACGTTTTAGTATCGGTCTTGCCAGCTGTCCCAATCCGAGTCCGAATCGGTTTCAAATCTTTATATGTTTTGTTTTCTTGTTCAAGGGGCTTCCAAATCCGTTTAGAACCTGAAAAGGAGTCCTTCTCAACCTTTAGAAAGCCATGGTGTGGTCGGATTTTATTCTTACTTGCATTGCAATACTCGAACTCTTTATGTTTGGCAAGTCTCGCGCGTCTCTCCGGACAGCTCGTGCAGCATCCAATGAAATTGCCATAACTTTGTGTAGGAAACTCCAAATCAAGTGCCGTTTGATTCGTTGAAAAATAGACTTCATTAGCTTTCCAAATATGTCTCTTGTGCACATTAGAAATCTCAGAATTGGTATTCAAAGCTTCTTGAACATTATGCACGGAACTGCAAGCACTAACTAAACTTGTAGTGCTACTTGGTGCCACATCAGTGACTCTGTATTGGGTGCCAAAATCACTTCTGATTTATCCCAGTACTGAGCCATCCATCTCTTGTTGACTCAGGTTCATCGGGCTGGGAAGGGAGAGATTTGGATTGTGGACTCCGGGTGTTCTCGACACATGACCGGAGACTCCCGTTGGTTCTCTTCTCTAGCCCGAGCTCCAGGTGATGAGACTATCACCTTTGGAGACACTTCTTCTGGGCGCGTCATCGTGAAAGGTATTGTGCGCGTTAATGATTCATTCATTTTAAAAGATGTTGCCTTAGTGAGTAAGCTGCAGTATAATTTGCTTTCCCTCCATTTCTTGTGTTGACTTTGACTCTTGCTTCTTTTGTGTGAGGAGTATGGAGTGGGTTTGAGCTACCATTTCTTGATTTTCTCCTTGTGGGTGTGAGCTTGGAGATAAAAGGGGCAGCTAGTGTGTGCTCTGGCATGTAAGGCAGCAGTAGCTGAGTGTGTGTTCTCCTGCGTGAGTGTGTTCAGGAGAAGCATGTAGTATCATTTCTTCTCAAATGCGTATGGGGATGTAGTGAGATGGTTGTAATTCCTGTGTAATCATTCATCTCTTTGTATCAATCTGAGATATCTTTTGCTTGAGATGGATTGAGTTCTTCCTCTCTGGGTTTTGCCTTCTGCTCTGGCTGCTGTTCTGTGTTCCTGTGTCTTTTGATTTGATTTCTGTTTGTGAAACTGCAAAATGGATTGCTCTAAACCGGCGATAGCCTAAAGGCAATTTGGCCAAACCAATCCCAAGAGCAAAAGGCAGAGTTAAATGATTTTCACTTTTCTCAGGGATGTGCTTTAGTTCCTCTGTTCTCCCCTTTCTAGGGTTTGATGTTGGGGCAACATTGGTTTACTCTTGATGACCTGGGAAAAGTGGTTCAAGCTTCACATTTGCTTGTCTTAGAATGATTCTCAAGGTATTGCAGAGATTCATGAGCAAAGGATCAAAGAATCATGAGAAATATGGTTTTTCATCCTTCCCTTGGTAAAGGGAGTAATCTTTGCTTACATTTGGTTTGAGTCTGCATTTCCCTTTCCCTGAGGTCTCAAAGCTATTTAGATTAAGGTCTTGCTCTTGTGGCCTGAGAAGAATAGCAGTATTTCACAAATTTTCCTGAGTTCACCTCCCTTCAGTATTTTCTGTGCAAAATCTTCAGTCGGCAGCTTGCTGAGCGCTCTGTTTTTGGGAGCCCGGTTAGACCGTTAACCCTAGAGGTCAGACCGCTCGGATGCTGCCGGCCAGACCGGTCCAGCAATGTCGGTCAGACTGGCCTTGTATCTTCAGTCAGACTGGGGGCCTTTAGGCAGTCGGGCCGGGCCAGCAGGGGTGGTCAGACCAGCTTCAAGCCGGCGGTCAGACCGGTCATGTACCGGCGGTCTAATCGGCCTAGCTTGTGCGGTCTGACCGGATAGCCCTGTTTTCTCTGATCTTGTTTTCTGCCGCATGCTTTGCTTCAGTGTTTATGTGTTGCTTTCATCTCTGTTAGTTTAAGATTCCAGTGTGCGTGAGCATGCCTTCTTCATAGCTTCTGTAGCTATCGGAGAAGCTAAGGATACTTAGGGGCAATTTTTAAAAGGCACCACTCACCCCCCTCTGTTGCCATTTCCGATCCTACAGGCTTATTCCTATGGATAGTTTCGTCCTTCCTACCAAGTGGGTCCCACAACATTTGAGAGATTCCAGGGTCAGTCTGCGGCTGGCTCTGGACCTTGTCTGGGGTTGGCTCTAGACCCTATCTGAGGTTAGTCCATGGTCAGCTCCACACCTCATCTAGGGTTGGCTCCAGACCTCATCCAAGGTAAGTCCATGGTCAGCTCCAAACCTCGTCTAGGGCTAGCTCTGAACCTCATCTAGGGTTGGTTCGTGGACCTCATTGGGATCAGCTAGCGAACCTAGTCCATAATTGGCCTCCAAGGCCGATCCCCAAATCTCTTCAAGACAAGGTTGTAGTGGCACACTTTAGCAAGCCTTTCTAGGTTAGAGTGTGCTATTGCTTGAGGTAGCATGGGGGCCCTCCCTCAACAATAGCTTTCCTAAATGGAAACCTAAGTGAAGATGTGTACATGACACAGCTTGAGGGTTTTGTCGATCCCCAAAATGCTAGAAAGATATGCAAGCTTCCAAGATATATTTATAAACTGATGTAAGCTTCTCAAAGTTGGAACATTCAATTTGATCAGGTAGTCAAAGTGTTAGGCTTTATCAAGAATGAAGAAGAATTTTGTGTTTACAAAAAGGCTAGTAGGGGCACACTTGTTTTTCTAATCATATATGTGAATGACATATTATTGATCAGAAATGATATTCCAATGCTTGAATTTGTAAAGTCTTCATTAAGAAATAGTTTCTCTATAAAAAGACTTAGGAGAGGCAGTATATATTTTGAGTATAAAGATCTATAGGGATAGAACTAAAAGGCTAATTGGATTATGCCAAGATATGTACATTGACAAAGTATTGAAGCGATTCAATATGTAGAATTTCAAGAAGGGTTTCTTCTTTTGTCACATGGCATTAGTCTTAACAAGACTCAGTGTCCATCAACACCTAATGAGTGAGACTGGATGAGTAAGCTTCCATATGCTTCTGCCATTGGGTCTATATGTATGCCATGCTTTGTACACAACTAGATGTATCATATGCTCTAAGTGTTATGAGCACATATCAGTCAGATCTAAGGGAAGATCACTGGATAGCCATAAAGAACATCCTGAAATACTTGAGAAGGACTAGTGATGAGTTACTTGTTTATATATGTGAGAAAGAGCTGGGCATAAATGGTTACACTGATGCTAGTTTCTAAACTGATAAAGATAATTTTTTATCATAGTCTGAGTTTGTATTTCATCTTAATGGAGGAGTAGTGAGATGGAAATGTTCCAAGCAAGAGACGGTTACTGATTCTACAACGAGGGCTAAGTATATTGCAGCTTTTGAAGTAGCAAAGGAGGCTATTTGGATAAAGAAGTTCATCTCAAGGCTAGGCATGGTCGCTAGTGCTTCAAGTCTAATGGATCTCTATTGTGATAATAGTGGAGCTATTGCATAGGCCAATGAGCCTAGATCACATAAAAAATCTAAGCACATACTTCGGTGTTTCCACCTCATTCGTGAGATTGTTGATGGAGGTGATGTGAAGATATGCAAAGTGCACATGGATTTAAATATTATTGATCTGTTGAAAAACTGTAGGATCATATAGCGCAATCGGAGGAGGTGAATGATTACCTCCACTTTTGGATACCTGAAAACAAATCTCAAACCAGAAGAAAAGGTAATCTAAATTACCGGACATAGATTTCGATCACAAGTCATTTATCTGCTCACTTAACCTCCTTTACATGTTCTCGATGAACGTTTCTATCATTCGGCCGCTCGCTTCGACCACTTTCTACGACCACTAGAACAAGAACACGCTGAAGACAACATTGTGCTCTGCTTGGTTGGATTGAGCTGACGACCAAAGGCACCGAGCTCGTGACACACAAGATCGTGATGTGTTAGCACGCCTCCAAAGACAAGAAAATGATGCAAAAAAACATGTTGTTCTTCGATTGAAACAGCGAGACAATGTCGGTGATGATTTCTTTCTTTGTGATCAAATCTGATGTTTTACTTCTATATCATATTTGTGGTTACAAAGCACCCTCATGGCACCCCTAAAACTCTGCACAAAAAGCCTCCTCAGAAGCCAACCCTTAGCCTCTCCTTGCTTTTAGATGCTAGAGCCCTAAACCATGTCCAATTCAAATATGAACACAACACTCTATCTCTTCCGAAAACCAAGGGACCCAAAACCCTTTCTAACATGGGTTTTATTCAAACTCCAACTCTTCCTAGTTATGGACTCCATCCACAACTTCTAACACAACACGTGACAAAGCCTCCAGGACAGCACCTCCTATATCCTCATGTCGGATCCTGGAGCAACAACTCCGAAACCCTCTATGTAAATTGTACTAGTCCAGGATCAGATAATGCACACAGTGATAACAGGGATACATATCAAGCACAATGACAAACTTTATTTAACTAAATAGGGCATGATGGCCAAAGTTTACATCCATGGCACATAAGCCAAAATTTAATATAAGCAGCGGAAGGAAAAACCAAAGCGGAAGAAGCCCACTGAGCCTACCCACAGGCAAACGACAATAAGATGTGGCCTACTCGTCCTGATCCTCACCAAAGTCGAAGCTGTTCTCTGGCAACAGAATTAAGTAAGGTGAGCACATAAATGTACTCTACAGTTACACAGGAAAATGCACAATAATGCAAGGCTGATAAGTGAAGCATATAGAGTTATTTGAGCATAAAATAGCATTTAAGGAATACAGTAAATAGATTGAAATTGCTGAATTTAATATAGTAGGAAAAAACAACATTGTAATCAAAATAGATACCGTTAGTATAGGTCCATCCCCCACAACAACCTATCCATGGGCATTCCACCCGTACCATCTTTCCCAAAAAGATCTCATATGGATTCCATCCATCCATACGCTTTTTTAATCTTTCACGGATTCCATCCATTCATAAGGTATTCATAAACCATTTTGAAAAACAACGTCTAATTCATGAAAAACTTTACTCAGCTTGCCCATGACCGTGGGCACAACTATCTAGGATAGATTATACACTGCAGAAGTTGTACAGCTTTACCCACAAGATATGATTATCTCATAATGTTGGCTATTACACGCTTCTGTGAGCGTACGACTGAGAAAATCACAACAAGGCCTTTACAATACAAAGCCTTCAACCAGCTGGCTAAGCCAACACTGAGGTTTTATCACAACTTGAATCCACAAGTTGGGGCCCCTCTTGAGCGAGTGAGACTTCTCATGGCCTACGCCATGCTCACTTTTAACCTACAGCGAGACTCAGATTGGGACCTGCAAATTAATCAGTCAGGACTATCCCATACCAGCCTTGTAGTAGTATAATAGGGCTTTGTAATAGTAGCTCACAGACCGGTCTTTAACTGACTTAGGCACCAACCACATACCCCTTGTGCCTGGAAATCAACATTGTGTCACCAAACAATAATGCATGCCAGCAAGCACCCACCACCTAACCATTTGCCTAAGGCTAAACCATATTTTATATTTTATTTTAAAATATTGTATATACCTTTTTAACTCGCCGAAGTCAAGAATAAATTTGGAAACTTTATCATTTTATGTAAAAAGGTTATCCCAAAACAAAATTATGTCGAAGCAAGTTTAAGCATTTGATACAAAATTCTCTAGTCCATACTAGTCTACTAACCAAAGAGTTTTATTCTAGGGTGACAAGGTATTTGGGAATCAATATCAAAGGAGGTATTAACAAGTAGGCAATAACTAAATTTAAAACTAGATTGAAATATGTTGAATAAAAATTTGCATGCAAAATAATTTAAACAACATAATTTTATTTGCAAACTGGAATCAACATGGTCAAGGTGTGTAACTTGCCTTGCTCTGTGAATTGGTGAGAATCATCGTCGATGAATTCCTCTAAATCATCGCAGTCCACATGTGAAAATAACCCACCAAACTCAAATAAAATTCAAATAATTTCAAATAAACACCAAATATTCAAAAAAAAGAGTCTAGAAATGGGTAAATTAGGATTTTAGAAGAATTTATAAATTTGTACGGGTCTAATGGGAGCTAGGATGAAGGAGAACGGGCTTCTCGAATTTTGAAATCAAGGAAAAGAATAATCTAAATTTTTAGAATTATTTTCCTATTAGAAAAATCAAGATTATGACGTCGGCAAGGAATTGATTTTTGGTGGAATTATTTTTCTGTGGAAAACGAAATTTATGACGTCATGGTGACATCAGCAAGGAATTTTTTCAACCGATTTATTTTTGTATCAAAAAAGCTGAGAATTGCTAACGTGGCCGAACAGGGCTGACGGGCAGGCTGGAGCTGACGTGGCTTGCCACATGCAGCCACGTCAACTCAGCCTGCTGACCTGGTGAGGCCGGTCGGGGCAGCACTCAGGACCCGAGGGTCACCGAAGCTCTGGCGCTCAGCGATGGTCGACGGTTGACTCAAGAGCAAGAGGAGGTGACAGGGATCGAAAAGCCACTTAGCGCGATGCATGGGGATGCTCGGTGGCGGTCGGCGACGAGGGAGGAGCAATGATGGCACATAGCGTCGGTGGCAGGAAGGCTCTGGCGACAGGCTTGCTCGGCAGAGGGGCGGCGGAGGTTTGCATGGGACTAGAGAAGTCAAAGGTGGCGGTGGTGAGGCTCGATGTAGCTCTGACCGATAGTAATTCCTTGCCGAAGTCTGACTCAAGTCAAAAAGGTGAGCTTCTCGATGCGGTAGCGCTCGACTGCTCAAGAGGATGGTTGAGGGTGGGGGAAGCGTGCGGTGGGGAGTACCTATGCTGAGGGACGCATTTTATAGGCTCGGGGATGGAGGTCCATTGAGTAATTCCTCGCCAAAGTTTAATGCGGCCAGAAATGCATGGGCGAAAAAGAGGGGTTAAGAAGGGAAAAATAGGCGGTGTGAATGCGGAGTGGTCAGAAGAGGTTAAAGCGCACTTGCTCAGGAGGTAAACGAGTAGAAATGGAAGCATTTAAAGCTTGGTTTATGGCGGCCAGCGATGATTAGCAGGGAGGAAGAAGGCGGGGAAGAAGAAGATAGGTACTGGCGAGTGGGTCCCACATGTCAGCGAGAGAGAGGATAGAAGGGAGAGAGGCGGACAGTCAGATAGCAGCCACATGTCCAAATAAATGAAGCAGGCCATCGGATGAGGAGCGAAGAGGTAAGTGAAGGCGGGTGGCCGAGATTAGATCAGGAGGGGTGGATTGAACCAGGGCTTGACACGTGTCAACCTAGACAAAGTTTGGATTAAAATTCTAATTTTGATTTTCACAAATACTAGGAAGCTTTGAAAACACTTAGAAAATAGCATATATAGTCTAAAAATACAGAACAATTCACAAAAATTCTTGAAAATGTTTTATACTTATAAAAAATATTTCCAACTTAAAGTTGGTCTTTAAATTTTTTACAAAAAATACTTTTTAGCTTGAAATCGATTATTAAAAACCAAAAAACATAGAAAATCCAGGTAAAAGCCACATGCATTAACATAATTAATTTTAAATAGCATTTTTATATAAATTCAAAATACCCTTTATTTAATAATATTTTTTTAAATTAAATTACTTTTAACGAAAGCCTTTTTAAAAGCTAAAAACAAGCAAATGAAATCTCCAAAATTCAAGCAACCAAGGAACACTTATTTTATTTTAAATTAAATTAGATTTTAGTTTTTTACTAAGAATTTTATAATAAATAGCTGGGCTGTTACACCTTATCACCCACCATCACCTCACGTGTCAAAGCCTCTAGGATCGCACCTCCTGTATCTTCTCTATGCATCATCCTCACATGTTGAAGCATCTGGGACCGCATTGCCCGTAGCTTCTGCATAAATCACCACCTTTGATCTCCATATGCTCCAACATGAGCCCAACCACCCGCATGACATCCAAGGCCGCTTGGACCTCAGATCTCTCCATCCTAGTCTCGGTCCTCCTCATCACAGACCATGATCGCCTCCACGCCAACCTGCACATGTAAAGACCAAAAAACGTTTTCCACCGGCACAACTTCTTCCCAACTTGACCGACATCAGTCCACACACACAAACCACACCCTTGTTCATTCATCAACATCAACTGGGTCATCCACGACCACACACTCTATCGCTTTCCAAACAACAGCCTCAGACCACTCATTACGTCCGCTAGCTCATTGAGTAATCAAAAACCACAAGTACTCGGGAATTACCATCGCTCCACTCAAATCACTTGGGAATAACAAGCATCGCTACCAACCACGGAATCATCGAGTACCGACTCTGTACTGTATCACCAACAACCACAACCAAGTACCTATTTGGTACTGTAGCACCAACCACCGAGTACCGAATCCTTCTGACTACCGAGTACCACAACTATCTAACCACCGAGTACTTCCATCTTTTGAGTACTGTTCCTCCATTCACCGACCACCATGCACCAGCCAGTCATACCGTTGGCCTAACACAAGTACTCAAAGTACCCAAAAATAGTAAGAAATGAAGCACTCGAACTAACAATGAAGTCTACAAGTACCGACTGTGAAGCCTACGACAACCGATCGAAAAGCCTAAGACAACAACAGCAGACAACAAAGTCTACGAGTATCGAGTATCGATCAGTAAAATCTACAACTATCGAGTATCGACTAGATACTGTAGCTACGACCATAGAAAAGTACTGTAGCCATGACCATCGAAAAGCACTGTAGCTATGATCATCGAAAAGTAATGTAGCTATGACCATAGAAAAGTATTGTAACTTACCATCATCTACCAGGTAAGGTCGTTCTATCGTGGTCGATGTGCCATGGTCGAAATGTCATGGTTGAAGATTGACATGGTCGAAATACTATGGTCAAAATGCCGTGGTCGAAGCCTGATGTGGTCGAAACCGACAGTGATCGACTTACTGTGGTCAAAGCCAGCCGTGGTAGAAAAGTCATGGTTGAAACCTGCAGTGACCAACTTATCATGGTCGAAGCCAACCTTCTGTTCGGACCAGACAACACAAGGCCATTCGGATCCTTCGATGCCACTTGGACACCGTCTAATACTTCGATGGCACTCGAACGTCGTCCGAGGCTTCAATGCCACTCGAACACCATCTGATACTCTGCTACCACTCGAATGCTGTCCGATACTCCAAACCTACTCGTACGTCATCCGATACTCCAATGCTACTTGAATGTCGTCCAATCCTACTCAGACCCAATCGAAACCACTCGAAGCCGACCAAAACCACTCGAAGCAAACCAAAGCCACATGGACCTGATCGGAACCACTCGAAGCTGACCAAAACCACTCAAAGTAGACCAAAACTACATGAAGCCGACCAAAACTACTTGAAGCAAACCAAAACCACACGAACCTGATCGAAACAACTCGGAGCTGACCAAAACCACTCGGAGTCGAAACCTTGAATTGCAATCGACTGGAACTTTCACAAACGTAAATTTCAAAGTATTCCAAATGTCAATTATTCATCATCACTAAACTCACAACCATCCACATGATCTAACAAAAACCCTCTCCTTTAGCCAAAGCATGAGATACACACAAGAGCTATGGATATTATATACTTGAATAATCGACTCTAGTGCAAATGAGAGATTATTAATGATATGCCCTAGAGGCTATTATGGAGATGATTGTATCATTTCTATGTTTATGATTTTTGAATAATATGTTATTTTGTCATTTGAATAAATATCTTTGATATTGATTAACAAGTATATGACTTATTCATGGAACTCTTTTTTCATGTTTTGATGCTATACTAAATTATCCCTGATATTATATCATTATGTGGGACAATTATGATTTATAAATCAGGATATGTGATTGATGATCATGCTTCATGGATCATGGATATGGAGATATCAAATCAATAATATGGACACATGTTAGAGAACATGGTATTGGATTGACCTACCATAAGACTCTTTTGGAATTATTGTATTCTTAAATGTCATTAGTTGGTCTCATACGTAGTGTATGTAGGATCATTAGACCTAAGATTGACATAATTTCCTATATGTGTAATAGTTTACTTAGGGGTTACCAAAACTACTCCATAACTACATGGTCATAAAGGTGGCTTTTGGGTTTACTATGAAACATGCGGAGGAATATGAACGATCAAGATAGAATTTGTTCCTCCTATATAATGGGAGAGATATCTCTGGCCCCCTCAATGTGGTTGAGGAGTCAATCACAACTGAGTAATCCATTATAGGTTTGAGTGAAAGATCGAGCTATCAAAGGATGTCACGCTTCTCGCATTGAGTTCGGTCTAGTATCGTGAGGCAAAGGGATCGATACATGAGTGCTATATAAGTTCGCTCAATATTATATTTATGTATATTTAGGAGTTGATATGTCCTGTTAGGAATCACTATTGATTTGTGGACCGAAAAGGAGTTTATGGGGCACGACCAAATATACATGAACCTATAGGGTCACACACTTAACAGGTTGGACAATAAGGGTCCAATTATACTTTCCATGTAGGATACAATCTTTATTCATATTGGATAAAGGTCCGGTTGGTAGCTCTCTGAGTGGAATACGATCTCCACTAGTGTTGGATGAGGATTCGATTGGAGGCTATATATTAAGAGAGTTGTGGGGCTGAGGGTGGCATCTTGTACACATCCAACAAAACCCTAGCAGCCACCTCTCAAAGCCCCTATCATGTGAGCTGGTGCTAGCACACTAACGCACGATGTTCCTCCCTAGATATGTGGACTTCAGTAGAGGCACTGATGTGACTGTGGTGCTTATCAGGACGATTGGAAGGAGGTGACTATTGGCTACAGGACGATCGATTAATTCCACTACACCGATGTGTGCTACATTGAACCAGCTGTTTCAACTCTACTTCCGTTGTACTACACGTCTAGTGGTAATGATCTATGATCTCTTGCTCACATAGCTTCCTAGTTTATGAGGTGGAAAATTTTAATCTGCGCTGGTGTAACCTACTCATATCCCAATAACAGGATTCCCCTACTAATAGAGCACATTGTTGTCGTTGTCATGGTTCAAGACCACATTTTCCTACTTAAAATCAAAGATATGCAGTTGCTCCTATGGCATCAAACAAGCTATCTGGAGGAATTCTACACACTAAGTGATTGCCATGGCTTGGAAAATAGTCCAATTGGCTTAGAATTTCCTTGTTGGGAATTTCTCTTCGGAGTTGGTTGCGGTGACTTTGGCTTTGATATTAATTCCTCTTCATCATGGAGTAATGGTATTTGCGAGTTAGAGTGGAGGCTAACACAAAACTCGCAAAACAAAGCTGAAACATTGAGTTTGGTTAGTTAGTTTGAAAGTTATGATTTGGGAATATTACTATGCAGAAATCTATTGATGAAGGTAGCTGTCGCCTTGTTTTGTGAATTAAGCCAAGTTAGAGGGTGATGAATAGAAAGATGTAGATAATTTTTAGTAGGTTCTAAAGATAGTATCATTTACTATGTTTTATGCTGTAGAAAAATAGATAAGAAAAGGTGAATATGTATGTACTAATCTGCAACTAAGCATTCCTTGAGGCTAAAAACAAGGGTCTAGATGACCTAATCATGAAGCTATGATATCCAAAGAAAAGTTTATTTGATTCCTAGAAATTTCATCTAGTTGCCTAAAAATATTATTTTAAATATGTTTTGATTCCTGGTTGCGAGTTATGTTTATTTGAATACTAAGACAACAATATTGGTAAGTCGAGAAGAAGGGAAGATAAGCATGTTTAAGCCTAGAAGCACGTGATCTCATTTGTATGTTATGGATGTGTATTGAGGTGTTGTACCATAAATGTCATCAAATTCTAATGCTTTGGTTCGGTGATTGATCGCCAGTCATCACGTCTTTCTTCACAGTTAAGGCAAGTACATGATAAAATAATAGATTATGATGAATGCTTGACACTTGTTCTTCCATGCTATATTTTTACAGCATTTTATGAGATGATATCCTTGATTACATGTTGATTATACCATGGTGAGTGATGCATATGGTTAAATGTCAATATTGGAAGAATGTTGCATCACGCATTGCATTCGTACATAGGAGCTACCTCGGGTAAGCATTCCACATTAGTGGGAAAAAATTGACCTATATCGGTAGGCACTCCACGGGAGTAGAAGTTGAGACACTGTATGAAAGAGGATGGGCAAGAGTGGTTCATCGACGGATGAATACTCCGCTACACTAGTATGAGCAATAGTTACACACATCCACATTACATTGCTTGGAAGAGAAAGTGAAAAGGAAAGAGGAGGATATAGTTTATATAATTTACTATTATAGTTATGAGATCATTGAATATGATATGTTGGCCCTGTCTTTTCAGCTTCTAAAAGCTGTTTTCGGCCTTTCTACAATAACTAGCTTTTAAACGGAGTATCTTTTCAAGATAGGGTCTACTAGTTAATTGTAGTATATACCGTACCGACTTCATTTATATCGACAAAAACCGTATGTGAGTTTCTGTTACTCTGTAATCTCTCGCACGAATAGCCCAAAAACCACAAGCCGCAGCCAAAATCCATAAGCTTTAGCCAAAAGAACAGGCCCGTTGATGTCACTATTTAATTATGTACTTATTGAGTTTCTGGACTCACCCTTTCTTTGTTGTAGGTTTTAGGTAAATGTTGAAGGTGACATGCATGCGTAGTAGTAGCACATCCATTTCACGTGCAATCAGTAATTCACATATCACTTTTATTTGTCATATCTAGACTTTAATTGTATGTTTAGATAGTTAGAATTAATAATGGGTTATTGTAGTGGTGCTGCTGGCATGATGTGTATTCACGAGTCGATGATGTGCAATAGCCTGTAACGTGCATTAGGAAATGTGTTAACAAACGTGTGCCATGTTGCAATGTAGTATGTGATACTACCATGTTGTATTGCATGATGGCATGTAATGTAGTGTTAGGATATGTCTGTGAAACATGTACATGTTGTAATTCAATTCGATGATGTAGAATGGACCATAGTGCAATGCATGTTGTGCAATGGTTTGTACTGTAGTGTTTGGAAATATGCTTGCAAACATGTACCATGTTGTAATGCAGTGCGTTAGAAAGGATCGGAGAAAAACCAAGTGCACTATAGATGAAACAACCCATCGTTTGCCTTACATGGTTCAGACAGGGATCTGGAATTAGCTCAATAAAAAACCATCAACTCCAACCGATTTAAACACCCTAGCTTCTAAAAATCACTTCTTCGAGCCACTAGTATTTCATTTCAACTAAAAGATAAAAGCCATCAGCTCAGCTATTTTGAACACCCCTAAAGTAGTGCAGGTGTGGATTAACCGGATCAAGGAGTTGGAGAAGCGTCTGGTGCAAAATTGATGTCTCCGCTGTTTGTTAGGCGTCCTTGTTAAACCTTTTGTATCTCTTCTTGTCTACTTTGGTTTCTAGTCGGTACAGTGTAAATGGCTTTTATTGTTAGCTGGTATCCCTAGAATTAATGTAAGACTTCCGTAATATTTTGCTTTCAATATAAACAGGAAAAACCTTTATCTAAGAAACGTTTATTTTTGTACTATTAGAGATGTATGTATACAGTTAATACGGACAAGCTATACATTAAAAAAGAATTATTTTGTTCAGTACCATTCTAAATATTACAGAGTTGAAAAATAATATCACTTGTGAGAATAATATGTGAGGCCAGAATCACCTGTCAATAATACATTGAATGGTATTTTTTAACTTTATGATCTTTGCGGTAGTACACCGCTTGTTTTATGTGTATGCATAGAGCTAAAACGGCGTCTGATTTACCATGTAGCTAAAACGACATACACACTCTGTACCATGTAAGTAATATAGTAGTCTATTACTTATTGGTTAGGGTTTTTTGGACGTGCTGTTAATGATTTTTATCTTTTGTTATAGTAACTAGCTTTTAAACATTACGTTTTTGCAAAAAAAAAATCTATAAATCAATTGTAATAGACATTATACTTTAACTATACTAGCTAAAATCGTATGCTACTCTCTCTCTCATAATCTCTCTTACGAATAGCTAGAATTTAAAACCATAAGACAAATGACATAAACCATTGTTCAAAAAAACCATCCATAATCTAACGAACCGACCAGTCCTTAAACCAGACCGTGTCGCCCAGGATCAAAACCAATTATGCGTGCCTGCACGCGTGCAAGTGTGTCCAAGTTGGTGAAGACAGCCTTAAAAAAAGACACAGTTGTCGAAGACGAACAATCATTTCGAAAATCAGATCGCCTCAATATATTACTCTCAACTCATCCGGCCATGTTTATATTACTTTCTAAAAACTATTTTTCTACAATAAATAATTTTTTATAGTATCTAACTTTTAATCAGAATGATTTTTAGGTAGAATCTACTAATTAATTATAGTATATATTATAGTAATTTTATTTATATTAGTCAAAATCACACATGAGTTCTTTCTCCATACGACTCCTCTAAAACTATTACTATTTATAAACTAAAGTCAAAAGAATCAACAAAAATCAATATCAACGAGCCTAATCAGACCACGTTTACGTGGGGTACGAATCGTCCCTTCATTGGGTGGTATACTGTACTCCCAATGACCATTCACCAGGGATGGCCGGGAGACCACCAGTCCACGACAGCCTAGCTCACAGCCGGTCAGCCACCAGACCCGAACTTCCTTCGAAGAAAATTCCATGGGAGCGGGGCAAAAACCTTAATATTAGAGACCCTTTCTCATATTATACCACCTACAAATAGCACCTATCTTAAGACAATCCCAGAACAACTTCTCTTCCAACCATCTCTCCTCTCCCACCTCCCCTCCCAGCCTCCCCATCGCCATGAAAGTTTCCTTTCAAAGTTCATGAATTAGGCGTGATTTTCTTTTTGCGTGGGGAATCAATCATGATTTGTTTGCACAAAACAAAACTGAAGAGGAGAAGAAAGGTACATAATTCCGATCTGCATACTGAATGTTACAACTGAACGAGCAATTGAGCAAACCCTCAATCCATCCGATTAACCCCAACGTGAGAGGCCAAAATGGTGAAGAGATAACTGTATGCATTGTGCAAGCTTCCCGTTTCGTTCCAAGAAGAAGATCCAACGGGTTTCTTCTCCTGTTCTATCCTTGGGCACCAGCGGCGGCCAAGTGAAGATGTCCCCTGAGCCGAGCTAACCTTGCGCTTGCCAAGGAACCATTGCTCCGACGGAGAAATTACGGTCGTTGCCCGCTCCCACACCCCGACGTCGTCCTCGCTTGCATCGAGCCCCGGATAGGCAACAGCCGTGAAGGAATTGCTGGTGATATGGAGTTCGGGACAGTGGCATGATAATGGAGGGTGGGCTTAAAGTCTTTAAAGAACTAAGCTAAATTGATGCAAATATACTATTTTACTTCTATGCAATCTAAATTAATACATGAATAATAGAGAAGCAAAGAAAAAAGGAGAGAAATACAACTGCTACTGACCATTGACAATATCAGTTCATATCACCTTGTACCAGAGAAACAGACCAGGATCTATCTTAATATCATGTCAATTCTTACAATGCCAAAAAAGTTGAAATAAGTAATCTGTTTACTCACCAACTTCACTTGCTTAGATGCCCCAAAATCTGCTAACTTAATGCATCAAGTGCTATATGCTCACAGCCCCATAACAAATGGTATGGTATGACATCATCTTAGTTGGTGCTAATTGTTATGAATAGCGCTTGTATTCATATGAGGCCAATGGGCCAGTATATATACACAAAGTACAAGTGGTAAATATGCAAAGAACCCCTCATAACAATGGGGAATAACAAACTATACATATATCTCTAACACCCCCCCTCAAACTCATGGTGGATCAACAACACTGAGTTTGGAGAGATAGAAGCTATGTTGTGCTCGAGTCTGGGCCTTCGTGAAGAAATCCGCTATCTGAAGCTCTGAAGGCACATACTGAAGAGTAATCACCTGATCATGCACACCAGACCTCATGAAAGAAGCATCAACACCAATGTGCTTGGTGAGCTCATGCTTCACAGGATCACGAGCAATACTGATAGCACCTGTACTGTCTGACAAGAGAGGGGTCGGTGTAGTGACAGAAACACCAAAATCCTCAAGTAACCACCGTAGCCAAGTAATCTCTGCTGTCAAAAGAGCCATAGCTCGCAACTCAGCCTCTGCACTCGAACGGGACACTGCAGTCTGTTTCTTCGTCTTCCAGGCAATAAGAGAACCACCAAGAAAAACACAGTAAGCAGAGATAGACCGGCGATCAGAGGGATCGCTGGCCCAAGTAGCATCCGAATAGGCCTGAAGCTGTAACAAGCTGGAACGTGGAAAGAAGAGACGGCGAGAAATAGTCCCACGAAGGTATCGCAGAACTCAAAGAAGGTGGCTGTAGTGAACCTGAGTGGGAGCTGAAACAAACTGACTCAGAATATGAACTGGATAAGTGATATCCGGACAAGTAACAGCAAGGTAGACAAGACTCCCAACAAGATGACGATAGCGAGTCGGATCAGAAAGAGGCTCGCCATCAGAGAGTCGGAGGTGAACATTGAGCTCCATGGGAGTCTCAACAGTACGCTGATCAGTGAGAGAAGCGCGATCAAGAAGATCCTGAATATATTTCTCTTGGGACATAAAGAAACCATCTGGAGTGGAAGTAACCTCAATCCCAAGGAAGTAACGAAGAGGACCAAGATCCGACATAAGGAACTGCTCACTAAGACGAGCCTTGACAAAGGCAATGTACTCAGAATCATCTCCCGTAATGATCATATCATCAACATACAGGAGAAGAAGAGTCCGACCACGAGACGAAGTGTGGACAAAGAGCGCAGGATCATGATCACTAGCTGAAAAACCAGCAGCAGTGACCACAGAGGAGAAGCGCTCAAACCAAGCACGAGGGGCTTGCTTAAGGCCATAGAGAGAGCGACGAAGGCGACAGACCATGCCCTCAGGAACAGAATACCCAGGTGGCGGATGCATGTAGACCTCCTCACGCAACTCGCCATTAAGAAAGGCATTCTTGACATCAAGCTGAGAAACAGACCAGTGGCGAACAGACGCCACCGAAAGAAGAGTGCGAACAGTGGTCATGTGGGCCACAGGAGCAAAAGTCTCGTCGTAGTCAACACCATGCTGCTGCTGGAAACCACGAGCAACAAGACGCGCCTTATAGCGCTCAAGAGAACCATCAGAGCGAGTCTTAATCTTATAGACCCACTTACACGTGATGGGATGAGAATGAGATGGAAAAGGAACAAGATCCCAAGTACCAGTACGCTCGAGGGCAGCAATCTCCTCGGCCATGGCAAGCTGCCACTCAGGGTGAGTAACAGCATCCCGGTAGGAGACAGGCTCACGAGTAGCTGCGCCAGCAAAGGCAAAACGGGCAGGAGGCCGAATCGACTGGCGATCACGGAGAGCGTAGCGAGGAGAAGATGACCCATCAGGGGAAGATGGAGCATCAGAAGAAGATGAAACATCAGAAGAAGATGGCTCATTGGAAATATTCTCAATACGAGGTCGACGAGTGTAGACGATAGTGGGAGGAGCCTGGGGAGTCGTAGGAGACAACACAGGCGGCGACAACGGCGGAGAGGCCACAGGGGGAATATGTGGAGACTCAGTAGGACAGGTGGACGAGGGCAAAACAGATATAGGAGTATCTGGAAAGGTCAAGAAAGACAGAGACTCCACAGAGGAAGCCGAAGGAGAGGCAGGACGTGGGTAGAATGGACCAACAGGATCCCAGCACCGATATCCCTTGTGCTCGGCACTGTACCCCAGAAAGACACACTCAATAGACTGAGCGGTCAGTTTGGTGCGTTCTCGAGGGGCAAGGAGAACGTAGCAAACGCAGCCTAACAGATGAAGGGTAGAGTAGTCAGGAAGACAACCACAGAGACGCTCAACAGGGATCGCACCCTTAAGAGCAGAAGAGGGCTGGATGTTGACGAGATAGGTGGCAGTGGAAACAGCCTCGGCCCAAAAGTGAGGTGGAATAGAGGCGGCGATCATCAGAGCACGAGCCGTCTCAAGGAGGTGACGATGCTTACGCTCAGCGACACCATTCTGAGCATGAGCACCAGGACAAGAAAACTGAGCGAGAGTGCCCTGCTCAGCAAGGAAGCTGCGCAGGTGACGAGAGAGGTACTCGCCAGCAGAATCAGCACGAAAGACACGAATAGGAGTGGAGAACTATGTGTGTATCATAGTGGCATATTGTTTATAGATAGGCAAGGCCTCACTACGAGAAGACATGAAATATATCCAAGTGTGGCGAGAGAAATCATCTATAAAAATAATATAATAACGATGACCCCCTTTCGAAACGAAGGGAGCCGGACCCCAAACATCTGAATGAACAAGATCAAAAGGACGCTGAGACACAGTCTCACTATGAGGATAAGGAAGCTGAATCTGTTTACCTAACTTACAGCCCTGACAATCTAAAGACACGTCTCCTGAGACAGACCCCAGAAGACCACGACGAACTAAGGACGACAGACGAGATCCGCACAGATGGCCAAGACGGTGATGCCACTGCTGGAAAGAGCCGGTAGACGAAGTGGCAGAAGCGGAGAGACTGGCGGCGGTGGTGGCAGCGGAAGGAAGATGAAGCCAGTCAAGCTCCCAGAGACGCTGTGAGTCACGGCGCCGAGGGCCAGAACCAACCAGAGCTCCCGTGTGGCAGTCCTGAACACAACAAGAGTCAGAGTCGAGAATAACTCGATAACCAAGGTCAGTAATCTGCCCAGCAGAAAGAAGCTGCAAGGTAAGGCGAGGAACATGAGCAACAAAAGGAACATGAAAAGATGAGTTGCTAAGAGATCCTCGACCAGAGACAGAAAGAGATGTACCATCAGCAGTGAGAACACTGACAGGAGAATCAAGAGGTGTAATAGAAGACAGAGTGGAAGGATCAGGAGTCATGTGAAAAGATGCTCCAGAATCAAGAATCCACGGGGAGGTACCTGACTGTGTAGGAGGTGGTCTCTCAGTGCCCGAAGAGTCAGTAGCAGAACCTGCAGAACCTGTCGAGGGAGAACCTGAAGCGGCAAGTAGGCGTCGAAGTCTGGCTATCTCCTGCTCGGTGAGAGAAGCTGCTGAAGAAGTCGAGGCAGACGTCGTCGTAGAAGCACTAGTGCCAGTAGAAGAACGGCGTGAAAGATGCCGCTTCTTCTTGTAGCACTGGGACTCAGTGTGGCCATCCTTGTGGCAGTAGGAATAGTGAGGACGGCCACCTCCAGACGGAGGACGGCCACCACCACCTGTGGTAGCCGCTGGAGGAGGCAGTGTAGCAGGCGGACGAGCGGCGAGCACAGAGGGGAGTGGCATCAGACCAGCACCACTCAAACGAGTCTCCTCTGCGCGTATCTCAGTAAGAGCCTCCAGGAGAGTGACACGAGGGTGGCGTGCAAGGAGCTGTGCACGCCTTTGCTCGAACTCAGGACGAAGGCGAGTAAGGAACTCGTAAACCCGCTGAAACTCCAGGTCAGAACGTACATCCAGGCAGCACGGACAGGTACGACAGCCAGCAGTGCGAAGTGAGTCCAACTGACGCCAGACGGCAGAACTCTGAGCGTAAAAAGCGTCAACAGTAGCATCACCCTGCTAAAGAGAGTGCTCCTGGCGGACCACGGACAGGTACAGGGCATCACCAGAGGGCTCGTAGCGCTGACGAAGATGAGTCCACATCTGGAAAGCCGAAGGGAGTCCCACAACCTTAGAAGAAAACTGAGGCTGGACACTGGCGATGAAGATAGCAGCAGCCCGAGCGTCATCATCGTACCACTGAGTGTAGATGGTCAGACGATCCTTGTAGGAATCCAGAGCCTCCTGGTAGGCAGAGGCAGCTTCATCAGCAGCTTCATCATCAGCAGCAGCCTTATCGGCTGTCGGAGGCAATGCAACAGGCGTAGGCTCCGTCGGAGGAATAGGGCAAGGCGGGCAGGTGACATCGCCAGAGAGGACGCCCAGAGACGAAGACCACGCATGTGGATGCGCATGTGAGACACGAAGTCGGTGTAATTAACACCATCAAAGATCACCGGGCAACGAGGGAGGGAAACGGTGCCCATTGGTAGGCGGCGCTGGACGGCGCGGCGACCAAGGCAACGAAGTCTAACAGGCGGCGCTGGACGGCGCGGCGGTTAGAACGACGTTTTTTTTCTTTTTTTTCTTTTTTTTCGTTTTTTTCGTTTTTTTTCTTTTTTTTCTCTTTTCCCCGGTCGGTCTGCTCCTCAAAACCGACCGAGCCTGCCTCGGTCGGACTCGGGCAGGAGCGGCAGCGGCGACGGGGGAGCGGCCGGTGGCGGCGACGGCGACGGGGGAGCGGCCAACGGCGGCGCGGAGGGAGCGGCCGGTGCGGAGGAAGCAGCGGCCGGCGGCGCGGAGGGAGCGGCGAGCGGCCGGCGCGGCCGGCGGCGTCGAGTGGATGAGGCCGGCGGCGTCGGGCGGAGAAGCGGCCGGCGGATCTGACCTGGGCGGCGGCGCGGGGAGGCGCGGAGCCGGCGGCGGCGCGGGGAAGGCGGCCGAGGCCGGGCGGACGGGCGCCGGCGGGAGGCGGAGTCGGGCAGGGCCGACGGCGGCGGCGGCCTCGGGCGAAGGAGCGGTGGGCGGAGGAGCGGCGCAGGGAGGCCGCGGTGCGGGGAGGCGCGGGGAGGCCGGCGACGGCGCGGGAGGCCGGCGGCGGCACGGGGAGGCCGACGACGGCGCGGGAGGCCGGCGGCGGCACGGGGAGGCCGACGACGGCGCGCGGAACCCTAGGTAAGCCAAAACCCTAGTTTTGGCTCTGATACCATGTTATGAATAGCGCTTGTATTCATATGAGGCCAATGGGCCAGTATATATACACAAAGTACAAGTGGTAAATATGCAAAGAACCCCTCATAACAATGGGGAATAACAAACTATACATATATCTCTAACACTAATCAATCATCCACAGAATCAAACTTCAGTAAATCACTTTACTACTTAACTACTGAAATAAGAGTGCTTTCAAAAAACTAGAATTCGAGAAACCTAGATGAGAAAAGGCGTAGGAATTGGGGCACTAACCTCGGTGCCGGATGGGGAAGGGTGGGGGTACGAAGGCAGGTGAGGGACTTTGCAAAATGATAGCTTATTTCTCTCCATGGATTTAACCGCTGATAGTACAATTAACTGAAGCCTGTCACAAAAAAGAATCTGCCAATGCATTTCCAGCTATACATGCAAGTAGCTAGTAGCTCAAACTATAAATCTACAGCTTTTAAGACTGATGTGTTTTTCATAAAAAAAATACTGACGTGTTTTTCATCCAGCCATAACAATATTCATAGGCAAAAGGTCCACATCTGTTTCCCCCACAATACTGCATTTGCACTAATAGGAAAAGAACAAAGTTCATCAATATCATTTTTATAAGAAAGCACCGCTACAAATTGTTTCACTGCAGTTATTTAAGTGAGAATTAGGAGTGCGATTTTCCAAGAATTATATCCATGCCATCCTGACTAGGTATCCCAAACACCAAAGAAGAATAATAGGACTGAATGATTGGGCATTAAAATGTATACCTTTGCAACCTTCTCCTGAGGTTCGATGTAGATGTCGTTGGCTAGATCTTGTAGCCTCCCATGCAACACTACTACAGAAAACCGTATTACAGACGGTTTAAAAACGTCATCACAGACGGTTTTCTGAACCGTCTAAATTTATGGGTCAGTGATAATCGAAGGTTATCCCAGACGGTTTTTGAACGGTCTGTGGTGTAAATATCATAGATGGTTTGTAACTAAAAACCGTCTGTGATAGCTGATAATCACAGACGGTTTGTAAGTAAAAACCATCTGTGATAGGTGATAATCATAGACGGTTTTCAACTAAAAACCATCTGTAATATTCTTACAAACCGTCTGTAATATTCTTTTGTACCCCTAAATCTATTTCTGTTTATTGGCTAGCCTCAGGAAATCCTAGCTATGCCCTCTGAAACAAGCAGATCAAGATGTACATGTATACATACAATTCACATATCAAATCATTTCACAAACATAAAACATCCAATTCACATCTCAATTCATTTCACAAACATAAAACATCCAATTCACATCGCACTTCATTTCACAAACATAAAATATCCATTAACAAATACACAATTACAAAAGATCTACATTGCATTTGCACTTAGATGGTAACATTGCATTTTTTATTGCTCTATCACTCCGGAATCGAGGTCTCGCAAAAGGAACAGATACATAATCAACGAACTTGTCAGGCTGCACAAGCTATACTTGGATGGTGCATGATTGCCATTCAAGTATTGCTTGTGCAGTTGACAAGTTCGTTGATTATGGATCTGTTCCTTTCGCGAGACCTCGATTCCGGAGTGACAGAGCACTAAAAAATCATTGTGCGCAGTGGAACTCTCCTTCTGAGTTTATGACTCCAGCCACCATTGGAACTCTCCTCGAATTTGTGAAAGGTCAGGCTGTTTCAATGGAGTTGACGGGATGGATGCAGCCTGTCAATAGGAATATCAATGTGCGTATATATATAACCTGATAAGTATGAAGTAATTATAGACAGAGAGAGGGGGGTGATGTGCCCATCTTAGCACCTACTTTAGTTGCTAATACTATATGCTAACACTCACAACAAGCAAAAGACAATTTACTACAAGAAATGAACATTACGAAATAAACCAAATAGCAAACTATGCTACTGCAGTAAACAAGATCTCTATTAAATCTAACTCAATGCTAATATTTTTTCTTTTCTTAACTGACAGACAACTAACTCAATGCTATAAAAATCTATTGAACTGATCTGCAACTACAAAATTAACGTTCTAACAGTAGGATCTAATCAGACATGACAGATCATAGCATTACCACAACAAAATTCGAAATCTAAGAGTAGAGGCATAAAACTACCAATAGCTACTGGACCATCAATCACAACAATAAATCTTTGCTTGACAACAAGAACCACATCACAAACTTAAGGTGAAATATCAAATACTACAAGAACATGCAAGATACTGGCTTAATAACAAGATCCACACCAAAGTACCACTCGATTCACAATTCTGAAATGATAGAACCAAGAAGTTGCTAATGAAACTCACAGATGCGAGGCGACGACGGCGACAGGGGACGGAGGTCGACCGAGGAGGCAGTGGCGACGGCTCGGGGGATAGCAAGGGGCTCTGGGACGGCGGCGGCGACGGGCTCGGGGGACGGCAAGGGGCTCGGGGACTAGACGGAGGCGGTTGACGACGGGCTCGGGGGCTCGACGGAGGCGGCCGGAGAGGGGCTCGGGTGCTCGACGGAGGCGGCCGGCTACTGGCTCGGGGACGGCGACAGCGACGGGCTCAATCGGGACTTCGGGAGAGCGGCTAAGTCTAATAACTGCAGTGTACACGTAAAACCCTAGCGGGGGGTTATATATAAATGATTATTACAGACGGTTCTATTGAAGAACCGTCTGTGAGAATCAATATCACAGACGGTTCTAAACTTAGAACCGTCTGTGATAATAAATATCACAGGCGGTTTGGAATATGAACGGTCTGTGATATTAATGTAAGAGACGGCGGTTATATACGAAGCATCACAGGTGGTTAATTGGAATATGAACCGTTTGTGATATTGCTTATATATGCACGCACTATTCCATTTCTTCTAAACTGTCCTCTCCCTCATCTTCGTCGATCATCACCACATTTCTCAACAATGACATCTAAAATTCTTTTGATCTCCTTCCTCTCATCTATCCATCATGAGTTGTTCGGCCGCAACCTTACACAGGCGGCCAATAATTTACGTCTGGAGCAGCTCCTCCGCTCACACCCTGCTCTCCTTCCTCGACTCGCTTCCATCGTCCATCAACTAGACCTCATCATCCGCCGTCGACGGAGGTGTCTCGTTGCCACTCACAAAAAGGAAACCGCCCTCAGCCTCGTTCTTCTCTACAATGTCCACAAAGCGGAGGAAGCTCTTGCGGAAGTGCAGAGTGTGATGGATAACCTTTCCGATCAAGCAGAATCAGCCGATTCTGAAGAAGTTTATCATGGCATCCACTTTGAGATTATGGGCCATGCTAATGATTTACCCAAGCTAGAGGAGGAAGTGGAGAGGGCAAGGACAATCTTCACGACATTCAAGAACTCAGCGGCTGATCCTCCAACTCCAGAAGTTGAAGAAGAAGCATATGAAGCCCAGAAGAATCTCTTTTTCTATTACATTTGTAATAAATTAAATTTGCCTTGAATTAAAAATCTGGGAATCTCTTTTTGTCGAACTTTTGTAATGAATTAAATTTGTCTTGAATTAAAATCTGGGAATCTCTGTTTGTCGGACTTTTAATTTGGAGGCCGTCTGTGGTGTTTGTGGCGGGAAAAAGGAATATCATAGACGGTTCTTAACACAAACCGTCTGTGATATTTTGGATTATCACAGACGGTTTATATTTAAAACCGTCTGTGATATCTGGAATATCACAGACAATTTTATAATAAAAATCGTCTGTGCTATTCCATTATCACAGACGATTCAGCGGTAAGAACCGTCTGTGATACTCCTTTTTTCAACCACAAACACCACAGACGGCCTCTAAATTAAAACCGTCTGTGATAGTGTACGTCACAGACGGTTTCACAAAACCGTCTGTGATTTGGCGTCTAGTATTAGGCTTTCTGTAGTAGTGCAAGGATCCCCGTGGCCAGATTGGAGGCACAGTGGCGCTCTGCATGGTTTGGGCACTGCAGAGAAGAAGGCCACGGAGGGAGGTGGCAAGGAGTGGAGGGGCCGCATGTAGGTGGCCGGAGATGGAGCTGATGACAGATCGGGCGGGGATGTGGCCGGAGGTGGAGAACCACACGAGGAACCGGTGGTGGTGAAAGGCGGCAGCGTCTGGCTAATCTGGCCCACCTTCGGTAGATTCGGACTAAGTCCATGACACTTACGGGCTTAAAATCAAAGCCCGACTTGGGCCCAAGTTTGACAAAATTGGTCTGGACCAGGCTTGCCCATGAATAACTCTATGCTAGATGAGATAAGGGTGATACTTTTGCAGAGTCGCAAAATACAATGGTATGCGAGGAGTTTTCTATAATAAATGTCAATTAGACAATTCCTCTAACAACCCTTTTAGTTGTATAAATTGAATTGTTGAAGTCTTTTATGCAATCTCCAATAGTCCAATTACATGTATGCCACACGCGTCCACGAGGAGCGCGTCTCCGACCTCCCCGCCGCCAAGCCGAGCCAGGCAGAGCAGCAGCGCTGCCATAGTAATCACTGGGATCATCACGGCTAGTATAGTAGCAGTCGTTGCCATGGGTGCGATTAGGGGTGAAAACGGATCGAATAGTTTCCGACCGATCCGGATGAAAACGGATACGGATTGTGTCGGATCGGATTTTCTTCGGATAATTCTCGGATCGGATACGAATACAGATTTTTTTGTCATATACGGATACGAATACAGTAGGCCTGATATCCGGCGAATACGGATACGAATACGGATTATCCAGATAATACAAAAACGGATATCCGGGATTTTAGCCCAACATTGCCCAGCCCAAGTCAGCCTCTCTCATCTCCCCTGCCACTAGCCCACTAGCCCAACCAAGCCATAAGCCTCCATTACCATTAGGCATTAGGTTCCTTAGTCATATTAAATTACAAACACCAGTAGCAAATATTTATGTTTATTAAAAAAATTCAATATTGTTGGTGGATTAAAATTTGTACCGATTAAATTGATGTACTCTCGTTTAAATCATTTTGATGCAAATTTAAATACTTAATTAATTTATTAGTCACATGTAAATGGTAGAAATCCATTAAGAATTATTTAGGACTTTAGAAAAAAATTAATTGCCACTTGAATATTTAAAATCTGTACAACGGTATGACTATTGTTGATAAAAATACTTATACTTACTTAGATTTCATGAATGTTTTGACAAGATAAACTATTTATGTGTTTTCATTGATTTTGGATATATAGTTTAAGGGGTTTTTCATGTTCCGATAAATATTCGTGACCGTATTCGTTTCGATTCGTATTTGCTCCGTATCTGTATTCAATATTATTCGTATTTGTATTCGTATCCGAGGTATCTGTATTCGTATCTGCATCTGAGAAAAAAAAATATGAAAACAAATATGGTAAAGATATTATCCGTCCGTATTGAATCCGTTTGCATCCCTAGTTGCGATATACTTGTGTGTCAAGATCGAAGACAAAGGCAAACGGGACACGTCCGTCACCAATGGAGCCAGCAACACGAGCACGAACGAGCAGGCCGGCGTCGAGATGGGGAGCATGAGTTACTTCATCGAGGGCCTCCTCGGCGCGGGCCTGGCGCCCAAGGTGTCCGACCTCGGGCTCGCCAAGCTGTGCGACAGGGAGGACACCCGCCTGACATCACCGGGTACGCAGCGCCAGAGCTGTGGATGCCACTGCTGGTGATGCACAAGTGCGACATACAGGCGGAGCAGCTGCAAGGTTGACGAGGAGCGGCGCAGGCGGAGCAACAGCCTTCACCATGACCGGCCCCAACCGGTCCCGGCCCCATGTCGCCTCTGTGTGCTCGGCTCCATGCAGGACCCCGCCCCTGCGACGGAGCTCTTGGACCTCGCCTCCGCATGCCCGGATGTGCTCAAGACCCCGCCTCTGCGACGGAGCTCTTGTACCTCGCCTCCACGTGCTCGGCTCCGCTCAAGACCTCGCCTCCACGACTGAGCTCTCGGACCTCGCCTCCACGTGCTCGACTCTGCTCAAGACCTCGCTTCCGTGATGGAGCTCTCGGACCTCGCCTCCGTGTGCTCAGCTCCATGCAGGACCCCGCCCCCACGATGGAGCTCTTGGACCTCGCCTCGGCCTTCGCTCGGTGGCTCCGCTCGGCCCCGCGATGATTTCGCCCGCCTCCACTCGGCGCCTTCGCCGGACTCTGCAACCTCGTCTCTGTCCAGAGAGCAAAGAGATCAAGATGGTGGAGGTGCTGGCGAGTGCTTGTACATGGGCGGTATCATCTGTCCTAAGCAAGCTCGGTAGGCGGCTCGGCGACGAGTACAATCTGCTCTGGGAGGTCTGCGGTGACGTCGAGTTCCTCTAGCGCGAGCTGAGCAGCATGGACGACCTGCTGCTAAGGCTCGCAGCCATGGAGAAACGTGGAGGGTCAAGCTACAGGATTCGGCCTGCGACATCGAGGACGGCTTCGATTCGCTTCGCCGAAGTCCGGGCCGGTCACGTCTACTTCGCCATGGCTCCACATCTGCGACATCGCCTTCGGCCTTGGCCTTCGCTTCACTGGAATCCAGGGGGCCTTCCCCGGTGACGTCCCGACCTCAGAACTGCGCCAGTCTTCGCATCGTGGTCCTCGCGTCGAGCCTTCCCTGCCTTCGCCCCGGTCCGCGCCGACGAAGTCAACATCGCTTCGAGGGCCGCGTTGTCGAGACCACTGGCACTGACACCACAGCCACCGCCGTCGAGTGGGCCGTGGTGCGCGTTGTGGACAACCCGTCCGTCCAGGCCCGGCTTCATGAGGAGATCATGCAGCAAGTCGGCGATGCCCGGTCAGTCGATGACAAGGACGCTGGCGTCATGCCGTATCTGCGGGCCCTCGTCAAGGAGCTCCTCTACCTTCGAGCGGTGTGCGAACCCTTCACGGCCGGCGCTCGACTTCAAGGACGAGGTGTAGTTCACGGTGGTGATGGACCAGCCGGTGCTCGTCATGGTGAAGCCCTGGAAGCTCTCGTTCTGGTACACGCGAAGTCACAGACCCAGGCATGCATATGCATGTCGTTGTGGCAGCAGTCGTACCAGTACGTGTGGACGCCAGCATGCTTGCCCATGGCCATTGCTCTTGCATGTGCATAGCACATGCACGTCGGCGAACTTCTCCGCGCCACGCTCCACATTGGCGGGTCCCGGCGAGGTCTCCTCCGAGCATGCCATGGCTCTGCGCAACACTTTGCTACGCACCACTGTCTCCGCGCGCAGCCTCAGATGGCACCACGGCGCCGGCCTCTGCGACCGCATGACTCCGTGCTAGGCCTCGTCAAGGAGCCCGTCGAAGCTTCCGCGCCGAGCAGCCAAGTCGCAGCCTTCGCAATGAGACTCCGCGCCGGCAGCCTCGACCTTGCCTCGGCGAATGCCAACGTCCTCGACCTTGGCTCCGCGCATGTTGGTATCCTTGGCCTTCGACCTCGACCTTCGCTTCGCCGAAGCCCGAGCTGGTCACGGTGACTTCGCCTCGGCTCCGAGAGGTCTTCGCGGGACTTCTCTTAACTCCGCGATGACTTCGCCGGCCTATCAGCGCCGCTTCGCCTCGGCTCTGGTGCATGCACGGGGAAACACAGGATGCAAGCAGACTCATACCGCATTGCATGCATGACCCATTGCTGCAAGCTTTGGGTAGTCAGGGTCTCCGCACCTGTGGAGCCTATTCTGCGTGTGAGGCTTTAATAGTAGCCCCTGTATTTCTTGTGTGCATGGCCTTAAAGAAATGGTTGTTCATCATATCATTTATTGCGGCTACAGTTCCATTCTAAGAGCATCTAATTTAGCCATGTTTGCTTCTCCGATTTTGGCCTGTTCTGGGCTACCGTAGTATCAAATGCTTTTCCGGTACTGCATTCTGGAGCATTTTGTTGTCGCAAGTCTTCGCCCATTTCTTTCAGGCCTCTGTTTTGGTCCTGTTTTTTATTTAAATCGCACGACGGCCTTGCGCCTCGGCGTACTCTACGGAGTATAAATAAGACACAGCGTGGAGGTCCACCTCCGCGCACTCTGCGGAGTATAAATAAGACGCAGCGTGGAGGTCCGCCTCCGCGCGCACTCTACAGAGTATAAATAAGATGCAGTGTCGAGGTCCGCCTCCGCGCGCACTCTACGGAGTATAAATAAGACGCAGCGTCGAGGTCCGCCTCCGCACGCACTCTATGGAGTATAAATAAGACGCAGCGTTGAGGTCCGCCTCTGTGTGCACTCTACAGAGTATAAATAAGACGCAGCGTTGAGGTCCGCCTCCGCACGCACTCTACGGAGTATAAATAAGACACGTGGGGGGACGCTCCTGCGCACACTCTACGAAGTATAAATAAGACGCGAATGTTGTCCTTGTGCACTCTACGGAGTATAAACAAGACGCAGATCCTGTGCACACATGGATGTTGTCCCTATGCGTACTCTCCGGAGTATAAATAAGACGTGGATGTTGTTCCCACGCACTCTATGGAGTATAAATAAGACGCGGATGTTGTCCCTGCGCACTCTACGGAGTATAAACAAGACGCGAAACCCGTGCACGCATGGATGTTGTCCCTATGCGTACTCTCCGGAGTATAAATAAGACGTGGATGATATTCTCACGCACTCTACGGAGTATAAAAATTTCGCAATGGCTGAGGCACCAGGGAGTGCCTCACTTTAGCGACGCAGCACCTGGACATCGCGCCTTAGCATGCGTTGCGCCAGGGAGTGCATCGCTTTAGCTCTCTCGGCTGAAGGTAGGGGAACGGCAGTGTCGCCTCCCTGCCTCTGCGTGCGTAGCACCCTCAGCCTACGCCGCAAGTGCCCGCTCTGCACGGGCACTATTTTTGAAGGTGGGAGAACGGTAGCGTCGCCTCCCTGCCTCCACGTGCGCAGCGCCCTCGGCCTACACCGCAAGCGCCCACTCTCCGCGGGCACTATTTTGGAAGGTGGGGGAACGGCAATGTCGCCTCCTTGCCTCCGCGTGCGTAGCGCCCTTGGCCTACGCCGCAAGTGCCCACTCTCCGCGGGCACTGTTTTTGAAAGTGGGGGAACGACAGTGTCGCCTCCCCGCCTCCGCGTGCGTAGTGCCCTCGGCCTATGCCGCAAGCGCCCGCTCTCCGCAGGCGCTGTTTTTGAAGGTGGGGGAACGACAGTGTCGCCTCCCTGCCTCTGCGTGCGTGCCTCGGCGAGGCAGCGCAACTCTGTCACCTGCCTTGTAGGCATCTACGTGCACTTTACGGAGTATAAAAATCGCACGATGGCCGAGACACTAGGGAGTGCCTCGCTTTAGCGACACACTACTTGGATATCGCGCCTTTCCGCGCATCCCACCAGGGTGTGCATCTCTTTAGCGGCGCATCCCCTGGATAACCTGCCTCGACGTGTGTAGCGCCCTCGGCCTACGCCGCTCATGCCCGATCTCTGTGGCTGTTTTTCCTCGATGAGACGGCTCGGTTTCGGAGCAGAGACTTCGTCGCCTGCCTTGTAGGCATCACCTCGGCGGAGCAGCGTGACTTCGCCGTCCGCCTAGTAGGCAATGCCTCGGTGGGACGGCTTCCGCCTGGTAGGCACTGCCTCGACGAGACGACTCAGCTTTGGAGCAGCGTCTCGCCGCCTGCCTTGTAGGCATTGCCTCGGCGGAGCGGCGCGACTTTGCCATCCACCTAGTAAGCAATGCCTCAGCGGGACGGCTCGGCTCCGGTGCAGGACTTTGTCGTTCGCCTGGTAGGCACTGCCTTGGCAGGACGACCCAGCTTCGGAACAGCGTCTCGCCACCCACCTTGTAGGCATCGCCTCGGCGGAGCGGCGCGACTTCGCCATCCGCCTAGTGGGCCATCCCTCGACGGGACGGCTTGGCTCCGGCGTAGGACTTCGTCGTCCGCCTGGTACGCACTGCCTCGGCAGGACGACCCAGCTTTGAAGCAGCGCCTCGCCGCCCGCCTTGTAGGCATTGACTCGGCGGAGCGGCGCGACTTCACCATCCGCCTAGTGGGCCATCCCTCGGCAAGACGGCTCGGCTCCGGTGCAGGACTTCGTCGTCCGCCTGGTAGGCACTGCCTCAGCGGGACAACCTGGCTTCGGAGCAGCGCCTCGCCGCCCGCCTTGTAGGCATCGCCTCGGCGGAGCGGCAACGACTTCGTTGCCAGCCTTGTAGGTAGGCTACATTCAATCCACTTGTCTGACATTGCAAAGCAAATCTATATATTTAGGTTTAAAGTTTTGCTGCTTTAAAAGGTCAATTTGTTTTAGTATGACATTCAAAACCAAAGCAGCTGTACTTACAAATGGTGATATTAGATCCCTTGCATGGCATTCCATATGGCCTGAAGGATATCATTTCAGTACCTCAATACAAATCAACATGGGGAGCAATAACATTAATGAATCAAGTTCTTGATACGGAAGCCTCAGTTTACAAGTTTATTAATTCTCCCCTGTAGTATATGATATTGTGGCTATATTGCGAGATTCATGCTGATTTTTATTGAAATGTTGATTATGTCTCCACCAGGTTGATGTCCGTAGGTGCAGTTCTTGTTGCCAAGCTCGTGACAGGACCAATTACCTACAATGATAGTTGGTTTGGGGCAAAAACACACAATACTTGGAACTCGGAAGAAATTTCTATTGGTTCATCATTAGGGCCTGCGGCTAGCACCTCTGCAGATTAATTTGTACACTGTGTTTGCATTTAGAAGCACATAGATTATATACTCACGCTACTACAGAAAGCCAAATACTAGACGGCCAATCACAGATGGTTTGACAAAACCGTCTGTGACCGACACTAACACAGACGGTTTTAATTTGGACACCTTCTGTGTTGGTGGCGTCGGAGAAAATGAGAATCACAGACGGTTTTTATTAAAAACCATCTGTGATAATCTGGAATTATCACAGACGGTTTTTTTATTAAAAACCATATGTGATAAGCTGATTATCACAGACGGTTTTTAATAAAAACCCGTCTGTGATAATGTCAGGATTATCATAGACATTAGGCATTTATTGCGCTGCTCAGAACCGCATCTGTCTTTATTTCGATCCAGATCTAGCCGGTGTTGCACTCTTTCGCTCAGGAGGCAAGCTAGGCGATTTCAGGCCAATTAATTTGGTGGGAGGAGGCAGAGATTGAGCTTTGAAGATTCATACTTTCCTGGTTGCTCTAGATATGGTTAGTAATGAAATTTATTTTTCTTTGCATTACAATTTAGATCTAAGTAATTGGTGAGTGTTATTGAAGATGGTTTGCAAAATTGTTGGTTATATAATAGCTGTTGTGTTTATAATATGAATTAAGCTAGCAAAGCCTGAATGCATGTGGTATATATGTAGAAATAATTAATTAATTTAATTTTTAATACTAAGTTGTTATATATATACATAACGTAGGACCAAAGCTGGATGTATGCCGCGAACCGTGTGAGTGAAAAGTACATTAATGGCATGTCTACTTTTACAAGAGCTACTGAGGAGGATATGCTAAATAAGGGGGTGGAATATATGTACTGTCCATGCACTGACTGCGATAATTTAAAGATGTTTAAGAACCGCGGGCAAATTGAAGCGCACTTGATTCGGAGGGGTTTCAAAAAGGGTTATACGTGTTGGACCAGTCATGGCGAAGTCAAGGATCTTATGTTGCCAGATGACATCGCCGGTGAAGTGAATGATATGCCGCCGGATGACATCGCCGGTGAAGTGAATGATATGCCGCCGGATGACATCGCCGGTGAAGTGAATGACATGCTGCCAGATGGTGTCAATTGTGGCTCGAATTCAGATAGGTTGCACGATGACAATCTGGATCAGATGCTTCGTGATGTAGAAGAGAACTATGATGAGAGAGAGTATGTTAAATTCTGGGGCTTGATGGAGGACTCGGAGAAACCTTTGTTCACGTGCTGCAGGTCAAAGTACACGAGGTTGTCCGCCGTGCTTGAACTGCTGAAATTGAAGGCAAGCAACGGTTGGTCCGACAAGAGTTTCACAGCACTGCTAGGTCTCTTAGCGGACATGCTTCCGGAGGGAAATGAGTTACTTAAAACCACGTATAAAGCCAAGAAGGTTCTTTGTCCGTTGGGAATGGAAGTACAAAGAATACATGCATGTCCGAACGACTGTATCCTATACCGTAAAGAGTATGCAAACATGCATATATGTCCAGTGTGCAACGCATCTCGATACAAACGTAACAATCAATCAGATGACGGCGAGGAAATAGAGGTGAAGAAAGGACCTCCTGCTAAGGTGGCATGGTATTTTCCTAATTCCCTGTTTGAAAAGGTTTTTTGCAAATCCAAAGGAGGCAAAACTGCTGCATTGGCACTCGGAGGAGCGCAAGAAGGATGGAATGCTAAGACACCTTGCTGATTCCGCCTAGTGGAGAAACATCGATAGGAGTTTTGCAGACTTCGGTGCAGAACCAAGGAATATAAGGTTTAGACTGAGTACAGATGGAATGAATCCTTTCAATAGCATGAGCAGCCGACATAGCACATGGCCCGTGACTCTCTGCATCTATAACCTTCCTCCTTGGTTGTGTGAAGCGAAAGTATATTTTGCTGTCGATACTTATCCAAGGGCCAAAGCAACCTGGAGATGATATTGATGTGTACCTAGCACCGTTGGTGGAAGATCTAAAAGTACTGTGGAACGAAGGGGTACAGGTATGGGATGCGTACAAACGAGACAACTTCACTTTGCGCTCCTTATTGTTCTGCACCATAAATGATTATCCTGTCCTTGCTAACCTATCGGACCAGAGTACAAAAGGTGCCAAATCTTGTACTCACTGTTTGATGGAACCGAGAGTGTGTGGCTGAAACACTCACGCAAAACCGTCTACATGCGTCACCGCTGGTTCCTTCGGAGGGCTCACCCATACCGCAAGATGAAGAAACAATTTGATGGAGAGAAGGAAGACGGTTCAGCTCCAAGGCATTTAAGGGGAAAGGAGGTTTATAATATGGTGAAGGATTTAGATGTTGTCCTCAGAAAGGGACGTAAATTGAGGGCTCATGAGAAGAATACCTGGAAGAAGAGATCAATATTTTAGGACTTACCTTATTGGGAATACCTAGATGTTCGACACTGCATCGACGTCATGCACGTAGAAAAGAATGTATGTGACAGCTTGATTGGTCTCTTACTGACATTCGTGATAAAACAAAGGACAGCATCAACGCACGGCTTGACTTGGCTGATATGGACATCAGGCCTGAGTTAGCACCGACATGCACTGATAATGGACGAACATACCTTCCCCCTGCATGTTACACTCTGTCCAAGGCCGAGAAAACAAAACTGTGACAGTGCTTGCATGGTGTCAAAGTTCCGTCTGGTTACTCCAGCATTGTGAAGAAACTTGTTTCGATGCAAGATTTGAAGTTAAATGGCATGAAGTCTCATGATTATCATGTGCTGATGACACAGATGCTCCCTATTGCAATTAGAAATATTTTGCCAATCAAAGTCCGAAAGACTATGTTATTATTTTAACACAATTGCTCAGAAGGTCATCGATCCTGAAGGACTAGATGCTCTGCAGGACAAGGTGGTGATGACTCTATGTCTTCTTGAAATGTATTTCCCTCCTTTGTTTTTCGATATCATGGTCCATCTCATTGTTCACGTTGTATGGGAGATAAAAATGTGCGGGCCCATATTCCTACGTAGCATCTACCCATTTGAGAGGTTCATGGGAATTCTTAAGTCCTACGTATAGAATCGATCTCGGCCGGAGGGCAGCATCGTCGAAGGTTATGCAAGCAAAGAGGTCATTGAGTTTTGTGTCGATTATATGGCTCAAATTCAACCGATAGGTGTGCCTCAATCTCGTTATGAGGGGAGGCTGAAGGGTATCAGAACTATCGGAAGGAAAGCAATCACTCCAGATATGGACGCGTATACTCAAGCCCATTTCATGGTCTTGCAACACATGACTGAAGTGGCGCCTTATGTTGACCAGCACAAGGATGTGCTTCGCAACAGAATCCGGAGCGGTCGGATGTTTGGATCATGAGGCAATACAACAGTCGGTTCAACCAATGGGCTAATTTTTAAAGGAAATAAGCAAGTGGAATGAGAATGTGTGACATATATGTGGGCATTTGCATTTATGTATATAACAATGCATGTATGTGATGTATATGTGAACTGGCATTTATGTATACAACAATGCATGTGTGTGATGTATTTGTGAATTTGCATTTATGTATATGTGAAAATGTGTGAAGAAAAAGTACACTGTGTGAGGTAGGTGAATGTAGTGAATTTTGAGAATGAGAAAATGTGTAAAGAAATACACTGTGTGAGGTAGGTGATGTATATGAATGCTGGTTGGTGTTTGTATTAATAACTACAGCTTATCACAGATGGTTCTCAGTTTAGAACCGTCTGTGATATCAATATCACAGACGGTTCTAAATTTAGAACCGTCTGTGATAGTTATAATATCATAAATGGTTATATGTTTAAAACCGTTTGTGATATTATAACTATCACAGACGGTTCTATGTTTAGAACCGTCTGTGATATTTATTATCATAGACGGTTCTAAGTTTAGAACCATCTGTGATATTGATATCACAGACGATTCTTAAATAGAACCGTCTGTAATAATCCTTTATATATAACCCCCCGCTAGGGTTTTGCTCGTACACTACAGTTATTAGACTTAGTCACTCCCCCGAAGTCCCGATCGAGCCCGTCGCCGGCCGCCTCCGTCCCTGAGCCCGTCACCGTCCCCCTCCCTCAGGCCCCTCGCCGTCGCCATCCCCGGCCCCGTCGCCAGCCGCCTCCGTCCCCCGAGGCCGTCGCCGTCCCCTCCCTCGGGCCCCTCGCCGCCACCGTCCTTGAGCCCGTCGCCGTCCTCCCTCGGGTCCGTCGCCGCAGCCGTGCCCCCGTAAGTTAGCATTTTTGAGTTAACATAGTTTATGGCCTGAAAAAGTTTAGAAAACTTAAGTACAAATCCTCCATTATGGTGCTTTTTGAATCATCATGTCTAGATCTGTTGAGCAATAACCAAAAAGATCAAAGGATAATCAAGGATGATATTTAAGTACTATGAAATAGTTGATATTTAGGTTATCGTATCTATGGTTGATATGTTTTCTTAGGTTGTTCTGTTCATCAGGTTGTGCTAATGCTTCATAGGGGATTACAATACATTCCCCTTTTGTTCTTGCATCTGTGTTATTTAGCTATCATATACGTACCCTCAATTATATATGAAGTGAACATTTCTTATTCGTTTCGTTACTATTTCTACCTATTCATATCTATTATGAAATGGATCATGATATGTCAAAACACGTTCACATTGATTAAGTCTTAGTGATGTATATGGTTCTAGCTCAATTGTGCTTCCAGCTATATCTAGAGCTTCCTACTAATTAAGGATTGAGACCTTAGCACCTGTAAACTAGGCAAGTGTCTTTTGCCATAAAACTATATTTACTGCTTGATATCTTATCTTTCTTATCTTATGGTCTTCTAGGATGGTTCTTCATAACTCCTTATAGCTATTGGAGTGTGAGAACTATGGTCTTCTCTTTCCACCTGTTTATATCTTGAAGAAGCCACTGGATTCTTCTTTGCTATTGCTTATAGTGCACGTAATTTGAATATATCCCTTGTATATGTTGTTTAGATGGCTCACTATTTCCACCTATTTATATCTTGAAGAAGTCATCTTTATATCCAACATGTCATCTGCGCATTCTTCAACATCATCGCCGGATGCGTCCGCTCCAAAATAAAAACGCCAAGGAAGAGGGCTATCGAAAAAGCCTGAGGACCGATTTACCATCACAGAGGTCGATGGATCTGGGACCCCTCTCCTTCCTCGCAAAGTAGTAAGCGCATTACGAAGAATGATCGGAATAGTTGCACAAGAACGAATTGAGATCACATTCGATTCGTGGAAGAGCGTGCCTAGGACTCAGAATAACTTTTGGCATCGTTCGAGATCCCAGAAGAACACCAAGATGTCGTGTAACAACAATCCTTGCTAGCAGCGTGCAAAGCATGGAAGAACTTCAAGAGCACGCTTGTCAAGGACTACGTGGAGAAGGACGAAACACCCTTTCATAAATACCCATTCCTGGAACCACAATGGGAAGAGTTCAAGGAGATGAAGACAACCAAAGATTTCAAAAGTACAAGTGCGGCGCACAAGGCCCTCCAAGCAAAAAACACACACCCTCACATACTTGGCATAGCTGGTTATGCGGGTAAAATCCCGCAGTGGAGGAGGGACGACGAACAGGCAGTCCTGCAGGACACCGCCCCGCCATTTGCCAATATCCCAGATGACCGCGCTCGAAATTGGATTAGAGTAAGGTCATCTACAACGACATCTAGGGATGTCTCTTTTTGAAACCCTGCAGACCAGCAAGTGTCCCAGCGCCTGGTAAGATATCGATCGAACTACGTAGCTTGTAATTACACCACAACTTCGTACGAAGTGAAATGACATGTCGTGCTCTTGCAGGAAGCGCTGAGTGTTGAATCTTCCCAGGGATTATTCCAGGGAACAAGGGAGAAAGATATACTCTCCGCGGCCCTAGGAAATAAGGAGCACCCGGGTCGTACGAGAGGCCTTGGGCTTTACATTCCTTGGAAACATGGTTTCCAAAACGACTCCAAAATGTATCGGCGTAGGAAGAGAACCAAAGCCGAGCGTGAGGCACGACTATGAGAAGAGATAAAGGCATCTCTTAGAGAGGAGCTGGCCGATTATGTCAGAGATGAGGTGCGGAGATATACAGAAAATCAGCAGGTCGCCACCGCTTCTGTGCTAGCTAGCCCACACAACCGTCTGAGTAGTTGCGCGTCCAATCCGACAGAAAGCGAGGCCAAATTTCTTGTGGACGACATTCTAGTAATAATTATTATCTCTCGAATGCTTGCTCCATTGATAGGCTTATTGGAGTAGCTAATTTTGTATCATTATGTAGGAGCCTACGAATTGTAGGCTCCAAGTGAGATATGCCTCTGTTCCCTTGTACGTTGCTTGGGGCCAGGCATATCTGTCTGGTATCGGGGCCATGGTGCACCGTCAAGCTTTAGCGCTAGGCTTCGCAAAAGTTAATGTGGATGGTGTGCATGTCAATTTTGAGGTCGTCCCGCTACCGAAGCCCCCCAACAAGAGATCGTGACTCTAGGGCAAGCCATTGGAACATTCATCCAGTGGCCCAAAAGCGACATCTCCCTGGAGGCTTCTTCACCGATGGCAGGACCAGAAGGGCAGTGTGAACCAGAGCTACATGCACTGGTGCCATCTCCACAAGACTTATCTCCACCACCGCTGCCTGCACCGGTGCTATCTCCACGGGTGCTATTCTCGCCAAAGCAACTTGCACTAGTTCTACCTTTACAGTCGACTACCATAAAGTCGACCTACAGCCGAGGCAGCAAGGGCAAAACAAAGAAGACCGATAATGATATCCCGTACCTGCCATTGGCCTGCAAATTCGTGCTTGGCGAGCCGTTGGTCGACCCGGTAACGTGCCTCAGTTTTCGACTAATTAGTTGCGCGTAATTACACAAGTGGTATATGGAACAGTCTAATAAGCCAGAGGAAGAACGGCGCTCAGGTATCACTATCAAATTCGCGCCGGATCATTTAGAGCACAATGTTCAAGATTGTGTCTTCGTGGTCATCTTTGAGGATTTATTTGATCTTTTCACGCTCAACGCTCTCGACGCCTCACTCATTCGATGCTGGACGCTGTAAGTGTGTACAATCACAGTCTCCGTTCATGTCATACCGATAAATGTCATATATAATTTGTTGCTTTCGTGTGTATATATATAGACACATGTTGACTAAAGCTAGATTATCCAAAAAAATCGGTTGGTTTCTTGGACCCACACTTGGTCGCCATGCATACCATCGAGGAGGATACATCCTTCGTTGAGAGGTACATTGCATCAGCACTGGTGGCTTAGCGCGATAAGGAATATGTACTTATGCCCTACAATCAGGACTATCATTGGATTTTAATAGTAATTGTACCAAAATGGAACAAGGCAATATACCTTGATTCCCTAAGTAAGAATAAAATGGACTTCACAGTTGTCAGCTAAGTAATCGATAGATAAGTATATTTTCTCCATACATACCTATATTGTACTGTTCCTTTTCTTCCGAATGACTTAAGGTCAACTTTTTCGAAGCACATAGGGCGTTCGCGATGTACGTTGAAAAGGCAGGTGTCTCGACGCAAGGGGCCAAAGGCCTGACACATGTTCAAAATTTTAAGGTATTCACTATTACACATTAATTAATCCTATGCAACAGTTGGTAGTAATGCCTCTTGAATTAACACATTCCATTTTTTTTGCAGTGCCACCAGCAGTCGCCAGGCAACATGTGTGGATTCTACGTTTGCTACCATATGGACCTACTCCTGGATTCCTCGAGGATCACCAATTCCAAGGTTTGTCAATCTTCCCATAATTACTTCATACTTACCAAGTTATATATAAACGCATACTGATATTCCTATTGACAGGCTGCGTCCATCCCGTCAACTACATTGAGACAGCCCGACCTTTCACAAATTCGAGGAGAGTTGGCGTACTTTTTGGTGGCTAGAGTCATAAACTCACAAGGAGAGTTTCACTGCGCACAATGATTTTTTATTACTCTATCACTCCAGAATTGAGGTCTCGCGAAATGAACAGATCCATAATCAACGAACTTGTCAAGCTGCACAAGCAATACTTGGATGGCAATCATGCACCATCCAAGTATTGCTTGTGCGCCTGACAAGTTCGTTGATTTTGGCTTTGTTCCTTTCGCGAGACCTCGATTCCGGAGTGATAGAGCAATAAAAAATCATATGTTACCATCTAAGTGCAAATGCAATGTAGATCTTTTGTAATTGTGTATTTGTTAATGGATATTTTATTTCATTTCAATTAATTGATTCGTGAAATGGATGTTTTATATTTGTGAAATGAAGTGCGATGTGAATTGGATGTTTTATGTTTGTGAAATGAATTGAGATGTGAATGGTATGTGTACATGTACATGTTGATCTGCTTGTTTCAGAGGGCATGGCTAGCATTTCCTGAGGCTAGCCAATAAACAGAAATAGATTGAGGGGTAGAAAAGAATATCACAGACGGTTTCTAACTAAAAACCGTCTGTGATAGCTGACAATCACAGACGGTTTTTAGTTACAAACTGTTTGTGATATTTACACCACAGACGGTTCGAAAACCGTCTGTGATAACCTTCGATTATCACTGACCCATAAATTCAGACAGTTCAGAAAATCGTCTGTGATGACGTTTCGAACTGTCTATAATACAGTTTTCTGTAGTAGTGTCAATGCACATTTTCACTCCATTAGGTATGGTTCCATTTGCAATTGGTTCAGAAACTGCAAGGTCCATAACATATCCTGCTGCTCAATATGGGATCACTGCCCTGCGTCCATCATTTGGTTTAGTAGCACAAACTGGTGTTATGAGCATATCGAATAGTTTGGTATATTTTGTACTAATCCTTTTTGTTTCCCTTTTAAGATTTAAGCTCATAGTTCATCTTAAGAATACCGAGTATGGTTTTTACTGGCAGGATAAACTTGGCCCCTTCTGCAAAAGTGCAACGGATTGTGATATTGTTTTAGATGCAATATGCGGCAAGGATCCAGGAGATGCCTCATCTTGAGAGGTTGCTTTAAAAGACCCATTTCATATAGATATAAAAAAACTCACTGTCGGTTTTCTTGATAATGCTGAAATGGAGGTTATTTTAGTTAATTTTGTATTGTTCATTTGCCTGATACCCAAAATAGCTCAATATTCTTAGAAATTTGATTGATCAGGTTGTCAATATTCTTTCTGATTTGGGCATCAAGGTTGTGCCATTTAAGCTGAAGTACACTGTTGAATCAGTTCAATCCATTCAAAAGATCACATTGAATGCCGATTTGGTTTCTCAACTATCGACATATGAGGGAGACAAATTATTTGGGGAGCTTCAACATGCTCTGTTGCTTCCCGCAACAGACTATATAAAGGTGATCAATAAAACAATCTAAAAATGTGTGTGTGTTTTAAAACATGTGAATATTGTTCCATATTATAATATGAAATTTTGATAAGGAGTGAGCAAGCATAGTATGTAAGGACTCATATAATTAGTGAAGTACATGAGAGCTTCATTGCTGACGCTTTTGTTGGAAGTGCTACTGATCAAGACCTTATCTCTATTGGAAACTTGGTCAGGCTGCCTGTGCTTGTTGTACCAACAGGCTTCAAGAGCATCCAAGACCCTCCAGAAGCAGGCACAAGCAGAATGGAAACCCTAGTAAGAATAGGCATTTACACCCCACCTGAAAGTGATCATATTGTAAGTTTCTTTCATCAGGACCTAAATTAGAAATCTATGATTATTGCTATTACTGTGCAAGTAGTAATGATGATAATTTATCATTGTTTCCTGACATTATTCACATGCAGGTACTGGCACTGACTTAATGGCATATCAGTCTGTTACTAATCACCATAAGATACATCCACCAATTGATGATATGGGGTCAAATCAAGGCTGTTCTAATGTTCAATGACATGAAATCTAGACTTCGAAACTCCTAGTTAGGATATCTCTACTAGTTAAAAATATGAGTTAGTAGTCATCGGTGTATTCTCCTTCCTCTCTTCTCAACCATCCGATCTGAACACTGAAATTTGACCATCTATCTAACATCCCTCCCCTCTCTCTCACATCTAACTGCCCCTCCTCTCCACTTCCACCAGCAATTACCATCTTCCACCCCTCCCCTCCAACGCTTAACAGAGGGAGTTTGGACCAAGAATGCCATCTTCTTCATGACGTGGGGGACATCCACCGCTGTACTTGTCGCATGGCATCGTCACTCTGAAGAGCAGGCGCTCATATTTCAAACACCTATTGAGTAGTTGAGGTGTTATTGGTTCCACCTTTCAAATCGCTTGTAGTCTATACCTACAAGGCATCCTTTTTTAGGGTCTGTTTGAAATGAAAAGGAAATTTTTTTCCACTTAGCTAGGTATGGTCTCATATTTGGATTCTTCAAAAGAGTAGAGGAAAGAAAATTTTCTGCAAGATTTTTAGGGGTGATTCGTAAAATCCAAGCACGTAACTTTTTAGGGAGATGAGTTCTTTTTTGTAATAAAATTCTACAAAACTCCTCCAAAATACTTGATCAACCACGCATAGTTCCTCAAACATAAAATTAGAACAGTAAGAAGCGTAATAAAATAGTTATCAAGTATGAGAGAACTAAAGGGTAATAGGGGACTAATGTATATTTAGCCATGTAAGGCGCTGGATATGTACAATCTGATGCCAATCAAAAGTTGCTTGGCATACATGTTTCTGTTTGTTTTTGACTATTTGTAACCATAATGCTGGGAAGAGGAGGTCTTCTTTGCACCTTTGGAAAACTGGGCTTGCTTTTGTCCCCCCCCCCCCCCAACAACTTGGTTAGCTTCTATTGTTGCAAATGATCCACAAGATTAGGAGAAGAATGGAGTCCCATAGCCTTACTCAGAAAATATGGAGGCATTTATGCATATGCCTTCCACATACACTATAGGTTGGGTTGCGCAAGCTGAACATTGAGTCTTGTGTGCAGTGTGAATGTCCGACGATGATCAAGTGGGCTCAATATACAAGAGGAGCATGGAGTTAGGCAAGCATTCAAACCACAAGCGTGTGGTTTTATCTTACAATTATATGGCCAGAGTGCACATGCAATGGCATTCTTACATGAAGCCATTGCCCATCCACCATACAAAAATTTGCCGAGCAACCATTATTTGCGGAATTGCAGATGCCCTTTTGAGGGTTCTAGATCTGTGACAATGCAGCTCATCATAAAGAAATTGCCAAATCTATGAGTTTGTCATTGATGGTTGCTCTCTTCGTTTGGGATCGATATCAGTTCCTGAAGAATATACTGTTTGAACATAGGGCAAAGGATGATTCAACCTTTATATTTGGTTGATGAACTTAACTACTCCATCCAGTCATAAATATATGTCATTTTGGACATCAATACGGTCTCTAAAACACTACTTTAGCCACATAATTCTATTGTAATAATGTGTTGCTATGGATTTTAAAATTTTATCATACTACAAGTTTTAAAACTCACGGGTGGTAAAAATTTTTAAAACATGCATACAAACATGTTCAAAAAATTTTAAAATCCATGGCAACGCACGGGCAATCAACTAGTCTTTTGTTGAATATCCTGTATTTTATGTATAGTGAAAATTTTGGAGTTCAATAGTATGAAGATGATTGTTTGACATCAGCTAATATTGATCTTTATTTGCTCATTCATCCAAGAAAAAATGGTTTCCACTAGTCTAAAACAATCATAGGATGATACACCTAAAAAGGTGCATATTGTTTGGTTCTGATCCATACCAGTAGACATGTGAGTCCTTGTGCCATAATTTTTTTATGCTCAATTGCTTATGCTATTTTCCTTTTAGGATGGTATGGCGATATTGCCTTTTATAAAAAATTCACTCCGCGCAATCTCCCATAATGCTGAATGTTCATGCTTCATTTTAATGATTTATAGTTTTGACACAAAAAGATTATAGTATGCTACTACTCCAATAGGATGAAGAGATCAATTAGTATATAATATACCCTTAGAATAGTGAAGGTGAAATGGAGATCCTTCATCAGTTGCTTAAGCCAGGTACTTTCTTGTGTCGCTGTTACTGCCGATCAATACTCTACTTCCGTACTCAATAATGCCACGGTGAACTACCTCTTACTACACCAAGATATAGCTTCCGAACTAACATTGAAGAAGTATCCAATTGTTGATCAATGTGTGTCGCAATATGAGAATGTGTCTGATTGCATTGAGGTAAGGCTTTTTTGGCTTGGTCATGTATCGACTAGCAACTCCAACAGTATAGGAAATATCTTTGAAGAGGGTTCTTTGCATATTTTTGTTGACCTAAGAATAGCCTCTCCTTTGTGTGCTCCACCTCAAGTCCAAGGAAGTGCTTCAACCCTTCATTTAAAATTTAACCGAGAGATTTTCTTTTGTCCTTAGTATCTGCTCGCAGTTTTCTCCTCTGTTTCACTCATGCCTTTTGACTTAAACTTTTGAATTCTCACTGTTCTAAGAAAGAGTATGGAGAGTGAAACACTCGTGTGTGATTTTGGTCGATATAAATGAATGCAGTATGTCTACTACAATCGACTTGTAGACCTCGCTTTAAAAAAACACCGTTTAAAAATTAGTTACTGTAGTATAAGCCAAAAATCATGAGTCTAAAGCATAAAAGAACCCAGCCATTCATATAACGGGAATTAAGAAGGAAAATCTCTGTGTTTGGGACAGCATTGTCGCTTACTCGCGTTACGTTTTGGCTATTCACACTGGTCTATGATTACACCATCTAAGAATATATCTCACGAAAGCTACTCTTAAAATAGGGCAATAATACATAATATTCTTGACCCTTGGATTAGATCTGAGCAATTCAAACTAAACACTGCAAGTCAAGAAATCACCAACGTTTCCTCTGTCTATGTAGATTGTTATACATTTACTCTGTTATCCTTCCAACACCTACCTAGCAAAATTTGAAATTGATATTTCTTCACCATGTCAAATCACATTGCTTTTGTGATGTAAGATGATCATGGCAATTGTAACATCCTAATTTTTAGAGCTTTTTTTAAGCCCTTAAAATAAAATTAACCATTTGGATTTTTTGAATTAATTAAAGCTTAATATGAATTTTCATAAAATAAAAAGATTTAATATGAGTAAAATAAACTTCAGTTAAATCAAAACCATTTTTATTTGAGTTCCTTGTATTTCAATGAATTTTTCTGTATTTATTTACTATTTTCTAGAACTCAATTCTCTTTTTTCTATTTTCTGAAATTCGGAAAATAATTGGAAAATCCTTTGAGCCTCGCGGGTCATTTTCTTTTTCTCTGCCCAGCCCGGTCTACCTTCACCTCAACCCACCATCTGCTTCCACCTGGCCCGCTCGCTTTGCGCCCGACCCAACTTCTTCCAGCTCGGTCCATCTTCCGCGTCGCCTGCCAGCTCGGCCTGCCATTCGCGCTCGCCACACATCAACCATCCGTCCGCCCACACTGCACATCCCCGCCGTCCGCCTGCTCTTTCTCCCCGTGCCGCTGTCCAGCGTGACCCGCCTGCGTATCCTCGTCGTCCGACTGCGCAACCTCAGTTGTGAACGAGATCATGGATGCAAAGCATACTTCGATGCCATTAACATACCCCTCTAACTGCTGACTTCGCAGGTAGGGGAGGAATTGCGCCTTCCAAACCAGGCAGTTGTCTCGTGTGAGTTTCTTGTGGATGAGATGGCCAAAGGAGGTTGGCGCCGGTAGCAAACCGGCGGACTGGGAAGTAGCAACAGAGGAAAGGGTGCCGAAGGCAGTACAGAAGGCAGAAGAGCTAGAAGTCATGGCTGCTAGGATTGGAGGGGGTCTGATACCATGTAAAGATAGAAAGAATTTAGTGTGTAATGGTTGAATGTGCACAACCTCAACATGGCCTGCGATCATGTTTGTATAGGTGTACTCAGGAGTTGCCGTGCCGGACGGATTGTAGCATAGCATGATAACAGAGGTTACAAGTGAAAGATTACAGAGACATTCAAAACCGGATTTTATCTATAAGTTCCTGTACAACTTATCTACAACAAACTTATTGACAGTTAGATATTAGCTAGATATCTTTATACAACTCATCTGAATACTTATCATGATACAAACCATACAAATAATTTAACAGAGCTCGGCCGTTCCATCCAGTGCAACAAAATTATGAGAAGCTCAACAATTAGTTCTTAAGGTTACAATAAATCTTTTCTCTCAATGCAACAAACATGAAATCACCAAAACAAAATTGTTCTTGCTGATGACTATCGTGACACCACGCACAGCGCCATATGCCGTGCACACTCGCACAGATGTGTCGTCACTCTTAGGCCGAAGATCAAACAAATATCGTTTGGGTAGTGCAACAATTCAATTGGCCAGTGCAACCAACAATGAACATGCAACAAATTCTATCTATCGGCGCAACAAAAAAGGCTACAACACCCTTGTTCACCGTGAACTTCGGCTACAACAAATTTCACAAAGGACGGTAACAAGAGGTTGCTACCCGTTCAACAAATCAACAACCCACAGCAACAAAAATATATCTTGCTAGAAGATTTGACAAAGACATTACAACAATCAAAAACATTTTCTATGACAATTAGAGCAAATGCCCACAACAATGCGTACTTGTAGGAGGAGCATATGGGTGGCGGGGAGTAATAGAGCTCGTCGGCTAAGGTGGAGGATGAAGTGATGCTTCTTCACCGGTGCTTGGAAGGGTAGCACGCTGGCCTCGTCACCAGCCAACATCATCCACCCTCAGGGGCGGATCTACAGTGGGTCAAGGGTGTTCAGCTGAACACCCAAAAATTTTGACAAAAAAATCTAGTATATATATGGTATATTACATATGTATATATATAACTCGGTCAGTTTTTCTATTTGAACTGCCCATATCTGCTGCCCGGCGGCCCGGCCCGACCGCCCGAGGGATTCCGCGTGCGCGCGTCCGGGGAAAGCCAGCCCATGCTGCGTGGCGTGCGCGTCTGCGGCCTGCTCCCCCGGCCATTTGCGCGCGCGGCCTGCCGACACCCTCTACCCCCGAATCCCCAATACGGCGATCCCCCATTTCTCCATTCGCAAATCCCTAACCCTAGCGCAGTCGGCGACAGGCGGCTCCGCTCCGCTCCGCGACCAGCAAGCGCGCCTCGCCGCCTCCGCCCTCCGTTCCGCCGGCGAACGCGCCTCGCCTCCTCCGCCCTCCGCTCCGCCGGCTAGATCTGGGGCTGAGGGGGCTCTCCCTCTCCGGGCCTCCAGCTCCGTGCCCGCGCCGGCGCCCCGCACGACCGGCTCCGGTCCGCTCCGCCGGCGACCGCGCCTCGCCGCCTCCGCCCTCTGCTCCGCCGGCTAGATCTGGGGCTGAGGGGCTCTCCGGGCCTCCGCCGCAGTCCACGACCGGCGACCCGCGACCCGGGACCGCACCAGGCGCGCCTTCGTGCTTCGGCCGCTCCGCACCTCCGCCGGCAGCCCGGCCTTGGGCCTCGTCGCCTCCGCTCTGCGGCACGCCGGCACCCGGGCACCGCCGTCCAGCACTCCAGCAACTGAGCAACCGGAGCCGGTGAGTACTTCTGTGATTTTCTTCTGTGCACTGTGCTGTACTGCTGTTGTTGACTTGCTGTTAATGCTCAAATGCTGCAATGTAGTTGTAGACTTGTAGTATGTGTAAAGACGACTAGATGAGCATGATGTTGAAATGTGAAATTATTGATGAGTGATGATTTGATGTAGTCCAGCCGGACTGCCGGAGCATGATGTTGCTGTACTGCTGTATGTGTAAAGATTGAGATTGTTGTTATCATGTTATGTGTTGAAAAATGAAAATGAGCAATGCTTTTATGCTTGTATGTGAGTATGTCTGAGTGTGACTGAGTCTAAGATTGTTGTTATGTGTTGAAAAATGAAAATAAGCAATGCTTTTATACTTGTATGTGAGTATGTCTGAATAAAAATTCGAACACCCATTCTAAAATTCCTGCGTTCGCCACTGTCCACCCTTATCGTTGGGCCGAGTTGTCCGCCTCGAGCCCCGTGGCTCCTCCACTTGCCTTTTAGTGGACAATCAGCGAGAAGGGCAGCAACCACAGGAGATAAGACCTCAGCTCACCCTTGTGGTTCTAGCTATGAAAGCTTCCATGGCTGCTGCATTGGATGGAAAGAGAGAGAGAGAGAGAGAGAATAGTTCAATAGGATAAGACAGGAGTAACTAGAAATGAGTGGTGGATAGGATAAGCATATAGTGAGGTAGTGTGGGACAGCTGGGAGTGAGGCGTTCGATCTTTTCATGTTATAGACGTCCTCGTCGTATCAATACCATATTTAATTTCCAGCTATTCGCTTGACTAATGCAGATTTGGAACATAATTGTTTAACGATAAAAATCTTCCAAAAAGACAAAAGCCTTTCTTATCCGGGCATTAGTACCTTCCTACTACAGGACAGTGAGGATTTGGTCCAATCCATTGAGCTCCGTGTAAATCATGAATATAACGATTGCCTTCCTCTCAAAGCATACAAAGTTACAGCTGCTAATTCCGTTCTGCTGCTTCTTCTTTGAGAGAGAGAGAGAGGAAATAATTCCTTCTTAATTCACATTAATCAACACTAAACCATGGTTAAGCAAGGCTAGTTGGGATTGCAATGCAAAAAAATATTAAAATATACTATATGAGATAAAAAAAAAAATTCTAATGATTTTATCTGATTGTTTGAACTTTGTTTGATTTTTTATGAGCTCAAATTAATTTTCTAGAATTAAATCAAATCTGAAACTATTTAAAATCCAACCATCTTCCTGGCCAGAATTCCAATGCCTTGGTTCAACCCACCCTTTGTTCCGGCGCATTTTCCAGCTCAGCACCATACCGGTCTGAGCTGCCTTCCCCATAGTCTAATTAATCTGAGGGCCCTAAGCCCTCACTAGAGGCCTCCTCCGGATTTTGCCACATGGCACATAGTGATACGGCTATGGTAGCACTTAATAAATCAGTACAAGTTTTTGAGTTAAATTGTCCATTAGATACTTGTGCTAGTGATGGTCATGTTTCGCAAAAAGAAAAGAAAGAGGCCGAGAGGGAGGCACGCTGGCGCGTGTAGCCAAGCCCGTCGGTCGCATGGGTGTGTCGTGCATGCGTAGCTCAAGCAGGCAGGTGCGTGGGAACCGAGTCCACGGGGATCCGCATGGAACATGACTGTGCATGTCAAAAGTCAGAAGGAAGGAACTCGGGGAGGATGGAAACTCAACAGAGAACGCACAGGATTTAGATAGGATCAATTCCCATCCAGATTTTTTCTTAGTTTGTTCTCCCTTCCGAATTGCTGTTTGATTTCTTTATCTGGCACTACTGCAGAAAAGATCATCATAGACGGTTTCAAACCGTCTATGATACGAACTATCAAAGATGGTTATTAACTTATAACTATTCGTGATAGTTGATCGTTACAGACGGTTTTTAGTAGAAACCATTTGTGATATCTCATAAATCACAGACAGTTTCAGTTGAAATCGTTTGTGATATTAAAACTATCACAGACGGTATATAATTGAAGCCGTCTGTGATTAATAAGATATGACAAATGATTTCTATTATAAACCGTCTGTGATAATCAATTATTACATACGATTATAAGTTAATAACTGTCCGTGATATTATTTTGCATTCTTAAAGCTATTTCTGTTTGTTGGCTAGTCTTAGGAAATGCTAGTTATGCTCTTTGAAACAAGCAAATTAACACAACAAGTACATATATACATCCAATTCACATTCATTTCAGAAACAAGAACATTCATTTCACAAATCAAATAATTGAAATAAAATAAATTAACCATCCATGAACAAATGCATGTACAATTAAGTTTAATCTTATCCCAATCAAATTCATTCTACATTGTGAAACTCTCCATCTTTTTTATGACATGAGACATCAAGAAGTACGCATACTGTCCTCGAATTTGTTGGAGCTTGGTCTGTTCCAACGCAGTTGTAGCGCTGGACACAAGTTATTAGTAGGAAGATCAATGTCGTGCATACATATATAAATTGATAATATGAAATAATTATTGTAAGCTTGACAAACCTGATGATCATTGGTCTTCGCGAAATCGAGGAGTAGTTGCATGTTGTGGCCAACATAGAATACATAGGTATTGCCCAGCGGCAGCTGGTGGCACTGCAAAAATAGAATTTGTCAGTTCCAGAGACATTACTACAAAGTGTTATATAGGCTTAATGTGTACTAGCGAATATCGGGAAATCTAGATCGTGTCGTAGGGCGTTGATCCCTTCCTTGGATTTTTGTACAGAAGTAATGTACGTGGCGAACGACCTATGTGATTCCAAAAGTTAGTTCTAGTCATTGGGAAGGAAGGAAAGACTACAGTAGAGTTATCTATGGAGGAAATGTGTTTACCTATTAATTAATTGTTGGACAACTGCGTAGTCGATTTTGTTCTTCTTTACGAAATCAAGGTATATTACCCTGCTCTATTTTGGTATAATTATAATTAGAATTCAGTGGAACCTACATAGGTATGTCGTCATAGTTATTAAACCTAAGTTCATATTGCTTATAAAGTACAAATCAACAAGTGTAGCCACTAATGCAACACTTACCCCTGGTTGTAGGGCATAAGTATGAATTTCTTGTTGCGTTAAGCCACCAATGTCATCGTCATGTAATGCTCGATGAAGGATGCATCCTCCATGACGATAGCATGGAGACCAAGTGTGATTCAAGAAAACACACCGGTGATTTTATTAATCCGGTTTCAGTCACCATGTATGTATATATATACACAAATTAAAGCAATGAGTTATATATGATATTTTGGTACTACATGAATGTAGACCGTGATTGTACACACTTACAATATCCAACATCGAATAAGTGAAGCATTGAGGGTGTCGAGGTTGAAGAGATCAAACAAGTCTAACTACTTCGACAGTTGGGGGCTGGCTAGCACAGGAACGGCAGGGGCTTAATGCTGATTTACCCTATACCTTTGCATCTCATTTCTGATGGCATCGTTGATCTCATCTCTAAGGGATGCCTTAATATCCTCTCATAGCCGTGCCTCAAGCTTGGCTTTGGCTCTCTTCCTACTCTGGTATGCTTCAGGGTCATCTGAGAAACCATGTATCCAAGGAATATAAAGACCAAGGCCTCTCATGTGACCCGGGTGCTCTTTGTTTCCCAGGGCCACGGAGAGTATATCTCTCTCGCTAATTTCCTAGAATGAGCCTTGGGAAGATTCTACACCTAGCGCTTCCTACAAGAGCCCGACATGTCATGTCACTTTCAATAAAGTTATGGAGTAATTACAAACTAAGTAGTTCTATATCTTACTAGGCAGTGGGACACTTTCTTATCTATGGGGTTTCAGAAGGAGATGACCCCTGTCAACACAGTAGATGACCCCCTCTCATCCAATTTCAGGCGTGCCTCCCGTAGGATTGGCTACTCATCCTCTTTTTTCCATTGTGGGATTTTATCCATATACCCAATGGTGCCTAGAGGGCCTTGTGCACTACACTTTCACTCCTAAAATTATCTGTCATCTTCATCACCATAAACTCTTGCTATTACAGTTTTAGGAATGGATACTTCTAGAAGGACGTCAGATCCTTCTCCACGTATTGCTCACTAGAAATGGTGTGGGCCACTATGGAGCATGGCGGTGAGCACGTGATAGAGCTGAAGACAACAAGGGTGTTCCAGGCAACTCAATGAATGGAATGCATGGATAAGAGGCAAAATGGAGAGTGCAAGGATAGGGGAGTCTCGTGACGTGGTCACACAGGGCTTAAGTAGTGAGACGATCAAGTTATTTTCGGTAGATTCACCTAGTTGAGCTCAACTTCTCATGAAAATATCGTGTAGTAGTGGCTTGCGGTTGACACCAAGATCGACTTGGAGAAGGGGGTAAAGTGGAGGGTCATGAGGCGTGCATGGCAAGGGTCAAAGGTCGGTTTTTGGAGCTGTAACATCCCATTTTCAGGTTTGTTACTTTATGATGAAATTTGATGTTATTTGCTAAAGCTGGTATTTAAAGTTCAAAAGCCTAAGTTTAAATTTCAATTCCTAGTTTCTTTCACCTTGCTTAATTTCCTCTCTCCCGCCAAAAACTCAAATTTTCCTGAGTGGGCCAGCCCCTCTTTTCTTTTTCTACCTAGTAGGCCCACTCAGCCTCTTTTCCTTTCCTAGCTTCCTAGGCTTTTCGGCCTGCGCAGCCAGCCTGGTCTCCATCCCCTTCATCCGTTCTTCCCCTTCCCTGCCTCTAGCCATGAGAGCGCATCGTCTATGCCAAATGTCACCGCCCTCGGATGCTCCTCTCCTTCCCAGCGCAGCATTCCCGTGGTAGCTCCGTCGACCGCTCGTACTCCTCCTCTCGGGCCTTGATGCTCGCCTCCCCCTTAGCACCGCCGTGCATCCCTCCTCTGTGCTCCATCGTGATCGACACCAAAGCCGCCCCTGGTTTCTGTTGTCACGTCCGAGCCAGTGAGAGACGGCAACAACATTGATGTCTCACTACCTTAATGCCACCAGCGCTAAGTTTGCGCCTCCTCCTGCCAAGCCCTACCGCCCCTTCGCCCAGCCCCACCTCGTGGCATTGCCATCTTGCGGACATACCTGGGTGACTAAGTGCCTATCCGCGTCGCCCCTATCCCCACATGCATTGATGCCTCAGCAAGCCTTACGTGCGCCCAGCACCTCCCCTCTCTGCCCTAGCCTGACGCTAGCCTCGGCCTCGCTCTCCCTCCACTCGAGTGTGCAAAAGTGCCTCCACTACTGTGTGCCTTAACTCGCCCAATGCTCCCCACTCCCTTCCCTAGCTATAAAAGCCTGGCCGATTCCCCGATTTCCCCTCATCCACCTCCCACTCCACACTCCAACTCCTAGAGCTCAAAATCACCACTGCCAGAAGTTCCTTTGGCCACCGTCGCTGCCAGCTCATCTCGGAGAACCATTCTAGACATTACCTCTTTCCTTTTGTTTCTCTCATCCCTCTAGTGCTCCCAGCAAGCCTAATTAGCTTCTCCTCCTATGTAGCTCACCGACAATGCGTTCTTCTCCAACTCCGGCCACCTCTCCTCACCAGTGACTCCGATCCCCACCATTCGATTCCTTCTGGCTGGAGCATCCTTGCCACTCCATGAAGCCATCCGCAACGTTGATTTGAAGCTTCACCGCCTCGTCTCCTCCGATGCTGATCACCTACCTCCGCCGTTCGAGCTCTCCATCGACAACTCACCCCTGGCCTTCCTGAGCTCCCCTTCCTTTCTCGGTGAGCTCCCAACTACTCCTAGATGCTCCCTTCTCTTTTACTTTAGCTCTAGTTGGGTAAATCACCACTGCAACCATCCCCTGTTTCCACCATCGCCTAGCTCACTATCGGTGCCCCTCTGGTCCATGTCGGTCCAATTCAACCTGTGGGAAGGTGCACATGGAGCCAAGCACTCTATTTTGGAAATGCTCCCATGCCTCCATGGTCTCCCTCACCCCCGGCAAGCCTTGCTACTGTTGGGCTGAGGAAAAACATTGTTCTCATGTAATTAAATTACGTTTTGAGTCAGAAGTTGAGGAAGATTTGAACGTTTCATTTGGTATTTTATTTGAAATTTCTTTGAATATGAGACTTGAAAACTCAATTTTGGGGATGGGAAGCTTGGGTCCTTGAGTTGGAAGTGCAAATCCCGTGAATTGAAAGTGTTTGGTTTTGACATTTCTTGCATTTTAAAAATTCAATTTGTGGTTGAAAGTGACAAATTGAAAGTGAAACCCATATATTGAAAGCTCTAACTGAATGTTCATGTTTCGAATAGTAAGGTGAAAAATTTTATGTGATTTTTCGTTCTTTCATAGCAGCATCCATGAAGGTAGTATGTACATTTTTTGACATACTCCTTTTTATGTGCGTATATGAAGGTATTTACAAAATACGCTAAAAACTATAGACTCCCTTTCAATTTTTTCATGTGGTTCATATTGGAGTATCTTATAATTAGTATACGAGTATACCTAAAGTGATAAAGGAGTATTTTAAGTTTGTTTAGGTGATATATTAGATGTGGGTGTAATTACACCCGAGAGTAAAAGGTATTTTTCCTATATATATATATATATATATATATATATATATATATATATATATATATATATATATATATATATATATATATATATATGACAAGTGTTTCATTAGCTCGGTTAGTGGGGCTCATTAGCTCGGTTCAAAATTATTTTAATTATACTCATTAATTGGTTAAACATTAAAATAAGTTGATTTCAAATGAATTTGAATTTTGCTTTAACACGGCTCATTAGCTCATTTCTAAAAGTATTTTCAAATTATACGTAAAATAATATCAAATCAAACTATGTCAATTTTAGGAAAAGCTCGATAAGATGAGGACTTAGCTCGATATCCAACCCTACTATGGTCAGAGGTCGAAGATGACGACTACTATAGTCGAAGGTTTCGACTACACAAGCGGTAGGAGATCTCGATTACGTAGGTGGTTGAGGATCTCGACTATGCAAGCGGTCGAAGATCTCAACTACGCTGCCAAATTGTGGCTTCGACTGCTACATTTCCATTCTCGCGTTCGACTACCAAGGTTCCTTTTACGAGTTCGACTACTTTAGTTCTCTTCTTGATTACTCTAGTCTTCTTTTCGACTACGGTCACTTCAATTCTCCTACCGACTTTGATTACCGTAGTCCTCTTTTCGACTATGATTATTTCTTTTTAACTTGCGTACTCTACGAGGGAGGAGGAGCTCATCGAAGGCGATGACGGTTCACGAGAGGAAGAATGGTTCATGAGGAGAAGCGGATGGAGCTAGTGTCAGAGACCTCGACGGTGGTGAAGGGGTCCGCAGCAACAATGGTTTATCTGATAGCGGTGAAGCTACAAAAAGAGGTGTGCATGAGCTTGTATGCATGCATGCAGAACAGCGGTGGTATGGGTTATAGGAATAGAGGTACAGCTCACCATAGAGAGAAAGTCTTACAGCGGTATCTGGTCAGAGATGAAGAAGAAGGTCTGGCTCGAGTGATCCTCTACATGAAAGGTCAAACAAATAAATATGGTGCTCAAAGGAGAGGTAAGATGCATTGAGGTGGGGTCAAGGAGAGAAGCTCACCAGAGATGCTAGAGCACGGTGGTGTGCACACCAAAGTCGTATACGACATCGGTTCCTCGACGTTCCAAAGAGTGGAATGCTCAGGGAATGCGCACAAGAGACCGAGGGGGTGAGCTGAGGGGAAAATGGTATGGTCAAAGGGATTTTATAGGCACAGTCTCAGGCTCTCGCCATAGAGTGTGATGTCAAGTCAACAACAATGGAGGAGAGACTTGTCGCATCAGAGTGACAGGTTAGGCAGGAGTGGGTAGTAGCAGATGGAGAACTGTAGATGTAGCATCTAAAACTGAGGGCAGCTCGGGCCACGACCGCGGCGGAGCTAGTGCATGCGCGTAAGGTGGAAGATGATTGCTGCCAGCAGGCCCATCGTGTAAGCGAGTCAAGAGAGATGGCCTGATAGGATTGTTTGGGTATACACTCGATATGCAAAGTGTTTGGGAGCTGTGTTCGAGTTGTTCGAGTACTCATATGTAACATTCAGAGCACTCGAGTGGTCATAAGACTATATTGTCATAGAAGGAGTTGTGTGTGTGTGTGTGGTCGTAAGAGCTTGTAGTCTGTAGCTAGCATAGAGCAAGGGGAGGTGTGGGGCTGAGCCACTTCGATGTGGTGCAGGTGGGGGACAGGATGAGATGGGAGCATAGGGCAGGGGTTGTTAGTAGAGAGGAGAAACAACGGGCGTGGTATTCAAAATGATGAACATGGCATGAAAACAGTGGCCTGTGCTCATGCAGGTTGGAGGTGGAAGAAGGTCTCTATGCTCGGCCCCCACATGGCAGGGAGAGGGAAAAAGAGGTAAGGTGGGATGAGGTTCAGGCATTTTAGTCAATTGCCAGATGCACTCGAAAGATTTGGGAAAAATCCTTTCGAATGGTCTAGATGATTAGATAGATTTTCAGAGTTTTATTTCCCTTGATTTTTCTATAAAGAATTTGGGAAGCTTTTTCTCACTGAGTTTAAGTATACTTATTGATTTCGATTCAATCTGATTTATATTTTATGCATTTTTTATTTCCAAAAATCAAAATTTTCCAAAGAAACTCCAATGAAAACCAAGGGAGAATGAACGCATGCAAAAAATTTTATGTTACCCTTATTTTTACATTCCTTAGAATTTTCGAGATGTTACAGGTCTACCCCCCCTCCCCCGAGATTCCACGGGTTCGGTAAAGAGATTTGGGAAGTCAGTTCTAAGTCGACCTTTTTGTTCCCATGTTGCTTCATCCTTAGTGTGATTACTCCATTGGACCTTGAACATTTTGATGGAGTGGTTACGAGTTTGTCGTTCGGCTTGGTCAGAATGCTGATTGGATACCTCCAATAAGAAAATTTTGGTTGCAAATCAATGTTGCCCAATTGGGTATGTTCACTTGGTGTGCGGAGGCACTTCTTGAGCTAGGAGACATGGAAGACGTTGTGCACATCCAAAAGTTGAGGTGATAGCTCCAATTGGTATGCCACCTCACCTTTCCTTGCAACAATCCGGTATGGCCCGATGTATCGAGGTGCCAATTTTCCATGGGCATGGAAACGGTGAGTACCACAGAGCGATGAGATCTTGAGATAGACATAATCACCTATCTCAAAGCTCTGCTCTCGACGGTGGTGGTCGGCTTAGCTCTTTTGACGGGATTGGGTTTCCTTCAATCGGTTGTGCATCACATTAACTTGCTCTTGGGCTTCTTGGATAATAGCATGCCCAAAGAATTGCTTTTGACTGACCTCAGACTAGAAAAGAGGGGTTCTACACTTTGTCCTATAAAGTGCTTTGAACGGAGATATTTGGAGGCTTGATTGGAAACTATTGTTGTAAGAGAACTCATCGAATGCCAAGCATTTCTCCCGATTCGCGCTGTAGGATAGCACACGGGATCTTAACATATCTTCTAGAATTTTATTTGTTCTCTTAGTTTGGCCTCCTATTTGGGAGTGGTACGCCGTGCTAAAGAATAACTCAGTTCCCAAAAGCTCATGTAAGCTTTCCCAAAATCATGAGGTAAACTGAGGACCTCAATCAGAAGTTATCGTCTTTGGTACTCCATGCAATCGGATGATATGGTTCATGTAGAGCTCAACGAGCTTTGCTCCATGATAGGATGTATTTACTGGGATGAAATGAGCCACCTTGGTCAGGCGATCCACAATGACCCAAATCAAGTCATGCCCGTTTTGAGTTTTTGGCAATCCGATAATGAAATCCATGCCGATGTCATTCCATTTCCACTCGGGAACCTTCAAAGGTTGGAGCAATCCTACTGGTCGCTGGTGCTCTACTTTGATCCTTTGATACGCATTGCAATTTGTGACGTGTGTGGTGATGTCTTTTTTCATACCGGACCACTAGAATCGTTCCCTGATATCCTGATACATTTTTGTACTTCCTGGATGAATAGTGAGTGGTGAATCATGAGCTTCTGTCATTGGGACATAAAGCTGCTATCCATGCATAACCATTCCACTCACATTTTTAGAAAACTCTGATTCTTCACCATTCTGTAGATCGCACATGATTTTTACAATTGCAGGGTCCTCCAGTTGGGCGGCTTGGATTTGAGATTCAAGGATAGATTGTAGCATCAATGCAGCAAGAAATCCCTCCTTAGCTTCCTTGAGGTTGAGTCTCCACGACTCCCCACATGATGCTTGTTGACGGACTCCAACCGACGCATTGGTAAGGTGAAGCTTTTGGCTGAGAGCATCAGCTACAACATGGCCTTACCGGGGTGGTAATGAATGTCAAGATCATAGTATTTGATAAATTCAAGCCACATCCTTTGCCTTCAATTCAGGTCTAACTGTGTGAAGAAATACTTCAAGCTTTTATGATCGGTGTACAACTTACACTGATTGCCGATGAGATAATGCCTCCAGATCTTGAGGGCATGAACCATAGCAGCCAATTCCAAATCATGAGTTGGGTAATTTTCTTCATGAGGTCATAACTGACGTGAAGCATAGTCTACAACTTTGCTTTCTTGCATCAACACACAATCAAGGCCGTGTCAGGATGCATCACAATACACAACGAAGCCTTTGTGTATTCAGGCAAAATAAGCACTGGGGCTGTGGTAAGTTTCTTTTTCAGCTCTTGAAACCTCTCCTCACAGGCTGCTGACCATTCAAATTTCTTCTCCTTCTTCAGAAGTTGGGTAATTGGTCTTGAAATCTTGGAGAAGTTCTCGATGAACCGACGATAATATCCCGCCAAACCAAAAAAACTTCAAACTTCCGGGATAATACGAGGCTAATTCCAAGCTAGTACATCATGTACTTTGCTATGATCCATAGCAATGCCTCCTTCGGAAAGTATATGGCTTAGAAAACTGATTTCTTTCAACCAAAATTCGCACTTGCTGTACTTAGCATACAGTTGATGTTCTCGAAGCTTCTCGAGCACCATTCGTAGATGTTGCTCATGTTCTTCTGCATTCTTAGAGTAGATGAGAATATCATCGATGAAGACCAACACGAACTTGTCCAATACTCCATAAAAATATTATTCATAAGATTCATAAAGCTAGCAGGAGCATTGGTAAGCCCGAATGACATTACAGTGTATTCATACAAGCCGTAACGGGTGGTGAATGCAATCTTTGGAATGTCTTCCAGCTTGATCCTAAGTTGAAAATATCTGAGCCTTAGATCAATTTTGGAGAAGACACATGCATCATTTATTTGGATGCATTTATTTGGTCAAACAAATCATCAATCCTAGGGTGAGGATATTTGTTTTTGATGGTGACTTCATTTAGAGACCGATAGTTGACACACATACTCAGACTATCATCTTTCTTCTTCACAAACAGTGCGGGGCTTCCCCATGGGGATGAGGTAGGACAAATGAACACTTTGTCCAATTGCTCCTTGAGCTGCTTCTTTAATTCGACCTACTCATTCGGGGGCATACGATATGGTCTTTTGAGTTAGGTGTTGTCCTAGGCTTCAAATCTATAACAAAATCCATGTCGCGGTTTGGTGGCATCTCTGGTAATTCATCTGGAAATACGTCAGGATATTCACAAACCACAGGCACTTGATTAAGCTCTGGAACTAAAATGGAGTTGAAGGTAGGCTGCTGCGAAGGCATAGCAGGAGAGGAAGAGAAGGCAACTTGCTCTCCGCCGGAAGTAACAAGAAAGATGGTTCGATTGGCACAATCCATGAACTCCTGGTGTTTGGACAGCCAATCCATCCCAAGAATCACATCTAACCCAGAAGTGTTTATCATGATAAGGTTGGCTTTGAAATCTACTCCATTAATTATTATTTTAACCCCTAAACAACCATGTTTGGCTTTCATGACTAACCCCAGTGAATGGATTAGCATGATGTTATCTAGGAAAGAATGGAAAGCTCCGGAATCAGAGAGAACTAAAGTAGGCACTGAGTGCACAAGGGACATACCCAACACCACATCATGGGCCTTAGCGCCCTTTTTGGCGGTCGTATGGTTGAGGCATCTGTGCCTGAAACCTTGAACAAGCTTAGGGGCTTGCTGCCCTCTTTGACCTCGAGCAGGGCCTTGAGAGTGGGACTGGACATTTTGGGGTCGAGGGCGAGGTGTGGGAGACTTCTTCTGTGGGCAATTACTTGCATAATGCCCATGCTCGTTACAACTAAAACAAGTGATAGCAGCAGGCCGGTTTTTCCCTCTAGACTTCTGTCCTCCATGGTTATATGGCTAAACCATACCAGGTTTAGGATGAGCAGTTTGTCCTTGTTTCCTTGGAGGTGGTAGTGCTAAAAGAAGAGCAATGGATGGTTGCCAAATGCGCAATTTCTGTGAGCTACTACTTGCTGATTTCTGCACTATCCACTTGTGATTGCTGCTTTCCACCACCGCCTTAATGATGTCCTCGACTCGAATTGCCTTGTCTATCGAGGTCCGAAAGTCAAGGATGTTGTGGGCAGAGAGAGACCACTTCATCTCTTCATTAAGGTCCTCCCGGAAGAGAGCATCCTTCCTCTTCTCGTTTGGTATTTCAGCAGTGGCATATCGAGCGAGGTAGTTGAAGCGGTGGAGAAACTCCATTAGAGGCATGTTTCCTTGTCGAAGGTCATAGAATTCTTACTGCTTGATCTCCATGAGACCTGTTGAGACATGAGCATTGTGGAAGGCCTCTTTGAAGGCGGCCCAAGTGACGACATGGCCTTCGAGAAACATGGCTTGGTGATTTTCCCACCAAGCTGATGCGGTGCCTTGGAGTTGGTAAGATGCATATATTTTGAACATACTTTATAATCCTTCTGGACTCACCGAAGTCAAGAATATATTTGAAAACTTTATCATTTTATGTGAAAAGGTATCCCAAAACAAAGATTATATCTAAGCAGGTCTAAGTATTTGATATAACACTCTCTAGCCAATACTAGTGTACTAACTAGAGTTTGATCCTAAGGTGTCAAAGGAGGCAACAACAAATAGGTAATAACTAAATTTAAAACTGAATTGAAATACATTGAATAAAAATATGCATATAGAATAATTTAAAATAATATAATTTTATTTCGCAATCTAGGATCAACATAATCAAGGTGTGTGACTTGCCTTGCTATGCAGTCTGGTGTGAATCGTCATCGAAGAATTCTTCCGAATCGTCCCAGTCTACACGTGAAAATAACCCACCAAATTTAAATAAACCCAAAATAAATTCAAATAAACTCCAAATATATAAAATAAGGGCAGAAATGGATAGATTGGAATTTTTGATGAATTTAAGAATTTGAATGGGCTCAATTGGAGTTAGGATGAAGGAGAACGGGCTCTTGGAAGTTTGAAAAGAGAGAAAAAGAATAAACTGAAATTTTTGGAATTATTTTTCTAAAGGAAAAGGGATTTTATTTTTGGAAGAATTATTTTTATGTTGAAAAATCAGGTTTATGATGTCGGCATGATGTCATCCCCGGGGTGGTTTGACTAACAGGTGGGCCTTAGTCTCTGTGGACCGAGTCCGTGGACCATAGGGAAGGCTGAGGTGGCATGAGTGGGGCGTGGCACTGACGTGGCCGAGGTGGCGCACACCTGTCCGGTTGCCAGGTGGTGCAAGGTGGCCGCCACGTCGGCGCTTGCGCCATGACATGGCACAGCGCCCGGCAGGGTGTACGGGGGCCACGGCTTGCCAGCACTCCGGTGCATGCCGGCGGTCGGCAAGGGGTGGAGAAGGGAGAGGAGGCGACAGGCAACTCGGGGGTGGGCGCGGGCTTTACCGAAGGCGGCCAAAGATGGGTCGGCGATAAGCGGAGAGTGGCGGCGGTGGGGGTGCTCTGGTGTGGCAAAGCTTCGGTGGCGTTCAAGATCGAAGGAGTGGCGCCCGAGGTCGATGGTGCCGAGATAAAGCTCTGGGTGTCATCGGCTTGGCTTGGAGGCGACTCGAGGCGCGGCAATTGCTCGCCAGCGCAAGGGTGCGCGGTAGAGACGGAGGTGCACGGTGCGAGGGCAGTGGAATGCTCGGGAGATGGAGAAGAACAGAGGAGGAGCTGGTGCAAAGGGAGGCGAGGCCGAGAGGACCTATTTATAGCCTCGGGGTTGAGCTCATCTGCGGCAATTGCACGTCGTAAATGGCGGCCGGCGGAAGGAAGGTGAGGGAAGAGAAGGAAAGAAGGGGTGCGAAAGGAAAGGAGAGGCGCGGAATTGAGGGGATTTGTCCCCGGGCGGCATGCGGTTTCCAAAACCGAGAGAGTGACGGGGAAGGAAAGGAAGGATGGCAGGAATTCGAACGGCAGCCCGAAAAAGGAAAGAGGAAGGAGGCGGCGCGACGCGGAAGAAGGGTCTGGCAAGCGAGGCCCATGTGCAGTGAGAGAGAGAGGGAGAAGAGAGGGCAGGCATGGGCAGCAGAGATTGCGCCACGGGAAAGGGAAGGAGATCGGGCGGCCGAGAGGAGAGAGGCGGTGGACGGGGGATATGGTCCAGCGTAGCACTTGGCTCAATCCGAGTCGTCCACGCGTCAATTGGAGGGGAAGGTGCGGCGGGAACGCAACGACGACATGGATGGATCCTAGCTGTCCACGTGTCGGTCCGAGGGGAGGGACTGGAGATTAAATTTTAATTTTTCATTTTTCAGAAAAGCCCAGAAAAGCAAATAAATCTCAGAAAAACACCAAATGAATTCAAAAAATTCCAGTAAAATTTACAGAAATCCCTTGAATAATTTTGGACTTAATTAAAATATTTCCAACTTAACTTGGTATTATAATTTTATACTTAAAATACTTTTAATTTCAAAATAGATTTTAAACTCCAAAGAAACTAGAAAAAAGCCAAATAAATTCAAATAATTATTTTAAAGTGGGAGTTTTATAGAAAATCAAAATATCATTTTATTTAATAATATTTTTAGTTTTTACTTAATTTGTTTTCAAATCCAACCATTTTAAAAAAGAAAATCAGAGCAAAACAAAATTAACACTCAGGCAACCAAAATACTCATTTTTAATTTTTAATTATTTTTATATTTTTATATTATTTATTTATTTTTTATAAAAATCTGAGCTGTTACATCTTTACACAAAGTTATTTTTAGCATGAGACAGGTTTCATTTTGTAATAACAATAAGTAATAAGTTGCAAGCGAAGTTGTAAAGAGCATTTGGCATGTAATGAAATAACATTTGCATAAATTCCATAATAGTATATCAAAACCATTCACAGCCCTTCTCAGCTATGAACATTTGCATCATTTCCAACCTTGGACATGGCACATGATTAGACATTCATGCCATCCCATATGTCAGTGAAGTAGTTTTGAAAAAGAAAACTATACCCTTTGTAACTACATCCAAGCTTGCTCATGACCGTGAGCATGACTATTCAAATAATTTTTTAATACTCTGCAGAGGTTGTACATCTTTACTACATGAGATAATCAATTTTTATTGTCAGCAACTTTGTGCTTCCTTTGGCATGTGATGAAAGTTGATTATCTTAAAGCCTTTAGGTTATCTAGTCCTAACCTTGCACCAGCCCAAATGAACATCGAACCTCTGTTAGGTACACCCCTAAGAAAGCATTTGAATCCTCCTTAGGTACACCCCTAAGCGAAGACCCTCACTTAGATCTGTCCCCTAAGTGGGCATTCATCGTTGCTTAAGAGCCTTGGCCCGAGCACCTTGGTGTCAGGGGCCATTACAAGCAAACCAAATCGGAGTGCCCTTACTACTTCTGTGCCTACCACAATGCAATGCTAGACCTAGACAACTTAATGAGCTAAATGCCAGAGCCCATATTGCATATGTGGCCATACGGTATGACTTAGATGTGCAGCAATAGCGTTTGATCCTTAATTGACCCGGGCGAGAATCTCCCCCTATATATATATGAGATTCCCTCTCGTGTGAGATTCCCTCTCACATTTGACAGATTATCATATTGCTCGCCTGCGTCCAAAAACTAGGTTTTTCATTTTATTTGATACCAAAATAATAGAGGTTCCCCTTCTGGTGCAACATTTTTGAAACCATCATACCCATGTGATGATTTTGTTTGAAATTCAAACTTAGCAAAACTAGTGCTTGTCTAAGCATCTAGACCATATGTCATAATTGATAGTATACATTGTCTAAACCATATCCTAGAGGTTACAACAGTGCATCAAGTTTTCAAGGAGGTTTAATGCATAGGAGTGTTCGTAACTATCATTACCCACAGTATAGCAGTTTAATAGAACATACACGTATGCATAGTAGATTTTGCAAACAATATACAATATTTGAAATACTGGGATCAACATGGTCAAAGAGGGTGCTTGCCTTGTTCCTGTTGATTAGAGAATGTTTCGGATGCATTCTAGGCATTGTCTAGCGTGGAGTAATCTAACTGGTAAATAAATTCAGATAAAAGTAAATATAAGCCAAGTAAATAGAGAAAAGAATCAAATGTTTTTATAAATTTAGAAAGATCTTGTCTTTATAAAAATTTAGAAACAAAGATCACTAAATTTGGAGTTCGTATGCAAAAGTTATAAGCGTTTGAGTTTTAGCTTTTTTTAGTTATTCCTTCTCGGTGAGTATAGAGCTATTTATGACTACAAACGCCAGGCACTTCAAGTACCATTCCACTGATCACAACATTTTGACTACAAAGATCTTTGTCCTACCTCAACTTCGGTCGTACTAATCACACATAGTCAGAGCTACTGATCTTAGACCACTAAGGTTTTTTGAGCGCCAAGCGGGTACTACGACTTATGACTATCGATTATCAACCAGGTTATGTAGATTTCTGACTACCGACTGGGTACTTTAACTTACAACTATGATAGAGTACCATATTTTACCACTGCAGTTGGGTATTGTAACTTACGACTGCGACCGGGCACTGTAAATTACGATCACTGATCACGATTTGCGACTAGCGACCACGGCCTTCAAATATCGACCACGGCTAACAACTATCGGTCATGGCCAACGACTATCGATCACTGCCAACGACTATCGATCACAACCAACAACTATCAATCACGGCCAACGACTATCGATCACGGCCAACGAATATCGACCACAGCCTTCAACTATCAATCACGGCAAATGACTATTGATCACAACCAACGACTATTGACCACGACCTTCAACTATCAATCACGGCCAACAACTATCGACAATCAATCATAGCCAACAACTATCGACTATCGATTACGGCCAACGACTATCGACTATCGATCACATCTTATGACTATGGTCAGAGATTGAAGATGACGACTACCGCATTCAGAGGTTTCAACTACGCAAGCAGTAGGAGGTCTCGACTATGCAAGTGGTCGAGGATCTTGACTACAGGAGCGGTCGGAGATCTCGACTACACAAGTGATCAAAGATCTCGACTATGCTACTAGATTTTGGCTTTGACTACTACAGTTTCGTTCTCGCGTTCAACTACCAAGGTTCCTTTTACGAGTTTGACTACTTTAATTCTCTTCTTGATTACTCTAGTTTTCTTTTCAACTATAGTCACTTTAGTTCTCTTGTCGACTTTGATTACCATAGTCCTTTTTTTACTACGATTATTTCTTTTTAACTTATGTACTCTATGAGGGGGAGGAGCTCACTGAAGGCAATGATAGTTCATTAGAGGAAGAATGGGTCATGAGGAGAAGAAGATGGAGCTAGTGTCGGAGACCTCATTGGTGGTGAAGGGTCTGTAGCAACGACGATTTATCCGATAGTGGTGAAGCTACAAAAAGAGGTGCGCGTGAGCTTGTATGCAGGTATGCGAAATAGTGGTAGTACGGGTGGTAGGAATAGAGGTACGACTCATTAGAGAGAGAAGGTCTTACGGTGGCATTTGGTTAGAGATGAAGAAGAAGGTCTGGCTCGAGTGATCCTCTACATGAAAGGTCAAACAAATGAGTAGGGTGCTCAAAGGAGAGGTAAGCCACATTGAGACGAGGTTGAGGAGAGAAGCTCACCGGAGATGCTAGAGCACGGTGGCGTGCTCACCGGACTCACGTACGGCTTCGGTTTCTCAATGTTCCAGAGAGCGGAATGCTCAGGGAATGTGCACAAGAGACCAAGGGGGTGAGCTGAGGGGAAAAATTGTATGGTCAGAGGGGTTTTATAGGCACAGTCTCAGGCTCTTCCTGTGGAGTGCGATGTGAAATCGACGACAATGGGGAAGAGACTTGTCGTGTTGGAGTGACGAGTTAGGTAGGAGTGGGCAGCAGTAGATGGAGAACTATGGGCATAGCATCTAAAACCGAGGGCAGCTCAGCCACAACCACGGCGAAGCTGGCACATGTGCATGAGGTGGAAGACGATTGTTGCCAGCGGGTCCGTCGCGTCAGCGAGTAAAGAGAGATGGCCAGACGGGATTGTTCGGGTATACACTTGACATGCAAAGTGTTTAGGTGCTATGTTCGAGTTGTTCGAGTACTCGTCTGTAACAGTCAGATCACTCGAGTGGTCGTAAGACTGTGTTGTCATAGAAGGAGTTGTGTGTGTGTGTGTGTGGTCGTAAGAGCTTGTAGTTTGTAGCTAGCATAGAGCAAAGGGGAGGCGCGGGGCTGAGCCACTTCAGCGCGGTGCAAGTGGGGGACATGATGAGATAGGATCATAGGGCATGGTCTGTCAGTAGAGAGGAGAAATAATGGGCATGGTATTCAAAATGATGAGCATGGCATGAAAACAGTGGCCTGTGCTCATGCAGGTTGGAGGTGGAAGAAGGCCTCTGTGCTCGGCCCCCACATGGTAGGGAGAGGGAAAAAGAGGTAACGTAAGCTGAGGTTCAGGCATTTTAGTTACTTGCCAGATGCACTCGAAAGATTTGGGAAAAATCTTTTCGATTGGTCTAGATGATTAGGTAGATTTTCAGCGTTTTGTTTCCCTTGATTTTCTAGAAAGAATCTGGGAAAATTTTTCTCGCTAAGTTTAAGTATGCTTATTTGATTCGGATTCGATCTGATTTATATTTTATACACTTTTGATTTCCAAAAATCAATTTTTTTCCAAATAAATTCCAACGAAAACCAAGTGAGAACGAATGCATGCAAATCTTTTTATGTTACCCTTATTTTTATGTTCCTTGGGATTTTCAGGATGTTACAATGGTTGTGATTGATCGAGAATAGTTGTGACCATAAGGCATGTATACTTTTTTGGCTTGGTGCTTCCTAACACTATATAAAACCCCTCCAGGGTCTTGTTCAGCTCGCATCAAGCTTTCAAGCAAGCAACTCAAGTAGTAGTTATCCATTCTTCCCAGCTTCCCATTGAGGAGAGAGGATCAAGTTTTGGTCGGCTAACTATACATAGGAGAGAACCTTGGAGCCTATTATTACCCTAGCTAGCTAACTAGAACAATCTCACTGATCTCATCATCAATTGTAATATCCAAAGCTAAGATCCTGCAATGGCTGGCCTGTCTCTTCAGCATCCCTGGGCCTCCGGCTTTGGCATCCTAGGTATATTGTCAATCTCAAGAGAGTATTGTAAATTTTGGTCCTTTCTTTTATTCTCGGCGGTCTTTTAATTCTTTTCCTTTTCAATGTTATCTGCCAAAATCATTGGATGTTGTATTCATCCTGGCTAGCTATATATGTAGCTAGTTAGTGGGGTTTGCATTGGGGGGCCATACACCAAGACCAGAACTTGCCAAAATAGGATTTCTCTTGTTGCACCATAGTGATCCTTCCCCTTTTGTTCCCCCTCCATATTATCACGAAGTCCCCCATTTTCGGGTCAATCAAAAGACAGGAAGCATTTGATTCATCATTGAAGAAGATATACATGCATTGTGATCATGGGAGGCCAATTAGGAGGCTGAAAAGGACTAAAACAAAGGGAGCAAATAAAAGGGCTCCAATGTCTTGCCTATGGTGTTGCCTGACATCAGCTCGCACACAAGGGGGCCCAGCATTATTAAGAGCTAAGCTAGCTCGTTGTTGTAGCGTATCTCCTTGTGTCACGTTGCTGTGCATGGATCGTTGGCTAACTGTCTCAGGCTGATGCTCACATGAACTTTCTTTAATTTGCGATGCTGTTTGTACGTTGCAGGCAACATCATCTCCTTCATGACCTATCTGGCCCCACTGTAAGTCTCACACATCCAGAATGCGTCTATTGGATCCTTTTGCTTCATCGATCGATCACCTGTCCAGAAGATAATCTGCTTCATCGCTGACATATGTGCAGTCCTACGTTCTACCGTATCCACAAGAACAAGTCGACGCAGGGTTTCCAGTCAGTTCCATACGTGGTGGCGCTGTTCAGCGCTATGCTGTGGATCTACTACGCGCTGCTCAAGTCCGACGAGTGCCTCCTCGTCACCATCAACTCCGCCGGCTGCGTCATCGAGACCATCTACATCGTCGTCTACCTCGCATACGCGCCCAACAAGGCCAGGGTCAGCAGCGCATTAATTGCTAGATATATAAGCAGCACATTAATTGCTAGATATATAAGCTATGCAGAGATGTACACTTGAGATATATGGACGTTCTGACATGGATGCGCGTGTGTTACACATGAATGCAGCTGTTCACGGCAAAGATCCTGCTGCTCCTGAACGTGGGGGTGTTCGGCGCGATCCTCCTCCTCACCCTGTTGCTTTCGAAGGGCGCGAAGCGCGTCGTCATGCTCGGGTGGGTCTGTGACGGCTTCTCCGTCAGCGTCTTCGTCGCGCCCCTCAGCATCATCGTACGTAATCTAGTAGTAGCTATGGTGCATGTATAGACAACATACAGGTGTGTACATACAGCCTCTTACAGTACGCGACGGTGTGTTGCAATTGCAATGGTTGCTTGCAGCGTCAGGTGGTGCGCACCAAGAGCGTGGAGTTCATGCCCTTCTCGCTTTCGCTCTCCCTCACCGCCAGCGCCGTCGTCTGGTTCCTCTACGGCCTCCTCATGAAGGACAAATACGTCGCCGTAAGCAACCAGAAACTCATCGTTGAACGCATCACTTAGCTTACTAAATAAACTTTCTCACCAAAGTGACCTAACATACGCGTCGGTGCCACGTAGCTGCCCAACGTTATTGGGTTCACGTTTGGAGTCATCCAGATGGGGCTGTACGCTTTCTACCGCAATTCGACGCCCAAGGGGGGCGCGGCTAAGGAGGTGGCGGTGTCCGTCGGCATCAAGGTGCCCGAGCACGTCGTGAACGTCGCCAAGCTAGGCGCGGCGGCGGCCGTCGAGCGCAAGAGCTCGGACGTGTACCACATCGAGTCGCCGCCGACGGAGGAGGCCAAGGAGAGAGGTGTCGCCCCCGCCGGCGAGGAGCTGCAGGCGAAGCATGGCGCCGACGACGAGAGCAAGGAGACCGTGGAGGCGGCGGAGAGTCACGAGAAGGCGGACAAGGCAAACCACGTCGAGCAGGTTTAGACATGCATTCACGCTTGCATGGGTCATAATTAAGGTTGCACTTGCACGCTTCGTACGTACGTGCACGAGGTGGTGCTCAAACCACAAAAAAGTAAGACGATTGGTTGAGTTGCTCTGCTAGCTCATTGCCATGCTATGCTTGCATTGCCATGCTATGCTTGCATGCAAGCTATGATCGAAGGGAGCAAAGAAGAGAGATATGGGCCTGTATTCCTACTGTTGATGTTTCATTTGATCCTCCATTTATTAATTATTAGCTTGTTTGTAAGGGTTCTTAATTTATTCTGGTTAGTGTGACGTCGATTACTTCCATGTATTCTAACTATAAATTTATTTGTGTTGATTGGAAGTTTTGTTTTATTTCATGTATGTTTTTAACTTTTAAGCGTATACGATTGATAAGGGAGTGACAAGGAATCCGACTTGCCTTTTGCGCATTTCTTCCGCCGGCAAAATTGTAAACTAGCACGAGCTTTTTGCATGTTTTGGTGCCTTCTCTCGAGATTTCTTTTTCTAACTGAATCCGGCTTTTTGGGAACATCGTGGCATGACCGCATGAATTCAGCGTGCATCATGCTCCAGCAAATCTAACCACACTTTACATATTTCATTTTACCTTTTGAGATATCATTTTCAGCACATATTTCATTTTACCTTTCTTTCTTTATAGTACTACCACCCACCCACGCACAAGTCTCTCGATGGCGCCTAAAAGTGGACACCAACATCAAATCTCAGACTTAAAACCTAATGGACTGGGACATATACGCACTCCTAGCTATCTGGCCACCTGTCAGCTTTCACACCTCCTTTTACCTTAAGCATGCTCGTTGACCTTTTTAAAAAGCAGCATGCTAGTTAATCCTACGATAAAAGAAGCTAAGCCTACGATAAAAGAAGCCAATCAACGCCGCCTGGGGTGCGCCCCTTGGGTTTGTTCTTGTGAAGTTCCAAGTAATCACCCGCACCGCGCGCAATGCCATCCATGGGCGTCGAATTTGCGACTTTGCGTTTATATCCAGAAACAAGGCACCGATGGAGCTCGCGACGTAAACCCAGAAACATTTGGAGGCTGGGAACGAGGCACCGATGGAGGCATGGAGCCGTCCGACGTTGAGCTGGAGGTTGCGGCGGCCGGCGGGTACCTCCGGCCTCTGCACAGAAGCGGCTTCTTGACCAAGCCAACCAGAAGCAGCCTTTGGAGAAAGCTAAAACTAGTGTGGCCCACTTGTTATATGCCACTTTGTTTTTTTGCCCAGAACTTGATGTAGCTGTGACGAAGAGTGGTTTATTTGTTGCTTCCTGCTGCCTTCACCGTATGTTGACCATCATTGACTTTCTCAAATTTGTGCCTTGTTTATCATGGATCAGACCGATATCCTGATATTACTGTGCATTCATTTAGGAGGCGAATCATCACCTGAACGTAGGCTGTGCGATGCACGCACGGGGCATGCATGGGGACAGTGGCCGGCGGATGTAGAACACAAATGATGCGTAGAGTCATTGAGCTTGGGTAGAGTGCACATGTGTCTAGTAATCATTTGAATGTTTTCTTTAAAACAATTATCCAAATATCATGATAGTTAGATTAAGATCTAAAGACTCTCATCATTTCTCCTTTACTATATAATTCATTTAACCCTAACCCTATCCCATCGGCCCCGCTGCCTCCCAACCCCACACCGCCCCCTCCTCGTCGCTGGCGATGACCATGCTCTCCTCCTTCTTTCTCGCCGGAGCAGCTCTGTACGTCTCCCACTAACACCCTTACCCCCTCCTCCACCACCCACGGCTAACGGCACCTCCGCCGCCTTGCTGCGCCACCCCCACCCCTTCCCGCCGTGCCACCTCCGCCCAACCTAATAATCAGTACCTTCCGCCATCACTGCCGCCGCCCTCCGGCACCGCTCACCACTCTCCTACCCTGCCCATCACCCCTACCGCCGCTCACCACTGGGCCACTGCCCCCGGCCTCCCTCTATGCCTGGAGAAAATAGTGAACCTTAGGCATGGAGGTGAGATTCTTCCTTCGGGCTCACCAGTGTGGAGAAAGAAGGAGTCGCCACCGGAGAAGAAGGTAGAGGTGGTAGCATACGAATCTTTATGCACATTCAAATATTCGAAATTTGGATAATTATTTAGAAGAAATTATTTAGGTGATATTTATCAAAACTCCTGTAACAAATATGGGCTTTGTCAAGCTAAAATAAAGTCAGCCCGGTGTTCTGTGCATCTCCAAAGCACTACTCGGATCTGCCCCTGCATGCGGCATTTTCTGTCGCGCGTTCCCAGATGCCTTTGGTACGTGCCCAAATTTAAGAATCGGATGCCTTGTCATGCCAATTTTGTCGCAGCCAATTCAATGCAATTTCGCTCAACTGCCGTCGAAACTGAGCTGATGACAAATAACGCACATAATTCCTGTGCTTTTTGCAACATCAATCAGGGGTAGGGAAGAAAACGGATCGGATACGGATGGATAATGCCTCTATCATATTTATTTTCATATTTTTTTTTCGGATACGGATACGAATACGGATAACTCGAATACGAATACAAATACGAATAATATCGAATACAAATACGGATCGAATACGAATCGAAACGAATACGGTTACGAATATTTATCAGAACATGAAAACCCCTTAAACTATACATCCAAAATTAACAAAAATACGTAAATAGTTCACCTCTGTTTCGAGCAATTTCATTTGTCCTGTGAGTGTGCCTAGTATCATGGGCGGACCTAGCATGGGTCATGGGTGTTCAGCTGAACACCCAAAAAATTTTATAAAATACCAGGTATATTAGATATATATACTATTAGTTGTGTTAAAACTATATTTTATACCTACAAATAAATTCAACCCGCACTCCTCGTATCACGTGTACATTCCATGTAATACATTAGACCTATTTTTCTTTCCACCTCAGCCCTCCTCACATCCAAAGAGGTAAAGATATAAACAAAATCCTAACATTTGTTCTATTTCTCATCTTGTGGCTGTCTATGTGGAAGACGGCTTCGGCTTTCGAGCGGCGAGCGGGTGGAGGTGCAGGCTAGAGGCGAGTGACGACCGGCGGATGCGGACATGGTGTCATGATGTGACGACAATCATGCGTGAGGCGGCGCGTGGTGCAAGATGAGCGTGTGGCAGCGCGGGCAAGCGGACAGTGGCACAACGAACACGGAGGTAGGGACGGGCGACAGGAAGGGAGCATTACGGTAGCCGAGAGAGAGCGTGGCATTGGGAAGTGAGTAGCACCTCCAACTTATTATCATCATCCTCTCTTTAGATCTAGGTGTGCTCCACCCTACTCCACTTATTTTCTTTCTTGGTCTGTTTTGCTCCATGGAAGAAACATATAATTTTATCTTAGATGGACAGTTCTTACTGATGGGGAAATAGCAAAAAAAGGCAAGATCAACAAAATATACAACTCTCATTTATCTCTATAATTTGTTGTTTAATTCATATAATTATGATCGCTTTATGTCGCCCATTTCCTCATAAGAAATCATTAATTTCTGTAATTTATGTATTTTTATTATATCTACATACACGTATCGTTGTATCGGTGTTTGGGGGGACGGTGTGCTGCGGTATCAACGTATTCGAGCAACTTAGCTCCGAAATTCGAACACTCATTCTAAAAATCCTGGGTCCGCCACTGCCTAGTATGATGATTTTCATTGCTAGGCTATATCACTAGACAGATTGCAGTCGCTCATATGTCTACAATATATTTTCAACATGTGCAGGACGAGCAGACGTGAAGAGAAGAAATACATACATACATAGTCATACTAGTAGTAGTTGATGCACATCTCCATTATCTATCTATCAGCAGTTGAGCACCTCCAGAATCAATCCATCTACTAAGCATGCATATCGAAGCAAAATCGAACAGGAAGAAGAAAAAAGAAATACAGGAGATGAAAAAAGAAGAGAAGGCGAGCGGAGGCGGAGGCAGGTGGCCGGCGGAGGCAGGATGCCGGCGGAGGCGGGCGGAGTAGGCGGAGGCGGGCAGAGCAGGCGGAGGCAGCGGCAGACGGCAGGCGGAGGCGGGCGGAGGAGGAACCGGCGGAGGCAGGCAAAGGCGGTCGGCGGAGGCAGGACCGCAGGAGCAGCAGGCGGTCGAATCCGAATGGAGTAGCAGGCAGCGGCCGAATGGAGTGGGAATGGGCCGTCTGGGCTTCATTATGGGTTGGCTGGTTATGGGCTAAAATCCCGGATATCCGGTTTCGTATTATCCGGATTATCCATATCTGTATCCGTATTCGACGGATACTACGCTTACTGTATTCTTATCCATATCTGATAAAAAAATCCGTATCCGTATCCGATCCGAGAACTATCCAAAAAAAATCCGATCCGACACAATCTGTATCCGTATCCGTCCGGATCCGGTGGAAACTATCCGATCCGTTTTCACCCCTAATCAGGGGAGAGCCAAGCCCAAGTCCTAGGCTAGGCCAGCTGCTCTTAGGCTGACTCTTAGGCTAACTCTATTTTTTTATGGCTTTTCATGAATTTTACATAGGTTTTGGTTGCCAGACCTCGTGCTACAGCCTAGGTAGTTCCGCCACTGACCTTGATGTTTGTTTGATCGATTGGGGATGCAAATGAGTTGCGTGCAATAACCCAATCACTCAAAGCAAGTAGGAACTGAAATCGAAAACATGTTCATGTTTGCATCGACCGCACGAGTCATGGCCCTGGAAAGCGACCTCCTAATGTTTATCTATATTATTATAAAAGAATTAGTTGGTGGTGGTACGTTCTTCCCTCCTCTCTTCGTAGATGTCCGATCTATCCACAAGATAGAATCTGGACTATCCATCTCGCACCCTTCTCCTCTCTCTCTCTGATCAAATCACCTCCCCCTCCATTTTCCTCTTCAGTTTTTTCCTCGTTTCTCCTCCCAATTCAGCCATCTCTCGTGAGTCCAAGATTAGGACCAACCTATCCGGTCGCCTCCTCGCGGGGCCACTTGCGACCACAACTCCCACTGCCGCTGCCTTTCTCCCTTACACCTCCGTCCTCCCTACGCCCGAGGCATTGCCATCATCCTCTCTGTAACTCACACTAACCCAAGTCCTAGAAATGCTTTGAAGCACCTTCCCCTTTCTCGCTCGCCCTGCCCATAGACCCCAACCCAACTGTTCCCCTCCACCCCTGTCCCTACCGTTGCCATCATCGCACGCTCCTCACCCTATTGCCCTGTGCTCTACACCGACCCACACCTCCTTGCGCTCACATCCATCCTTGTCGCACCCTCCTACGACGATGCCACCGCACCGCTACACCCTCCCGCAACAGAGTCGCCGCAGCCCTCATCGAGCCACTCCTCCACCCATGCTACATCGTCCCAATCATCGGCTACTTCCTCCCATGTGTGCCCGCACTCTTGAACCACATTGTTGCATTGCTCCGTGCCGCGGTGCCAACAACCACTAGGATAGAAAGGGTCATTACAGACGGTTCACAACTGTCATCATAGACGGTTATCAAATCGTCTGAATTTATGTGTCTATAATAATATATGGTTAGACAACTCTTAAACTATCTGTGATAATTACAACATAGACAATTTTTCAAAAAACCATATGTGATATATCAGCTATTTAAATATCTATATTATTTCCTATTTTTTGGCTAGTCTTAGGAAATACTAGTCATGCCCTATGAAAACAAGCAAACATATTACATATATAGCACACAATAATCATTACACAGATATCATAAATGAATTAAACAACTAAATACAATATATTTCAATGAATTGTTTGATTAAGCACAATTGAGTTATTACAATTGTATCAAATATTTCAACATCTAATCTTCATCACCGGGGTAGAACTCTTTAGTCTTGTTTATGACCTCCGCTATCAAGAATTAGGAGAGCTTTTCTCACATTTCAGTGAGTTTATCAAGATCGAATGTACTTACGTCGAATTCCATGCGCTGTCGCTAGGAGTGTTAAAGTCGTTAGTGTGTGTGTATTGATCATCATGAAATAATTATTGGCAAGTTGACAAATCTCTGGATCATTTGTCTTAGTGACCATGATGTCCTCCATATGGCGGCAAACGTAGAATCCACATACATTGCCCTATAGCTGCTGGTGGCACTGCAAAAATAGAATTACGTACATAGATATTGTCAGTTCTATAGGCATTATTATGAAGTGTGATATAGGACTGTTGTGTTGTAGCGGGTATTGAAAATTGTGTCCTGTGTCGCAATGTGGCACTGGATTCCTTGTGTCTCTCTCCCTGGGCAACGTAGGCGCTAAATGACCTATGTGATTCCAAAAAGTTAGCATCGGCCATTGCAAACGAAGGGAAGACTACAATAGAGTTATGTATGGAACAAGAGGAAATGAGTTTACCTGTCAAGTGTTTGTTGCACACAGGTAAAGTCATGGTTACTCCTAAGTAGGGAATCAAGGTATATTACCTTGCTCCACTTTGGTATAATCACAATCAAAATGTAGTGACCCCTAGTCATGTATGTCACCATAGTGATTAATCACAAGTTCATGTTGCGTATAAAGTACAAATGAAACTTGTATGGCAACTAGTGATTCACTTACTTCTAGTTGAAAGGTACCATAATGTAGTCCTTGTTATTATGAGCAAGAAATCCCCTCGTTATGTAGTCTTGTACGAAGGATCCATTATCGATGATGGATTGCTCAGAGACTAAGTGTAGGTCGAGGAAACCCACGGTTCTCACCGTCGCCGAACCTGTTGGATCATGGATCTATACATAAGCAATGTGTTATAACATTTATCGGTATTACATAAATGTAGAACTTGATTGTACATTACACTTATAGTACAGTATCGTAGAAGTGTGGCGTCGAGTTCGTCGAGGTTGAATAGTAAGAATAAGTCTTCGAAGGTCACGATGAAGTAGCCCAAATCATGGAGGAAATGTGCCTCCGTGTATCTCACAGTGAATCCACTGTGCCGGTTTGGCTTTATGTTAGACCTCTACATGTACTAGGTATGCAAAGTATTGCAAACCAGTCCAAGCCTAGGTAATTGTGACTCGGGGACAAACGACACTCCGAGCATGAACTTCCATTCCCTGGGAGGTGTATTAATCTTCTTCGACTGGGCTTTACCGCCTCGCTTGTGATTCATTTTCGGCATCGCTTTCACGGAAGCCGATGCATTGGCCTTCTGAAGAGGAGCTTAAGGTGGAGTCATAGAGTGTTCTGTTTGATAGGCATGGTCGTGTAGAGATCACGACATGAAAGTGTCTAGGGTGATGTCCCTCTTGGGCCACTGAACGAATATATGGATGGCATCCCCTAGTGTCATGATTTCTTTGTTTGGGGGTCCCTCCAATGGGACGGCCCTAAAAACATCATTAATCATGTCCACCTAGATTTTTGTGAAATCGGTCCCTAACTGGGCACCGTGCATCAACGTCCCTAACAGGCATGGATACGCCAACCCCCACTCAGCGATAACGGGAATGGAGCCAACAACCCTGATTGTGAGGATGCACAGCGTGGCCTCCTACATAATGATACATGATAAGCTAAGGCATTCACTAGGTCTATCTATGTAGCATTTTAGATATGTACATTACCTAGATGTCGTCGATAGGTAAGTAGGGATTGCTATGTTCAGAAAGTGGCATGGAAGCGCAGCTACTGCAACGTTGAGGGGGACTGGGTACTATAATAATGGGGGTGGCTTGTGACTGGTTACAAACTTCTCTCAATTCTTTCCTCAATGCATCTATCTCTCCTCGAATGAGGCAGTTATGTCCTAAAGTTTTGCATCAAAATCTTGTTTCATACTTTCCTCGCGCTTGGCCATGGATCTCTTCCTACTCTTATACACCTCAGAGTCGTTTGGGAATCCGTGCCTCCAAGATATGTAAACCCCTAACCCTCACGTGCAACCTGGGTGCTCCTTGTTTCCTAGGGCCGTGGACAGTATATCCCTCTCTCGACTACTTAAAAGGAGCCTTCAGAAGAATCGGTAGTCAATGTTTACTACAAGAGGCAAGTTATGGACCTACTAACATCTAGATAGTTTAACATATCTTACCAGGCATTGGGACTCTTCCTCGTCTACAGGGTTTTTGAAATAGGCGACACCTGAAGATGTGTTTGATGACCTCACTCTTAACTAGTTTCGGCACACTCATTTGTGATCCTGGCAAACAGTGGGGAGGCCTCCGATTAGATTGCAACCTCATCCTCCATCCTCCATTTTGGGATTTTACCCTCGTACCCAGCTTTGCCAAGTCTATGGGGGTGAGTGTTTTGTGCCTGGATAGCCTTGTGCACCACACTTTCCTGTTAAAATTCGGTCGTTATCTTCATCTGCACAAAGGCCTCCCATGTTTCTGGTGACACGGGAGGATATATCGTGAAGGGCGTGCGATCCTTGGTCATGTACTGTGTGACAAGTGTGCTCTTGAAGGTCTTTCACACTTTTCCCATCGCGAGAAGTGCATGCCATTGCACACATTCTTGGACTTCTACTGGGTTCTTGAACGAGTTTGAAATTTTCGTCCACAGCACTTTTCTCTCGTCTTCTGTGAAACCATTCCAGTTTGCTACGGTGATGGGGACCCATTTCCTTCCAATTATCCCACAGGTAGTCTAAAATACTGCAACTTCTTTTTTTGGTTGCAGAGGGACCCCATCCAGAGAGACCTCCATGATGGTCATTTGGCCCGCTGGCCTTTTAGATACTCCTTTGTCATGCTTAGTTATCCCAGTCTTCGAAGTGTCAGACCCAATCGGTGACACCGATGATGATGACATCTCTCTGTAAAAGAACCATCTATAATATTAGTATCAGTTTAAATTGATTTCATCTTCCCTTAAAGCTTTCATCTTTGCATTGATTTCATAAGAATTTTAATAGTGCAAACCCTTTTTTTTACTTGACTAATTTGCACAATTAAAATCAAGCTCCACAATTTCAATAGTGCAAACCCTTTTTTTACTTGACTAATAAGATAATTTTAGCATCTGACCCTTTAGGGTCTGTAGGTTATCCGTGGAAATATATTGGTATGATTAAATTTTGCAAAGCTATAGGTAGTTTGTGAAAACTATTGCAAAACCATGTATCAAATTTTGAGTGCAATAATACAAATGAAGATTAAGGATGTTTTTTGATGTATTTACTGGTTAGACCATATTGTTAGTTTAGGGCTTATTTTCTTTTAACTATACTATTAAAAGGGGTTCCTTCAATTGGTCCAAACCCTTGGACAAAGATAAACTACTCATGGCTAACTGACAAGCACATAGATAAATTGCTAACTCACATACCGATGGGGAGTAATACCAGCAGAGAAAGTCAATGAAGATGTCGTTGTGGTTGGAGAAGAAGAGGCTGATCGAGGATGCCGGTGGAGAAGGTGTCGTTGTGGTTGAGAAAGAAGAGGCTGAGGTCACTGAGGTTTGAGAAGATGGAGACATGGGGAGGCTAGCTACGGTGGCTTTGCACGAGGAGTTGGTTGGACGGGGAGGTGGTGTCGGATCTACATGGGAGGTGGAGATTGGGGAGGAGGTGGCACTTGAGGTGGCAGCGGTGGACGGGCGACAAGGGCACACAAGTGAGGAGTAAGGGCGCAAACCCTAGTGGGACCCTACTTATAAAAGAAACTATCATAGATGGTTCCATTAAAGAACCGTCTATGATGTTAATATCACGGACGGTTCCTTAATAGAACTATCTGTGATATAAACCACATCACAAACGTTTCCAAAATAGAACCATCTATGATATAAACAACATCACAGACGATTCCATAATAGAACCATCTGTGATATTGGTATCACATATGGTTATATTATGGAACCATCTGTGATAGTACAACAAATCCTATTTTTTATCTAACCTCAGGAAGTTCTAGCCATGCCCTATGAAAAAAGCAAGCATATACAATCACAGAATAAGTCCTTAATTACATGCCAAGTTTCTTATAATTATATAGGAACTAGTTGAATGCTCGTGCGTTGCTACAGATTTTTAAAATTTATCATACTATATGGTTTAAAATTCACGGGTGGTAAAATTTTTTAAAATATGCATACAAACGTGTTCTAAAAGTTTTTAAATCTGTTAAGTAAGTCAAAAGCTATCGATCACACCTTGTGGTGATAAGTCGGAAGATATCGACCATACCTCGTGATTGTAGGTCGGGAGCTCTCGAGCACACCTCGTCGTCATAAGTCAAAAGCCGTCGACCATCACGCGTGATCATAGGTTTGGAGTGATTAACCATCACTGGTGGTCATAAGTTGGCAACGGTCGATGATCGATCGTAGTCCTAAATCGAGAGCCTTCGACAATGGCTCATGGTCGTACATCGGAAGCTGACGACCATCATTTGTGATTGTAAGTCAGAAGCCATCGAGGATACCTCATGGTCATAAGTCAGAACACATCAACCAGCACTCGTAGTTGTAAGTCAGAAGGCATCGACCACACCTTGTGGTCATAAGTCGAAACACATCAACCAGTGCTCATGGTCGTAAATTAGAAGCCATGATCACACCTCGTGGTCATAAGTTAGAAGCCATTGACCATCGTGCGTGACCGTAGGTCGGGAGCGGTTGACCATCGCTAGTGATCATACGTTGGCAGGCCTTTGGTGCACTTGTGCCCTGTCACCCGACTGCCGGCGCTAGCCTGCTCGGGCCTGACTTCGACCATGGCCCCAACTTCGACCACTGCCCCCTTCAACCACTGTCCCCTTCGACCACGACCCTTCGACGTCGACCATGGCCCCCTTCGACCATGGCTTCGCCCACCTTATAGGTCTTGCCATCGAGGGTGAGGAGCTCGATCTCAGGGTGACCTGGGGTAGGCAACGAGGATGTCCAACTGGAGGGGAAACTCGTAGCGGTGGAGGTTGTGGACGAACTTGCAGGTGCCCTCCGAGTTGGTGCTATGACTATGACTATGACCACTACGACCATGTCCACAGGCGCTATGACTATGACCATGACCGCGACTTTGAGCATTGCCCCTTTGACTTTGAGCACTGCCTCCTTCGACTTCAAGCACTGTCCCCTTTGACTTCGACAACTGCCCCCTTCAACTGCTTTTCCCTTCGACCACGGCCCTTCGATGTTGACCACTTCCCCCTTCGACCATGGATCTTCGACTTTAACCACGGATCTACGACTTCGACCACTATCCCCTTCGACCACGGCCCTTCGACGACCATGGCCCTTCAACGTCGACCACTTCCCCCTTCGACCACCGCTCCCTTCGACCACTGTCCCCTTCAACCACGGCTCTTCAATGTTGACCACTTTCTCTTTCGACCATGACCCCTTTCGACTACGGCTTCGACTTCGACCACGGATCTTCGACTTCGATCACGGATCTTTAACTTCGACCATTGTCCCCCTCGACCATGGCCCTTCGACGACCATGGCCCTTCAATGTCGACCACTTCCCCCTTTGACCACCGTCCCCTTCGACCACTGTCCCCTTCAACCATGACCCTTCGACATCGACCACTGTCCCCTTCGACCACAGCCCTTTGATGTCGACCACAGCTTCGACTTTGACAACTGTCCCCTTTGATGACCATGGCCCTTCGACGTCGACCACTTCCCCCTTCGACCACCGCCCCCTTCAACCACGGCATCGACTTCGACCATGGATCTTCAACTTCAACCATGGCCCCCTTTTACCATAGCTTCGACGTCGACCATGACCCCCTTCGACCATGGCCTCAACATTGACCATGGCCCTTCGACTTCAACCACGAACCAACTTCGTCCATGGCCCTTCGACTTCAACCACTACCCCTTTGACCACAGCGCGACAGGCTCCAAGCGAAGAGCAGGGGGAGGTAGAGAAGCTCACTGGGTGAGTGACCGTTGGGCGGCGGGGGGAGAGCCACGTGGGTGGGCGTAGTAAGAGGAAGCCGCCGCCATCGCCGAGTGCCCTTCTCTCTGATCCATTGGCCGCTGTCGCCGAGCGCCATTCTCTTTGATCCATTGGCCGCTGTCGCCGAGCGTTGTGCTACTGGTTGGAGGGGCGATGGGAGATGGAATTGGTGGCGGCGCCCTGGGAAAATTTGGGAGATTACGACCAGGCGCTGCTGCACGGGGAATGAATTGGTGGTGGCGGCGCAAAGGAGGAGGAGGAGGCGCGACATGAGGGTTCGGGGGAGAAGGACGTGGCGGTTGCGGGAGGTGGAGGTTGAGAGGTGGCGGCGGGCAGATGGGGAGAGGAGGCGGTGGGCAAATGCGTTGGGGAGGTGGCGACGAGGAGATGTGATGCTGCTGCGGGAAGTTGGGGGACTAGGACCAGACGCTGTTGTACGGGGACGAAATTGGTGGCGACACTGAGGAGGAGAAGGCGTGGCACGAGGGTTCAGGGGAGAGAAGGAGGCGGCAGTTGCAGGAGGCATTGGATGCGGGGGAAGAGAAGAGGAGTGCGGTCCACGTGTCAGCCCGACCTTTTCTACGAGGAGTGGAAGAACTACCTACATGCGGATCTGGATGGTTAATCTTTGATTGGACGGCTGAGAAGAGAGGAGGGAGAACAGACCAACGACCACCAACTCCTATTTTTATAATAGTAAAGATAATTTTCAAATAGGGGTTCACCGTGTGGGATCATTACACTTGGCTATTTCCTTTTAAATAAAGTCCTTCACAATGGTCGACACACATATACCTTGTTTCAACTCTTCATTCTTCCTCGAGCCTGATGTTGTCTCCGAATGGAGGCAACTCGTTAAATTGATTGTAGTCTTCCTCATCCATGATATTCTCAACTTAGACAGTCCTTCTTTTTCCATGAAGAACTACGTGGCGCTTCTTATTTACAGGGTCGGTTACATAAAAAACTTGAATAGCTTGCCTCGCGAGTACAAATGGTTCATCTTTGTATCCCACGCGTTCGAGGTTCGTAGTGGTGATGCCGTACTTGTTGACCTTTACACCTTGTGGGAGTTGGATCCAACAGCACCAAAATAAAGGGATCTTGAAAATTACGTAGTTGAGCTCCTAAATCTTCTCTACAAGCCCGTAGTAGGAGCTTGGTCCAGCAGTATGGAACTGCTCATCACAAAATGCATCTATGCGGACATGTGTACCCATTAATGTCATATCCTTGCCATGTCACAATTATAAATTTTGGCCCTTTTGCTAACCATTGCAGTATTTCACTTGACGACCTCCAAGTGAATCACACCCTCAACCACTTGTTGAACTGACAGTTGTGATGTCTTGTGATCCAAACCTCCGATCAATCTGGATTCACTTGTTGTAGCATATCCTTATGCTCTTCAATATACGGGGACACTTCAGTCATGTGTTGCAAAACCATGAAATGGGCTTAAGTGTATGTATCCAGATCGGAAGTTATGGCTTTTCTTTCGATGATGCTGATACCCTCTAGCCCCCCTCGTGACGAGATATAGGCACACCTATCAGGTTGACCTGAGTCATGTAATTGATGCAGAACTCAATGACCTCTTTGGTTCCATAACATTCGATGATGCTACCCTCCGGCCGAGATCGATTGTGTATATAGGACTTCAAAATTCCCATGTACCTGTTGGACAGGTACATATGACGTAGAAACATGAGGCCGCATATCTTTATCTCTTTCACAAGGTGGACAATGAGATAGACCATAATATCAAAAAAAATAGAGGGAAATACATCTCAAGATGACATAGAGTCATCACCACCTCGATCTGCAGAGCATATAATCCATTGGGATCGATGACCTTCTAACCAATTTCATTAAAAAAATAACACTGCCTCATGATTGTCACTCAAACCTTGTTCTGCAAAATACGTCTAATTGCAACAAGAAGCAATTGTGTCATTAGCACATGACAGTCATGAGACTTCATGCCAATTAATTTCATACACAGCTAAGGAGGAAGGTTGTACATACATACATTTATGGGCCAAGTGCTATGTCGGCTGCTCATGTTACCGAAATGATTCATTCCATTTGTACTCAACCCAAACTTTATATTTGCCGGTTCTGCAGCGAAGTCTACAAACATCCTATCGATGTTCCTCCACTACGTAGAATCAGTAATGTGTCTTATCATTCCATCTTTCTTACGCTCCTCCGAGTGCCAACGCAGCAAACTTGCATCCTTTCAGTTTACAAATAAATGCTTCAAACCGGGAATTATAGGTAGATACCAAAATATCTTAGTAGAAGGTTCTTGCTTTACCTCGATGCCTTCGCCATCATTGGAGTCATTCTTACGCTTGTATCGGGATGCTTTGCACACCAGACAAACGTGTAATTTTGCATACTCTTTACAGTAGAGGATACAATCATTCAGACATACATGTATTTTTTCTACTTACATTCCCAATAGACAAAGAAACTTCTTCGCTTGGTAGGTAGTTCTTGACAACACATTTCCCCCTAGAAGGATGTTCGCTAGGAGACCTGACAACACCGTAAAACGCTTGTCGGACTAACCATTGTTTGCCTTCAATATCAGCAGTTCAAGAACAGATGACAACATTGTGTATTGCGACTTGTAGCCTGGGAACAAAGGTTTCTCTAAGTCCTCCAGCAAACCCTCGAATTTACCAAACTATCTCACTCTCTCACTATAGTTTCCTTCTGTATTGCGTAATATCTGATCCAGATTGTCATCATACGATCTATCCTCATCGAAAGCACAGTCCATAACCAGCATATCGTTGTCTCCCTTGACACCTTCCTGTATAATCTTCTCTTCATCATGATTGGTCCAACATGTATACCCCTTTTTAAAACCCCTTCGAATCAGATGAGCTTCGACCTACGTTGAGTTGGTAAACATCTTCAAATTATCGTAATTATTGTATGGACAGTACATATATTCCATCCCCTTCTTCAAAATATCCTACTCGGCCGCTCTTCTAAAATCAAATACGCCATTAATGTACTCTTCACTCACACGGTTCTCAACGTACATCTAGTTTCGGTCCATCTACACTACGCATGTAACAAATTAGTGTCAAATTGGAGTACTGACCCATTCTTAAATTGCAGCAAACTACCAATTAAGCTACATCTAAATCTAGCTATCATCTCTTTTTATTACAAGACATATAAATTAGAAACAAATACTAACTTCTAATCACCAAACTAGAACAAATCGATCTACAAGCAGATAAATTTATAATCAAAATACTTCCCCAAAGCCGGCTACCTCCTTCAATGCAGTGCAATGAAGATAGATCTGTCGGGACCGGTCTGACTTGGTATTAATTAATAACGCGGGGTATCCCAAACACGTCCAACCACAAACCATTTGTAATACATAATTATCACAGACAGTTCGTGTTAATAACCATCTATGAACTATCACAGATGGTTCATATTAATAAATATCTGTGATGTATGCAAATATCATAGACGGTTCGTGTTAATAACTATCTATGAACTATCACATACGGTTTTTAATACAAACCGTCTATGATATCTTCAACTATCACAGACGGTTCATATTAATAACCATCTGTGAACTATTACAGATGGTTATTAATACGAACTATCTGTGGAAGTGGCTCATCATAGACAGCAAACGGTCACTCTTGTAAAACCGTCTGTGATAATAACAGCACAGACGGTTCCCCATGAACCATCTGTGATGAGACGTCGAGTATAGCTAATTTTATAGTAGTGAATGCTACCCGCTTGGAGGAGAAGGTCGGGGAGGGGGACCCCTACGTCATTGAGTTCTACCTCTCTAGGGATAGGGCCTATGGCTGCACGAACTCGCATGCCTCGCACTCTCCCATGTTGAAAAAATTGGCAATATTTTAATTCCAAGTTTTATTAGGAGACAGAAATAATAAACTAATGATGCAAAACTCACAACTAACAGCAAGCTATTCATCATACTTCAGAAATTACACAAGAAAACAATAAAGTGACAAAGTCGAACGTGCGCACGAACGACTTACTTGTTAGTCTAATGAAGAATAGGAAGCCGCGCAGGCTTGACGCAGTGCAGAACGAAGGTGTCGCAGTGCAGTGAGCGGTCGCGCAGATGCGCTGCCCAGAAACCTTATTGCCGCCCCCGTGCAGGTCTTCACGACAGCAAAGGTCCGGAGATACCGCTCCTCTTCTTCACGGTGCACGCCGGGAAGAAGAGTCGACGAAGTTCTTGCAGCACAATACCACAGCACAAGATCGCAGAGCAGAAAGTAGAGACAGAATGGAGGTGCAAAAATTCTCTTCTATTCCTGGACGTCTCCAGGCCCTTTTAAGGGCGCTGCTGTTACTACTCACTAGTAACTGCTGTGTTTAAACAGAATTATGCACTGGTAACTGCCTCACCAAATCACAAATTAAGCAGTGCAAATTGACTAGTAACTGCCTCATTCAACTGTTTGAATCTCATTCAATCAGAGAGATAGTGGTGCAGAGTTTAGCAAAAATAAAGATGGACTTGGTCTGCCACGCGGCGCACCACGTCACGTCACGACACGGTCGCGCGTCGCAAGTCACAAGTCACGCGATTTTCACGCGAAAATACGCGAGTACGCGCGCGCGCGCGTGCGCGTGTGTGTGACTAGACAGAGCCATCCTCATACCATCTCTTTCCATATTCAAGGAGTGGGGAGGACTCCACCTTATAAATTGGTCTTCCTCCCCTTGCCTAAGCAATATGGTACTAACCATGCATGCTTTGGGATTCACGAAAATGGGCCTCGCTCATTGGGCCATTTTCTAACAATCTCCCACCAATTCCAAAGCAGAATTAGAAGTCAAAGATATTGTGCTAAAGTACTGTTAATATACCAGTCTTTTAGTGAAAGTCCCGTACGGGTTGAACTTGCACCTAGAATGACAAGATTCATCTTCTCACAGCTGATGAATGGACTATGCCTTGAATTCACAGCTTTTTGTGATCAGATTTCACTTGAAATCTCAACTAGTACTAGGCTGCCAATGAACCACGCCTAAACGGAGCGTTATATGGTCATGCTCCCTTATCTGCTCATGAGCTTTCTAGAGAATGCCTTGTTCTCGTGAACTGCGACCACACAGTTAGGCTCAAGTAGGTGTATTCTTTCTAGGTATCCTGCAGGCTAATACCTTTTCCTCATTTGGACAACAGAATACATTAAGGCTTTATGCCAACCTTCCATACAGTTGAAAGTACATTGTTTATTAGGACATGGGTACAATAAATATGTACTCTCTTGTTACAACATCAATTTGTTTTTCCCATTGCCTAAGTCACAGGATCTCCGATCAAGAAGGTATGGGTTACCATTGTGATGTAACTTAAATGGGCCTCATTCCCATGTCCATAGATGCAACGGAAATCGCTTTCCGTGCTAACCCCTTTGTAAAAGGGTCTGCCAGATTTTTCTCAGTGTGAATATAGTTCACAGCAATCACTCCGGAGTTTCTTAGTTTTCTGACAGACTTAAGCCTACGCTTCACATGTCTAGAGGACTTCATATTATCCTTTGTACTTGTGACTTTGGCCAACACTGTTTGATTATCACAGTACATCAGGATTGCAGGTATTGGTTTCTCAACCAATGGCAAGTCCAATAGAAGCTCTCTCAGCCATTCAGCCTCAACTGTGGCTATATCAAGTGCTACAAGTTCTGCTTCCATGGTTGACCTCGTCAATATGGTCTGTTTACAAGACCTCCATGAAACTGCAGCACCAGCTAAAGTGAATACATAACCACTTGTATCTTTGATCTCATCTGCATCAGAGATCCAATTAGAGTCACTGTATCCTTCTAAAACAGAAGGATGTCCAGTATAATGTATTCCAAAAGATGTTGTGCCTCTCAAGTAGCGCAACACTCTTTCAAGTGCTTGCCAGTGATCATCTCCTGGGTTAGAAGTAAACCGACTTAATTTGCTCACAGCAAATGAAATGTCAGGTCTTGTGGCACCAGCTAAATACATTAGTGACCCAATAATTTGTGAATATCTTAATTGATCTTTTCCTAACCCCTGGTTCTTTCGAAGTTTAATGCTCGCATCATAGGGTGTTGGTGAAACTTTACAGTTTTCAAAACCAAACCGGCTTAATATCTTCTAAGCATAATGGGATTGATTCAAAGTAATCCCATCCTTGCTTTTGATCAATTTAATATTCAAAATAACATCTGCCTCTCCCAAGTCTTTCATATCAAAACACCGAGATAAGAAAGATTTGACCTCGTCAATTAAGGCAGTATTTGTTCCAAATATAAGTATGTCATCTACATACAGACATAAGATAACTCCTTGACCCCCACCATAACGATAATACACACATTTATCAGCTTCATTCACAACAAAGCCAGCGAATGTTAAAGTTTTGTCAAACTTTTCATGCCATTGTTTTGGTGCTTGTTTTAGACCATACAAAGATTTCAATAATGTGCATACTTTATTTTCCTGTCCAGAAATCACAAAACCATCCGGTTGATCCATATAGATTTCTTCCTCCAACTCTCCATTAAGGAAAGCTGTCTTCACGTCCATTTGATGAACATGTAGACCATAGGAAGATGCTAACGCAAGGAGCACTCTGATGGTAGTTAATCTGGGGACAGGAGAATAGGTATCAAAGAAATCTTCTCCCTCTTTCTGGGTGTAACCCTTGGCCACAAGTCTTGCCTTGTACTTCTCAATTGTTCCATCAGGCCTTAGTTTCTTTTTAAAGATCCACTTACATCCTACAGGTTTACACCCGATAGGACGATCCGTGATCTCCCAAGTTCCATTAGCCATGATAGAGTCCATCTCGCTACGGACTACCTCTTTCCAATACTCAGCATCAGGAGATGCATAAGCCTCCGAAAGAGTCTTTGGCACATCATCCACGAGGTATACAATAAAGTCGTCACCAAAGGTTTTCTCAACCCTTTGTCTCTTGCTCCTGCAAGGAGCTTCTGCGACTAGATTGTTATCCTCCTCAGGGATATCACATATTGGTTCAGAAATAGTAGGAAGTTCAGAGGTTTGATTATTCTCACTTTCAATATTATCAGTTTGAACATTCTCTGTTCGTGAAGTACTGCCTGCTGTTCTCATAGGAAAGATATTCTCAAAGAATGAAGCATCTCTAGACTCCATTATTGTATTAGCAATAATCTTAGGAGTTTCTGATTTAACTACTAAAAATCTATAGGCCGTGCTATTTTGTGCATATCCTAGAAAAATACAATCGACTGTTTTTGGTCCAAGTTTTCTCTTTTTCTGCAATGGTATATTGACTTTTGCCAAACACCCCCAAGTTCGCAGAAAATTAATATTAGGTTTTCTCCCCTTCCATCCCTCATACGGAGTAATCTCACTCTTTTTAGTGATTACTCTGTTTAGGACGAAAGTTGCTGTTAGAATAGCTTCCCCCCACCATGCCTTAGGCATACCGGCACTCTCTAACATGGCATTAACCAAATCTGTCAGTGTCCGGTTTTTCCTCTCAGCTACCCCGTTTGATTGGGGTGAATATGGTGGAGTAAATTCATGGACTATTCCATGCTCAGAACAGAATTGAGAGAATTCATGAGAGACATACTCTCCTCCACGATCAGACCGTAATCTTTTAATTTTCTTTTCTAGTTGGTTCTCAACCTCGGCCTTATAAGTTTTAAAGTAGTTTAAAGCTTCATCTTTAGTTTTCAGCAAATACACATAGCAGTAACGTGTTGCATCATCAATAAAAGATAGAAAATATCTTTTGCCTCCTTTTGTCAATAATCCATTCATTTCACACAAATCTGAATGAATAAGATCTAAAGGTGCCAAGTCCTTTTCATCCTCTAATCCCTTAAAAGGTTTTCGAGGTTGCTTTGCTTGCACACAGGACTGGCACTTTGATCCTTTGACAATTTCACATCTTGGAATTAAATCTAATCTGGACATTCTAGCAATACTATCAAAACCAATATGACAGAAACGAGAATGCCAAATATTTGCCTCACATTTATTTGAACCAGTTGCAATATTCAAATTATAACAGGACTCTAAGATACTTAGGCGGAACAAGCCTCCGCTCTCATACCTTTACCAACAAATTTTCCGAACTTAGACATTACAATTTTATTTGACTCAAAAACTAGCTTATAACCATCCCTACATAGGAGAGAACCACTAGCGAGGTTCTTCTTTATTGTAGGCGCATGCTGCACGTTCTTCAAGTAGACAATCTTTCCTGAAGTAAGCTTCAGATCCACCGTGCCAACACCAAGAACAGAAGCATGCGACCCGTTTCCCATTAGGACGGAGGAAGCCCCTGCTGCCTGATAAGAAGAAAACAAGGAAATGTCAGAACATACGTGAACATCAGCTCCAGTATCAACCCACCAATCAGTGGATTGACAAGCTGAAAAGATAACAGGTGAATTACCATACCCTCCTGAAGTCGAGGCCTCGCCTATGGTCACGTTAACAGCCTTCTTCTTAGGCTGTTCACCATCTCTGATTCTGCGGAAACGACAGTCCTTCGCCATATGACCGTCTTTACCACACACAAAGCAGGTGATGTCCTTCAAATCCTTTTTCTCAGTTTTCTTCTTAAAACTAGTTGTCTTGTTCGGTTTGTTGGATTTGTACTTCTTAGCAACAGTCTTTCTCTGTATGACATTTGCATTGTTCTGGCTAGATGTGCTAGGTGCATCTTTTGCTCTTGCTTTTTCTTCCACATCGAGGGCTGCAATGAGATCCTCAACAGAAATCTCTTCCCTCTTATGTTTCAAGCTAGTAGCAAAATCCCGCCAAGAGGCAGGGAGTTTAGCAACAATGCCCGCAGCCACAAACTTTGGAGGCAACACACAGCCCAAGTGCGCAATCTCACCGACTAGTAGCTGGAGGTCATGAGCTTGTCCAACTATGGACTTAGCCTCATCCATGCTAAAGTCGAAAAATTGCTCACATATGTAGAGCCAGCGACCTGCCTCTGCCTCCGCATATTTTTGCTCTAGTGCATCCCACAACTCTGTGGCGGACTTGTAGTCCATGTACACATCATAGAGCTGATCTGCCAGAACAGTCAGAATGCAGCCAAGTGCAGTGTTGTTCGCATTATCAAACTGCATGTACTGCTCGATTGTAAATGGATACTGTGGATGGATAACCCACCACAGCCCCAAAGACATGAGCCAAAACTTGACTCTAGTCTGCCATCTACGAAAGTTCTGACCAGAAAACCTCTCAGGTTTCATCGCATCAGAAGCATTAGCCATTTCTGTATTGCAACAAAATTCACAATAAGGTTTCTGGACTGTTGAAAAAATTGGCAATATTTTAATTCCAAGTTTTATTAGGAGACAGAAATAATAAACTAATGATGCAAAACTCACAACTAACAGCAAGCTATTCATCATACTTCAGAAATTACACAAGAAAACAATACAGTGACAAAGTCGAACGTGCGCACGAACGACTTACTTGTTAGTCTGATGAAGAATAGGAAGCCGCGCAGGCTTGACGCAGTGCAGAACGAAGGTGTCGCAGTGCAGTGAGCGGTTGCGCAGATGCGCTGCCCAGAAACCTTATTGCCGCCCCCGTGTAGGTCTTCACGACAGCAAAGGTCCGGAGATACCGCTCCTCTTCTTCACGGTGCACGCCGGGAAGAAGAGTCGACGAAGTTCTTGCAGCACAATACCACAGCACAAGATCGCAGAGCAGAAAGTAGAGACAGAATGGAGGTGCAAAAATTCTCTTCTATTCCTGGACGTCTCCAGGCCCTTTTAAGGGCGCTGCTGTTACTACTTACTAGTAACTGCTGCGTTTAAACAGAATTATGCACTGGTAACTGCCTCATCAAATCACAAATTAAGCAGAGCAAATTGACTAGTAACTGCCTCATTCAACTGTTTGAATCTCATTCAATCAGAGAGATAGTGGTGCAGAGTTTAGCAAAAATAAAGATGGACTTGGTCTGCCACGCGGCGCGCCACGTCACGTCACGTCACGACACGGTCGCGCGTCGCAAGTCACAAGTCACGCGATTTTCACGCGAAAATACGCGAGTACGCGCGCGCGCGTGCGCGTGTGTGTGACTAGACAGAGCCATCCTCATACCATCTCTTTCCATATTCAAGGAGTGGGGAGGACTCCACCTTATAAATTGGTCTTCCTCCCCTTGCCTTAGCAATATGGTACTAACCATGCATGCTTTGGGATTCGCGAAAATGGGCCTTGCTCATTGGGCCATTTTCTAACATCCCACGCCCTCGACTGCACCCCATACTTGCTACGGAAAAGTGATGGTCCTTCCCTGCCACGCTACTTGTCTATGCGGTGCAGCGCAGACCTGATCTGAGAGACGGCAAGGCCACTCCGATGAGGCAATGCTACTGTTACAAATAATCTTGACTTAGAGTCCATGTCGTAGTTGAGTCCATTTCCGAGTATAACTCAAGTTGAAGTTGAGTCCAACTTGGAGTCCGAATCGGAATAGGAGTATGAGTGTTTTATCCCTATATATTAGGGGGACTTGTACCCAGTTTTGTATCCAAGAAAGAAAAGCAAGAAAGAGGGGGAGCAAATAAGAGAATAAAGAAATTCACAAATTTCTTCGGTGTTCTCTCAGATTATTTGCGATGTGTGCGTTTTCTCCTGGGATCAAAGTTGTAACAAGTGGTATCAGAGCCTAGGCGAGAAGCGAGTCGCTGGAAAAATCATCTCGGCGATTCCGTTTTCAGCGCGTCTCACACGGCGCTCCTGAGGCGCACGTCGCTCATCTTCGCGCAGCTCTCCAGGGAAAAAGACGTACGCGGCACATCCTTCCGTTCCCTCAGTCCAAGATCAACTTCAAAGTAGCCCAAGTTTTTGATCCGTGCTCAAGATCATGTCGCGTACTCCGGGAAGCGGCGTCACCGGTGACAAGGCATTATCCAGTATGATGGCGAAGGAGAGTTCCGCTGTCTCGCTGCATTATCCGATGCTCACGACGAGCAATTATGCAGCCTGGGCAATCAAGATGAGGGTGTACATGAAGGCTCAAGGAGTGTTGGACGTTGAGAAGATGTGTTCGCCGTCCAAACTCAAGTAAGCAGAGTTGAGATCGGAACGTCAAGGAGATGTGTCACCGTTCCGTGTCAAGGATGAGTTTAGTAAGTCGTAGTTGAGTCCGACTGTTTCAATGTTTTTAGAATTTTTGCATTTGGATGGACCCGTATCAGTTGAGTTGAGTTCCTACATGCAGCTTACATGTAGAACGCTTCATGTGGAGGCGTGGCTGATAGTTCATAATGCATTAAGATTAAAACTAGAGTATGTCAAGTCAAGATTAAGGGGGAGATTGTTACAAATAATCTTGACTTAGAGTCCATGTCGTAGTTGAGTCCGTTTCCGAGTATAACTCAAGTTGAAGTTGAGTCCAACTTGGAGTCCGAATCGGAATAGGAGTATGAGTGTTTTATCCCTATATATTAGGGGGACTTGTACCAGTTTTGTATCCAAGAAAGAAAAGCAAGAAAGAGGGGGAGCAAATAAGAGAATAAAGAAATTCAGAAATTTCTTCGGTGTTCTCTCAGATTATTTGCGATGTGCGCGTTTTCTCCTGGGATCAAAGTTGTAACAAAAACATCTGCCTCTTCCTTGCTGCTCCCTTCAATGCAGCCATGGTGGCAGTGGACGTCCTGTCGGAGGAGCAGCGGGGTGACGAAATCGGTGGCAGGGCACGTTGACGTTGAAGAAGACAAGGGCAAGGGAGGATCTCAATGGTGGCAACTCATATGCTGGTGCACGAAGGTGCATCAAGTCATGCATTATGCATGCAAGGTGATTGATTAAATGTCTCAGTACCATATTCTTGTCATTTGATCGACAGCTTCAATGACACAATAGAGGGGTGGCGTTGCTCTGGCCAATAGCTCTCCCTCTACTTCCTCTTATAATCCTGCTCTCGATCAGGAATAATTGTGGTGTGGGGCGACCGGGATGTTTCAGACCGCTGCATCACTGCGAGTATTCAATCGCTCCCTTCGCCACACACTCTGCTCCTCTTACTCGCTGGTAAGCATGCTTGCCATCTGTTTTAGTATTTGAAGTGTCGGAAGAAATCAGCACCTTGTGAACACGTCCTTTGCATGTTTTGATAAAATGCCTATGAGTTTTCACTTTGTCCCCTTTATGCCTCCTCTCATCGAGCAGACTCTGAAAATACTGCAGCACACTCTTGAATCAATCTTTATTTTACCTGCTTTTGCTTGAGTTCACCTGTCACCTTCCACTTTAATTGTTTGATGACATGCATTAATGCAAAATGTTGTTCTTCATATATAAGATCAGTAAACTAACATGAGTTCATAAAATTTTTAACTCAGCATCGCTGAGCCAAGTTGATGTGTTATAGCTGAGTAACTCCCAGGTACTACATATGTTTTGATTTACCTTTACTAGTCATTTTCCATGCTGAATATATATTTAATTTGGTTTAGTTTAGAAATACGTTGCATTTACAAAATTTCAGAGATTATTCTCTGTTGTTAATGCTTTCAGGAGCATGTGACGCTTCAGATTTATTTACCTCCAAATCTAGGTAAAGGTACAATTGTGTATATTTGTATTGCAGAGTCTAATATCTTTCATATTGTTTATGTCTATGATAATTATTTAATTGATATGGAGTCTCATATCACTTGATTGCTATTTTTTCTACTTGATGTCTGATTTTTCAAATTTAATTTTGTGTAGCTTTAATTTTTTTTTTACTACAAACAGCCATGAAATTCTGGATACTGCCGTTACAAAGAAGAGAAAAACTATATTCATGTGGCTATGAACCATGATTTTTTTGTTTGGAACTATCCACATAATTACTTTGTATATCTGCATCTTTTTGTAGCAGGAAAATGATAATAACTAAAATTGAGAGAGAAATACTCTTGGATCTTCTTTGCAATTGTATCGAAATCATACTTTTTATTGGTAGAGGCCTTTACAATTCGTAAGCATCTAATTGCTTCTCTCTCCTCTCACCAAAAGTGGATATTCAAGAGTGAATGAACAAGCAACTAAGCCAATTCTTCCTCAAGTTGTCATCGTTCGGCGTCTTTCTGATGGTGTATAACCCTGCAATGAACAAAAAAAAAAGCCATGAGTTTTATGAATCTGGTGGGGTTTTGTTGGATTTTCTTTGGCCAAACTTAACTGTTGTACAGTTTTAGGATAACATTTTTGGTATTCAATTTATTTTTTGTGGTAGTTCACATTTTTAGCTTTGATTCTTCTAATTAATTATGACATTATAAACAATGGAGGGAGGTCAGTAGTTTTCTTTAGTCAGTGCAAAAGCAAAACACTAGGTGATTGTATCATGTAATGTGCTATGAAACTTATGGTGACAAAATTTGCTGAATTCGCTATCCTTCTACCTTGTTCAATGGTTGCTTCTTTTCTTTTATTGCTTTTTTCTTGGTAGTCACTGGATGCTTGATTAGTGTGCTAAATGTTGCAAGACCTTATCTATTTGGTGGCTCGTCTGAACGTTTACATATCTACGCATTAGAGTATTAGGGCGTATAGCCGTATAGATGGATTAACAAAGTGGTGTAACTAGAATTGTGATTGTTGAAAGATTGGTTATTTCTTTTTTTAATTTCCAGTAATCCTGAATATTATGTTTATTTTGTAGTCTTGAAATTTTTAAGAACATGTACACTATGTTTTCTCCAATTTAGGTGTGTGGTATTGGTATAAACACATCAATTTGGCAATTAATTGTGTCATATAAACAATATCTTACTCAAAAGCAGGTGTGTCCTCGATATGGAGCTTCAAATTGTTATGGTAAAACAGTTTGTCAGTCACTATGCTATGCCAGACGACAGCAGCCTGAAAAGTCAAAACCAGCAACCTGAAGACTCCTGTGTGTGTGTGTGTGTGTGTGTGTGTGTGTGTGTGTGTGTGTGTGTGTGTGTGTGTGTGTGTGTTCCATATTATTTTAGGACCAGTCGCAATGCAAGAGCATTATATCCAAGATTAGGGATGCTTGATCCCCTGTTTGCAATCATCCTCGCAGATTGTCCTCTCAACCGCCGGCGATGACGGAGAGGAAAGCTGACGAAGGGAACATTGCCGTCCTGACGTGACGCCGGAGACACTCCACCCAGGGGAGAAGGAGGTTGTAGGGGAGGAGGAGACGACGACAACGTGAATGTCACAGGAGGAGATCGACGTCATCCTCTCCCTGGTCGTCCCTGACGACTACGTGCCCGACCACATCGACGAGATCGACGCCATGCCGGGGTGGTCCAATGAGCGCAAGGAGAGGGTCCGAGCCAAGAGGAGGGACCTGCAGCGGTTTGTCAAGGCCTAGCTTACCAAACATGGCTACGTTGACATCGAGGAGGAGCTAGAGGAGGAAGGATACGTCACGGAGGGATCAAGATGAACACGAAGAGCACCGACCAGTGTACACGAATTAATTAAGTTCATCTGTCTGGAGTTAGTGCAAAGTTTTGGAATAGTCAAGTCTAGGTTATTTTTAATGGAACAGACTGTTTGCTTAATTGCAGAATTTGGAACACAATGTTTGCTTCATCCCCTAAACAAAACACAACGGGGCACTGGGCACCATATCATCATATTCTCACGAGCCCTACAATTCTGCAAATCTTGCTTGAGCACAAGAGCAGAACATCATACCTAGTTCAGAAGTAGTTTTCAGTTTTCATCGCATCCAAAAGGTAAAGCTTCTGCCTCTGTTTTTGCAACGCGCCCCCTTGCATACGAAGCTGAACCTGCACCTGCTGCATGCACTTCTCCAGTCCCCGGTGATATAATGAAACTAGATCACCCTGAGCCAGTTGCTTCAACATTCTTTGCCTATATTTTTTTTTTGCCAAAATTATAACGCAATTACAGATTTGGCCCCGTAATGGACCGCGGCACGCGGCACCTATCTCTTGCTGCGCTCTGGCAAGATCTCTTAAGTCATCATATATTTGGCACTATAGCAAATTTTTATAAAAAACTGGCTCCCAAATGCACGTTTTTCAAATTTAGCCTGCTTCGCGACAACGGGAGTAGCGGCAGGTGACATGTGTCACCTGCCAAGCTCCCCCATCGTAGCAAGTGGTAGCGCCCACAGCAGCACATGTGAGCTTCGTAAGACCAGCTTGTCGCCCACTTGCCGAGCTGGGTGTGCTCGACACACCCTCTTGCCAAGCCTAGGGGGCACGACACCCACCTGCAGCTTGTGCACCTACCACACTTCACTGATGTCTGCCGTGGTTGCTACCACTTGCCTCAATGGGGGAAGCTCGACAGCTGACACATATCGCCTGCCATTGCTCCCACGGTCATGGAGGGGGCTAAATTTGAAAAACATGCATTTGGAGAACAGCTTTGAAAAAACTTGCTACAGTACTAAATATGTGATCAGCTCAAGACTCCTACAATCATGTACCGCAGCAGCTACATGCAAAGCTATTAATGCAAAGGCTATTAAATGTATGCATGAACAAATAGATGGTGCCCAAAGTATTTTTAAAGTAAAAATGGGATTTGGCTTATTGAAAGACCCTCAAGCTGCACTCTACCGGCCTCAGCTTTAATCCAAAGACCAAACACTATTGTTGCCGACAACGACTAGTGGGAGAATCAAGAAAAGGTGAGACTCTTCATGTTGTTTACACATAGTTTGTAATGTCCACCCTGCTATGCTGACTCACTAAGGATGCTATGTTTCGCTTATGAAATTCCGCAAGGCACCGCTCACGTATGAGGACCGCCTAGAGAGGCTGCTCGAGGACAACCTATGCATGAATGCAAACGTATATGTGCTTGGTGAAGAGCACGCTAATGGCTAGGAGGATGCTGAGGGTAGTGACCCACCGATGGGAGTGAGCCACAACGGCTTTTCGGCCCCTAGTAAGGGGAAGCACTGTTTTGTGCCCCAAGTCTCTGGAAGGCAAGAAAGCATGAAAGATCCACCGGGATGTGCAACTCGAGCGTTTTGTTGACCTCTATGAGCAATCCAAAGGCCATAAAAGTTTTACCCTTTCTGAAATCTCGCGCCCTATGAGCCAGTCAAAGGACGAAATGAAAGAGTTAATGAAGATCATCATTGTCAGTGGTGCCCTGAAGGACAACGATGAGTACTATTATGCGAGTTAGCTCTTCATGCACACCCCCTACCATGAGATGTTCGACAACTTTACAACCTCGGAGGGTAGGCTAGCATGGCAGCCCCAATGTTGCAATGTCGTGTGTTGTACTGTTGTTTCATTTCTTTCTTACTTCATGCACTCAGCCATAAGCTAAAAGCCAATATAAATGCCTCTTCTTCTATAAACCACTACTATTCATTTTCAGCAAAAAGATATAAACCAAAGTTAAAAGTCATCAGCAAAACGAACGTCCCCTTAATCCAGTGATGGATGTATGCAGTGAATGGACACAGGACAGGCACAACCTTTGATATGAGACCTTTCAGATGCAAAGATTAAGTTGCTATGTTGAAATTTTGTTCTTTGGGAAGAGGAGAGGACATCCGTGAAGTGACCTTGATGGTCACCACCTCACATGGACATGGCTGCATGGAAAATTACTTATAGCACTTTGTGTAAACTATAGAAGGTGTGTTATTTTTAGCTTATAGTCTGTAAATTATGATTTTTTAAAATAAATAAATAGGATGATTCCTTCGTTGCAGTTTTGAAGCGGCTTATCGGGATAGCCTTTTAGAAATGACTTATCGGTTTTCAGTTCATTCGCACCAGCACTCACATTAGGGCTAAAAGACATAAGCCGTAGCTATAAGCCATAAGCCACAACCCAAAAGAACAGCCCAAGTCTCCTCATAGGACACTGACTCAATGGAAGCTGCTATTGTTTCTAGTGAACCTAGTTCACTGTTGACTTGGGCTTCTGTTCTTATTGAATAAGTATTTATCTTGAATCATAGTGTCAGACCCGGATTTTTCAATCCAGAATCCCCTATGTTTCACTGCACTATTCCTAGGATCAGCAGATAGTGCACACAGGTACATTGCTGTAACATTTCATACATTGCATGGAACATTATATCTTTACTATATAAAAGAAGGAGTTGGTGGTTGGTGCGGCCTCTCCCACCCCTTCTCACTAAAAAAACACTGGCTGACATGTGGCCTCACCCTCCTCCCTAAACACGTGCGGCTGCCTCCCTGCCCCCCCTCCCACCCCTCCTCACGAAGCAGCGCTGCCTCCTCCCACCTTCTCCCCCGTCTCCCCACGTTCTCCGCAACTCCCCCCGTTCTCCGCGCCGCCTCCTCCCCTCCCTCCTTCGCCCTCGCCTCCTCCCCTCCCTCCTTCGCCGCGCCGCCTCCTCCTGCCCACTCCGCGCCGCCGCCGCCGCCCCTCCCCCTATTTCTCCGCTCTACCGTCGCCTCCTCCTCCCCCGCTCCTCCGCTCCGCCAACGCCTCCTCCTCCCCTCACCCCTCCGCTCTGTCGCCGCCTCCTCCCCACCCCGCGCCGCCGCCTCCTCCTCCCCCCACTCCTCTGGTCCGCCGCCTCCTCCTCCCCACTCCTCCGCTCCACCCTCGCGTCCTCCTCGCTCCTCTCGCCGCCGCCGCCTCCTCCCCCGGCTCCTCCTCCCCCGACGGCGCCACTGCGAAGCCCGGATCTGTCGAGAGCGCACCGCCAAAGGCTGCGCCGGCCAAAGACCGGGAGCTGAAGCCGGTGAGTCTCCCATGGTTTCTTCATCTAACACGTACCTTGCCTCTCTAGGGTTACGTTCCCCTTTTGATTCGGTTTCATTTGCTCGCTCTCGCTCCAAAATCCTAGGGTTTTCCCGTGCTTTCGCAGTTCCCGATCTTGAGATGGTCCCCTTTCGCGTCCTAAAGCGCGAGGCGGAGTACGAGATCAGAGAAGTGGAGGTGATCGTTGTTATTATCCGTTGAATTTTGTACTACGTTAATTAGTCATTATACATGCGTGGAAGTGGAATCCATTGTGATACTTGATGAATGATGCTATCTTTTGTTGTGAATTGTGATCAGTCATACCATGTTGCTGAGATGACGATGCCTGGAAGAACTGGATTTGATTTCAATGGATCATCTCAGTCATTCAACGTGCTGGCGTCTTACTTATTCGGTAAGGTAGTTGATACGCTTCCTCCCTGGGTCAGAAATTCCTTCCCGTGTTCCATTGAAATTTATATAATGCTTATTATTATTTGTATGCTTGCCTTCAGAACACAACTACTGAGCAAATGGAAATGACAACCCCTGTTTTTACTTGGAAGGGTGAGCCCAGCGGGAAAAAGATGGACATGACCGCCCCAGTGATAACAAAGAAGGTGGGCACTGTATGGCTCTCATGAGCCATTGTTCTGATTGTATATGTTTGGTGATTCAGGGTACTATGTTCTTACCAGTTAGAAAGTACTGAAAAGTTTTGCGTTCCCCTTTAATTTGTGTGTTGTCACTTGCAGTCAGCTGATAAAAAATCAGTGGAAGATGTCTTTTGTGATGCCATCAAAAAATGGTTCAGACTTGCCCCTGCCGAAAGACCCTTCTGTGACCATCAAAGAGGTGCCCAGCAAAATTGTCGCAGTTGCAGCCTTTTCAGGTCCATTTTGATTTTTTGCTTCATTTGCATACCCATTTGAACTTTGAAGGCTGTATTTAATTGTTATGAACTTTGAAGGTTGTATTTAATTGTTATGAACTTTGAAGGCTGTATTTAATTGTTATCATCTGATCGAGCATCTGTTTAAATTCTGAAGCAACCAGGTGGTTGTTGGCGCCATCTTTTTCACATTTGTGATGTTTTTCCATGAAAGTCTTCTCTCTTGTCCGTCACTCATGTAACAGATGAAATATGCACAGAGTGCCTTACATTATGACTAACCATACTCTGTGATTCCATCAGGAAATAATTTAGAATGATGTGAGCTGTAATGCAGCTTCCCGAATTCATATTAACCACCAACATGATATCTAATATGGGTTTACTTTTGTGATATCGGAAATAAAAACTAGCAAATTTTTTGAAGTAATCAGATCAAAACAAGGTCCACCTACTTACCCTTTCATCTCACCAGACACTCTCTAGAATTCATGTTTGTTTTGTTCAAAATAGTAATTATTAACCATTGTACTTTTAACTTTATTTCTCAATACAGGAAGCAAATGCTATAATGCATAGAAATCAAGTTGAGTTGCATGTCTACGGTTTGAGTTGTAACTTGTTAGCCTTCTGTATCTGAAGATTATAACACATGAAGTTGCAATTGCTTACACTTCTCCAAGTATGCCCTTGTGTCAGTTAAATTGATTAACACATAAAAAGTGAGTAGATACTACTACACGTCTCATTTTCTTAGAGGAGTGCCCCTACATGTATACATTATTCTGATAAATCTTCCATATAAACACTTCACAGTTATTCTTGGTGTGCTTGTTGAGAAAAGGGGTTCACAGCTGTGGAAAGCACCTTTTGTCAGGATCAAATATTTACTGACAATGGCTTTTGTGGCACCTTGCATTTCTGAATTGTTTGTGTATCTTTCTCTTAACAGGGTTTCTGGATTTCATTCAACATTAGCTTTTAGCTTGTTGTAACTTGTGGTGATGAATTTCTTCTATAACAAATTCAGTCAAGCCAGAGGATGATTCTATGATGTTCTACGATGCACCCTTCGATCCCTCAATGTTTGATGATGGTTTTAGACAGCAGAATGGATTTCTTGGCTCCCCAGCAACCAATCTATCTGGTATTGGCATGGTGGATGATGGTATGCCATACTATGATGCAATGGATGATAACTTATTTAATGATATTTTGGGCTCTGTACAGTAGTCAGCTGGCAGCAGCTCCCATGCTTTTAACGGGCCGGTCCTTACTCAAGAGGTATGCCATCATTTGCATATATGAAGAGATGAACTTGCTGTATTTTGTGCAGATCATTGATGTGTTTACTGGAGATCACCCACAATTTTCTACTTTTACAGGTCAACAATACCACCTATACACATAGTCCAACTCAAAAGGTTTTAGAACCTAATTGTGTAGTTGGTGCCCCATAACCTGCTAGGTTACCTGAAGCTGGTAGTCAGTTAAATTGTGTCGTTTTACCAGGTAATGTTACTATAGAAAAGTACAATAGGCTAGCTATATCCTTAATATGTTTGGCTCTGTAGCGTTGATCCAGTGGTGGAAAATGAGCATTTTTGGTACCTCTTGCACCAGTAACTTCTACCTTTGTTACTCTGAGGGAATGTTTATAGTTGTATTTACTTACCCTAATTAAGCAAGATTGGAGTATTAGACCATTTTGTGTTCTTGTCAAGAAAATCTAGCTTAGTCTTGCTAAAACAGGGCAGTGTTACACATAGCTGGCGTCTAATTTCCTGATCATTAACTTTGTACCTGTGAATGAACATTATTGACAAGTTTCTGTATTGTGTTCCACAGATGCCCAGGCTAAGAATACTTATATCGGAAACCGTTTTGTAAAGATGTTGGATTCGGTCTCAGCTCCTGCTTTTGCAGCGGAGTTCCCGGCTAACCTCCGCAAATCCTTGGCTCCTATTTCTGGAGTGCACCCCAACACTATCTGTGTGTGTGCTGAAGTAATCAACATAGGAAGTCTAACGGTAGACTTCCGTTTTGTAAAAATTTCTATAGTTTGAGTCATGCGCTGCCCAACCGCACCATTGCACACGTCGCACTTGCGTAGTCCCGTGCTTGGGGAGGGGGCTTCAATTAGAATTATTGTGATTCGAGGGCTAAATTTGGTATTCGCGTGACATTGTGCTAAATCCTACATGTCCATATCTGTTGAATGTTTTTGTTCCGTAGCAACGCACGGGCACTTAACTAGTTACATAACAAGTTTGAAATTACATCACGTCAGGCGAAGTTTACATAGGAGCCGAACGGGCTAAATATTTACATTACAAAGCACAGCGGAAACAAAAACAGTAGTGAGACCACCATCCATAGGCAAGCGACTGGGGGTAGATATGTGCCATATGAATATTATCTAAGCCTAGACAATATTTAAAGGCACACAACACCATAGCCTAATTTGCCTTGGACCCAAAAACCGCAGAAGTCGTCCTAGTTTGCGGCATTACTTCCTCCATCCGTAGCAGGTGTCTCTTCATGTGCGTAATGGTCTTGGGTCCCTGAATCTGATGTTGGTAATGCGAGTGTGAGCACAATCCGTCGTGCTCCATGAGCCAATACACAGGATGCAATTAGATAGCATGCATGCTTATCAAGGAAAGGCTAGAGTTATTTTCTTTGCCAGAATTTGCTTTTTGAAATATATTACTTAGAAAACTTCCTATGACCTAGCAATTTGAACAAAAGCATATTGTGTATAAAAGAATGCTTTATTAATAATGATCTAGAGATCATCCACCTTTACATGATCTTTATACCATATGCTATACCTTCAGCGTTATAGCCGCTTACATTACCACTAGGACAACACCCAGGACAACACCAATGAGGGCTTCCCGCTACCCTCCATATATTCTCATTTTACCACAAAGTTTTTGAAATAGAACTATATCTAGTTAAGTTCCCATGTCCGCCCTTGACCGTGGGTACGGCTATTCCAATAGTTTTGACTCTGCAGAGTTTGCACACTTTACCCACAAGAGACAGTCCGCTCGTTGCCCCACACAATTCCTTAGTTATGTGGTTGAGTAGACCATCACAGTAACCATTCAAAATACCTCACCCCTTCCATCATCTCACCCCTATGAGCTTGTCCCGCTTGCGGCAGGTCTGATAAGTTGTGCAGGATGTTCCCCTCTATGCACCTAGCAACTGGCTGCCCACACTGCTAGCACACCGCAAAAGAACTTCACCCCCTGCGGGTGCCCCATTCAAGCCGTCACACAGACTGCCACTTGCACTACCTCACCTCCTCCACCGATGATGATGACTTTCAGGGTCCGGTAGATCTACTAGGCCAAGTTGTACTTTACAGACTTGTGGTTGTACTTTACAGACTTGTTGTTGTACTTGTTTTATACAGGAGACCATGACAAAATTCAGTCCTTAGGGTTATCTGGGCGGTTCTACCACAAACCACACTCTCGCGCACCACTGCACCATACCCCCGAACCATCCGCCAGATAGTTAAGCAAATTTTGAGACTTTTGGAAGTATAAAATAATCATACCACAATATACCAGTCATTCCTACCATGACTGCCCAACCAGTTTTTTTCATGATTCAAAGTGATGCTGGGGGAATTTAGACGCCCCCAAGTATCTAAATGAACTAAGCATGGCATATTAGTACGGACTTATTTTCGAAAGATTACCACTATAGTTTTACTATGGTGATAAGGTTCACATGATCAAATATTCCAAGGGATGTATTATTAACAAGCTCATTACTGGGTATGTAACTAGAGTACTGAAATCAAGCATATACTTTAGCACATAAAATAATAGCATGCAGTTGATAATTTAAACAAAAGTAATTTTGCAGAAAGTGTAGGTTCAATATGGTCAAAGTATTGACTCGCCTTGGTCACAGTGAGTTGGTTCTTGATCTTCTAGAGCAGCTGCTTCAGCTTCTTCTTCTTCTTGAGCCTCGTATGCTATTTTAACGTGCGCGAAAATTTAGACAAAAATTAGCAAACCAAGCAAACCCTCATAGAAAAATTCAAATGAACTCTGAAATTCATGATTTGGGTTCTATTGGTTAGATTTTGATTTTAAATGAATTTAGAAATCTGTTTCACCTAATTCGGAGTTAAAATGAATTAGTTATGGCCATTTGAAGTTCTCTGTTTGAGTAAATTCGGAAAATAGCTAAAAGTCTGATAGGCGGGACCCTCAGCCAATTGTCGGGACAACAACGTGGTCATAAATACGATCGCATGGTCATGGGTTCGACCGCTCAGTTGTAAACAACAACGTGGTCATGGCTCGACCGTGTGGTCGTAACGGCCACGTGGTCGGTTACGACCGCATGGTCGTAGCTCGGCGATGAGAGGTCGTAAACGGTACTGAGCAGTCGTAATTGACACAAAGTGTCGTAATTAGTTTTGGGCGGTCGTAAATGGCACAGAGAGGTCGTAAATGGTTCTGGGCGGTCCTAAATGGCACAGAGCGGTCGTAAATGACTATGAAGTGATCGTAAGTGCTTTTGAGCAGTTGAAAATGACTTTGGGCACGGCCAAGTACTCGCAGACGTGGTCATAAGGGGTTACGACCACGCTGTGAAGTGAACGTGGTCGGAGAGTGCTTCGACCACATTGTATCGGGGTAAATGTGGTCGTAGGGTGCTACGGCCACGTTGTAAGTGCTCGACGGGGGCTTCAACCTTGGTATAAGTGGGCGGAGGGTGCCTCGACCACGGCGTGAGCGGTCGTGAAGGGTTACGATCACATTGTGAAGGGGTGAGCATGGTCGATAGACTTCCTGTGTGGTCGTATTGAGCTACGATTACGAGATTTAAACGTGACCGTGTGTTCGACCGCATGGTCGTAAAGGGTGATGTGGTCGTGAATCTGTTCATGGGGTCAGAAACGACTGCGTGGTCATAACTTCGACCGCATGGTCATAGGTCCGACCGCGTGGTCATAAATGACCACTTTACGACCAAGTCTCTTTTACGACTACGGGTTCTTCGACCAACGGCTACTACAGTACATCTTCGACTACTTCTAAAGCTTACAACTTCTATCGTGGTCGCTATTTTGACCACGGCAACTGGTGGCTCCGACCACGTGGGGGCGGCGGTAGGGTGGAACAGAGGATATTGGGCTACAGCGATTTACGGCACCTTAGTCCGATTAATCAAGAGGGGAGCCTCTAGGTGGGCTGGGGAGGGTACCTCGGGGTCGGTTGGGCTCGGGAAGGTCGGTGGTGAGCTAGCAACGTGGGACGGCAGTGGTCAAAGTGGTCGCTGGGCGCTGGCACAGATTAGGCGGCGGGAAGTCCGGTCAACGGCGGGGATGGTGTTGTGCTGCTCCGGGGACGCTTCCGTAGAGAGGAATTGGACTTCGGCGGAGGCAATCAGCCGATGGCTCCCATGGCCGGACTTGGGGAAGAAGAAGGCGTTGGCTAGCGGGGGCGCTTGAGAGACTGATTCGGTGAGGTGGGGGCTCAGTGGAGTGGTATAGTGTGATCGAGAGCCCTGGGCGGGGTTTTATAGCCGAGGAAAAGGTGGTGATGGCATGGAGGGTAGTTGAGCGGTCGAGACGAGAGCATGGTGGTCGTGTGGCTTCAGAGCCAGTGATTCGACCTTGGGGTCAAGGAGTAGGCGACGCAGGGTATGGGAGTGGAGACGGGGGTGGCAGAGCCGTGCGGGGTAGGCACGAAGTCGGCAGGGACAGTCTCACGGCTACAGGGCGGTCGACGCCAGTTAATGCGAGCGCAGTCGTGGTGACGGCCGGAACAGGGGACACAACGGGGGTGGGAGCATGCTGCAGCTGACGGGGGCGGTCAGTAGAGTTGGTGGCGATTGAACTCGGCGCCTGACCGGTGCGACCGCTCGGTCAAAAGAAACCGGTCGCCGTGGCAGGTTGACAAGACGGTTTGGAATACCAAACCTTCTGTGATATTGTGCATATCACAGACAGTTAATAACAAAAACCGTCTGTGATATTGTGCATATCACAGACGGTTAATACAAAAAAAACCGTCTATGATAGTGGAATACCACAGGTGGTTTTTCTGAAAAACCATCCGTACTGTAAGTTATCATAGACGGTGCGGGAGCCATCTGTGATAACCGGCTATTATCCTGACACATAAACACAGACGGTTCAGTAACCATCTGTGATGACGGTTTTGAACCGTCTATGTTAACTCTGTCTGTAGTAGTGCGAGGTGATGGTGCGAAACTCAGCAGCATCAACTATCATCAACTTTTAACCTTTTTATTTGCTTTCCTATGCAGAAAGGAAATATTGCCAAATCCTCTACTTGCGGAAACAATGTGAGGCTTGGTATAATTGGCATAAAAATTGTTCCTAAGGCAAGATATAATTTTTTTTGGTGGCACAAAGTTGAATCTCAATAGCACAGAAGGAATCATAATTTTTCTGGTGGCAGATTAGGGATAAGAGTAACTCTTAGTGGCATTCAAGGAATTTTCTCTTAGTTGTACATTTTACCTGGTGGTAAGCAGAACCTTTAAACGGGGAAGGCCGCGAGTTCAAGCTTTGGAAGTGCATTCTTTTTGCTTTTACAATAACTATACAAAATCAAAATTCAATTCAAAAGTTCCGGACGAAGTAAAAATGAAATTTTAAACCCTGGAGCAGTGTTCCTCCGAAACCAACTCTTCGGCTTGCTGCCAAATCCTCCGAAACCATGGGACAAATCGTGCTCTTCAGTTTCAAGGGGTTACCGGCAGTCTTCGGAAGGCCCTGGCCCTGGTCGCCTTAGCGATCGAAGTCCGCAAAACTCCAAGCTGCGGAAACATGCAAGTACAGGCAAACATAAGAAAGAACCTTGGACCGTAGAAAATTATCTTCTAAAAACGTATAATGTCCAGATACAAACCCCGTAGCGATTTAATGTCCAGATTCTGCAGCTGTCTTCGGAGGTTCGGACAGCCCCAGACCTTGAGCTCCTCGAGGGAAGTGAGGCCAGCGAGCCCATCGCAGTACTGCAGATTGGGACAGCTTAATCGAAGCTTCCTGAGTGAAGGCAGGCCCTGAGGATTAAGAGGGATGCATGTCGAGGTATCAGATATAATTGTTACGCACTCCAGTGACGGGTGGTAATTCAACAGCCTGCGCAGCATCTCATGTTTCGGCACCGACTGCCGAAACAAGAGATTCAAGGTGGTGAGTGAGGGGAGGGAACCGACTGAACTCAGGTTCGGACAGTCTCTTAGCTCCAGCTTCAAAAGTGATGGGAGGGTAGGAAGTTCATTTAGACCATCACACCACTGAATGCATAGTTCACGAAGGGTGGACCAAGGAACCAAGGAAGGAAAGGGAGCCGATGGAAGAGATCGCAGTTGACAGGCGGAGATGATCAACAGGGTACGCAAGCATGCGAAATCACCGTCATCCACTCCAGACCACTCTAACCACTCGTAGATATCGTGAAACTCCAAACGTGTCAATAATGGGAAGCCTTTCATACCTGGAGCGTGGCTGCAAAACTCCTGGCCAATTTGCTGCACACAATACATGTCTTCAAGTCTGAGGGACTTGAGGAAAGGCAACTCACCAAGCGTTGGAACGTGCTGACACCTACTTCCGCGTAACACTATTTCGGTCAAGTTGTGAAAGGAAGCATTACCCAACCAACTGGGGTATTTCTGAGACTCGTAGCCCTCTATTGTTAGTTTTCTTAGGCCGTCATGTGGTCGCAAGCTATCAAGTAGTTGCTCGTGAGTTACTGTAACAGGTCCAGTTTCCAATCTCTGTTTACAGTACTGGCAGTACTTCTCTACTTGATCACGGAAGTACAGTTTTAGTGATTGGAGGTGCTTCTTACTCCATAGCTGAGCTTCATTTGCATCTTCGAGAAGACATGCACTGCCCAATACTTGCATACGCAGTTTCCTAATCTTGTTCAACTTCCTCAGCTCTCTTATGTTACAACTGCAACCACATGCGCTCATATGAATTGGAGGCAAAGTATGCAGGTTAATTAGGTGCCCGATTCCACTTGGTGCAGGCCTTCGGTAATAACTAACATATCCAATGTGGCGTAGTAGTTTCAGGCTACCCATGTAGTCTGAGAGCTGAGAGAATAATGCTTCAATGTTGGCATGCGCTCCCGGCAACACTATGATGGCCCTGAGAGAATGCGAGGCAATTGAAATTGCAACAGATGTTTCAACATGAAGTACGGACATATACCGAGCATTCCGTGGAATTTCAATCGGTGTATATCTTTCAAGTCTAAAGAACTCCTCCCCAGCAAGAAAGCATGCAAGATCATGGACAAGGTCATGCATAGTGTGGTTGCGAAAAGATACTTGAAGAAAAGACCGCTGAACTAATTCACCAAAATATAGCCTTCCAATTTCAGCCTCGCTATTACTTCCATCACATTGTAGTAGATCAAGAATTTTCCACAGCTGAAGCACCTCAATCTCTGAAAAAAGATAGTCTTTTGGAAATAGAGAAAAGGTGACAAAACATCGTTTCAGGTATATAGGCATGTGCTTGTAGCTCAACTCTAAGGCCGGTAAAACCTCATTTCGTGATTGCCCCAAGTTCCATAGCTGACTTTCTAAGACATGTCTCCATCTCATTTCATCAGTTTCGTAGCGCAACATGCTTGCTAATGCCTTGATTGCCAATGGCAAGCCATCACACTTTTTAACAATGCTCCTGCCAATCTCTACCAGGTTTGTTGGGGTGTCATTTTCTTGGTGAACAGCAAATGCAACTTGTTTGAACAATGACCAGCTCTCAACAGAACTTAGCAAGTTAATGCGGTAGAAGGGCATTGTTTGCACCAGTCTTGCGACTATCTCACTACGTGTTGTTACTACGATCTTACAAACTCTTGTTTTTGACAGTGGTGTACACAGCCTCTCCCAACAGTCTCCTCGTTCATTCCATACATCATCCAACACAAGTAAAACCTTCTTCTCCTTAATTTTGCCTAACAGTTTGTCCTGAAGATTAGCAAGGTCTGTAACCTCACACTTTTTGTCCCCTGGTAGTGATATAATGATCTTCCTCGTTATGTTACAAACATCAAATTGGTCTGACACACAGACCCAAGCAAGCATGTCAAATGACTGGCGCACCCTCGGGTCATTATACACAAGTTGTGCTAGTGTTGTTTTCCCCAATCCTCCCATGCCAACAATAGCCTGCACAGAAATTGGATTTCCGATACACTCATCTTCTCTAGGCAATAAATTTTCCACAATTTTGTCCTTGTCATGCTCTCTTCCAAGAATTCTCCTCTCGCATACATCAGAACCAACCTCCCTTAAACTACTAATATCAGGAGCGAACCGTCTCTCGCCATCGTTCTCGGTTAAAGTGAGATTACGATAATCTTTAATGATCTCATCATATCTCTTTATAATTTGCCTTGCTCGTACCACCAACTCATTTAGAATTGCTGTTGTACCGGTATCAATAGCATCGGTCCCATTTCCCTTTTCCAACACAGAAAAATGCTAAGTCAGTATGAATGCATTTTCCATGTTTCTTGTGGTAACAAATGCAAATAGCATATGCGCCCTAATATTGTATTGACGATCCATAGAATTTAAAAGAAAAAATTGTTATATACTTGTAATATTTGAACCCATGCATGTGTGTGTAGTAGTAGCTACTTTTGTCTATTACCTATATCACGTACTAACGACCTGTTTTGTTAGGGGGATTTGTGAGAGGGCATAGGAATTTCAATAGAGTGGGACGAAGATTAGGAATTTAAGGCCTTAACTTTCACAATTTTAAACCTATGAACATGGGCCTATGCCATAGTTTAAAAAACTAGCAGTTACTGCTGGTTACCAGTTTTCCCAGCTTTAGTATACAATTTACCATCTGTTGTTTTGGGGTAATTTCGATTTATTTAGTCTCCTAATTACCATCATAGGAGTGGAGTTAATTAACCACTTAATTAGCATGGGCTTAGCTTACAATCAATTAATTAACAACACTTGCAGAAATCAATAGAAATTGCCGGAACAAATTAGTTATAGAAGTGGAGTTACCTCATGGCGCTTGCGTTTATTGTTGCTGCTCGGAACACCTGCAGATCGCTCGAGAGCCTCCAGCTTCACCTCATACTCGTACTCGTCGACAACGTCCTCCGCGTCGTACGCCACCTCCTTGAGCTCCTCGAGCCGCAGCTTAGCGGATTCCTCGCGGATGTTCCAGTGCTCCTCTGCGTCTTGAAGCGTTGCGAGGATCCTGCGCATGGTCCTCTCCAGACGACTCAGGTCCTCCAGGTCGTCCTGCATCGCCAACGAGGACGAGGAGGAAGCCGTCGGCGGAGACGTCAGGCTCGCTCGCAGAAACGACGAGAGCTTGTCAAGCCCCAATTTGACGGCCACGGATGCAAGGAGTCCGGCCATCTCGATCTACGTTGGCTATGCTAGAAGCTTGCTTGAGGAAGCCAAATGATTCTCGTACACAAGGGAGGTCTCTACAAAAGGATTTTTTTTTCTTTTGACATACGAAGCAAGAAAGGAAAGGAAACGAAGTGAAAGGTATGGCAGAGGAACCTTCTTGGCAAGCCCAAGGAAATGTCCGCTGGCTGTGCTCAAGAAGCCTGTTCATACATATTCTTTCTTATTTCAGTTTATAACTTTTTGATATAGGTAACTTTTGATTTGTTTATAAAAGAAAGTATAGAATAACAGAAACTCACATATGATTTTAATTGATATAAATAAAGTCGTTACATTGTATACTACAATTAACTTGTAGATCATGTCTTAAAAAGACACTTTGTTTGAAAACTAGTTACTGAAAAAAAACAAAAAAGGCAGCTTTTAGAAACTAGAAAGAAAAGGCTCATTGGCTTTTACTAATGGTTTTTGGCTGCGGCTAATGAGTAGTAGTGGCTGATAAAAGTGGCTAATGAATAGTAGTTACTGATAAATAGTAATGCAGTATGTAAGAAAGATGGTGCAATAAAAGAAACTATAATATTCGGACTGACATACGATTTACGAAATTATGATATAATAAAATACAAAGTACGTTATAATATGCAAAAATAAAACGTAATGGCTGATGTAGTGACTTATAGAACCTGGAATGTTCATATTGGCTTATGTTCGAACAGGTCCACTAAATGGTGGTGATCGTTTTGGCTTAAAAGCCCGTGGCTTATGGCTGAAAACACTGTAGCTGGCTGAAAAAAGCACTGTAGCTGACAGAGGCTTATTTTGCATAATTAAATTTAAAAAAATTTAAAAATAAAAAAAATATGTTAGCCCATTATGTATAATACAAACGAATACGGGAAAAAAAAAGAACCGGCAAAAAAGCTCAACAAAAAACCAAAATTTCAGAAAAAGACGAAACTTATGAATAGTACCAAATAAGCCATGAGCACTGTTCATAAGCCAATTTGATCGCAGCCTAAGATTCATAAAAAGCCTTTTGACTCCTTCCCTTTTAAAAGATTTGTCTAGTAGGCATTTGTGCCGTCTGTTCTGGTTGACCATGTATTAATTTTTAATTGATTGATTGTTTGTTTCTGTCCATTTAATTATGCCTATCAGGAAAGAGTGATGTTCTGTTTTGAGCAGCCGTTAGGTCTACAAAATACAACTTTGATTTTGATAGTTAATTGCTATTTTAATATATTTAAAACCTAAATAAATTATATACTCCGTTGATTTTTGTAGGACATCGTTTGACTTTGTACGGTCTTGAAAATTAAACTTTGACCATTAATATCTTTTATAATGTATTCTTAATAACAATGAAGTCATAATCATATGAAATTAAATTCAAAAACAAATTTAATGATACCACTATTGTGTCACTAGCCTATATTTCGTTTAGTCACAAAAACATGTCTTTTTGGATACGTACGGTTAAAGTTTTAAAACTTTGGCTATAGATATCTTTTTAAATGTTTAGTTTGGATACATAAAAATCATTTGGTAGATCTGTCTTAAAAAGTATTTTTATGATATTATAATTTTATTAAATTTGATAAATATATTTATAAAAAATTAGTGATCAAAAGTTGTGTTCTTGAGACCTTCTTATGTCCAAAATAATATGCTTTTGTCACTAGAGGAAGTTATTTTTTATCTAATTGTTGGTCAAATATTATAAAGTTTAGGTAATACCTTGGTGCCTTATAAAAATCAATAGAAAGAGTACTATGAAAATACTTTGAGAGGCAAATCTATTTATATTTATATGTGTTTAATATAAACATTTAGGAAGGTATAAATAATTAAAGTTTATAAATTTTGATTGTACGTAACCCAGTACGTCACTCTTTTAACCGCAACTAGCGCGTCCACGTGTTGGTCCGACATAAATTAGGGCCTATCCCGTAAAGGATATTTGAATCAACCTGTTTGTAAGGGCGGTTTCGAATCATCCCGAAGGAAAAAATCCGCTTAAAATAAGAGCTATTTGCCAAGCTCCCCAATGGAAATGTGATGCTGGCACTGATCTTTTCTAGCACAGAAAATACCAAAGGGTAGTAATTTGTAAATTGTAAAAAGTTGGGCGCAATACCTCGATACAAAAAAAAAAACTCAACTTTTGGTCTCCGGACTATTGCCTTGATTTAATTTTCACCCTGAACTCCAATACCCGTTTAATTGACATCCCTAACTATCAAATTTGAAGCACTTAAACTATCAACAGTGATCTTGAGAATGATTTTAACACGTGAGCTGCTAGTATCTTGAAACACGGGCAAACTTTATTTGTGTCAGCAGCCCACGTGTCAAAAGGCTGTTGACAAGTTCAATGCTCGGGTTTTAATTGCCAAGGGATGTAAATTAAACAATACTCTCTCCTATCACGTTTATAAGATCAAGTTTATAAGATATATTTTTTAAATAATTTTGTCTATAAATATAAAGTATGTTTTATGTTTCAATGCAAAATTAATGTAGTGTTTCTTTTATACACCTAATAAATACACAATTTTATTTGCTATTCTCTATATACATATATTGAATATAAAGTTTAGAGATAATAATTAGAGATAATATAATCATTTTTACTATTTAGAGATAACAATTAGAGATAATGTAATTATTTTTATTATCTCTTTGGTCTATGTGCTAAGAGAAAATGTGCTTTACAAATATGGATGGAGTACCGAACTTAAGGGTGGAAATTGAACCTAGCCAATATTGTAGCGACAAAAATAGACTTCTTTTCGTAGCATTTTCAAAACCAGATTTCTTAACTCATCAAACATGCGCAAATGGTTGGTACTAATTCCAACATCCATTTATTTTAGTCCATCTCCCCAGCAACCATAACAATGTGAGTGATCATGAGCACATATTTAATTCATCTGCTACAGAATCTGCTAGTTTTGATGAACCGGTATTTACTACAAATATTTATGATCCGATAAATTGGGGTAATCTTGATAACAAAGCAAGAGACATATTAGTGGAGAAGGGGCCTATAAGAGAAGAAAATATTGAATTTCCTTTGGATGACAACTCAAGACATTTTTCGTACAGTCATTACTCTAGAAAAATGAGCAATGGAGAGGTACATGATAGAAAATGGTTAGTTTATTCAAAACACGTTGATAAGGTGTTTTGCTTTTGTTGCAAGCTTTTCAATTCTGATAATTGCAAGAGTTCATTGGGGCATGATGGGTTTAGAGATTGGAGGCATATCAATAAGAGGCTGAAAGAACATGAAGCTAGTGTCGAGCATATTTCCAACATGAATTCTTGGAATGAACTAAGAGTTAGATTGAGCAACATGAAACGATCGATAAAGAGCTACAACAACAAATTACAAAAGAGAAATAACGTATAAGGCAGGTTCTATTAAGAATAGTTGCCATTGTGAAATTTCTTGGCAAACGTAATTTGGCTTTTAGAGGATCCAGCGAGCAACTTTACAATGATGTTAATGGTAATTTCTTAGATTGTGTTGAGATGGTTGCTGAATTTGACTTGGTAATGCAAGACCACCTTAGACGTATTCAAAGCAAAGAGATTCATTATCATTATCTTAGTCATAAAATTCAGAATGAGTTGGTTTCTCTTTTGGCTTCTGAAATTACAAATTCAATCATAAAGACTGTTAAAGAGGCCAAATATTTTTCTGTTATCCTTGATTGTACACCTGATGTGAGTCACCAAGAACAAATGAGCTTGTTGGTTCGATGTGTTGATATTTATGATGGCAAAATAAAAGTTGAGGAGTACTTTCTTGGTTTCTTGAAAGTGGATGACACATCTGGTTTAGGGCTTTTCAATGTATTTCTTGATGCAATCAAGTCTTTTGATTTAAATGTTGATGATATTAGGGGTCAAGGTTATGATAATGGCTCTAATATGAAAGGAAAAAACAAGGGGGTGCAAAGACGGTTGCTTGATATAAATCAAAGAGCTTTGTATATGCCATGTCTTAATCTTACCCTTTGTGATATGGCTAAATCTTGTGCTAAAGCTATTTCATTCTTTGGAATTGTGCAAAGGATATATGTATTATTTTCTGGTTCTACTAAAAGATGGAAAGTTTTGCTTGACCATATAGAAGGTTTAACTGTGAAATCATTGAGCAATACTCGTTGGGAGAGTAGAATCAAAAGTGTCAAAGCAATTAGATATCAAGCTCCTCAATTAAGGTCAGCTCTACTTGAGTTAATGGAAGATAGGGATATCGAACCCAAGGATAGGAGTGATGCAAAAAATTTATATGAAGTTCTTGGTAGCTTTGAGTTTATAGTTGGTATGGTTATTTGGCATGATATTTTATTTGCTGTAAATACTGTGAGCAAGAAGTTGCAATCACCATCCATGTGCATTGAGTCTACCTTGCAACAAATAGAAGGCATGGTTAAATACTTTAATACTTATAGAAATGAAGGGTTTGCTTCAAGTATGATCATTGCCAAAGATATTGCAGCTCAAATGAATATAGAGTCATCATTTTCAGTTAAGCGGCGTGTTCTTAGGAAGAAACAGTTTGATGAAATTGATTGTGATGAAGCAGTTTTGCAAGCTGAGAAGGAATTTGAAGTTAATTATTTTTTTGTTATGGTTGATATGGCAATCAATTCATTGAAAAGTAGATTTCAAGAACTCCAAACATTCGGAAGTATATTTGGATTTTTAATGAGTTCAACAACATTGAAGTCATTGGATCGAACTGAATTAAAAGAATGTTGTACAAAATTTGCAGAAACTTTCTCTCTAGATGGTTCATCTGATGTTGAGTTAAATGATCTAATTTCTGAGTTAAGTGTTATGCCATTGACTTTATCAGATAAACCAATGTATGCTATGGAGATCTTTGAGTTTGTCAGAGAAGCGGATTGTTATCCTAATATTTCTATTGCTTATCGAATTTTATTTACTATGCCTGTGACTGTGGCATCAGCTGAAAGAAGCTTTTCAAAGTTGAAATTGTTGAAGAATCATTTAAGGTCAACAATGTCTCAAGAGAGGTTAAACGGTTTGGCAACTTTATGTATTGAGAAGAAATTATTGGATGAGATTGATATCAATACCATCATTAATGACTTCGCATCTAGAAATGTTAGAAGAAATTTTTAAGGTAATATCTATAAACTCTTTGATATGTATTTTTCTTTAATACATAACGCATTTTAAGAGTTTGTTGGTAAAATTAATTATATATATATATGTGTGTGTGTGTGTGTGTGTGTGTGTGTGTGTGTGTGTGTAGATTTATATTTAGATATTTATAGTAGAGCCTCTATTTCTAGTTTCGCCCCGGGCCTCGAAAATCTCAGGACCGGCCCTGCATGTTATCTTCCATTTCTTGATTCACTTGTTAGCTGCAGAACCTCAATCATACTTCATTTCCGACTTCTCGAAGTATTAGAGCTGAACAAAATGATAGGTTTTAAGGGCAGTCCCAATGGATGGTTTCTATGGTATTAAATAAGGTGCCAAGTAGGCAAAATGCTGATGTGTCATTAGAGTTAAAAAGGAGAGATAAGGAAATGGTTTCTTATACAAGAAACCATGTCTACACGGGAACCAAGATAGAAAGAGCTGTGATAGGTAGATGATAGGAGAGAGAAGATAGATGATTGGATGAAAGTTTTATTTGTAGAAACTATTCATTGTGAGTATAGTTTTCATGGGTAGTGTCTACATTAATTGGCAAGTATAGAAACTACCTCATAGTTTCTGCATTAGGAGTGCCCTAACAACTTGACCTAAGCGGACTGCATATAACTGCAAATTATCTGTACCTCGGATTCTACCCATCAGCCTTCAACATTAAATAAGAATCATCAACAAGCCCAGAAAAAATAGCACAACATGACGACCAGCATCCAGTTTCTTCCACTTTTGTTGAAGTATAAGTGAATTTTTTGTCTTTACTCATCAACTTAGATTTTTAAGTGAAATAGTTGGTACCTATAACTCAATGTGGTATTAAAGCTAGAAAATCTTGAATTTAAAACCTGGTTAGTATAATTAAAAACATAATTACAATCTACTTCCCTTCCACGTTTTAAGAGCCTACATATGAGTATTGAGTGTTGATGTATAAATAAATTGTTTATCTTTCTTTATCAGTTTAGACTTTTATGTGAACTAATTAATGTGTACAAATTCAATACCTTTAAGCTCTTAGTCCGAAGTTGGATGGGCCAGGATCGCGCAGGCATCTAAGTTAGGCCAAACTGAGGTAACATGGCCATCTTAATCTCAACAGACTGACCATTCATCACCTTCGGAAAAGATCGCGTTTTGCAGTAAAAATCGGCCCTGGCTTTGCACACACTGATGAAACCACCAGACGCTGCAAGGCTGCAAAAACAGATGGGGCTGGTTGCAATCTCCTTGAACGAAAATCCGAACACTAGACAGGAACAAAACACAAAGAGTAAAGTCCATTATCGGTCCTTAAACTTTTTATGCTGTGTCATCCCGGTCCATAAACTTTTAAAGTATGTCATCCCGGTCCTTAAACTTTCAAAATGTGGCAATTTCTTTTGAAAGTCTATGGACTGGGATGACACAGCATAAAAAGTTCACTGCTACAACTACATAGGATATTGCCACACTTTGAAAGTTTAAGGACCGGGATGACATACTTTACAAGTTTATGGACCGGGATAACACAGCATAAAAAGTTTAAGGACCGGTAATGGACTTTACTCAAACACAAATATCAGCATAGGAACCTGGTGTGACGTGTGTAATTTTGATCACACCAAATTCTCACATCTCCACCAGTTGATTTAGCAAGTTTATCTCTGGAGCTTTTTCACTTAATGATAAAATGAGCGGCTTAGATTTTACCAAGGCATTCGCAGATTCAGTCTTAGACATACAGTTGGGACAGATCTAGGAGTGAATTTCACAAAACTATAATTTAAGTAGTGAAACTATCAGTTTGTTGTAACATTTGATTTCGGTTTCACGAAGCTGAGATCATTTTTTAAACCGAACTAGTACTCAGACACAAATAGGACGTGCTGACACATAGGCCCACATGTCATACGCACGAGCTGAGGACCTGCTGTAACGGTGTGCCACCTGGGACGCCACGCATGCATGCCACATCATAGTGGTGCTGACCGGGACGCTGTGCTCCCAGCGCGTGCCGGCAGAACAGAGGACCGGTCATGGATGGCCTTGGCCGAGCTCGGCGTCGGCGAGGACCACAGTGGCATCGGGCGAGCAATAAAACGGAACCCCACGGCCTTGGCGACTCCATGGGTGGCGACGGCGAGACGGGAGGTGGCCTACGGCGGCGTCTACAGCGGCCATGGCAGCGGCGGCGTCGCGCAGATTGGCAAGCAGATCCACAGAGAAAGCCGCACCACCCCCTTCGCTCCTGCTCCATCTCCGACCGCTACCGTGCCCTGTTTTTACCCCAAATCCTCAATACTAAATTCCTTACCCACAGAACTCCACACCCTGAATTGATCCTTGGTTATCCATATACACGAGAAAATAGATCCCATTACACCTCTTCTTCCACTCCAATTCCTCTCGAGCCGCCCCGCCGCCATTAGCGCCGCCGCCAAGCTCACTGCCCACGGTGCCAGAGGAATGCCGATCTCCTCCGCTAGAAAAAAAGAATGTGCGAAGCTTTGCCTCAGTACACTGATGCTCGTGCTCCACTCAGTTAACCCATTCCGCCGTTGGAAGGCCGCCGTCGCCGGGGAAGACGGGCCCCGTGAAGCCGCCAGGCAGCCTCAGGCACGCTACCGCGTCGACATCCGCGTCACCAGGAGCGTCTCGACACCCTGGTTCTCATCAATACCTTCTTTAGCCGATTCCGTCGCCGGAGAAGCCGCCACCAATCTCCCCTGTCCCAAGTCCCCTGATCCCAGTCAGCAACCGTAATGATCTGGGCTAGGCATGATGGGTACATGTGGGCTACATGTCTTAGCTCGTCCTACTTGTGACAATTCGGTGAAAAACGCATCGTTAAAGATATAGCTCTATAAAACTAAAAACAAATATTGCAGCAAACTGATAGCTTCACTGCTAATGTTACAATACTGTGAAATTTACTCTATTTAAAGTTTACTGGAAGTTTCACTGCTAATGTTACAATAGCTCCACACGCTTCTCTTTTTTTGTGGTGCCCTTTTAGGCTTAAAAACCCTAATTTATGGTTTTTTTACTATAACGACTAAAAATACACTATAACTGTTGATAACTTTTTCAGCGTAATTAAAATTTAAAAAATAAAAAATTATATCATCAAAGACAATGAAAAGGAATAAGAGGAAAAAAACCTAAAAAAATATATCATCAAAAAAAGATAAAATAAAAAGTTAGAAGCAATAGACAGAAGCTGAAGCTCAAATCGCCATAAATCCACTTCTTTTGTTTGGTTTGCTTTCCTTTTCCGGTGAGTTGGGATTCCATGCGATGTTATATTGTTAGGCCGTGTGATAATACTATGGGCTATTGGGCTTCAATGCATGCTAAAACATATTTCACTTCCATTATCATTTTTCACCCTAAGAAGACACGTTCTACGTAGTCTCCATTATGTTCTAGAAAAGGGTGTTATGGTCCATTGAAAATTGTGTTACCAATTCCAGACCCAACACATACCAACTAGGGAATACGATAGAAATTCTTATCTCTATCCAAACCCCACCTCCTCGTATCACCTCAGGGCACTCCCAATGCAGAAACTATGGATAATTTCTATGGCATTAAATAAGGTGCCAAATAAGCAAAATGCTGATGTGTCATTGGAGTTAAGAAGGAGAGATAAAAAAATAGTTTTTTATATAGAAACCATGTCTACACGAGAATCAAGATAGAAAGAGCTGTGATAGGTAGATGATAGGAGAGAGAAAATAGATGATTGGATGAAAATTTTATTTGTAGAAACTATCCATTGGGAGTATAGTTTCCATGGGTAGTGTCTACATTAATTAGCAAGTATGGGCCTGTTTGGATCAGTTTCAGATTCTTAAAAACCAGCTATTATTTCTAGTTTTTAAAAGCTGATTTCTAAGCAAAAACTGATGGGGTGTTTGGATCCCCTAGTTTTTAAAAGCTGGTTTCATTTATGATTGGTGCTAATAGACTATTATACCCTTATATTTATTGCTCTTGAACAGCACATTAAACAGCCATGCGTGGTCTTTAATGAGGGTAAATGGGTATTTGTGCAAAAAAAACTGACAAAAGCTAGGTATCAACAGTTTTTTGGTTTTTAAGAATCTGGGTAGGTAAATTTTAAAAACTGCCCCAAAAACTGGTCTGTTTGGATCCCACCCAGTTTCTAAAAGCCAGATTCTTAAAATCTAGGTGAATCCAAACAGACCCTATAGAAACTACTTCATAGTTTCTGCATTAGGAGTGCCCTCATATCTCAATGCATCCTATACGCATTATCCAAACGCCACGTACGTTAATAGGTAAGTTAGACTTGCTAGATTTGTCCTCAGGTGCTAAGAGGTTGTTTGGATTGTTGCTCTAACGTGCCAAACCAAATTTTGGTAATACCCATATGCATTTAAATTTGAAAGGCACGAACACACCAGATCCAAAGCGCAGGATATGTAAGTATGTAACCTATGTGGATATCCTTTGTATGTGAATAGGCAAGCCAACCCCTGAATTTTTCATCAAATCATAGGTCTGCTCTTTAACTGCTTCTAAAAACGGATTTTGGCTTTTACTACAATGCCTAACTTTTAAACGAAGTACTTTTTTAAGACGGGGTCTACAAGTTAATTATAGTACACGTTAAAAGCCCAACATCTGTATCAACTAAAATCGTAAGCGAGTATCTCTCTTCATAATTTCTATCACAAACAGCTAAAATTTAAAAATTTCAATCAAAACTCATAAACCGCAGTCATATCAAACAGGTCCCATAACACATTAGCCATGCAATCATCCACATGGGACCCACTAGAGATAGCGCCGCTAACACTGACAACACAGAAAAGACGGGAGGCTACCGCGAGGGAGAGGCTAGGCTAACGTGTTTTTGGCTGTGGTGATGTGTTATGATTTCGTGATAAATTAATGAGAAATTAGCGAAAAAACGTGGAAATATAATTATAGGGGTGTATTTGACGATAAAATGACTTGTGGGGTGTCAATGTACCAAATGGCTTATAGGTCTTTGGGGATGGCTGTGATAGAGCAACATTTAGTTATAAAAACTTTGAAAACTCTTTTCACCTCGTTATTTTTCCACCCTCCATCACTCCTTTGCCATAAATGTGTTTGTATCGTAGGAGAGAGAACTTTTGGCTAATAAGGGCAGTCCCAATGGTGTATTGATGATGGTTTCTATCCTCATTAAATGACTTGCCACGTAGGCAAAATGCTGACATGGCAACGTAATTAATGATGAAAGAGAGCACAAATCCTAGAAACGGTTTCCTCATGAAGAAATCAGGTCTTCACTCCACCCAATGCACCAAGAAACTATGAAATCGCCATTGGGAAGAAACCACCAGTTTCTAGGGGGCTCGTGGCACACTCTCATTGGAGGAAGAAGATAGAGTTGGGAGAGAGAAAGAGAAAATAATTATTACTCGAAGACACCTTCACTGTGGAAGATAGTTTCTATAGATGATTTCTTGTGCTATGAAAATCGTGTCAGTTTCTTCCATTGGGACTGCCCTAAAGCATTCTTCTTCTTGGTATCTTGTGTCCCATCGTGATTGCGCGTGATTGATTTGGTTTGAATATACGACAACGGTGTGGGCTGTTGGCCTAGATGAGTCAGACAACGAATTTGGGGACCCAACTCCGAGAAGGCGAGAATCGTGCTGGGCCGTGGCCCAGCCTATCCCTACATATATGGCAGTGGCTGGCCTCTGCTGGCTCCATCCAAGCGCACAAAAGATTCCCCAATTCCCATGGTGGCGACTAGCGCGATGGCCGTGTTGGCCTGGTCCTAAAAGAAAACTTGTACATTGCAAGGAATTCTTAGTAAAAAAAGAATAAAAAGAGAAGAACATATGAGAATTACCCCGGCTGCAACTGTGTAACCGAGTTTTTTGAATTTCTCTATTTTCTTCTTCTTCTTCTTCTTTCACCTTTCTACCAAATTGGTTACAACCCTTCTCATTATATAGACTAATATTCTCTTACTAACATACATATTTGGATTTTAAGTTGATCACAATTTTAACCTAAGTAACACACGGAGATAGACTCTACTGTGTATCAGAATCGATTTAAACTCTAAATCAAGACCAATGTTGTCAATATCGCGATACATATCGTAGGATCGTGCGATTCTACAATCCACAATCCTACTATGGCTGGGTGACACATATCGCCGTATGGATCGCTTTCGGGTAGTATCGCACCTGGATCAGGATCGAGATCGTAGAGTCGCTACAATCATGAGACAAAACATATGCTACGTGATCCCACGATCGGGTGAAAAGGTAGCCATTTGATTCAATCAGATGATATAAACTGGATGCGCGTGCACCCGGCTAAACCAACCAAAACCCTTGGAGAAAGAGAGAGAGAGAGAGAGAGCGATGGCTTCGATCTCATTCGGTGAGTCGGTCTCCATCTCCATTCTCCAATCTCCAAATTCTCCACTATCCACTCCCCTCTGCAGAGTGCAGATCTTCATATTGGTGCCATCGAGGCCGGTAGGCCCAGCCTCCTCGTGCCACGGCCAGCGGCGTTGTCGCCATGTAGTGGTGTTCCTCAAGGGTCGCCGCCCTCCCAGAGGCAGAGCAGCCGACTGCCCCACCGCAGGTGCGCAACACGGTGTCCTTCGTTATCTAGGTTTGTGATTATTCCTTGTCTGGTACTCTGGTTAGACTGGTCAATATCTAGACAATAAGGGAGTCTTACTAATTGAACATGCAAGCAGGGTTTCGAAGCATTTCATAACGCAATGGCTTCTTAGACAAAAGCAAAACCAAGTAATAATTATGCTTTGTTGTGTCTAAGTTTATTTGTGATGATTGAAATTTCTTGATAGTCAATTTAATTGCAAAATGTTGGCAATATCACATTGTTAGCTAGCAGCATGGTACAATGGGTTGAGTAGTGCATTTATAGGTTTAGCCAGGGAAATTGTACTGTTGAGTGAAACCAATCTTTAGGAGTTATTAATATTATGAAATAAGCACTATCAATTTTTCTTGTGTGTTTCTTCAACAGCATCTTTGGTTTTTGCAAGGTGTATTGTTATATTCTATGCATTGTGGAATATCAGATTGCATGTATGTAAGAGCAGTGTTGATATTCTGTTGTTTTCTTCTCTAGATGTAATTTGTAATGGGGTTGGGTTTTCAATATACCTTTTTTCATGGCAAGAATTTCTTTGATGATGCGTCCACTGGGTTCTTAAAATCTGTGGTGGGGCAACTTGTCACTCATCTTTGGTATTACAACTCGGTTAGTAACATTAGGCATAGAGCATACTAATAACAGATGAACTAATGATAGTGTAGCTTTTGTTCAATATAGTAACTGTGCATGGGTCAGATCACTTATGATGTGAGACCATATGGAGGTCACCCCATGGTTGTGATGAGTAATTGACCTTTGAATTAGAGTTTGTGTAGAGGTTGAGTTTGGTTTTTGAGGTTTGTGCAGAAGTTGGCTCTGTCTGTGAGTTCTAGAGCTCATGCCTCTTTCGACTTGTGGTCTGAGCCTCTTACGACTTGATGGTCAGCAGGCTCTATGACTTCTGCTCTTACAACTTTATGGTCTGTGAGTGCTTCTGTGTGAGTTCTGGAGCTGTCGCTATTTACGACTTTGTGGTTAGCAGGCTCTACAACTTCTGGCTTTATGACTTGGTGGTCGCAGAAGCTTTTACAACTCGGTGGTCGCAGAGGCTTTTACGACTTGGTGGTCGGCTAAGGCCTTACGACTTGGTGGTCGGCTAAGGCCTTATGACTTGGTGGTCAGCAGAGGCCTTTTTGACTTGGTGATCAGCAGAAGATCTCACGATTTGGTGGTCGACAGAAGTTGTTACGACTTTATGGTCGACAGGTATTCCTATGACTTGGTGATCGTAGCCTCTACTAGTCGATAGTCATAGCTCTGTTTAGTTGTGATCGATTGCCGTAGCTTCTACTGGTCATGATCGATAGTCGTAGCTCTACCTAGTCGTGATCAATAGTCATAGCACTTTGTATGCTTGTGATCGATAGTCGTAGAGACCAGGTTGGTAATGTTGTAGCCGCTGTGAGCGATGGTCATAGCATGGTCGTAGCAACTGTTTCATGGTCATAGCGACCTGTGTGATGGTCGTAGCAGTCTGTTGAGTGGTCGTAGACTGCTGGTAGGAATTCATGGGCTACGAGCACTTCTGTCTTGTGCATCAGAGTAGTCGTAAATTGCATTAGACCAGTGGTATGCTGAGTTTGTTCACTTGGATACATTCTAATTATGCCAGTTGATGATTCTTGTGTATTGTGTAGTGCTATATGATGGTTTGCTTGTTGGTGTTGGTTGCAGGATTTTGGAGCTAGGTCATGGTGAGGTGTAGGAGGACCGGGACTATGCACAAGGAGGTGTTGAGCTCCAGAACGGTGAGGGAGACGCCGAAGATGATCGAGGCTGGTGAGGTGGTTGCAAGCTAGGACGACAAGGAACCGGAGCGGGAGCTACCGAAGGTGGACATGATGGGCAACGGTGAGGTGGACCGGGACTAGGCTCAGGGTGGAGTCGAGGTCCAGACGGCCAAGGATGCCGGGTGCCGTCATGCGCAAGGAAAAGCACGTGGTGCACCAAGTGACTTCGGTCATTTGCAAGCGAGTACGGTTCGGTGGGATCTGGACACGTGAGAGGCTTGACGACAAGTCATTGGGGCCACATGTAAGCTGCTTTGAGAAGCGTACGTGAGTAAAACCCGGTGTTAGGTGGGGTTAATGGGTTATCTCTGGTTTGGACTATTGGTTGGATTCATTAGGTCTAGGGTTCATTTGTGAGCCTATAAAAAGAGGAGAGGAGGAAAGAGGTAGTTGAGGCTTGAGGCAGACCATGAGTAGGTCTGGTGGTGGCTAGCTCTTCCTCCCTCCATGTGTGTTCTTCTGGTTTAGGGTTAGGGTTTTGTGTGGAGCACTCGTGCTCTTGGTCCTCCTGAATGGAGTGGCTGTAGACTCAATCCTCAGAGCAATACATCTATCTTTGATCTTCTATTTGTGTATTGTTGTCTATTTGGTGTTGAGTTGGCTTGGGTCCTTGCACCTTTTATCTCTCTATTCTTCTTGTTTCTTCTCTGTTCATTGGTCGTTTCTTTCCCTTTTTGTTCTAAGAGAATGTTCTTATTCGATTTTTTCATGATCTGACTTGCTATGTATTAGAGAATCATACTCAAAGCCATCTTGGCTGTTCTATTCCCATGAGCAAGGTCTGATTGTCTTTTCATCCTCTCAGCTTTGGTCTTGAGAGCTCTTGGTGAAATCTCTAATGCTCTCTATTTGCTTGATAAGTTTTCAATCAAAGAGTAGAGCAGCATCATGAGACCTAAACCTTGTTCTGTACAAAGTTTCACGACCAGGTGATCTCTTAATTGAAAGTTATGTCGAGTTTGGATCTAGTGGTCGTGCGCTGCTCTGTTCTGTCTCTATTCTTCTGATTCCGTTACGACCACGTTTAGCTTCGACTTTGGTTGAGTTTCTGACCGCATCGCTTTGCTGTTTGACCACGTTCAAGCTTTCGGTCACTACAAGATCTTTGGTTTTCATTCAGATCCGAAACAGTTGCAATGGTTACTGTCTGAAGTCTCGATCACCTTTACGATCACGTTGGTTTTGACCATGGTCGAGTCTCAGATAGTATTGCTCTGTCTTCAATCATATTTGGTCGTTTAATTGCTACGCATATTTTCGACCACGTCGGTTGTTAGACCACATGTTGGTTTACGACCACGTAGGTTTCAACCACATTGATCTGTTGGGTTGCAGTCTAGCTTCGACCACGTTGGTTGTTCGACCACCTCATTAGCTTACAACCATGTTGGTTACGACCAAGTTGCTGGCTGGTTTCGACCACGTTGGTTGTTCGACCATTCGTTGGCTTGTGACCATGTTGGTTATGACCACAGTGCCGACTGATCGACAACATTGATTGTTCGACCACTGGTTGACATTCGATCATGTTGTTTACAACTACATCAGTTTTGACTACAACCATTTTTGATCATGTTGGTTCCGGTCTTGGCGGTTGTCGACTACGACGATTTCCGACCACGTTGTACTTCTGTCGAGTAGTCAGATTTTTGACTACTGTGTCCGCGATCGACCACGTTGTCAAAACTTATGACCACATTGTAAGTTTCGACCACATTGTCAGATTTTGACCACCTTGCTTTTCTTACTATGTTCGTCCTATCTCTTTGGTTTTCTAGTGAGATTTCAACTCTAATCTTTATAGCTCTGTAGCTATAAAAAAAGGGTTGAGTGAATACTTAGGGAGGATTTGAAGGCGCCATTCACCCCCCTCTGTTGCCTGTTCGGTCCTACAGTTGAACTTATGATAGTGTTACTATGTTAGTAAATTGTGTTTATCCCTCTTGTCTAGATAAAGGGAAAATGTCAATGAGAGGAGATAATAGTAGTGCTGGCTGTGCAGCTATTGCTTCTGCTATTGGTAGCCAAGGCAAACCTAAAAGAAAAAATGCAGCCAAGCTCTTCCTCAAGACAAGCAGTGGCTTAGAAACCTTGATAAAATTGCTTAGAAATATGTTAATTTAGCAACTGAAGACTTAACATTTGATTCAAAAGTCAAAAGTTTGGCTAGGGACATAAATAAAGCAGGTACAATTATTTTCATTTGTGAATTGTTCGGTACTTCAATGTTTTTTAACTTTTCATCTCCACTAACTTGATAATTTCTCCATTTCTTTGTTAGATGGTGGTAGTGAGGAGCATAATGACCATGATCAACCTGCATCAGCTTATGATGCCAATGACAATGAGAACAATGATCAAGCTGTAGATAAAGAGGATGACACTGCTATGATTGCTCCAAGTCAACATGAGGGAGGTTGTGAAAAGGAAAATCCATCTACCATATGTATTGGTAGTTCATCTAGGCCATTAATTCCTGATGTTGTTGACAACTTAGATTATCTCTGATGATGTGATCAGACTTATGCTCTTGAAGTGATCATTCCTGATGTATCATGTATGTTGTTGCCTATTCCATTGTGTTCTTGTATGCTGTGAAGTACTGAAGTGTGAACTTTTGGGTTTTTTGCTGCCTATACCTACTGCCTGTAGCCCTGTATTGCTGTTAAGTTGTTGCATTGTGTTGTGTAACTTGTGTTCTCCACTTGTATTGTGTTCTGTTGGCTACTGCCGCATGCCTGTACCTACTACCTACACAGCTGAAGTGTGAACTTGTTAGTTGTTGCATTGTGGAATGTGTTTTGCTGCTATGAAGTATGAAGTATAAACTATGGAAATATAGAATGGAACCATTGTATTTGTATTTGCTGGCTGTTACCTATACAATGGAAGTATGGAACTATGAACATGAAGTATGAACTTTGAAGTCTAACCTAGTATGAAGTATGAACTCTGAACCTACACTACTGGATTCTGGGTTATGATATTTTGCATAATTGATGAATTTATTATATTTAAAATAAAAATTTTTATAGAATCGTGATCCTACGATGAAAGAACAAGCTCTATTAAGTTGGTTTTGGTGATAATGACAAATACAATTGTGAGACTAATATGTTTATTGATTATGATATTGCTTAATCTCATTTGGATGAAAAGGTGAAATCAAAGAGGTATGTATTCGAAATCATATTCTTATAGATTAGTGCACTTCTTGGTTCTAAAATATAGATTGAACTTCATCAATGATCTAAAATGAATATGTGCATATGTCTTTATTACACATATTTGTATGCATACATTTAGGGGCTATGTTTTGTGGTTTCATATGTATTGATCCATGTTTTCTTATCTACATATATTTAAGATTTTTACTTTGAAATATATCCTTTGAGTATATAAAACTTGTGTAGTTTATATATAGTCATTTGCAATCGGGTTGTCATCAAGTCCCTTCATTATATATGTTAATGGTTAAGATATTTAATAACAACCAGATAAGTAAACTTTGCTCTTAAAGCTTATCTTAGAGTATACAAATGTTGTGTATATGTTGTATATTCGCAAATCAATCTTTATCTCATTATTTGTTGAGATTGTCATGAATTACCAAAAAAAAGATTGTAGAATCTAGTCCCTCCATTATATGTTAATGATAAAGTTTGGTAATTGATGATAATTGGTTTGTAGACTAATATTTTTCATGAGTTCGATGAATAGGTTAGATTCCACAAATGAGGATAACTTGAAATGACTTCACATGTTGATGATTATCAAGTCAAGATGGAAGACAGCTTCATGTGTTGAAGGCCATCAAGAGAAGGATGCATCATGGGTTGATGCATGTCCAAGAGAAGATGATCATGTGTTGATCATCAAGTCAAGAAAAAACTCATCATGTGTTAATGGAGTTCAAGTAAAGGATGCATCATGTGTTGATGCATATCAAGAAAATGACCTAAGGCAAAGGTATGACTAGCTAGAGCTAAGTATGTGTTCCTAGTCTTTTACTGGTCTTGGTGTTTAGTTGGAAGACCGATTGCTAGTATAGGTGCCGTACTGACTTCATCTATATCAGCAAACAACACACGTGAGTATTTCTCTCTTCGTTCTCTCTCACAAACAGCCAAAATTAAAAAATTCAAGCAAAAAACCACAACCATTGTCTTGGACCATACTGTGTGGTGTATCTTTCTCCTGTCCTTTTTGTGCACTAGTATGTGACGCTGTAGACCACGAAAATAGGACAAAACCAACTCAGATTATGAATTGTCGAGAACGCAACGCCCACATTTTTTTTATCAGATCTTGCATGTTGCTCCTGCAGCTCTAATACTAATTGTTGGTCCAGTCCTAAAAGAAAACTTGCACATTGTACAAATTCACGATGGAGGAAGAATAAATAGAGAAGAACACAGGAGAATTGCCCTAACTGCAACTGCGTTGCTGAGTTTTCTAAATTTCTCAATTATATTATTCTTCTTCTTTCACTTTTTTTCAAAATTGGTTACAAGTCTTTTCATTATACAGGCTAATATTCTCTGACTAACATATGTACTTAGACTTCAAGTTAAGTCAAAATTATTGCCAACAGGTTGAACTCTCCACAATGGCAAGTGGCGAGGCATAGCAGCAAGAAGAGAAGCAACGAGAGCTAAGGATGCCCGGGGAGAACCATGACCGTGAGGGTGAGAAGGAGGAGATGGAAGGAAAGAGGAAGAAGAAGTTTCGGATGCAGCGGGAGTAGGCTGACTTCATCCTGTCCACGGACCTAACCTACCAGCTATCACCGCTGCTCCAGGGAATCAACGGCCTGCCTCTCATCAGCGACAAGCTCAAGAAGAGCCTTAGGTAGACGGCGGCCCGCAGGGATGAGGTCACGTGGGAGAGCCTACATATCAAGAGGGAGCATCCAGAGTGGGGTCAGAGGGGAGCCCCAAGCCAAGGGATACATCAAGGTTGAGGAGGACAACAACGGCACGACTCGTACCTCTGCGGTTGCTGTGGCAACACCAAGGCCCACTTAGACTACAATGAATACAATGATGGCGGTGAGGAAGAGGAGGATGAGGAAGAAGAAGAAGGAGAGGAGATCTCCAAGATGGAAGCCACTGCAAAATAACACTGCCTCGCCACCAACAAGGCCTCATCATTCTGTACTGGTGGCGTGGCTAACTAGGCCATTTTTTGACTTGATGTTGGTGTTACCTTGTCGTCTGATAGTGTTGTTTGTCATATCAAAAAGGTCCGATTTGAAAAATAAGTTGAGTGAGAGATTATTAATAAAAATAAATTTTAAAAGGGATTAAATAATAAAAATTAATCTACCCCTAAGGATGGTAACGTTGCAATTGAAAGGATGAAAGAAATTATATTTACTCTATCAGTGAACTTGGTCCAATCAGATGACATACTCTGGCAAATGTGAACATTGCTAGCATTGTAGGCATGAACGTATCCTGTGCTCAACGAGGTATTTATCACTTACAAGGTTGGCTTGGATAGCAGGAAACAAGGGTGGGAATGGATTGGGATATGAGATAAGATAAATTTAGTTGTTGGATCAAGGAACTGAGGGGTAGATTTATTCCATATTATATTTCAATCCCATTTCTACCCCGCGTATCCCACTATCAATACAACCCCATATATTGATAGGGTTACAATTTACAACCTTGTAGTGATGGAGACTTCAGAGTACAGAGAAACAGTAACAAAAATGAGTAGTAGCAACAGCATCTGCACCAAATTTGCCATAAATAAAGCAATAGGAACATCATAGTGTCATCGGTATGAGTCCGGACAATAAACTTGTAGGCACCCCTGGTCAATACGAAGACCACCGTGGGTGCGAAAGGACTCAAGAGCACATAACCCCGAAGTCCTTGCAGGGGCCTCCTCCCTCCCTCGTGTGTATTTCATATGAGTGTTCTAGGGTTACAAAAAATGGCCTCCTCCCCCTCCTATTACAAGGGGTCCTATTTATAGGGAGAGAGGGAGAGGCAAGTGCAGTTACAACTTTGCCCTTAGGATTTAACCTACTTATAGGGTTATTTTGGTCACTTGCTCCGTGTGGCCCCCGCTGTGTCTAGGACCCCAAGGTCGGCCCTGGACCCTCCTGGGATCGGCCTCGCATACTCCGCCCGGGGTCGGCCCCGGACGCCTCCAGGGCCAGTCTTGCGCACCTTTCCTGGAGTCGGCCCGGGACACCTTCGGGGTCGGTCGTGTGTACTCCGCCCTGGGTTAATCCTAGACCCTCCTAGGATTGGTCTCACATACTTCGTCTAGGGTTAGCCCCGGACCCTCGTAGGTCAGTCTCGCGTACTTCGTTCGGAGTTGGCCTTAGACCCTTCCAGGATCGGCTTCGCGTACTTCGCCCGGGGTTGACCCGGACCCTTCTAAGGTCGGCCTCGCATACTTCGTCCAGGGTTGGCCCCGGTCCCTTCCAGGGTTGGCCTCGCGTATTTCGCCCGGGGTTGGCTTGGGGAATTGGTTCGATGTAGGTCCTCCAACGGGTGTCATCGCTCTGAGATGGTTGTGGGTCCAAGGTAGCGCGAGGACCCCATCCCAACACATAGATTTGGCAAGCAATGAGGAACAACAAGAGGGATAAATGTATCTCTGACCTTATGCAATAACGGCTTTACAGCATATGCAATAAGCAAGGTGTTGTCAGTGAATAGGGTCTGTGCCTGAGTCCATAGAAATGCTGAGAAAGACACCTAATAACATCTTAATTGCTCTGTTGTCTGCTCTACTGGAACAAAGAATACTGTTAATCCCGTGATTGCATGATCTAATGTGTCTGGTCGACGAAGGCTTGTGTAATAGTCTAATTTTGCTTCACAATAATTCATGCATAATTTTCATAGATTTCTAAAATTTTTGACGCATTTTAAATTTTTTCCTAAAGCCTTGCTTGAGTTAAAGATTTTTAAAATAATTTTTTTGGCCAAAAAACATGATTTATGAATTTCTAAAAGTTAATTGGATGCTAATGATTTTTTCCTAAAAATTTTATGTGCAAATACCTCTTGAAATTTAAATTACAAATTCAAACTCAAATCAAAACCCGAATTAAAAGTTAAACTTTAATTATTTCCCTCATTATCTTTGGGCCGAATCTCCTTCACCGACTCAGTCTATTTCCTCTTTCTCTCCTCACCATCCCAAGCATTGCGCCTCTCCTTCCCTCTCTTTCCCTTCCCCACAACGGCCTAGCTGAGCCAACCCAATAGCTCGCTCGCCCAAAGCCCAATCATGTGCCCTCTCTCACCACCACTACCATGTGGGCCCCGATCCTACCTGTCAGCACCACGCACTATGCTTCTTTTTCCTCCTTTTCTCTCACGCTCTCCTGAGCTCTCTCTTCCTTGTGTGCATTCGCGTGCAATAAGAGCATTGAAGAGCTCCGTAGCCTCGAGCCATGTGCGTCGTGACATCGTCCCATCACTAGCTTGCCTCTCTCTCCCTCTCGTGCTCTCTCTCCCTTGCTCCCGAAGCCAGTCCATGATGCCCATGCCCTCTCTCTTGTCTCCCCTCTATTTAAGCTGCCCCTCATGCATCAAAACCCTCGCCCTAACTCACCATGGTAAGTTTGCAGTTGTTGTGCTTAGTTGCACTGTAAAATCTAATTAACTAGAGGAATCTTTACTATCCTAGTATAATTTTGCTATTATATCTCAAGAATACGCTTTTCAACTAATTGTGACATAAAAAAGAAAAATAAATAAGTGAAAGCCACCACAGTACCAAAATATTCTTATTTCCTTTTGACCATGTTACGTACCGAGCTAGTTTGGTCTTTACCATCTGTGCCTATCATCCTATATATAGGGCATGTTCTTTTGGACGATGGTTTATGACTTTTAACTATAGTTTATTAGTGTAATAAATAAGTGCGCGGCGTCGAGCATGGACGTGGAGCAGGCCAACACCGACGAGAATGTCGGGTATGACCCAGTGTTCGAAGTGACGGTGCGGAACCGGTGCAAGTGCGCGCTCCGAGGTGTGCACCTCTGCTTCGAGGGCTTCACGAGCTCGGTGGTGTTGGATTTTCACGTGGTCAAACATGATTTGCCGTGGTCGAACACGACTTGCCGTGGTCGAATCTTCCTCACGTGGTCGAAAGCTTACGACCATGCTAACACAATTTGCCATGGTCATGAGCTTCGAGTATGCCTCATGTGGTTGTGAGCTTCTTCGAGTACTACAGTACTCCTTCGACTGCTACAGTATGTCTTCGATTGCTACAATACTCTTTCGACTGCTATGTAGCTACGACCACTGCACAGATTGATTCATGATTGTGACTACCTAGTACTCAAAACACTCGACTACTACTGAGTACTCGTAGCTTCTGACAGCAGCAGTGCTCGATCACTCAAACTGGATTGGTACTCGTACTCGAGTTATGACTATGGCAATACTCGATCACACGCTTCCGATCGAGTACTTCGACCACTCAACTCGCACGGGAATTCTTTGGAGAAAGCACACACAAGCACAACACTGTTAGCGTCTTTTCTGGTTTTCTTCTCTTTATATACTACCGTGAACAACAAACTGTTACAAGACTTGATGATATGCTATGACCAGTAAAACTCAATGTTACGACCACTTAATGCAAAATGCTAAATGTAGCTACTAATGCTTCTGTTACATGCATGTAGCCACTAACTCCACCACTAACTCCATGCCCAAGCGTTTTTAATCAAGATTATAGCTAACAATTTCCCTCCTAATCTTGACATACTGACTCACCGTTGAGCCGCAACCTCTTGTCATGCATAGAGGACTAACTCACGCCATGCATTATCTCTATTAGATGCATGAAGGAGGACCAACTCATCTCACGTGTATGCCTTCTCAGCTAACCTAAAGACATCTAGAGCTAGTCTCACACTCTGCAATGTGCACATGCTTATGTCCTCACAGCTACATGTACTAACCACTAACACATGACTGATCCAATAACACATGCATGTGGACACACAACTGCTAGCTTCACTTGACTGCCGATCTGCTCACTACTCACTGTCGGTCCGTCCACTACATGCCATGACGCCACACATGCAACTCTCTTAGACTTAGCCCACTACTATGACTCTCGCTGATAACTTCAACCACTTCCTTAGCTTCAATTGTCTTTCGCCAATGACACATCTTGACGGTGACAGAGACTCTTATCAGAGCTTACACATATGAGAATTGGATACAACTACAAGAACTCACGCTCACTCACATACATTATGCACTGACTCACCTATGTGTACAACCATGACACAAATATGCGCACGCATATAACACACCTCCTACGTACTCAAAACAACTCAAAATGCAATCGTGCACTCATACTCGTACACGACTCAACTAGATGCACTTACATCAATGCCGCCGCCACTTTAGACATCGCCATGTCCGTGATGCTTTACACCATGACGCTGCTAATGGTGGAAGAACGTCATTAACCGACGGCACCGCGCACGCCTTGCAGCCCATGCACGCCGCCTCGGTAAGTGCTACGCGGACACTGCTTTGATCCACTTTAGTCTCCATTACTAATGAACATATGGGTGTATTATAGCCTCATGAGCTGGTACTAGTAGATGCAAACCAGAAGGAATTAACCATTTGGGATCAAACTCAAGCAAGAAGTTTGTAATTTCTGGCAAGGAACTTTGCAGAGGTGTAATAGCATTATGCATGTGAATTAGTTAAGCAGTTTAAAAGGAAATATTGCATACAAAACTCAGCATAACAAAGTGGTTTTAGCCTATTACCTACAAAACTCAGCAGCATCAACTATCACCAAGACACCAACTTTTAACCTTTTTATTTGCTTTCCTATGCAGAAAGGAAATATTGCCAAATATCGAGTCTACTTGCGGATACAATGTGAAGCTTGGTATAATTGGCATTCTAAAGCAAGATATAAATTTTTTGGTGGCACAAAGTTGAAACTCAATAGCACAGAAGGAATCACAATTTTTCTGGTGGCTGATTAGGGATAGGAGTAACTCTTAGTGGCATTCAGGAAATTTTTTCTTAGTTATACATTTTGCCTGGTGGTACGCAGCAACCTTTTAAATGGGGAAGGCCATGAGTTCGAGCTTTGGAAATGCATTTTTTTTTTGCTTTTACAATAACTATAAAAAATCAAATTTCAATTCAAAAGTTTCGGACGAAGTAAAAAAGAAAATTTAAATCCTGGTGCAGAGGAGCTCAATCATCCATGTTGATACCTCAAAATCTTCGCAGTGTCGGTGGCTTGGTTCCTCCGACATGCATATGCCAAATCCTCCCCAACCAAATAACATGTGTGCAGAAAAGCAGGAACAAGTCGTGTTCTTCTCCACCACCGTTAGCCATAGCAATGCTTCAGCTTCAAGGGGTTACGGGATAGCCATAACAAGTCGTGTTCGTCGAAAGGCTGTCGAATTCCAAACTGCGATCGAAGTCCTCAAAAAACATGACCGGACACCGAACTGCGGAAACATGCAAGTGCAGGCAAACGTAAGAAAGAACGTGGGACCGTAGAAAATTATCTTCTGAAAACGTAAAAACAATTACGAGATACATACCTTCTTCATCACGAATGTCGGGATTCTGCAGCTGTCTTGGGAGCAAACTGTGTACGGGGAGGTTCGGACAGCCCCAGACCTTGAGCTCCTTGAGGGAAGTGAGGCCAGCGAGCCCTGAGCAGTACTTCAGATTACGACAGCTTAATTGAAGCTTCCTGAGTGAAGGCAGGCCTTGAGGATCAAGAGGGATGGATGTCGTGGTATGACTATGAGATATAATTGTCACGCACTCCAGTGACGGGTGGCAATTCAACAGTCTGTACAGTATCTCATCATTCGGCAGTCTGTACAGTAGATTCAAGGTGGTGAGTGAGAGGAGGGGACCGACTGCACTCAGGTTCAGACAGTCTGTTAGCTCCAGATTCAAAAGTGATGGGAGGGAACCGACTGCACTCAGGTTCGGACAGTCTCTTAGCTTCAGATTCAAAAGTGATGGGAGGGAACCGACTGCACTCAGGTTCGGACAGTCTGTTAGCTTCAGATTCAAAAGTGATGGGAGGGAACCGACTGCACTCAGGTTCGGACAGTATCTTAGCTCCAGCTTCAAAAGTGATGGGAGGGTAGGAAGTTCATTTAGACCTTCACAATAGTCAATGAATAGTTCACGAAGGGTGGGCCACGCAGGAACCGTTGCAACATTTGTACACCAACTTAGGCCCAACTCAACCAAGGAAGGAAAGGGAGCCGACGGAAGAGATCGCAGTTGATAGGCGGAGTTGATCGACAGGGTACGCAAGCTTGGGAAATCACCATCATCCACTCCAGACCACTCTGACCACTCCCAGAGACCAACAAATTCCAAACGTGTCAATGATGAGAAGCCTTTCATACCTGGAGCGTGGCTGCAAAACTCCCGGCCAATTTGCTGCACACAATACATGTCTTCAAGTCTGAGGGACTTGAGGGAAGGCAACTCACCAAGCGTTGGAACGTGCTGACACCTACTTCTGCGTGACACTATTTCGGTCAAGTTGTAAAAGGAAGCATTACCCAACCAATTGGGGTATTTCTGAGACCCGTAGCCCTCTATAGTCAGTTTTCTTAGGCCGTCATGTGGTCGCAAGCTATCAAGTAGTTGCTCGTGAGTTACAACTGTAAAAGGTCCAGTTTGCAAACTCTCTTCACAGTACCGGCAGTACACCTGTTGACCAGAAAAGTACAGTTCTAGCGATTGAAGGTGCTTCTTACTCAGTAGCTGAGCTTCATTTGCATCTTCGATAAGACATGCACTGCCCAATACTTCTATTTCTATACGCAGTTCCCTAATCTTGTTCAACTTCCTCAGCTCTCGTATGTTACAATTGCAACCACATGCGCGACATGCGCTCATACGAATTGGAGGCAAACTATGCAGGTTAATTAAGTGGCCAATGCCACTTGGTGCAGGCCATGGGGAACCATCTTTGAATGGCGTAGTAGTTTTCAAATGGCGTAGTAGTTTCAGGCTACCCATGTTGTCTGGTAATGCATCTGAGAGGTTGCTGTTTCCTAAGACAAGGGCCCGTAACTTCTTACAGTCCAAAAATAATGTTGCTGGATTTTTAATGTTAACATGCCCATTCAACAATATGATGGCCCTGGGAGAATGCGAGGCAATTGGTATTGCAACAGATGTTTCGACATGAAGTACGGACATATACCGAGCATTCCGCGGAATTTCAATCGGTGTATCTTCTTCAAGTCTAAAGATCTCCTCCCCAGCAAGAAAGCATGCAAGATCATGGATAAGGTTATGCATAGTGTGGTTGTGAAAAGATACTTGAAGAAAAGAACGCTGAACTAATTCACCGAAATATAGCCTTCCAATTTCATCCTCGTTATTAATTCCATCACATTGTAGTAGATCGAGAATTTTCCACAACTGAAGCACCTCAGTCTCTGAAAGTGAATGGTCTTTTGGAAATAGAGAAAAGGTGACAAAACATCGTTTCAGGTATATAGGCATGTGCTTGTAGCTCAACTCTAAGGCGGGTAAAACCTCATTCCGTGATTGCTCCAAGTTCCATAGCTGACTTTCTAAGACATGTCTCCATCTCATCTCATCAGTTTCGTAGCGCAACATGCTTGCTAATGTCTTGATTGCCAATGGCAAGCCGCCACACTTTTTAACAATACTCCTGCCAATCTCTATTAGGTTTGCTGGAGCGTTATTTTCTCGGTGAGCAGCAAATGCAACTTGTTTGAACAGTGACCAGCTCTCATCAAAACTTAGGAAGTTTATGCGGTAGAAGGGCATTGTTTGCACCAATCTTGCGACTACCTCACTACGTGTTGTTACTATGATCTTACATACCCTTGTTTTTGATAGCGGTGTACACAGCCTCTCCCAACAGTCTCCTCGTTCATTCCATACATCATCCAACACAAGTAAAACCCTCTGCTTCTTAATTTTATCTGACAGTTTTCTCTGAAGATTAGCAAGTTCTGAAACCTCACACTTTTGGTCCGTTAGTGATTCAATAATCTTCCTCGTTATGTTACGAACATCAAATTGCTCTGACACACAGACCCAAGCAAGCATGTCAAATGACTGGCGCACCCTTGGGTCATTATACACAAGTTGTGCTAGTGTCGTCTTCCCCAATCCTCCCATGCCAACAATAGCCTGCACAAAAATTGGATTTCCGATACCCTCATCTTCTCCGGCCAATAATTTTTTCACAATATTGCCCTTGTCATGCTCTCTTCCAAGAATGCTCATCTCGCATACAATAGAACCAACCTCCCTTGAACTATTAACACAAGGAGCCAACCGTCTCTCGCCATCGTTCTCTGTTAAAGCGAGATTGCGATAATCTTTAATAATCTCATCATATCTCTTTATAATTTGCCTTGCTCGTACCACCAATTCATTGGGAATTGCTACTGTACCGGTATCAGTAGCACTGGTCCCATTTCCCTTTTCCAACACAAGAAAAATGCTAAGTCAGTATGGAACCATTTTCCGTGTTTCTTGTGGTAACAAATGCAAACAACCCTAATATTGTATTGAAGATCCAAAGAATTCAAAAAAAATTATATACATGTAACATTTCAAAAGAAAAGATCCATAGAGTGGGTATAAGAATTTCAATAGAGTGGGGCTTCAAAAAAGTATGTATTAAAATTTCAGTGGGACGAAGATTAGGAATTTGAGGGCATAACTTTCACCATTTTAAACCTATGAAAAGAAATTATTGTTTTGAGAGAAAGCTAATAGATCTCAGCCACGATTTAAAAAACTGGCAGATACTAACGGCTACCAGTTTTTCCGGTCGGTAGTAGCTTTTGGTAGTGCACAGGCTTCTAGTTTTTTTGAGTGTAACGACTGAAAATATATTTTAGCTTGATGTTTAGTTTTTTCTATATAATTAAATTTTAAAAAGGAAAAAAGAAAAAATTATATCACCACGACAATACAAAAGAATAATAGAAAACAAAAGTAAAAAAACCAAAATAAAAACGAAATTAAGAGGCAAGAAGCTATAAGCCGAGCCTAACATACCCGTTATCATCTGTTGTTTTAGGGTAATTTTGATTTATTTAGGTTGTATTTGTCACAGGAGTGGACTTAGCTTACAATCAATTAATTAACAACACTTGTAGAAATCAGTAGAAATTGCTGGAACAAATTAGTCATAGGAGTGGAGTTACCTGATGGCGCTTGCGTTTATTGTTGCTGCTCTGAACACCTGGAGATCTCGCGAGAGCCTCCAGCTCGCACCGGTTCACCTCGTACTCGTACTCGTCGACAACATCCTCCGCGTCGTACGCCACCTCCTTGAGCTCCTCGAGCCGCAGCTTAGCGGATTCCTCGTTGATGTTCCAGTGCTCCTCCGCGTCTTGAAGCGTTGCGTGGATCCTGCACATGGTCCTCTCCAGACGACTCAGGTCGTCCAGGTCGTCCTGCATCGCCAACGAGGACGAGGAGGAAGCCGTCGACGGAGACGTCAGGCTCGCTCGCAGAAACGACGAGAGCTTGTCAAGCCCCAATTTGACGGCCACGGATGCAAGGAGTCCGGCCATCTCGATCTACCTTGGCTATACGGGTTCTGTTTGCTGCAGGATCTCGAATGATTCTGATACAAAGGAGGTTCTCTAAAAAGTCTTTTTTTTTTATTTGATAGAGGAGGGAAGGAAAGGAAGTGAAAGGAAAGGCAGAGGAACCTTCCTGCCAAGCCCAAGGAAATGTTCGCTTGCCGTGCTCTAGAATCTAACACGTGACACTGCAGATGCTGACAAGATGCGAAGGCTTCAGTATTATCTTGTCAGTTTGGTCAAATTTCCGTAAATTTCGCTATCAAACGCTAATTCGAGTTGCAATGTGATCCGGATTCACTGTGTCTCGCATGCCAGACGTCGTACCAGTGTTAAGACTAGGCTCGGTTGTACCAGGTGGTGATTATTTGGATTTTTTTTGGCTTATAACTGAAAAGCACTATAGTTGACTGAAAAAATACTGTAGCTGACAGAGACTTATTTAGCATAATTAAATTAAAAAATATAAAAAATATGTTAGCCCATTACGTATAATACAAACACATACGGGGAAAAAAGAACCGGAAAAAAAACTCAACAAAAAGCCAAAAGTTCAGAAAAAAACGAAATTTATGAATAGTGAAAAATAAGCCGGAAGCCTGAAGCTGAAGCCATTTTGAGCACAGCCACATGTCGATCCGTTACAACTGACTCTAATTTGATTTTCTTCTTCGTTTGGTATTCTTGTTCCACACTTTATATATGTATATCTGTACTCGTATATTTTATACGGCTTGTTATCATGTGCTTATAATCACTTTTTATACAGTGAATTCCGTCTTCGTGTATATGTGAATTTTCTTGTAAAGAGTTTTTATATAAAATTAGTATCTCGTCCGATCAAAAAAATCTGAATCGTCATATCGGTGTTTCAGTAATCCTCAAATCCGAAGCTAATAGCAACTTCAAGTTTCTGGGGTCGCTCAGTTCAGCTGAAATAAGCTAACTTATGGCTTTTTTTGGTACTATAGCTAGCTTATTTTATGTTATAGCTAATGGTATTTTTTTGGTGTAATTAAATTTTTAAAAAAATAAAAATAGAAAAAACAGGTTAGCCATTACAGACAATACAAACGAATACAGAAAAAAAGATAAAAAACCCCAAAAAACTAAAAAATCAGAAAAAGACAAAATTAAAAATAGTAAACTAGAAGCCAGAAATTAAAAACTAAAGCCAAAATGACCAGAGCCAGATGAATCGGAAGCATCTCTCTGGCTATAAAAGCTGAAAGCCCACGCCGCAACATCAGTTCCAAGCGAATGCACCAGCCAGTCATACTGCTGGCCTAACACGAGTACTCAAAGTACTCGAAGATAGCAAGAATAGAAGTACTCATACCGACCATGAAGTCTACGAGTACTAATCAAAAAGTCTTACGACAACTGATTGCGAAGCCTTCGATCATGACAACAGTCCGCGAACTCTACGACCATCAACCACAAAGTCTACGACTATCGATCATAAAGTCTACGACTATCGACCGCAAAGTCTACGACAATCGACCGCATAGTCTATGACTATCGATCACAATATCTACGACTATGGACTGCAAAGTCTACGAGTATCGAGTATAGATAGTACAGTTTACGACTATGAAAGAGTATTGTAGCTACGACTATGGAAGAGTATTGTATGAGGTCGAAGCCTACGATTACCTTGCTGTGGTCGAAGCACTGGCAACGAAATCATCAAGGGCTCAAGAGAAAGAATAATTCTAAAAAGGAGCAAGAGAATAAACATCCAGAATGTTTGTAGATTATTCAAGTCATTTTGCATTGGATTAAGAATTTGACTAAGCCATCTTTTTGAATAAAGCTTCCTAGAACATATAAAGTCATATATCATATACCAAGATCAAAACAAGTCTTTAGAATGATTAGGCTAATTAGATTAATGACATGCAACATGATCATGACCAAACCGATCTACAGAGAGCACAGAGGGATATCACATCGAAAAGCGCAAGCCTAAAAGTGAAGCAACATTTAAATCTAGGCTAACTAGCACTCTCATAAAGCAACCTATTGTTCCATACTCAAATCTTTTATGCATGTGGTATGCTTAAAGTATACTTCTTTTCATAATGCTATCTTTGTAGTATTTTTTTAAAAAAAATGATGGCATGCTTGAAGCATACTTCTTTCATTTGAACATGTTTTGCTTTTCCTTTTGTTTAACCATGGTATGCTTGAAGCATACATCTTTTCAATCTTTTCTTTCTAATTTTTGTTTCTAACATGCCAGCTTGAGTATTCATACAAGATTGCAATATGAAACCAACAAGTCTCATAGCTAGGATTTAAAAGAGGGCACACAATCTAGCTAAACCTTTTAGATGAACATCCCAAAGTGCTAGCTATAATTACTCTAATCAAGGTCTTCTGGCAAGTCATGTTTTTGATCAAGTAACATTTTGATTACCACTTGTTACGACCACTTGAGCCACAAATCTAGCCTTATTTCGAACAACATCCTCACTTTGTTTGTTCTTAAAGACCCATTTCGTTCTAATAACATTATGACCATGATGAGGTGAAACCAAAGTCCAAACTTTATTACGCTTAAAGTTATCTAATTCATCATGCATGGCATTAATCCAAAACTAATTAGATAAAGCGTGACTTATATCTTAGGGTTCAAAAGAAGAGACAAAAGCAGAATGAGCATATGAGACATTGGAGTTATACTTGCTGCGCAGAGCTCTCTCGTTTAACTCACCAATCACTTGTTCAGGGGGATGTCTTCATTGAATATGTAGAGGTGCCTGTGAAGGGGTCGCAGGAGGGGTCGTAGATGTAGTCGATGAGGACGTAGTGGTCGTAACGGTCTCTACCTTATGAGTGGTCGTAGGAGTAACCTCTGAAGGAATGGTCGTGGAAGTAGTCGTAGGTGTCGTAGAGTGGCCTAGTAACTCTCTGTTGTTGTTGTTGAAGTCATAGAAGATGTCCTCTAGTGAATTAGAGACTTGTATACCTGTATTATCAGGTCTAGTACCAGGACTAGCCTCATCAAAAATGATCTCACAAGTCTCAACGATTTTGTTAGTCTCTAAGTTGAGTACATGATAACCTCGAGTGTGAACTGCATAACTAAGAAAGATGCCATCTGATAATTTAGATTCAAATTTATCAAGATTGCCATGTTTAATTATGGAGCATCAACATCCAAACACCCTTAAAGGCAAAACACTAGGAGAATGACCAAACCTAAGTTCATAGGAAATCTTATGTAGTCTCGCTCACAAGAAAACCTATTAGAAATGTAGCAGGCAGTCGAAATAGCTTCTGCCCAATACTCCCTAGGAGTAGAATATTCATCTAACATAGCTCTAGCCATTTCAATCAAAGTTCTATTCTTGCATTCGACTACACTGTTATATTGATGTACTCGAGCTGATGAGAACTGATGGTCTAAGCCCTTTTGAGTACAAAATGAAGCAAATGATGTATTCTTAAATTCAGTTACATTATCACTCCTAATTGTTTTAAGTGCTCCTGGAAGTTTATTAGCAAGTCTAAGATCTAGCTCTCTAAAATGAACAAAGCTTCATCCTTAGATGTCATAGAATAAACCCAAGAGTATCTAGAGTAATCATCCACAAGAACAAAAACATACCATTTACTTCCAACTGACTGAACCCTAGAAGGACCTACTGTGTCCATATGCAACAATTGACCAGGGGAGTCAGTCATGACAAAAGTGAGAGGAGGATGTGATGATGAGACCATCTTACCATGTCGATAAGGTGAACAGATTACATCTATTGACTTATCAATCTTAAGACTAGGAATTTCTCTAACCAAATTCATACTACTAAGCCTAGCAAGATGATCAAAGCCAATATGACCTAATCTACAGTGCCAGAAGAATAGATCCTTAGAATATGATGAAATAAGACACCTAAAATCAGAAGATACTGAATACGAAAGTCACCATTAAATAGATGACTAACTTGACTAATTTTGCAACAAGATCACCAAATGAATCTATAATACACCATGAATGTTTTTTGAAGTTCACCTCAAGATTATCGTCTACCAGCTGTGAAACTGAAAGCAAGTTATAGCTCAACTTACTGACAAGAGCGATGTCCTTCAAGATGAACTTGTCGTTAATGTGCATAGTGACATTAGGAAGAATTCGTCCTTGAGAGTTGTCTCCAAAAGTGATCCTCTCATCACCGAAGGCACGAGTGAGGATGGAGAACCATCGTGAGTCTTTGCTCATGTGGCGAGCACAACCGGAGTCAATGAACCATATGTTCTCCTTCCTCTTGTGACGAGCCTATAGAGCACAAACAATCATCGGTACCTTAGTACTAGGGTTAGACAATAAAAATTTAGGTATCTAATACTGCGATACTTGACGAACAGGAGAAAAAGCATGCACTGATAAAGATTTAAGTGAAGAATTTGACATATTTAGACCAGACAATCGATAAGTTGCTGGTTCGACCATGCGGTCTGACCTCCTCAGTAGAGCTGATCAGGTAGCCGACCGGTCTAATCAAGCAAAAAAACGCTGGTTGAAAAATTCATGAGAAACTGGTCTGACCGCGGGAACCAACTAGTAAAAATATTATTCGAACATGCTGGTTCGACCACAAGAAACAACTAGTCAAACGTCCAGTCCAACCTCCCTTGTTTGACCACGAGAAGCAACTAGTCAAATGTCTGGTCTAGCCTCGCTTGTTTGACCATGAGAAGCAACTGGTCAAACATACTTCCTCATCATGTACTTCTTCTCTTTCTTTGCTTTTCTAAAGCAGAATTGAACCAAATGACCATTTTTACTACCATGAGTGCATTGATACTTGACTTGATGAGAAGTCGTATCTGATGACTTCAAAACACTCACTTTAATATAGAGATCTTTTGCTATACCAACAGATTTAAAAATAATTTATTTTGGTTCAGATTCTACTTCAAACTTTCTTGGTTCAAGAAATTTAACAATTTTAGGAGGATTATTCCTGGCATGCTCAACAAAGTTAAATCCTAGACCATGTTTCTTCATGCTAATTTTTGATTGATCTAGAATCATATTTAAATTCTTCTTGCCAAAAGAAAACCTCTCTAATGTGTCCTTAAGATACTCATTCTCTTTAGCCAATGATGAACAAGATGAGCACTTTACACATTCATTTGCAAGATCTTTAGAAGCACTAGACTGAGCCAATTTCTCTTTTTTTGCAAAATCATCGAGTTGTCTAGTCAATGCTTCTATTTCGGTGTTAAACTTAGGGAAGTTAGAGCAAGAAAGAGTTTCATGATACAACATCTATTGAATTGATTCATGAGAAGAGTTAAGTCTAGCTTGGAGCAGATCACATTTAGAGCATGCGTTAGATGAGTTAGACTTAAACTTTTCAATTTCATCATTAGCAAGTTTAAGTTTTTCATCATAGGAGTCATGTAGCATTTTTAGTTGATCAAATTTATTAGTTGCATCTCTAAGTTGAACTAAGCTTATTGCATTAATAGATCTAGCAGTTTTCAACTCAAAGTATAAGACTTAACAAGCTTCACAAGAATCATCTTTAGGAATAGATGCTCTAAGTCTAGTAACTTCAGAGTTCAAACTTTTGACTACAAAATTATTTTCTTTCAATTTCTTTTTAGTCTTTTTCAATTCAATAGCAAGTTTAATTAGACCTTCTTCAAACTCATCGTACGATGGTCTTACCTCATCGGGATCGATGTAGTCGTTATCGTTGTTGTTGCTCGTCATGAAGCATATACCCGTGAAGTCATCGGTATTCTTCTTCTTTCCTTTGACATCATCTTCATCGTGGTCATCGTCGTCGTAGCTCTCAAAGTCACCATCACGCAGGTCAAGGTGCTGGATTGTTGATAGAACTTTCTCAGGCACTTTGCGATAAAAAGATCCACTCTCAGTGCTATTCTTGGATGGTCGGCGATGATAGTTCCTGTCTTCATTTTCCCCTTTTCCTTCGAGCATGAGGCAATCAATCATAATGTAGCATCTGATCGGACCTGGAGCCCCACCTTGCTTTCTCATCCTCAGATTGTTGAGAGCCTTATATGATCATGAGAAGATTATGACCAAATCCTCTTTAGGGAGCTGCTTGAACTGATCTTCTGAAAAAGAGGACAAAGTAGACACGAAAATACAAGACAAAGTATTCGGCGAAGCAGCCTGCATGGGGTTAGTTACAAGTGCTAAAGATGAAGACTCATCAGTCTTAGATGGTAAAACTTCCATCTCATAGGTTTTCAATCTAGAGTACAAATCATCCATGGTAAGGGTATCTAGATCGATTGTTTAATTAATAGTCGTGACGACCATCAACCACTCCAAACCTAAAGACCCCAAAATTTTAGTTGCATTATCTCCATCAGCAGGTATAACACTAACTCCACACAAGGTACTCAAATCTTCTCAAAATGAGCAAAAAGATCATCAACAGATTCACCAGATTTTATAACAAAATCCAGGTACTCTTTTTAATAAAGATTTTTACGCACTTTCTTAATCTCAGTCATTCCTTTATGATAATCGCAAAGAGTTTTCCAGATTAAGTAAGCAAAAGCAATATGAGCTAAACGATCAAATTCTTTGCAAGAAATTCCTTGAAAAAGCAAGTTACGAGCACGAGCATTTAAATCAACATCTATTTTATTTTCGGCACTAACATCAGCAGGAACCACATAAAGATAAGAAACCTTTTTCCAAACATCATTACCTTGAGCCTCAATGTAAACTTGCATATGACACTTTCAAAAAACAAAATCAGTACCATCTAGCATAAAGGGGACGATTCACATACCTCTCTGATTCCATCGCTACCTACTCTGATACCACTTGTAGGATCGGCTATTGCAATCAGAGGGGGGTGAATGATTGTCGCCGCTTTTTGGGTTCTCTTAATGATCAATGATGCTTTCAACCGTTCGTTCGATCAATCGATCTGTCCGACACTTCGCTTGATCGCTTTGCTCGATGACGAATGATCCAAACCACCAACAATCACTAGCACACTTTAGGCAAATCAAGAACTGGATTAATTCAAGACTATCTTTATTGCTGAAATCTCGTATATTTCACAAAGTGCCCTCATAAGAACCCCAAAAAACCTACTCAACGAAAGCCCTCTCAAAACCACGTTAAAAACTTTTTCAAAAGCCACATCTTAGCCCTTAGGCTCTCCCTACTTTTATAGGCTAACTTCCAAACCGTGTTTGACTCAAACACGAACACAAAAATTCTATCTCTTCTAAAAAAACCAAGGGACCCAAAACCCTTCCTAACACGAGTTTTACTCAATCTCTAAACCTTCCTGTTACGGACTCCTTCCATAATGTTTCCAATCTCAACATGTGACAAAGCCTCCAGGAACGCACCTCTTGTATTTTCATCACGCATCATCATCTCACGTATTGAAGTCTCCGGGACCGTACCACCCGTATCTTCTCCACGCATCATCAACCTCCGTGTCGAAGCCTCCTGGACCTCACCGCCTGTAACTTCTTCACGAATCACCACTTTTGATCTCCATGTGCTCCAGCATGAGCTCGACCACCTCAAGTGACATCTCGACCGCCTAGACCTCAAATTTCCTTACCCTAGTCTCAGTCCTCCTCGTCACTGACCATGATCACCTCCATACCAATCTGCACATGCAAAGACCAAAGAAACGTTTTCTCCGGTACAAGTTCTTCACAACTTGATCGACATCAACACACACGTCAACCACACCCTTGTCCATTCATAGACAAGTACTAAACCATTCATGACCATCAACCAAGTCGTCCACGACCACAAATCTCATCGTTATCCAGAAATCACCCTTAGACTACTCATTACGACCACCAATTCCATCGCTTTCCAAAACACCAACTTCAGACCACTCAATACGACCGCTAGCTCATCGAGTACTCGAAAACCACAAGTGCTCAGGAATTACCATTGCTTCGCTCAAAATACTCGGGAATAACTACCATCGCTATCGACCATAGAAACATCGTGTACTGACTATCGAGTACCGATCGCTACGACTAACACACCAGATCACTATCCCAACGCTTACTCGATGCTTACAAGTATCGATCACAACTCCTTCGACCATCGAACACCGACCACAGATGTGAAACCCACGACTGCAATGGCTTCGATTACTGATCGCTAACCACGATCGCGAAAATGATGACTATCAAGTACTGAGTACTTCTGAGTACCACGAACATCTTCTAAGTACCGAATCCTTTGAGTACTGTTCACCTATCATCGACCACTATGGACCAGCTAGTCATACCGTTGGCCTAACACAAGTACTCAAAGATAGCAAGAATAGAAGCACTAGGAGTCATCGATCACCGATCAAAAAGTCTTACGACAACTGATCGCGAAGCCTTCGACCATGACAACAGTCCACGAAGTTTACGACTTACAACAACAAGACTGTGAAGTATACGACTACCAGTCATAAAGTCTACGAACATCGACCGCAAAGTCTATGACTATTGATCACGAAGTCTACGACTATCGACCACAAAGTCTACGACTATCGATCACAATATCTACGACTATCGATCACAAAGTCTACGACTATCGACTACAGATAGTAAAGTTTATGATTATGAAAAAGTACTGTAGCTACGACCATGAAAGAGTACTGTAGCTACGACCATGGAAGAGTACTGTGTGAGGTCGAAGCTTACGATTTCTTTGTGTGGTCGTTCTGCTGTGGTCGAAGCACCGTGGTTGTAGCACCGAGGTCGTACTGTCATTGTCGATCCGCCTTGGTCGAACTGCTGTTGCCGAAGCATACCATGGTCGAAATGCCGTTGTCAAAACTTGCCGTAGTCGTATATAGTCGAAGTGTTGTAATCGGAATGCTGTGGTCGAAGAATAATGAGGTTGAAACACCATGATCAGATTGCCGTGGTCAAAGCCGATTGTGATCGAAGTCTGACGTAGTCGAAATGTCGTGGTCGGATTGTCATGGTCGAAGCTTAACATGGTCGAAATTTGTAGTGTTCATCTTACCGTGGTCGAAGTCTGACGTGGTCAAAGTCGGATGTGGTCCAAGGCTGCCATGATCGAAATCTGTCGTTCGTACCTGCCGATCGGACTATCCATCACAAGGCCGGTCGGACGACCGTCCGTGGTCGAAACTAGACATGGTCGTTTAGCCATCCTAAAAACTCACACACAAAAGTGCATCGACCAGAACTTCCCAAATGCAAATTCCAATAAAACCAAATGTCAATTATTTATAATCAACAACATGCAGGACCATCACATGGTCTCCCAAAAGCGATTAACAATATTAAACACTTTAATAAGAGATACTTTACCAAAATCTTGTTCCAGACTGCGCATTATTTTTCGCGCATTCTATTCACCCTCATACTCAACAGCTAAAAATCAGTCATTGATCCCAACACCAAAAAAATCGAGTTCTTTTATCATCACTAGTCCAATTATCATATTCTTCTGCATAATTTTCCTTTTTCTCAATAGTGGCATTTTGTCTAGCTCTTTTGGTTCGTTTTTGTCAGTGATATAATCTATGTTTTCAGTAGAAAGTAAAAATATTAATTTTCTTTTCTAAATCGTTAAATTTGGGCAATCTATTTTGTAAGAACTAAGCAGTTTAGAAAATACGCTGTTGGTTGCCATTCGAGAAAAAAATATATTACCTCAAACTGTAGGCTTTATCTCTTAATTGATGATGTCTTGATTAATTAAGCTCCAAAGATAGGCTCTGCATGCGGCTGGAGAAAGAATCAAACATGTCGCTTGATTAATTACCTGATTAGACTGCCTTGATTAATTATCTGGAGAAAAGATCGGTTCTGCTTGTTGCTTTGAATCAGTCTGATGTGACGCTGCTTCGTGTTGACCGACGGGTGGTGCATTTCGTTGATCCGTGCGCCGAGGACCGAGGACTTGCTGCTTGTCGTGCCTGTGCTTTATAGTTTTTTTACTGTAGTCATTTTATTTTACACTATAATTGATAATAATTTATTTAATATAATTAAATTTAAAAATTTTAAAATTAGAAAAAATATGTTAGCCTATCTCGTATAATGTAAATGAATATAGAAAAAAGAGCCAGTAAAAAATCTAAAAAATCAAAAAAAGATAAAAATTAGAAATAGTAAAAAAAATAAACTGAAAGCCAAAAATCGAAACTGAAACGAACGAAACCAAAAAGTCTCGGCGTTGAAGGAAAAGTCTAACGCCAAGCAATCACTGGATTAAGCGACATTAATAACAAGGAGAATCCACGCTCCCAGCCGAGGCAACCTCTACTCCGATGGATTTCTTTCCGCGCGATGGACACCGACATCTTTCGATGCGACGTCCACGAGCAAGACGAGCCTCCGAGTCGTCGACTTCGGCTTTCTCGCGAACGTCTGCCATGCGTGCGAGAACCAATCTTCTGGCTCTGGGTTTTCTCACGCGAGTTCCTCACGCGGACGGATCGAAGACGGCGAGAGTTTGTCATGCGTGCCTGCTCCGAACCTTCTCCGAACCCTGCTCTGATATTAGGTGAATTCTTTTAGCTGATAGTTGACGACTTATGATTTAAATATTTAAAATTTGGTTGTTTACGAGAGATAATACACATAGAAAAATAGTCGCATATGATTTTGGTTGGTACAGCTGAACACTTTTTATTACAATCTTTCTATTAATCCCGTCTTAAAAAACACATCATTTAAAAGCTAGTAACTGTAGACAGTACAAGCATAAGCCATTCATAAACCCATTCGAACCCACCCATTATTATAGGGTTTTCTTAAACTCTAAATTAATTTTGTGGAAGTTTTTCAGTCAACTCTCTATTTCTCTGTATTTTTATGGTGCTGCTCATAATTATATATGAGGCTAGAGGATAGGAATCTATTTATAGACTCTACTTCCAAGTGCTACAAAATGACACACTTGTTTTCCGGTACATCGTGAGGCTTCTGAACCATATCACCAACCACGATCAGACGACCAATTTTATGAGTCTAAAATATATTACTCACTAGCACACATGTAGAGTCATAAGCCATGATCAGATTGTTTATAAGATCAATTCCAATTTGATCATATGGGTCAACAGTCTGCAGAGCCGATGCTACAAAGCAAACCCAGTTATTCCAACCTGTGTTGTACCCGGGTTAAACATATACATTCGTATTAAATTCTAGTAGACTTGATCTCAATAAATATGTCTATCATATGTCAACACAGCCGTCCTCGGTACCTTGAGTATTAATTTATCGAATCTCTTGCATAAATAATATGAATAATTTTACATTGAGTAAAACAGACAATAACCATAATAAATATTGAAAGACACATAAAAAATTCCAACGCTGCCCCTGTCCATATTGTCTTCTAAAAGCCACTTTTCTGTAGTAAATAATTTTTCTACAGTACCTAGCTTTCAAACGGATTGTCTTTTTAAGGCGAGATCTACAAATCGATTGTAGTAGACATTATGATGACTTTATTTATATCGTCAAAATCACACGTAACTATCTCTCCGTATGACTTCTCTAAAATTGTTACTATTTATAAACCAAAATTAAAAATTGTCATCAAAAACCGATATATACATGGCCAATCGGACCACGTCTACATGGGGTACGTATCATCCCTTCATTTGGTGGTATACCGTGCTCCCAATGACCATTCGCCAAGGATGGCCGGGAAACCAATCCTGGAGGACAACGACAGCCTAACAGCCGGTCAGCCACCGAACCCGAACTTTCTTCGAAGAAAATTCCATGGGAGCGGGGCAAAACCTTAATATTAGGGACCCTTTCTCATATTATACCACCTAGAAATAGCACCTATCTTAAAGACAATCCCAGAACAACTTCTTTTCCAACCATCTCTCCTCTCCCACCTCCTCTCCCAACCTCTCCATTGCCATGAAAGTTTCCTTTCAAAGTTCATGAATTAGGCATGATTTTCTTTTTTCGTGGGGAATCAATCATGATTTGTTTGCACAAAATAAAACTGAAAAGGAGGAGAAGAAGAAAGGTACATAATTCCGATCTGCATACTGAATGTTACAACCGAACGAGCAATTGAGAAAACCCTCCGATTAACCCCAACGTGAGAGGCCAAAATGGTGAAGAGATAATCGTGTGCGTTGTGCAAGCTTCTCGTTTCGTTCCAAGAAAATCCATCGGGTTTCTTCTCCTGTCCTTGGTCACCAGCGGCGGCCGAGTGAAGATGTCACATGAGCCGAGCTAGCCTTGCGCTTGCCAAGGAACCATTGCACCGATGGAGAAATTACAGTCGCTGCCCGCTCCCACACCCCGACGTCGTCCTCGCTTGCATCGAGCCCCGGACAGGCAACAGGCGTAAAGGAATTGCCGGTGATATGGAGTTCGGGACAGTGGCGGAATCAAAATGAAAATGGAGAGTAGGCTCTCAAAAACTAAAAGGACTAAGCTAAATTAATGTAAATATATTATTTTTACTCCTAAGCAATCTAAATTAATACATGAATAGAAGAGAAGTAAAGTAAAAAAAATACAACTACTACTGACCATTGACAATATCAGTTAATATCTCCTTGTACCAGAGAAACAGACCAGGATCTATCTTAATATCAATGTCAAAAAAGTTAAAATAAGTAATATGTTTACTCGCCAACTTCTCCGCTTGCTTAGATGCCACAAGATCTACTAACTTAATGCATCAAGTGCTACATGCTCACAGCCCATACCAAATGGTATGCTATGACATCATCTTAGTTTGTGCTAATCAATCATCCACTGAATCAAACTTTAGTAAATTACTTTACTACTTAACTACTGAAATAAGAGTGCTTTCAAAAAACTAGAATTCGAGAAACCTACGTGAGAAAAGGCGTAGGAATCGAGGCACTAACCTCAGTGCCGTATGGGGAAGGGTGGGGCCGTGGGTTGCGAAGGCAGGTGAGACTTTGCAAAAAGGATAGCTTGTTTCTCTCTAGGATTTTAACCACTGATAGTACAATTAACTGAAGCCTGTCACCAAAAAGAATTGGCCAATGCATTTTCAGCTATACAAGCAAATCGCTAGTAGCTAAAACTATAAATCTACAGCTTTTCAGACTGATGTATTTTTCATAAAAAAATACTGACGTTTTTTTCATCCAACCACAACAATATTCATAGGCAAAAGGTTCACATCTGTTTCCCCCACAATACTACATTTGCACTAATAGGAAAAGAACAAAGTTCATCAGGATCATTTTTATAATAAATCACCGCTACAAATTGTTTCACTGCAGTTATTCAAGTGAGAATTAGGAGTGCAGATTTCCAAGAATTATATCCACGCTGGAGAAAGGATCAAACATGTCGCTTGATTAATTACCTGATTAGACTGCCTTGATTAATTATCTGGAGAAAAGATCGGCTCTGCTTGTTGCTTTGAGTCAATCTGATGTGACGCTGCTTCGTGTTGACCGACGGGTGGTGCAATTCGTCGATCCGTGCGCCGAGGACGGGGGACTTGGGCTGCTCGTCTAGCCTGTAGCTTATAGGTTTCTATTGTACCTAGTTTATTTTACATTATAATTAATAATAATCTATTTGGTATAATTAAGTTTAAAAAAAATTAAAAATAGAAAAAACATGTTAATTTATCTCGTATAATGTAAACGAATATGGAAAAAAGAATCAACAAAAAAATTTCAAAAAAGTCTAAAAATCAGGAAAAAATTTAAAAATAATAAAAAATAAGCTGAAAGCCAATAACTGAAACCCAAACCAGTAGGACCAAAAAGTCTCGGCGTTGAAGGAAAAATCCAACACAAAGCAATCACTGGATTAAGCGACATTAATAGCTCGGAGAATCCACGCTCACAGCCGAGGCAACCTCTACTCTGATGGATTTCTTTCCGCGCGATGGACACCGACATCTTTCGATGCGACGTCCACGAGCAATACGAGCCTCCGAGTCGTCGACTTTGGCTTCCTCGCGAACGTCTGCCATGCGTGCGAGAACCATTCTTCTGGCTCTGGGTTTTCTCACGCGAGTTCCTCACGCGGACGGATCGAAGACGGCGAGAGTTTTTCAAGCGCGCCTGCTCCGAACCTTCTCCGAACCCTGCTCTGATATTGGGTGGATTCTTTTAGACTGATGGTTGATGACCTATGATTTAAATATTTAAATTCTGGTTGTTTATGAGAGGTAGTATACACACAAAATAGTCGCATATGATTTTGGCCGATACAGCTGAACTCAATATATTTTTTACTACAATCTTTTTATTAATCCCGTCTTAAAAAATACACCATTTAAAAGTTAGTTATTGTAGACAGTACAAGCATAAACCATTTATAAACCCATTCGAACCTGCTCATTATTGTTGGGTTTTCTTAAACTCTAAATTAATTTTGTGGAGGTTTTTCAGTCAACTCTCTATTTCTCTGTATTTTTTATGGTGCCGCTCATAATTGCATATGAGGCTAGAGGGTAGGAACCTATTTATAGATTCTACTTTCAGATTTACAAAACGACACACTTGTTTTCCAGTACACCGTGAGAGTCCTGAACCATATCGCCAAACACAACAGACCAGTTTTATGAGTCTAAAATATATTATTCACTAGCACACATGTGGAGTCATACGCCATAATCAAATGTTTACGAGATCAATTCCAAGTTGATCATGTAGGTAACAGTTTGCAGAGCCAATGCTGCAAAGCAAATCCAGCTATTCCAACTTGTGTTGTACTCGGGTTAAACATATACATTAGTATTAAATTCCAGTAGACTTAATTTCATAAATATATCTATCATATTTCAACATAGCCGTCCTCGGTACCTTGAGTATTAATTCATCGAGTTAAATTTTGCATGAAAATATTCTCTATCTCTTGCATAAATAATATAAATAATTCTACATTAAGTAAAACAGACAATAACCACAATAAATATTAAAAGACACATAAAAAATCCCAACACTACCCCTGTTCGTACTGTCTTCTAAAAGCCGTTTTTCTATAGTAAATAATTTTTCTATAGTACCTGGTTTTTAAATGGATTGTCTTTTTAAGACGATGTCTACTAATCGATTGTAGTAGACACTATAGTGACTTCATTTATATCGTCAAAATCGTACGTAAGTGTCTCTCTCTGTATGACTTCTCTAAAACTATTACTATTTATAAATCAAAATCAAAACTTATAAAAAAAACTGATATAAACAGGCCGAATCGGACCACGTCTACATGGGATACGTATCATCCCTTCATTGGGTGGTATACCGTGCTCCCAATGACCATTCGCCAAGGATGGCCGGGAAACCAATCCTGGAGGACAACGACAGCCTCACAGCCGGTCAGCCACCGAACCCGAACTTTCTTCGAAGAAAATTCCATGGGAGCGGGGCAAAACCATAATATTAGAGACCCTTTCTCATAGTATACCACCTAGAAATAGCACCCATCTTTAGACAATCCCAGAACAACTTCTTTTCCAACCATCTCTCCTCTCCCAACCTCCCCATCGCCGTGAAAGTTTCCTTTCAAAGTTCATGAATTAGGCATGATTTTCTTTTTGCGTGGGGAATCAATCATGATTTGTTTGCACAAAATAAAACTGAAAAGGAGGAGAAGAAGAAAGGCACATAATTCCGATCTGCATACTGAATGTTACAACCGAACGAGTAATTGAGAAAACCCTTCGATTAACCCCAACGTGAGAGGCCAAAATGGTGAAGAGATAATCGTGTGCGTTGTGCAAGCTTCTCGTTTCGTTCCAAGAAAATCCATCGGGTTTCTTCTCCTGTTCTATCCTTGGTCACCAGCGGCGGCCGAGTGAAGATGTCACATGAGCCGAGCTAGCCTTGTGCTTGCCAAGGAACCATTGCACCGAGCCACCGATGGAGAAATTACAGTCGCTGCCCGCTCCCATACCCCGACGTCGTCCTCGCTTGCATGGAGCCCCGGATAGGCAACATGCGTGAAGGAATTGCCGGTGATATGGAGTTCGGGACTACAAAACCAAGATAAAAATGAAGAGTGGGTTCAAAACCTAAAATCACTAAGCTAAATTGATGTAAATATACTATTTTACTTCTAAGCAATCTAAACAAAGTAAAAAAAGAAAAAAAAATACAACTACTACTGACCATTGACAATATCAGTTAATATCTACTTGTACCAGAGAAACAGACCAGGATCTATCTTAATATCAATGTCAAAAAAGTTGAAATAAGTAACATGTTTACTCACCAACTTCTCCACTTGCTTAGATGCCACAAAATCTACTAACTTAATGCATCAAGTGCTATATGCTCACAGCCCATAGCCCCCATACCAAATGGTATGCTATGACATCATCTTAGTTTGTGCTAATCAATCATCCACTGAATCAAACTTTAGTAAATTACTTTACTACTTAACTACTGAAATAAGAGTGCTTTCAAAAAACTAGAATTCGGGAAACCTACGTGAGAAAAGGTGTAGGAATCGAGGCACTAACCTCAGTGCCGTATGGGGAAGGGTGGGGCCGTGGGTTGCGAAGGCAGGTGAGACTTTGCAAAAGGATAGCTTGTTTCTCTCTAGGATTTTAACCACTGATAGTACAATTATTGGCCAATACATTTTCAGCCATACAAGCAAATCGCTAGTAGCTAAAACTATAAATCTACAGCTTTTCAGACTGATGTATTTTGTTGTTATGCGAGGGTATTACGGTAATTTTCTTATTGGAAAAAAAGAAAAAAGAAAGAGAGAGGGTGACAAGTGGGCCCCACCTGTCAGTGGGCCGCTGAGACGATAAGGGGAGGAAACTTCATCTCCTCCTGTGACTGGTCGGAGGCCCGGCTCCTCGTCTTCTCACCCACGTCTCCGGGCGACCGAGTCTAGCGACGACGGCGTAGGATGCGCCACCGGCTCGGGCGCTGCGGTGCCAGCCGTGGCTGCAGCCCGTCGGCGTCCGTTCTGCTCCCCTATGAGAGACCATGTGGAGGTATCCCCATGTTTGTGATGAGTAATTGACGGTTGTGTTAGAGGGTTTGAGTTTGTTTTGGGTATTCTAGGGTTGAGTACCTTTCATTAATGCTATTGTTGATTATGCTATTTCATGCAGTGCTATGTGACGGTTTGCTTGTCTGTGTGACTGCAGGACTTTGGAGCTAGGTCATGGTGAGGCAAAGAGTACTGGGACTAGGCATAGGAGGTGTTGAAGTCCAGACGGTCGGAGATGCCGAAGATGATCGAGGCTGCTGAGGTGGTTGCGAGTCGGGAGATGAGGAACCGGAACTGGAGCTACCGGTGATGAACATGACGAGCAACGATGAGTGGACCGGGACTAGGCTTAGGGAGAAGTCGGAGGTCCAGACGGTTGGATGTCGATTGTGGTTGTGTGCAACGGAACAGACCAGAACTAGACTCAGGTGGAGTCGAAGGTCCAGTCGGTCGGAGTCGGGTGGACACGACGGGCAGCGGTGAGGTAGACTGGGACTAGACTCAGGTGGAGTCAGAGGTCCAGACGGTCAGGATGCCGGGTGCGATCGTGTGCAGCGAAGCAGACCGGGACTAGACTCAGAGAGGAGTCGAGGTCCAAATGGTCAAGGTACCGGTTGTGGCAGTACATCGTCTACTCGAGAAAGCACAAATAAGGGGCACAGGGTTTATCTGCATAGTCCGTTTAGAACGAGACTACCTTATCTTCTTGACCATCTTTGACGTTCCTAACCTTAGATTTTTAGAGTAAGGGTACGAGAAGTGGATCAAAGTTTTCTTTCTTTTTGAATCAATAGACAGAAGAGGAAAGTATTTGGGGCAATTTGATTGATATTAGCACTCACTCTTGGATTATCATTTTGAATTTGGGGTAAGAGAGCTTCAGAAATAAAAATGGCTAAGGCCGCATATAGATGAGGGGGAATCATCTAAGAAAGATAAGAATGAGCAATATATAACTTATATTTGTGAAAATAGATATTGAAGAAATAACTGTAGTCACGAAACTAACGGCCAGGCTAACTAGGTCACGACCTGTAGTCGATATGCTCTGATACCATCCCTGTCAGACCCAGATTTTACAATCCGGAATCTTCTGTGATTCCACCGCACTATTCCCTAGATTAGTAGATAGTGCTCACAGATTACAGTTCTGAATATCAAAGTACATATCATGCGGAAGCGTAAATATAATAGTAAACTTACTCATGGGCCGATTAGGCCGAAATCAATAAATTGCAGCAGCAGAAGAACAAAGCATACAGGTGGGACCTTCAAGACATGTCCACAGGCAGCCAACTGGAGGTTCGCGACCTAGCCCTTGACATCTTCATCTTCTTTGCCAGCTTGTCCAAATTTTTTTGCTGAGGCGAGGTGATTTGATTCCTGATTCTGAATTTTGTCGCAAAAGCGAGTGTGAGCACTCCAACCCCGTGCTCCACGAGCCAATACACAGAATGCAAATAAATAGTATGCATGGCTTAACAAAGGAGAGGCTCGGGTTATTTTATTTGCCAAAAATCGCTTTAGTGGCATTGTTATTATTTAATCACAGTGTTATTGTTGCCACCTGAAACTCCACACGGCGATCGCCATAATTGACTTAATCCACCAAAGACACACTTACTTTACTGATTGCTGTCTAAGACTCCAAACAGCTAGGATCATTAATCATTTTGAAACCACCAATATCCTCTGTGTTCTAAATTCCTAATAATCCAATCTTGAAATTTCTATTCATCAACTCTTCATCTCTAAATTCCATTGATTAACTAACACCATTGATGTTAAATCCACCGAAATCATTCATATTCAATCCTTTTTGTTATTGATCCAAAACCATAATTCATTCTTCTAATAATCAATCTCATTTTCCATTATCTATCACTAACGAATCCACTAGTATACCTCAACCAAATACATTAATGATCAAATCTACGACTCACTAGTATACATTCACCGAGAATACACTTTATCAAGATTATAATCCACTAATTGTTATGAATCCTCTAATCTTCTCAGAAATTCAATTCATCCCTCTAGTAATTGATCAACTCCTATTAATTCCCATTATCTCCAATATCTTCCAAGAATTTATATTAATCATTAGTGTAGTAATCTAGCAATTTACCTTTGCACTCCCTAATTCTCCAAAATCGATTCACTATTATATATCCACCAAGAATTTCTCTAATCAATAATTATACTCCAATACTTGTATTATTTCTCCAAACTCCTGAAAATTCAATTAGATCATTTATCTAGCATATCTATTCAGCTGGACCCCACTAATTTATTTCTCCCAGAACCCACACTAGCATTTCCTTTTCATGATCGACCTGAATCCACCAATACCTTTATGTGCATACTAAAAACATCCATCTCCTTTACTCACAACCCTGTTTATTCCACCCATATTTTAGTTTGTAAGATTAGTAATGCCACTATTTGAAATACAATACATAAAATTTCCTGAGACCTAGCAGTTTTGGAACAAATCATAATGTTCAAGGAATACTAACATGATTTTCCATACATATGGCATCACACCATATTCCTAATATCACCATATAACATTTTTCAGCGTTATAGCCGCTTAACTTACCACTAGGACGACACCCAGGACAATTCAAATCAGGGTTTTACACTGCCCTCCACTTTTTCCATTCCCACCCACAAAGTTGTTTTGAAACAAAACTATATCTGGTTAAGTTCCCATGTCCGCCCATGACCGTGGGCACAGCTATTCGAATAGTTTTTGACTCTGCAGAGTTTGTACACTTTCACCACAAAGACGATCAATTCATTGCCCCACACTATTCCTTAGAAGTGTGGTTGAGCAGACCATCACAGTGACTTTTCAAAGTATCTAGCCCTTTATGTCATCTCACCTTATGGGTAGCCGCCCACTTGCGGTGGGTCCCATCTGTGCGTGGGATGTTTCCCACAGCCACTAACGCAGCTCGGGCTCCTACTTCCCGCAACGTTAGGACAGCTGGAAAACTTCACCCTCCACTGGTGTCCCTTCAGGCCCCCTTGCCATAGTGTAGCCCCATCAATCCACTACCAATGAGATGAGTCCGGGGTTTCGATAAATTTACTTAGCCAAGTTGTATTTTACAGACTTGTGGTTGCACTGTTTTACATAGGAGGTCATGACAAGATTCAGTCCTTAGTGGTATCTGGGCGGTCTACCACTAACCATTTTGTGCTTCCACTGCACCACACGTACACACCCTCGAACCATCCGCCCAGATATTTAAGCAAGTTGAGGTTTTTGGGAACATAAAATAATCATACCAACATATACCAGTCATTACCATCATGATTGCCCAACCAAATTTTCTAATGATTAAAATGAAAATGATATTTTGAGGCATTTCAGCGCCCCGAATATCTATGCAGTACTAAGCATGGCATATAATTAGGGACTTATTTTTGAAATGTTACTATTATAATTTTGCTAGGGCGACAGGGTTCACACGTTCAAATATTTCAAAGGAGGGGTAATATTATCCAAGGTAAACAATGGGCACATAACTAGAATATTAAATTAAACATGTATTTGCATATAAAATAACAGCATGCAAATTGATAATTTAAAACAAAGTAATTTGCAGAAAATGTAGGTTCAACATGATCAAAGTATTGACTCGCCTGGCACGGTTTACTGCGGTCTTGAGCTCACACAATGCTTTCTTGAGCTTCTAGTCTCTATCTTCACTTCGAGCTTGATCTTGCTGGATCCACTGAATCTTCACGACTCCCAATTTCTAATTACGCGACAAACGACTGAATCTAAATAAAAGCAATAACTCAAAAGATCCAAATAAATCCGAATAAACCCAATTTACTTTTATTATGAGTTAACGGGTGACTCAACTGATTTGAGGCAAGACTGGTAGAATACGATAACTTGATCTTTTTACTAATAACCTTTTTTTATTATTTTGTATTTATCAAGGAAGTTCCATGAGTCGGGTTAGACCTATAATTGGTGTGTGAGTTTACTGAGCATTATTTTGTTGAGTGTGATCGTTCCGGGCCTATATGTTTACATTATAGGCAAAGGTAAACTTTTATTGCATGTGGATATTTAACCAGGGTCATTATATTTTATTCATGCCTTCATTTGATAATTTGACCTCATTTAACTATTTAGTCTATATTAATTATTCGTATAACAGGTAATTAGATATTAAATATTAAGTAACCTTATTTTATTTCCAAATTAAATTTACTATATTCCCTATATTATTCTAAATTGTCCATAATTTTCACCAAAAATTCCTATGAGCTCTAAAAATCATGATTCCAGTTCTATTGGATAGATCTTGAATTTATACTAATTTATAAATTTGTCTCACTCAATTTGGAGTTAAAATGAATAAGTTATGCTCTTTTAAAGTTCTGAGTCTAGTGAAATAATGGAAAATCCTGACATGTGGGGCCCACGGGTTATTTTTAATTTATTCACATTATTTTTATTTCTATGCACAGTGTCTATGACAGGTGGGGCCCACTTGTTTTTACTGTTTGTTTTATTTCTACCTCAGGCTGCCACTGACATGCGGGCCCTGCTGTCAGTGGGCTGCTCGGGCTGCAGCCGCTGGTAGGTGGGGCCTACCTGTCAGCCCGAGAGAAAATAAAGAAAACTCAACCTGGCGCTGCGGAGCCGGAGGCTCGAACGCGCGCGGCCGGGGAGTCTAAGGAGAGAAGGAGTGAGCGGTGCTAGCCAGGTGAGTCGGGGAGTTTATCTTACCTCTATAGGGCAATAAATTCCTTTGAGGTGGGTCGGCAGCCGGGTCAGGCAGAGGAGTCGGGGGCGACGGTGGCCGGCGGCAAGGGGCTGTCGGGGAGGTCCGACGGAGAGGCGAAACGCGTTCCTCGAGCTACGGTGAAGACAATGACGCAGTCGCCAGGGACCGAGGAGGTCCGGAGATGGGTCGGCGTCGTGCGGCGGCGGCGGCTCGGGGAAGCTCTTGGTGACGACGGAGTACGTGCGTCGGGAGGCTCGGGCGAGGCTGGGGGTGGCTTCGCGGCGCTCTGGAGGTGGTCCTGGCGCAGGGAATTGGTGGCTAACGATGGGAATTAACGGGGGGGCTCCGTCGCCGGAGTTGGCGAAGTAGGCGGATGGCCGGTGACTACGGGGCACGCGGGGCTCAATTACCTGCTGGTGAACGAAGAGCGAAGCTTGTGGAGCACAATGGGAGGCGCAACGCCTTTTATAGAGGGCCGAGTGGAGCGGGCGATGGACGAGCGGCAACGGGCGGCTGTGTGGTCATGTCGGAGCGGCGGAGCAGGCAGGGTAGCGGGATTCCGGGGCTGCGTGTGACTGCTCGGGCAGGTCTCGCGCCGCGCACGCGAGTTGACCGGTCGACAGCGGTGAAGCGGGGCGCATGAGCGCCACGGGGACGGAAAGCTCTGCGCGCGGCAAAGGGAAGAACGAGGAGGAGGCAGAAAGAGCCAGGCGAGAGGAGGGCCACCAGCAGAGAGAGGAGGCGCGGGGTAGAGACGGGCCCGCGTGGCAGAGGCGGAGCGAGGGAGCAGGCTGGGTCGGTGCGCGCGCACGGGGAGAGGCTGGGCCGGGGTGACGGCCGGCCCGACTCGTTTGATTTTTCTTTTTCTTTTTATTTTTTTTCCTTTTCTTTTGTTTTTGGCTCATACATTTGGGTGCATATTTTATTCATAATCTGCCCCTTTTCTTCTTACTAATCAAATGGTTGGTGCCCCATTTAATTATGCATACATTTATATTTGTATATATACACATATATATCCATTTATGTTGACATTTTAATTATTTGTTTCCTTGTTATTCTTGCCATTATTTTCAAGGATGGGGTCTTATGTTTGAACCAAATTTTCTCCCTTCCTTTTATGGATCATCTTTTCTGATTCTCATTTTAATTTTAAATTTTCTATTATTTAAATATGTTTGCTTCTTCCGGATCCTTTTAACTATTTGGAACCTTCACCAATTTTTTCAGAAAATCCCATAAACTCCAAATTTAAATGAAGCACCTTGTAAAAACAATTCCAACAACTTTATATTTTCAAACTCAAATTTTCAGGATGTTACACAATTCTTGATTTGCTATTTGTGGGTGAGAGCTCTACTATTTGAGAAGCAAGGAAGTGAGCTGAGAGCTGTAGTACTGATGTGTGTTCTCAGTGTATGCGTGTGCTAGAGCCTGAGAGAGTGTGAGGCTCATGTGTGTGTTCTTCCTGTATCCAATTGCGTATGGGGCTGTAGTGTGTGGTTGTAGAACACCTCATGTAATCATTCCTCTTTTATGAAGCATTCATGGTTCTGAATCATTTTCTTGTGCCTTCTGTGTTTTGCCTTGGTTTCCTTGTTATTCCCAGTTCTTGTGTTCTAGAGATGAATTCTTGGTTGTTTAGTTGCAAAATGGATTGCACTGTGATGGGAATATGTCTCTAGACCATTTGGTCAGTTAGTTTCCAAGAGCAAAATGATTAAATCAAAGAATCTCTCTTTTCATTCTCTTGTGTTTCATTTCCTCTGCTCCCTGAGTTCTAGGGTTTGAAGCTAGAGCATGGATGGTTTCCTGGAGACTCAGTGGAATGTTTGCTCTAAGGCTATGATTTCTAATTGTGAGACCTCCTCTAGCTGAAATACAAAGGTTCATGGTCAATAGACATGAGAATGTCTAGACATTCAGCTTTTGGTCTCATATCTCAGGCTATTCTTCAGATTCTAGCTAAAATCTTGATTCCTTGCTCTTTTGATGAAATCTTTTGATTCTTGTGGTCTCTTTGCTGTTTAGAGTGTAGTGCAGTTCATTTGATCCAAGAAGAGCCGCAAAACTTTTGGCAATTTCCCTGTGAACTGCATTTTTAGTAAATACTGTGCAGTGCAGAGTTTCAGTCTCAGCCGCCTGCTCTGTTTACAGGCCACCGGTCAGACCGTTAGGGTTTGCCCTGGTCAGATCGATCGGTGGCTGGCGGTCAGACCGGCCAGTACATGGCGGTCAGACCGGCGGCAGCCTAGCAGTCTGACCGGCCCTCTCATGGTGGTCAGACTGGCGGCTTAGGAGCGGTCAGACCGGCGGCTTAGGAGCGGTCAGATCGGCTAGGTCATTGCAGTCTGACCGGCCCCTTGCAGTCTGCACTATTTTCTGCTGTTTCTCTTCAGTGCCTTGTTTTTTTCATTTCTTTCTCGTGTCTGGTCAGCATGAACTTCCATAGAGCATGACTCATATTCTTCATAGCATTTGTAGCTATTGGAGATAAGAGACGCATGTGGATACTTGGTGGCGATTTTTGAAGGCACCATTAACCCCCCCCCCCCTCTGTTGTCGTTTCTGTTTCTACAATTGGTATCAGAGCCAGTTAGCTCTTCTCTATAGATCTGAACCGGTCTGTGAGCCATGGCAACGGACAAGTATTCCACCAAACCCTCGATCTTCGATGGGATTGACTATCCCTTTTGGAAGAGTCGGATGGAGACCTACATTCAGGCTTAGAGCTATGCTATCTGGCGCAAGGTCAAAACTCGCTTTGTTGTTCCTGCCGATGAGAACATCAATATGGCAAACATGCCCAATGTTGAGGCGAATGCTAAGGCAAGGAACATCATCATCTAAGGTTTGAGCCGAAATGAGTTTGATCGCATTTCTCATCTTTCGTCAACTTTTGACATTTGGGAGACCCTCGATGCTTACCATGAGGGCACCACCCAAATTAAGACGGTACGGCAGGACCAGTTCAAGCGAGATTACAACAAGTTTGTAATGCTCACTGGAGAGTCCCTGGATGAGTGCTTTGTGAGGTTCCACAAGATCTTGAGCAACCTCCGAGCGGTCGGTCTCACATACCCTGACTCAAGCAACGCTCGACAGATGCTTGCAGCCTTGCATTTGCGAGTTTGGGAGATGAAAGTGGCCACCATCAAGGACACGACGGATCTTTCGACCTTGACTCTTGATGCGTTGTACTCACGCCTCATGACTCACGAGATTGACATTGTCTCTCGCAAGTCGAAGTCTCAGCCGATGGCTTTGGTCACTGATCCCAGTCCTGCTACTGGATCTTCTGCTGACACCGTTTCTGGTTTCTCTCTTGCTGCTTTGTGTAAAATTGATGATGATCATTTAGAGCAACTGCCAGAAAACCAACTAGCCCTCTTAGCCAAAAAATTTTCTCATGCATACAAGAGGGTTAGGGAAAGAAAGAGAGGAGGTCGTGTGATTTGCTTTGAGTGTGGTGGCCCCAACCACATTCGAGCAAACTGCCCCAAGCTGGAGGGCAAGAACAACTACGGCAGTTCGAGCAAGAATGACTACACCAACAAGAACCGCAACAAGAAGCCCCAAGGCAAAGAGAAGAAGTTTCGCAACCTTGGCAAAGCCAAGAAGCTCTTTCACCGCGTCCTCACCGCCTTCGACGACCTCGACCTCAGCGAGGGGAGGGGTGGAGTGACAACGATGGGAAGGATGATCAAGAACCCAAGGATGGCGACGACTTCACCGGCATGTGCTTCATGGCCCTTGAGGGCGACATCAGCGACAGCGAGCTCTACTCTGACTCCGATGAGGTATATCCCTCCTATGACCAGCTCAATGATGCTTTTCTTAAGTTAGGAAGATTTCATGCTAGATCTAGAGCTAGGTGTAACGAGTTGGAGAAGGAAGTAGAGAGATTGTCATGTGAGCTTACTTCACTTATATCTGCTCCCTCCCGTGACGAATGTGATGCATGCTCCTCTTTGCTTGGTGATATGGAGAAATTAAGGACTTCTTATGATAGTTTGTCTTCTAAGTTTGACATGGTTAAGGTGGAGAATGTTAGTCTGCTTGCTGAACTAGAGATAAGTAGGGTAGCCGCTCTTTCATCTACTATTATTGAGACTACTTCTTACACCTCATGTGACGATAAGGACAATGCTTTTAAAGGTCTTTATACCATGCTTCTCGATCTGCCTGAGACATGTAAAAATTGCAATAACTTGAAAATGAACCTAAAGAAGGCAGATCATAAAACTGCTGAATTACATGCTTCTTTGCTTGAGCCTATTGCTTCATGTATGAACTATCCTAAATTAACTGCTGAACTTGAATCTGTCTCAAAACAGTTTCAAGAAATGGTTGATTACATTAAGAAAATGGCTCAGTATACTTCTAAGGACCTTGTTAGCACACCATGTAATAACTGCGAAAAACTAAAATTTGAGTTGATTGCTTTGGATGACAAATGTGTGAAGCTAACTAAGGACCTTCTAGAGAAGTCACCATCTGCTTGTGATGTGTGTGCTGTTGTGGGGAAGAAGCCTGAGGGTATGGTAGAGACGCTTAGCGACGAGAACCAAATGGCTAGCAGTAGGACTGTCCCTCTTGAGGCGGCTGTGCGTGCACATGCCATTCGTTCTTCTGCTGTTGGTTCTTCATCTACTGCCTTACCTTCTGCTGTCTCTTCTTCTCCTTGCTCTTCTTGCACCTCTCTCTTTCAGGAGTGTCAGTATCTTATGAACACTCTTGAGAGATTTGTTGGATGCAAGAATAAGCTAAATCTTATTCTAGATCAGTCTAAGATTTGCAAATTCAATTAAGGTCTAGGATATGATTTTCTTGAGGATGTTAAGAAGCATCCACCTGCTGTTCTTAGACACATAGCTGCAGGTGTGATCGAGGTCAAGCCCCAAACTAAAAAGGTTGAGTTCAAATATGCTGGCTTTGTCCAAGAGATATCTGATAGTAAGGTGGTAACACCTGTTGCTTCGACCTCTCAGAAGGTGAAGCCCCATCATGCTACTTCTACCTCTCAGAAGCTGAAGTATCATTGTACCTTCTGTCAGAGGGATGGACATTTGATTGAGAGATGCTTCAAGCGTGCCAAGATCACGCGTAGAGATCGTGTTCAGGCTCTTAGACGTATTCAGGGTCAGCCCCAGACCTTGAGTGCACCTAAGACCAACATCGAGGACTTGACTTTTCTAGTTTTTCTAATTTTCATCCTCGATTTGCCTCTGGTCGTTATATCCGCCGTTCTGAGGGTAGGTCTCGTTTTTCCCATCGAGATGGTTACCCGCGGTGAGATCAGCATGTTGTTGGTACCTTGACTCGCTCCTTCATAGCAGTCAAGCCCAACAACAGCTTCAGGTCTACACATAGACCTTCTGACTCTTTGAGCGACAGAGAGCGTAAGGTAATTAGAGGTCAGTCGTGTGTGACTACTTCTTCTGCTCGTCGTGTGACTCAGTATTGGGTGCCAAAATCTCTTCTGATTTATCCTAGTACTGAGCCATCCCTCTCTTGTTGACTCAGGTTCGCCGGGCAGGGAAGGGAGAGGTTTGGCTCGTGGACTCCGGTTGTTCTCGACATATAACCGGAGACTCTCATTAGTTCTCTTCCCTAGCCCGTGCTCCAGGTGATGAGACTATCATCTTCAGAGATACTTCGTCTGGGCGCGTCATCGCGAAAGATACTGTGCGCGTTAACGATCCTTAGTGAGTAAGCTGCAGTACAATTTGCTTTCGGTTTCTCAGCTTATCGATGACAGTTTCGAGGTAAGCTTTAAGAAAAATGCTTGCAAAATTCTTGATTCTTCGGGGAGTCTGGTTTGCGGGATATCTATATATGGGAGGATCTTTCGTGCTGATTTTGTTGAGTCTTCTGGTGATCCTCTCAGGTGTTTAGTTGTTTCTGAGTCCCGTGACCTCACTTTCTGGCATAGGAGACTTGGTCATATTGGATTTGACCATTTGACTCGAGTTAGTAGCCACGATCTCATTCGTGGTCTGCCTAAACTCAAGATGGTCAAAGATCTAGTTTGTGCTCCTTGCCAGCACAGCAAGATGGTTGCCGATTCTCATCCTCCGGTCATAGTAACTATGACCGATGCACCAGGACAGCTGCTCCATATAGACACAGTTGGACCAGCAAGAGTGCAGTCAGCAGGAGGGAAGTGGTATGTTCTTGTCATGGTCGATGACTTCTCGAGGTACTCTTGGGTGTTTTTCTTAGCCTTGAAGGGTGAGACATTTACCCATTTTTGAGGTTTGTTTAGTAGGCTTTCTGTTGAGCTCCCGGGTGCCTTACGAGCGATTCGCAGTGACAATGACACGGAGTTCAAGAATTCCTACTTTGAGAGATTTTGCGATGAGACATGTGTAGAGCACCAGTTCTCTTCTCCAATGTCCCCCAGCAAAATGGCGTTGTGGAGAGGAAGAACCGTACTATGATCGAGATGGCCAGGACAATGCTCGATGAGTACTCTACACCGAGGAAGTTTTGGGCTAAGGCTATAGCCATCGCGTGCCATATTTCCAACAGAGTTTTTTCTGAGGGTACACTTGCATCACACCTCTTATGAGTTGAGATATGGGCGAAAGCCTAGTGTATCTCATTTTTGTGTGTTTAGTTGCAAGTGTTTTATTCTGAAGTCTGAAAACCTAGATAAGTTTGAGTCACGATTTTATGATGGTATCTTTCTAGGTTCCTCGACTTCTTCGCGAGCTTATAGGGTCTGGAACTGCGAGTCTAGTAAAATGGTAGAAACCTGTGAGGTGACATTTGATGAGGCCAGTCCGGGGACTAGGCCTGATATCTCAGGTTCTTTAGAGTAGTCCGAACCTATCTTTGTAGACGATGAGGAGGATGGAGATGAGGGTTGTCTACCCGATCCAGTTCCTCCTCCCCTTAAGGTGCCTGTTTCTTCCACTGTACCTCGAGGAGATCAGCCCATGCCTTCTGCATCTTTTGGAGTTAGTGGCTATGTTCCTGCCTCATCAGCTTACGAGGTAGAGGCCATTTCTTCATCTCATCCAGGACCTCCCCGAAATATGAAGAAAGACCATTCTTCAGAGCAGATGATTGGAGATCTCTTTGAGCGCGTCACACGCTCAAAGTCTGGCATGTCTCATTTCTGTCCCCACTCTGCCTTCATTGCTACATTGAGCCCAAGGATGTTAGTCATGCTCTTTCTAATGAATATTGGATCAATGCCATGCATGAGGAGTAGGAAAACTTTGAGAGAAATAAGATCCGGTTGCTTGTTGAGCCCCTAGAGGTCACAATGTCATAGGTACCAAGTGGGTGTTCAAAAACAAGCAGAGTGAGGATGGAGTAGTCATTCGAAACAAGGCTAGACTGGTAGCTCAGGGTTTCTCCCAGGTTGAGAGTCTAGATTTTGAGGAGACCTTTGCCCCTATAGCTAGGATAGAGGCCATTACAATCTTATTTGCTTTCGTAGCTTCTAAGGGCTTCAAGCTTTACCAGATGGATATCAAGAGTGCCTTCCTCAATGGGTTATTGAGGAAGAGGTCTATATTAGACAGCCTCGAGATTTCCAAAACCCCAAATACCCAAACCATGTCTACAAGTTTTCCAAAGCCTTGTATGGACTTAAGCAGGCCCCTAGAGCTTGGTATGAGAGGCTTAAGTCCTATTTGTTGAGTCATGGGTTTGAGATGGGTAAGGTAGACAAGACCTTGTTCATTCGAAGGCATGGCAATGACCTTCGACTCGTCTAGATTTATATGGATGATATCATCTTTGACGGCTCTTCTCATGCTCTTGTTTCCCAGTTCTCGGATATCATGAGCACCGAGTTTGAGATGAGCATGATGGGCGAGTTGACCTTCTTTCTTGGCTTCCAGATCAAGCAGACTCGGGAGGGTACTTTCTTGCATCAGGGCAAGTACACTCGTAACCTCCTGAGACATTTTGACATGAGTGATGGCAAGTCAGTGTCAACCCCGATGGCATCATCAGCTTCACTTGACCTAGATGAGGATGACGAGCCAGTTGATTAAAAAGAGTACAGAAGCATGATTGGCTCTCTCTTGTACCTCATTGCCTCGAGACCGGACATACACTTATCTGTGTGTCTATGTGCTCAGTTTCAGGCTTCTCCTCATGTATCTCACCGCCAGGCGGTGAAACGCATCCTTTGGTACCTTCGAGCTACCATTGACTATGGTATCTGATATTCTTCCTCTTCCTGTCTTTCCCTTAGAGCCTATTCCGACGCAGACTTTGCTGGCTGTAGGATACATAGGAAGAGCACTTCTGGCATCTGCCAATTCATTGGCACTTCTCTTGTCTCTTGGTCTTCTAGGAAGCAGTCTGATGCTACACAGTCCACCGCAGAGGCCGAGTACGTTGCTACTGCTAGATGCTGCAGCCAAGTACTTTGGATGGCTTCAACCTTGCGGGACTTTGGGTTGGTTATAGACAGTGTTCCACTCTTTTGTGATAACACTTCTGCTATTAGCATTGCTAAGAACCCAGTGCAGCACTCCCGGACCAAGCACATTGATATTAGATATCACTTCCTTAGAGACCATGTGAAGAAGGGTGATACAGTGCTCCAGTTTGTGGAGAGTGACCACCAGTTGGCGGATATCTTTACCAATGGATAGCTCTAGGTTTCCAGCCTTGCGGGGAGAGCTTGGGGTGGTCTATCCTTATGGACTGTAGTGAGGGGAAGTTTTGTGCTTTACTATTTTATTCTATTTATTATGCTCCTGTTCTCATTTTGTTGCATTGCATTTGGGTGCATTGGGTTAGTCCTCCTAGTATAGATTAGAGTGTTTCTCTTGTCTAGCTGCTTAGACTTCTTCCTCTCATCTTGTGGTTTTAGGATGCTGCTTATTAGCCATTTCTCTTCTCACTAGGTTGAGCTCACTCATTTCTTATAGGTTCTAGCAAGGGTTGGGTCACCCTTGGATAGACAGGGAACGTGTTTGCTCCTTAGTGTGTTAGAAGAGCAGCTGATAGTCCTAGTGTCATATGGGGTAGATGAGAGTCAGTCTGAGCCATAGTATCCTCTATATCTTGTCTATGCTTTAAGGATTGCCTTTTCTGCTTTCTTTGCCAGCTTCTCGTTTTATAGCTTTGGTTCGGGGGGAGTTCATTTGGGAGCTTCTGGAGCTTAATATTGACATAACTCAACTTGAACTAAAAGTGCACCCCATGTTAAGGGGGGCTGGATTTTCTTGCATTTCAGCATTCTGCATTGTAATATAACTACATGGAGCCTTGACTATTATTCTTATCTGACATGTTTACAATGCTTTACATCTTACCATGATCTGTGCTTAATTGCTAGATTTATCATAACTTTATATGTGTCGTCAAGCCTTTGCCATTGATAAGTTGATTAAACATGCACAACTTGAATTAAGACATGTCATATTAGCTCTTGAGACTAGCCTGTCTTTAGTTATCCTTTTATAATTCATGCCATGTCAAATAGGCTGAGTTGAGTCTTAAATCTTTATTGAGCGTTAGACTGAGCTATGTTAGTTCCTTATAACTTCTTGTTCTTGAACTAAATTCAGTAAAAGCAAAATGATCTCTTTTGTGCGAAAGAACTGATCTCACCAATTCTTTCTCATGAGACTGCTTGTCGTTGCACTAGGCATGAACTCAGGGGGAGTTTTGGATGACCAAGATCATCTCCTTAAGCTTCTTGCTTGGAGTGGTCGCATAAGGCTTGAGATCTATCACATGACTAAAATTTTGGTTGAAAACGACCATGAGTTTCAAAGAAAAACATGTCTATTGTGCTAAATTTGCTTAACTACAAAAATACTAAAGTACTTGAACAAATGATTCATTCTTGAACTTGTAGCACTCTAAATTGACTCAATTCTAGCTTCTTGGTTCCACTTAGATTATTGACATATCTTGCATCATCTTTGGATACATTTAGCTAGAATATACTCTTGAATGGCTTCACATGCTCAGAAATTCATCTAATATTCAGATTGTTACTTATGTGACTTGGCTTGATTATGCATATCTTATCATGATTTTAATAGAATCTTATTGGCTTACGGCTTGGTGTAATACTCAAAAGTCAATTTGGATAATCTTCATGGCTCTATTCGCTTAGATTGAATAAAATTCAGCCACACCATGATATATTCTCTCTTTTGCACCTTGATGACTCTATTGCCAAAAGGGGGAGAATATTGGAGAAAAAGCCACTTTTTGGGAGCTTTTGAGGAAAACTTGCTCTTTCTTTTGCTCCTTTGTCGACATGGTCTTGCATCTTTGCTTCTCTTTTAGACCATGTATGACTTTCAAACAAACTCAATTTTACGCTTTTTTTGTGTTTGTCAATATACTCATCAAGGGGAAGATTGAGAGACCATGTAGAGGTATCCTCATGTTTGTGATGAGTAATTGGCGGTTGTGTTAGAGGGTTTGAGTTTGTTTTGGGTATTCTAGGGTTGAGTACCTTTCATTAATGCTATTGTTGATTATGCTGTTTCGTGCGGTGCTATGTGACGGTTTGCTTGTCTGTGTGCTGCAGGACTTTGGAGTTAGGTCATGGTGAGGCGAGGAGTACCGGGACTAGGCACAGGAGGTGTTGAGGTCCAGACGGTCGGAGATACCGAAGATGATCGAGGCTGCTGAGGTGGTTGCAAGTCGGGAGACGAGGAACCGGAGCTGGAGCTACCGGTGAAGAACATAACGGGTAACGATGAGTGGACCGGGACTAGACTTAGGGAGGAGTCAAAGGTCCAGACGGTTGGATGTCGGTTGTGGCCGTGTGCAACGAAATGTCGTGGTCGGATTGCCATGGTCGAAGCTTGACATGGTCGAAATCTATAGTGCTCATCTTACCATGGTTGAAGTCTGACGTGGTCAAAGTCGGATGTGGTCGAAGGCTGCCATGATTGAAATCTACCGTTCGGACCTGCCGATCGGACCATCCATCACAAGGCCGATTGGACGACCGTTCGTGGTCGAAACTAGACATGGTCATTTAGCCATCCTAAAAACTCACACACAAAAGTGCATCGACCAGAACTTCCCAAATGCAAATTCCAATAAAACCATATGTCAATTATTTATAATCAACAACATACACGACCATCACATGGTCTCCCAAAAGCGATTAACAAGATTAAACACTTTAATAAGAGATACTTCACCGAAATCTTATTCCAGACTGCGCATTATTTTTCGCACATGCTATTCACCCTCATACTCAACAGCTAAATATCAGTCGTTGATCCCAATACCAAAAAAATCAAGTTCTTTTATTATCACTAGTCCAATTCTCATATTATTCTACAAAATTTTCCTTTTTCTCGATAGTGGCATTTTGTCTAGCTCTTTCGGTTCGTTTTTGTCTATGATATAATCTATATTTTCAACAGAAAGTAAAAACATTAATTTTCTTTTCTAAATCGTTAAATTTGGGTAATCTATTTTGTAAGAACTAAGTAGTTCAGAAAATACGCTTTTGCTTGCCATTCGAGAAAAAAAAATATTACCTAAAACTGTAGGCTTAATCTCTTAATTAATGATGTCTTGATTAATTAAGCTCCAAAGATAGGCTCTGCATGCGGCGGGAGAAAGAATCAAACATGTCGCTTGATTAATTACCTGATTAGACTGCCTTGATTAATTATCTGGAGAAAAGATCGGTCCTGCTTGTTGCTTTGAATCAATCTGATGTGACGCTGCTTCGTGTTGACCGACGGGTGGTGCTGTGGTGCATTTCGTCGATCCGTGCGCCGAGGACCGAGGACTTGCTGCTCGTCATGCATGTGGTTTATAGTTTTTTATTATAATCAATTTATTTTACACTATAATTGATAATGATTTATTTAATATAATTAAATTTAAAAAATTTAAAAATAGAAAAATATGTTAGCTTATCTCGTATAATACAAAAGAATACGAAAAAAGAATTAGCAAAAAAGCTTTAAAAAATCTAAAAAGTCGAAAAAAGGTAAAATTTAGGAATAGTGAAAAATAAACTGGAAGCCAAAAATCGAAACTGAAACAAGCGGAGCCAAAAAGTCTCGGCGTTGAAGGAAAAATCCAACGCAAAGTAATCACTGGATTAAGCGACATTAATAGCTCGGAGAATCCACGCTCCCAGCCGAGGCAACCTCTTTTTTTTAGATCAAACCTCTACTCCGAGGCAACCTCTACTCCGATGGATTTCTTTCCGCGCGATGGACATCGACATCTTTCGATGCGACGTCCACGAGCAATACGAGCCTCCGAGTCGTCGACTTTGGCCCTGTTTGGAACCGCGATCTGCAATCGTGGGGTGCGGTATTCTATTCGTGGCTCCGTGGTCGCGATACGAGGAATCGGCGGTGTAGTTCATTTTCTGATTTTTCTCCTCACGGGCGGTCGCGAGAATCACGGCCACCGTGAGACGTTTGGTGGGATTTTTTCGATTCTCGCGGTGGGGCGCTAAGGAATCCGATTATAATCGGTTCCAAACAGGGCCTTTGGCTTCCTCGCGAACGTCTGCCATGCGTGCGAGAACCAATCTTCTGGCTCTGGGTTTTCTTACGGGGGTTCCTCACGCGGACGGATCGAAGACGGCGAGAGTTTTTCATGCGTGCCTTGCTCCGAACCTTCTCCGAACCTGCTCTCGTATTGGGTGGATTTTTTTAGATTTTTTATGGTGCCGTCAGTGGCGGAGGACGGGAAAAAAATGAGGTGGGACGGATCGAAAGCAATACTATTCAAGCTATAATACTAATTAGGCCTATCAACAATAATCCAAGTGCAAAGATATTTAATAATGCAAGACATTGAAAAGTACCTCCAAAAATTGAAGAATCACAATAATATATCACCAATTTAACATATAACCTTGTAGAGCATAGTAATGGAAATAATCTGCCAAAGAAAGAGCAAACATAGTTAATATTGTTATGTATAGTGTAGACAACACAAAAGAGACAAATGGAATCAAATGAGAAATACCAATATTAATCTTGTTAATTGCGTCTAGGAGACTTAGGCAATTCAGCTATAAGATCACCTTGCACTGTCTCTTCTTCAATTACCTCTTCCACTTGTACAGAGCCTAACTGTATTTGTTCTTGCAGCTCTTCCACTTGCCCAGCACCAACAGACTCTCCCACCTCCACTTCAACATTTCCACTTTCCCGAGTACTTGGGTTTGTGGCATTTGAACTCCGATTAAAATAGCTCTTCAAATCTAAACACATAAAAGAAAATAGACAAAAAAATTGACCTATGAATTGACACTCCTAATATATTGCAAAATGTAAATTGACAAATGGAAATTGCATATCAATTATCAAATATCAATGACACTCCTAATATATGTCTCACCTCTCTATGATTTTCCCTTTCCCCTTCTATCCATTGCTCAAGCCTCAAATCAAATGCCACAATATATACCGGCCTGCCCTCAAGCCTCAAATCAAATGCCACAAATCCACAAGTCAGCAGAGAGCAGACAAATCCACAAATCCACAAACTCCTAATATATGCTGCCGGCCTGTCCTGCTGTCCACAAATGACAAATCCACAAATCACTGCACAAATCCAGCCAGAGAGCAGAGAGCAGACTGCAGAGTCGCTGCTGCCGCCTCCCGCCGCCCGCCTCCCGCCTCCCGCCGCCCGCCTCCCGCCCGGCGCCCGACCGCCCGGCGCCCGCCTCGGCGCCTCCCCGCCTCCCGAGTCTCCCGCCCGGCGCCCGCCTCCCGAGCTTCTGGAGACTGGAGTTGCTCTCGGTCGCCGTCGCCGATGGAGGACAACACGGCAGTCGGCAGCTGAGGGTGAGACTAGGGTTACTTATTGGGCTGTTGCTATTGGATAGAGGGGTATATGGGGGTCTGTTGCAAAAATTTGAGGTATGGCCCATGCCAGGGCTTGCCCTATCGGGCCCTCCGCCCCTGGGTGCCGCTCACAATTACATATAAGGCTAGAGGGTAAAAACCTATTTATAGACTCTACTTCCAGGTGTTATAAAACGACACACTTGTTTTTCGATACACCATGAGACTCTTGAACCATATCACCAATCACGATCAGACAGACCAGTTTTATGAGTTTAAAATATATTATGCACTAGCACACATGTGGAGTCATGCGCTATGATCAGATTGTTTATGAGATCAATTCCAATTTAATCACGTGGATCAACAGTATGCAGTTATTCCAACCTGTGTTGTACCCGAGTTAAACATATACATTCGTATTAAATTCCAGTAGACTTGATCTCAATAAATATGTATATCATATTTCAACACAGTCGTCCTCGGTACCTTGAGTATTAATTTATCGAGTTAAAATTTGCATGAAAATATTCCCTATCTCTTGCATAAATAATATGAATAATTTTACATTGAGTAAAACAGACAATAACCATAATAAATATTGAAAGACACATAAAAAATCCCAACACTGCCCCCTGTTCGTATTGTCTTCTAAAAGCCACTTTTCTATAGTAAATAATTTTTCTACAGTATCTAGCTTTCAAACGGATTGTCTTTTTAAGGTAAGATCTACTAATCGATTGTAGTAGACACTATGATGACTTCATTTATATCATCAAAATCGCACGTAAATATCTCTCTCCGTACGACTTCTCTAAAACTGTTACTATTTATAAACCAAAATAAAAAATTGTCATCAAAAACCGATATAAACAGGCCGAATCGGACCACGTCTACATGGGATACGTACCATCCCTTCATTGGGTGGTATACCGTGCTCCCAATGACCATTCGCCAAGGATGGCCGGGAAACCAATCCTGGAGGACAACGGCAGCCTCACAGCCGGTCAGCCACCGAACCCGAACTTTCTTCGAAGAAAATTCCATGGGAGCGGGGCAAAACCATAATATTAGAGACCCTTTCTCATAGTATACCACCTAGAAATAGCACCTATCTTAAGACAATCCCAGAACAACTTCTTTTCCAACCATCTGTCCTCTCCCACCTCCTCCTCTCCCAACCTCCCCATCGCCATGAAGTTTCCTTTCAAAGTTCATGAATTAGGCATGATTTTCTTTTTGCGTGGGGAATCAATCATGATTTGTTTGCACAAAATAAAACTGAAAAGGAGGAGAAGAAGAAAGGTACATAATTCCGATCTGCATACTGAATGTCACAACCGAACGAGCAATTGAGAAAAACCCTCCGATTAACCCCAACGTGAGAGGCCAAAATGGTGAAGAGATAATCGTGTGCGTTGTGCAAGCTTCTCGTTTTGTTCCAAGAAGATCCATCGGGTTTCTTCTCCTGTTCTATCCTTGGTCACCAGCGGCGGCCGAGTGAAGATGTCACATGAGCCGAGCTAGCCTTGCGCTTGCCAAGGAACCATTGCACCGATGGAGAAATTACAGTCGCTGCCCGCTCCCACACCCCGACGTCGTCCTCGCTTGCATCGAGCCCCGGACAGGCAACAGGCGTAAAGGAATTGCCGGTGATATGGAGTTCAGGACAGTGGCGGAATCAAAATGAAAATGGAGAGTAGGCTCTCAAAAACTAAAAGGACTAAGCTAAATTAATGTAAATATATTATTTTTACTCCTAAGCAATCTAAATTAATACATGAATAGAAGAGAAGTAAAGTAAAAAAAATACAACTACTACTGACCATTGACAATATCAGTTAATATCTCCTTGTACCAGAGAAACAGACCAGGATCTATCTTAATATCAATATCAAAAAAGTTGAAATAAGTAATACGTTTACTCGCCAACTTCTCCACTTGCTTAGATGCCACAAGATCTACTAACTTAATGCATCAAGTGCTATATGCTCACAGCCCATACCAAATGGTATGCTATGACATCATCTTAGTTGTGCTAATCAATCATGCACTGAATCAAACTTTAGTAAATTACTTTACTACATAACTACTGAAATAAGAGTGCTTTCAAAAAAACTAGAATTCGAGAAACCTACGTGAGAAAAGGTGTAGGAATCGAGGCACTAACCTCAGTGCCGTATGGGGAAGGGTGGGGCCGTGGGTTGCGAAGGCAGGTGAGACTTTGCAAAATGGATAGCTTGTTTCTCTCTAGGATTTTTGTTGGACCGAAATGACGACAGAGGGGGGGTGAATGTCAACTTCTTCAAACTTCAACCCCTCAAAGTACCCACTGGAAATCTCCTCTTCAAGAGGGATGGAAGCTAAGAGAAGAGAATCCAAGTGCTCACTGAAACTCTACAACTCAGAGAAGGAGCCAAGAACCAAAAGCACAAAGAGAAGAACCATGAGCACTTCAACTGATCCAGATGGGAGAGCAAAGATCTAAAATATCACCAAAGTGATCAAGAAGATCCACCACAGCATGAAGAACCAAACCCCCAGTTCCCAGCAGCCCGAAAAAAATATGAAATAATCAGAAAACTTCACTAAAAGTTGGAATTTGGGAAACTCTTCTTTGCCAATCAAGTCCAAGAGATGAGGACAGTAATCTAAGTATCCTAAGGGCTTCAAACTCTCAGAGAGAGCAAACAAAAACTTATGAAATCCAACTATCTGACAAAGGGCTGAAAATTACAGAGCCATACTCAAAATCTGAAATTACTCTCCATTTGATGAACCTTTGCACATGAGACTTAGAGGATATCTACTAGATAGTCTTTGGACTCTAGATATCACTTTTCAAGCCATTTCTAAGAGGAAATCACAGAAATGCACTAAACCCTAGAAATGACAAAATCCTGAATTACTTCAGAGAAGAGCACCCAAAAACCCAAAATACTCCATGGTCTCAAACCCTTTGCTAATGGGATTTTGCAGATATGTTAGCAATAGCATAAGGGGTTCTTAGACCAAAAATTAGACTACTCATGAAGGGAAACAGAGACTAAGTCAAACCCTAGAAACTGAGAATGAAGTATAGGAACAACTCAAAAATCCAAAATACTCACTGGTCTTAAATCCTTTGCTTATGAGATTTGGCAGATATATTAGCAATATCAAAAGGACATTCCAGACCAATTTTCAAGCCATTATATGAAAGGAATCAAGAGCAGCCTCAAAATCCTAAAAATTCAAGACTTGAACAGAGGAGGCCAAGAAATGAAATCTGAAATTAAAATGGGTTCTTGGGATTTTAACTGATCAAATGATCTTGAAGTACTATCCCAACATAGAACAACCCATTTTGGCACTCCCAAACAACACACAACAGGGAATCAAGAAAGTCTCAGAATCAACAGAGAAAGTAACGAAGAACAAACAGAGCTCGAGAGAAAAACTTCAGATTTCATTCATTGAATTCAAAGGAATACAGATACGTCCCGATACCACTGGACATTAGAACATGAGGAGTGATTACAAGCTCTCAATCCATCCTCTCCCTCTCAATCCTCAAGAACCTAACACACCACATGATATCCTGGAGAGGGGACTCAAGAAGGCATCGAAGGAGACACACAGGGAGCACACTCTGCCTCCTCCAACCACTCTCAACCACTAAAGCCTAAAGCCAAAGCAAACCCTAAATCCCATTTTGACTAAAGGAAATCCTAAAAACCCTTGAAGTGCTCAAATGGGCATGCAGCCCCTCCAATCCTTTATATAGCCTTGGCTAACGGGTATCCGCCCCGTTACGCCCGCTAAATCCAACGGAGCCCGCTCCCACTTGTGCAGCCTTGCGAAATTCCCGTTTTGCCCCTCCTGCACCTTCCGGGAAGCTTCCGCGCTCCTTGCCTCGCACGCCTCGCAACCACCTCGAGTCCACGTCGTCTTCGACACATCCCGACCGTTCTGACCTCAGCGCCACCTGCGCCTAGTCCGGTCCACCGTGTCTCGCCACGACTCTGCCTCGACGTCCTGCAGCCACACAGACAAGAAACACGTCAAATAGCACCGCTCGATACATGAACGCGTAAATAACATCACTTACCATGCCGAAGTCCAAACCTGTCGAAATTATCAGAATATGCATCCTAATCTCATACGACCAAGTTTGACCAAGTCCGATCAAGCCCGAATGCGCCACGCAACGACTCGACTCCGAACCACTCAAACCAAACTCGACTTACCTAAACCAATGTCAATTACTCATTATACACATGTGGTCACCTCCACATGGTTCATCAATTTTAATCACTGATAGTACAATTAACTGAAGCCTGTCACCAAAAAGAATTGGCCAATGCATTTTCAGCCATACAAGCAAATCGCTAGTAGCTAAAACTATAATTCTACAGCTTTTCAGACTGATGTATTTTTCATAAAAAAATACTGACGTTTTTTTCATCCAACCACACAATATTCATAGGCAAAAGGTTCACATCTGTTTCCCCCACAATACTACATTTGCAACTAATAGGAAAGAACAAAATTCATCAAGATCATTTTTATAATAAATCACCGCTACAAATTGTTTCACTGCAGTTATTTAAGTGAGAATTAGGAGTGCAAATTTCCAAGAATTATATCCATGCTATCCTGACGAGGTATCCCAAACACCAAAGAAGAATAATAGGACTGAATGATTGGGCATTAAAATTAGGGGTGGAAACGGATCGGATACGGTCGAATAGTCTCAAATACGAATACGAATCCATATTTTTCAAACGAATACGAATACGAATTCGAATATTCTCAAATACGGATACGAATATTCTCGAATACGAATACGGATATTTTCGAATACGGATTTTCTCGGATACGAATATCGGATAAAACGGATTCCTAGCGGTTTTACCGATTTTTCACCGGTTTTTGACCGGTTACTGGTTTTAAACCGCCTAAATTCAAATTTTGAATCACAAAATTTGTACGAATTTTTCATAGGTTCTAGAAACAGATCGAATACGAATCGAATAGTCTCGAATACGGATACGGATACGAATATTCTCGAATACGAATGCGAATACGAATACTCACAAATACAGATACGAATATTCTCGAATACGAATACGAATATTTTCGAATACGAATTTTTGCTTACCACATTTGTGTTTTCTCGGATACGAATATCGGATAAAACGAATTATCCGTTACCGTTTTCCATCCCTAATTAAAATGTATACCTTTGCAGCCTTCTCCTGAGGTTAGGGCGTCCGCAATGGTAATAGCTAGTACTAGCTATATAGTCAGCTGACGTGGAGGTGAGAGACAAAAGCAAAGACTATTTTATACTGTTGGACCCACATGCTCCTCTCTTATGTTCTTGGACTACGTGAAATAGATCAGCTATTTGCTCGTCGCTAGTGACTACTCTCTCTTCTACTTTTTCCTTGCCACATCAGATCTAGCTAACTAAATAGCCAGCTGTTGGAGACGCCCTTAGATGTAGATGTCGAGACGATGGGCAGCCGAGCGACTGGGCGTCGGGCAACCCATCGTGGGGAGCCAGGTGGCCGGGCGTCAGGCGGTAGGCGGCCAGGTGACGGTCGACAAGCGGCCGGGCATCAGGATCGGGTAGCAGGCATGTCGGCTAGGGCGGAGCGATGGCAGGTGGTGCCCCAAAAGGCAGCGGCTTGTCCGTGATCTGGTGGCAGCGGCGAATCCCTACGGTGCAGGGAAAAAACAGGGTAAGAGGCTTAGTTTTGATATCATATTATAAATATTATATGTATATTTATAAGACCGAAAGGATAATATATGTAGAGAGTATTAGGGAATATATAAAAAAATATGCTATATAAAGATAAGAAAATAAGGCATATAAAAAAACAAATAAAGCAATCATATCCCATCCTTAACATGATTCACTTATATGAGGTTGTTGCAGATGTTCCTAAGGCCATTTTTGACGCCAAGACTGGCCATATAAAGAATCTTCGATGTTCAACAAGTCAGAATTGAATTGTTTTATTATTAAATGACTAAGTACTTTGTAATCACATTTGGACAGTACGTGAGTGTTGATAAAAATTAGTGGTGAAGCTGTGATCAATTCAGTTACCCATCACCTTGTCGACGTGATTCATCTTGCTACTCTGTAGATCATACTTGACTTTTGCGAGGTGATAATTTGGCTTGTGCTGAACCTTGTTGAAACTTGGAATTATGGCCTTGAGGCCTTAGTTGATTTCTATTCCATCTACTGCGTTTTTAAGCAATCATGTCTAATTCAATGGAAACTGGTTTATGCTTGCATGGTCAATAGCTAGTTTCACATGATTTTGATTTATGCACAGTTGATATGTGTTAGTGGCTGTTCAATTAGTCTTTTCTACCGCGCTATCTCTATATACCGTGCTCGACAATATAAAATATCAACATATACTGCTTTGTCTGAAACCTAGACTACCAATATAGTGTGTTAAACTGTAATCAATAATTTCAGCTAGCACAAAATGAAGGCAAACTGTCAATGAATTATCCTTCTTTTCCATAGCCCCACTTTTATCAATTTGGATACTCTTTCCTCTATATTGTTATTGACAGATAATATATAGGGTAGGTTCTTTTGAGTTGTGGCTTTTGGGTTAAATTTTTGAATTCTGATTGCTTGCAATAGAGAGTACAGAAAGAGAGACACTTACGTGTGATTTTGACCGATATAGATAAATTCGGTACAGTATTGTAGGATCATCGATGGCAATCAGAGAGGGGTGAATGATTGCAGTGCGCAGTGGAAGCTCTTTTTATACCTCTTATGCTCTGAAATTTTTCTCAATATGACGTCGCCAGCACTCAGTTTTCTCGATCGATGTGAGTCAGGCACGCTTGCTGTTTTCTTTTCAATGTCGCCGGACTCGCTTCCCCTGGTGTCGCACGGGCCGACGTGCCGCTGCTTGATCAAGGGGTCAAAAGACTGTTGTGGTCAGGCGTGGATGTACTTGCGTGAGCCAACTCCTGCACGAAGCCTGACGAATTTTGGACAGATATGACACTGTTTATTACCAGAATTTCAAATTTAGCCTCCAAACAGCAGGAATTTCATTTCTAGCCTCCTCCTGACTGCACGATTTTCTTCGAGGTGACATGTGGCAAATCGTGCTTTCACCGACCGCACGACCGCTGTTCACGTACTAATCGTGCGGTCGGGGACCGCACGATCACTATTCATCCATACCCGTCTAATTTTTTTTCTATTTAGCGTTTGCTTGAATTTTTAAATATATCAAATGAGCTCAAAAATTACGACAATTTATGTACCGCCTCCCGACACAACGTTCTGTGCGGTGTAATTTTTGGAGAATTTTATCCATGACAAATGTCGCTCAAAAATTCATACAATTTTGATAATTTTATGAGTTTTTACATATAGCAAACGAGTTCCAAAAATTACAAAATTTTATATGAAGCCTCCCAATGCATTAATAGTTATTATCTATTTTTTTTAAGAATTTTATGCAATCTGATTTAGCCACTATTCATCCTAGTCTTGCCGGAGACCTGCATGTCTACAATGCATGCATAGTGTATTTTTGGATTAGCTGCTGCGTGCGTTTGCACGTTTGTGTGCTTGTAATGAGATTTAAATATTGTATTTTTATGTGGATAAGAGTTTACTTGGTTGTGCAAATTTTTTGTAATTATAAATATTAGGCATATTCATGTGTAATTTATTTTGTTTGGAGTCTGCAGCAATTTTGTAATATAGAAGAGAAGGTGCAAAATATTATGAAATATATTTTGAAAACTCCTTACGCAGTGTCGTAGATGATACATGTAGAGAATATTTTTTTTAAGATTGTTATTTTTTCTAAATAAAATGGCAGACAATATAGGCAGGCTAGTCCGTTTGCGATTTTCGTATGTTCTCAACGGTACAATCGCCGTGTATTGTTATAGTACGGTTAATTTCCAGAAGAATTTTGTAGGGATGAGTGAGCCCTGAATGACACGTACGCACAGAGGTACACTGTAGTGCGATGTAATGGTTGATCCGTTTGTGTTTTTCGCATATTGTGAACGGTAAAAAAATATGTTCGATTCGCAAAAACATTTTGCGATCATGTTATGTTGTTGTAGACTTGTAGTACAAGAAATTTCATAAAAACTTTTATGTGAACGACTAGAATAGGAACGACTGGTAAGTAGGAAAGAAAGTAATATGGAGCACGCGAAGAATTGAATGCGAAAAGATGACGATATTTTATGTTGCTAATTAAAATAGATTTCAAAATAAACTTGGGAATAAGATGACGCACAAGATTTGGTTACAACAAACTGTGTAAAGCTGCCCCTTTTGTCTTGTCACTGAGCAAAGCTGCCCCTTTGGTCTTGTCTAGACCACACGTTAATCCGAACAAATGTGGCTAAATCATACCGCATAAAATTCTTTAAAAAATACATAATAACTATTACTACATTGAGAGGCTTTATATAAAATTTCGTAATTTTGAAGTTTGTTTGCTATATGTAAAAACTCATAAAAATATCAAAATTTTATGAATTTTTGAGCGACATTCGTCATGGATAAAATTCCCCAAAAATTACACCACATGAAATGTTGTGTCGGGAGCTGTATATAAATTTTTGTATTTTTTTGAGCTCATTTGATATATTTAAAAATTCAAGCAAACACTAAATGGAAAAAAATTAGGCGAGTACGTATGAATGTGGTGTGCGGTCCTCGACCGCACGATTAGTACGTGAATAGTGGTCATGCGGTCGGGACCGCACGATTTGCCATGTGTCGCCTCAAAAAAATGTACGGTCAGGAGGATGCTAGAAATAGAATTCATACTGTTTGGAGGTTAAATTTGAAATTCTGGTAATAAACAGTATCATATCTATCCAAAATTTAAGCCTGACGGACAAAGTGCTGGCGCTGCTTCCTTTTGCTAATGCAGGAATAAGAGAGAGCTTCAATCATGCATTCACGTGATCTCTCTCACCCGAAGGAAACTGCGTATGAGCTGCCCCCAATTCTTTAATCAATCAATCAACTCACACGGCCAGCATGCATCTAATATCGACCAAAAGTCTTCTCTTCAATTAACCATCAGCACAGTGATTTTTCCGTCCAACCCGCAAGCTTTTTTCCCCTTTTTTGTTCACTCAAACACGCGCCGCCGCACTCACTTTTTATCAGCTAATGCATGCAACGTCTGATGGATAAAAGTCACTTGATGCCTTCACACGAGGACAAGCTATAGACACGTGCAGACGACGGTCTTGAGGAAGTGAAAACAGAGTTCTTTGCTACGCTCGCCGACGACAATATGAAGAAAGGACGCACCATCGGGATTTTTTTCGAATAGATCTAAATTTTTTTTGAATTATGGTGGCTACAAAGTGCCCTCCTGACACCCTTAAACCCTAGCACGAAATTAGTATCTCCTAAAAACCACAAGGTTAGCCCCTAATCTTATCTCTATTTATAGTCTAGAGCCCAAAACATATGCTGAACCTTAGCCTACGAGTTCTAATCCAATTCCAACAGCAAAGGGACCCAAAACCCTTCCTAACACGGGTTTTCTAAAATTCCAACTTCTCTAACACGTCATGTGTCGAAGTCTCCAGGACCGCACCTCCCGTAGCTTCTCCACGCATCATCCATCATGTGTCGTAGCCTCCGGACCACACCTCCGTAGCTCCAACACGTATCATCCATCTCTAATCTCCATGCACCCCAAGCATGAGCCCAACCATCTCGTGACCTCCTTAACCATCTGAATCTCGGATCTCTCCATTCTAGTCCTGGTCCATCTCGTCACCGACCATGATCGCCTCCATGCTCAACCTGCACATGTAAAAACTAAAGAATATTTTTCCGACACAAGTTCGTCTAAACTTGGCCAACATCAGTCCACATATACTATACGTCTGGCATAACATCGATAAGCAATATTATCAAACATTCATCATCATAAGTTAACTATTGTCAATTATTCATCACCAAAATAACTTAGACCTAGCACATGGTCTAACAAGTATCTACTACAATCGACTTATAACCTGTTTTAAAAAGACACATCATTTGAAAGTTAGTAAGCTAAAATTATAAGTAGCAAGCCTAAAAGAACCCAGTCATGTACTTTAAATTTCACTTTGTCAATTGGATAACATATACTTTCGATTTTGAGCGTATTAAAGCTATTTGAGCTTTATAACATTTTTCAATTGACAGGTCCGATGCTGATGCCCATCAACAGGTCAGAGATAAGCTTCAGCAAGCCAACAAGCTCCTCCAGCAAGTCGTGGAGGATACCGAGGGAATACCTTCTGGTGAGCCAGTGGTTTTTGCAAAAAAGAAAGAAAGAAAGAAAGAAATGCAGTTTTTGGAGCCATAAGCAACAAATCAAGTGTATAGTGTTTTAATATTCCCTTTATAGTTGTTAAGAAATAATAATATGAGTAGATTCACTACTTTCTAAAAAAATTTGTGAACAATTGGTTCTCCTTTTCTCATCTTAAAATATATTATTGCTACAAGATCTCATTGAAAGGGTATTTTAAAATAACTACTATTTTGACTGACATAGTTTTAGCTATTAAGTATGATACAAGATCTGACTTTGTTTCTAGCTCATTTAAAATATGGGGTGTGCACAATTATAAATGTTAGTGTTACCATTAAATATGTGTACTTCAGTACATGGGGGAGTTATGGAAAACCAAATGGTGATTAGTAATATCACAGTCGGTTATTTTTAAAAACCGTTTATGATAACACATCACAGGCGGGTTTTTTTGTAGTAGCCGTTTGTAATATGTAGATATCACACACACACACACACACACACACACATCACAGACGGTTATTTTAAAAAACCGTCTGTGTTATGACTTATCACAGACGGTTTAGGAGTCATCTGTGATAACCACCTGTTATCACAGATGCAATAAATCAGACGATTTAGAAACCATCTCTTATGAGTGTTACGAACTGTTTGTGATGTGTAGTAGTGTGTGATATGTACGGTTAAAGTTTTGAAACTTTGGCTATAGATATCTTTTTAAATGTTTAGTTTGGATATATGAAAATCATTTGGTAGATCTGCCTTAAAAGTATTTTTATAATATTATAATTTTATTAGGTTTGATAAATATATTTATAATAGAAATTAGTAATTAAAGTTGTGTTCTAGGGATCTTATTGATGTCCAAAATGATATATTTTTGCGATCGAAGGGAGTATATTTTTGATCTAATTATTGGTCAAATATTATAAAGTTTAGGTAATACGTGGGTGCCTTATGAAAGTCAATAGAAGGAGGTACTATGGAAATACTTTTAGAGGCAAATCTACTTATATTTTTTTATGTGCTTAATCCAAACAATTAGGAAGATATAAATAATTGAAGCTTATAAATTTTGATTGTATATAACCCAAAACATCACTCTTTTGTAAACCGCAGGAGTATACAACTAACTTGCCACGCGTTGTTCCGACATAAATTAGGGCCTATCTCGAAAAGGAGATTTGAATCAACCTGTTTGTAAGGGGGGTTTCAAATCATCCTAAAGGAAAAATCCGCTTAAAATAAGAGCTATTTGCCAAGCTTACCAATGGAAATGTGATGCTGGCACTGATCTTTTCTATCACAAAAGTACGAAAGGGTGGTAATTTGTAAATTGTAAAAAGTTGGGCGCAATACCTGGGTATAAAAAACTCCACTTTTGGTCCCTGTACTTTTGTCTTGATTTAATTTTCACCCTTAACTCCAATACCATTTAATTAACATCCTTAACTATCAAAATCGGAGCACTTAAACCATCAACAGTGATCTTGAGAATGATTTTAACACGTGAGCTGCTAGTATCTTGAAACACGTGCAAATTTTATTTATGTCAGCAGCCCATGTAGCAAAACCGCTGTTCGTAAGTTCAATGCTCGGGTTTTAATTGCCGAAGGATGTAAATTAATCGGTACCGAATTTAAGGGTGGAAATTGAACCGAGCCAACATTGTAGGGACAAAAATAGACTACTTTCGTAGTATTTTCAAAACCAGATTTCTTAACTCATCAGACATGCGCAATGGTTTGTGCTAATTCCAACATCCATTTATTTTAGTCCATCTCCCCAACATGCGCAACGGACGCATGCTTTGCGACAGACGGTGAAATCACGTAAGCGTAGCTTTTAGCTTTTCTAAAATAGCTAATTTTTAAATAAAATATTTTTTTAAGATGAGATCGGTTAGTTAATTATAGTATATACTGTATCGACTTTATTTATATCGACAAAAGTCGCACGTAAATTTTAATTACTTTATAACTTTTTATATAAACAACTAAAAATTATAAGTTGTAATTAAAAACCACAAATCGCAGCAACAGAAGAATAGTCCCTTACCAAGGAGCCCTCGTCCGTTCTACGGTTGTAGTTCGAAATCCACAAGCGCACGCACGCTCCACTGGCGCCCGGCGCTCGCCTCACTCCTGCCCCCTTCTTGCCGCGATGGCGGTGCGGCCGCTCCCACCTGCTCCTGCTCCGGCGAGCCTTCCTCGTGGCTGCCGTCTCTGCCGCCGCCTAACTCCTCCTCCACCATCACGGATCTAAACCCCCCAAACCCTCCTCTTCGTCCCCTGCCTTCGCCTCTCCCACGATCTCTCCGCTGAGCCGCCTCCCGCGACGGAGGGTTCCGAGCAGGCGGCGGTCGGAGGGGGCCGCAGCGGGGCCACGTGCGCGACGGTGGAGAGGATGGGAGAGGAGGTCGCTGGCCGGGGCTCGCCGGAGGCGGCCAGCCTCCGGGTCCGCGAGCTGATCCGGCGTCACTTCCTGCTCCGCGGTGCGTACTCCGATCCTCACGAAGCTGACCCGTTCGATGTAATGCCTCGATCTCGCGTGCTCTTCTATTGTGTAGGTTCATCGCTACGCGTGATTGATTGCATTACTGATGTAGTGATGTGCGCACAAATAGTATCAAGAAAGCAACAAAGAACATTTCTTGCTTTTTTTGGATTAGGGAGGCAACAACCGTACAACCTCCGCCGTCTCCTCTCCGAGAGAGTGAACATTTCTTGCTAGCACACCAAAAGATTACCATATTTGGCAAGTTCAATTGTTCAAAAGGCAGAAAATTAGTGCTAACTGAGCAAGCACTCGTGGATTCTGTTGCTGATGCATTACAAATTACCATGTCAGAACCTGACTGCAGCTCTTGTTTCACACTTGAGGCAAACCTCTTCCTGAATGATGTCTGCCGTTGCATTTTTCGTTCATCAGCATAAACAATCAGACCAAAACTGTGACGTTGTCAAAGATTTTATGGCTAATCAATCTAGTTTTGAATAGAGAATTGCAGTTCCTAGGTGGGTTCCGGAGCCCCCGATGTTTACTTCTTCAATTAACTTGTCAGGAGCTGCGAGAGTGAGAGCGTGGCCTGCATATGAGTTCTGCAAACAAGGCTTTGTGCTGGGGAAAGCATCTGAAGCTGGGTTTGGCAATGAAAGGTACAATATCTTAACAACTGCAGCTCTGAGTGTTATGTTAAACCGGTCCCTGATCCTCGGGCAAACGAGGCATATGCATTTACACTCAGTTACTTTTCTTCTTTATCTATGAGACGTTTCCTACTTATGTGATAGGCTCCAAGCACTAAATCCTTGTATTGCATGATTTTTTTCCTTTTTCATTGGCTAAGGTATACTTTGGAGTTTGGAACTTTGTATTGAGTATCATATTACCCTATGAAGATTACATATGAGATATGACTCTAATTCACAAAAGGATTTTCAAATTTCTGCTTGGTAGTTCCATATTTAGATGTATAAAGTAATTTATATGCAATAATCATTGTGAATCTGTAACATAATTTGATGCAAATGATTTAGAAATGTAGCGCACAAATAGTGGTAATTGATGATCACTATCCACTTACCATTTGTCTATTTGTTTCACAGGGGATTGTATCCTTCTGGAGAGTACATTTCTTATACCAACCATTCGTTTATAATTGGAGAAATCAAGCATTTATGGAGGAAAAAATCGGTGTGCCAGAAGATATGGTCAAGATCTGAACATGAGGGTAGACAATTTTGAAAATTCATTGGAGACAAATGTTCTATGCAGTGACTGAAATAGCTGGAAAGATCCATTCATCTGGTTAGCACTGCGGTTACAACCTAGTACAATCATTTTTCTCGGCACCACCTCAATATGTTTGTCATGTACTTTTGTATTTGGCCCCTTTCAGATCTGACCAAATCTTGCTGCTTTCAACATGTCTTGTGAAAACTTCTGATGCAAATCATAATAAATGGGATGGTTTAGGTAGAAAACGGAAAGATGTTGATCAATCCCCAAATTTCATGTACAAGTTTGTTCAACTGTATTGCCTTAGTTTGCCATGTGCTTATGCTGTTGCAGTTAGCAAATGGAAACAGCTAAGTTAGAGGAGGTTTTATAGACGGGGCAAATTGTGTGCCATTATGTTTTTAATTCTAGAAAGTAGAAACACATAAAGGTTCTTTTGTGCTATTGTGTTTAATTCTAGAAAGTAGAAACACATAAAGGTTCTTTTGTAAGAAGGAATTGGAGGAAAGAAATGGGGAAAGTGGATATCCGACCAAGAATTGAGTGCTAAGACTTGCATTTCCTACCAAGTTGTTCAAGCTGATTCTTCTTCCTTTTTTTTCCTTTGTGTTAGAATGCCAAACTAAATCTTTAGTCTACAGTGCCACAAGTTTGAATTCAAGCACATGTTCTGTATTGGAAATTTTGCTTCAGATCAATCTTGTCTCTTTTCTTGGAGTATATGAAGCTAACAAACTTAGTGCTTTCCTTTTCATGGTTCCATATACTGTTTTCCAATAGCAGACTTTTACCAATGTTTTTGCCAATTAAACTTTGGAAGCACATTGGCATGCGCGATGTGTTGTGATTGCTACCCCTACCCCTGATAATTTGTTTTTCAATTCTGGCCATATAAAATGTTTCATAGTCAAATATAGCAAGGCTATGAATGATCATTAGTTATCTATGAAATAAAAACACAACAGTATAAGCACTGCGATCTTACCTATCTGTTTGCAATGTCCTTTATACTTTTAGCATCTAAAGTCACAGTTTAGTTTGCTGAAATGTAATAGTGGTTGGCAAGTGGTGTGTCATAGGCGTGGGCTTTGGATCTAGTCGGTTCATTATTAGGAATTAGAGATTAGATTCTATTTGAGTTAGAGATTAGTTTCCTTATGTTAGAGATATAATTAGAGATACGATAGTAGTTTCTATATTGTTAGAGATATGATTGGAATTAGATTCTATTTATTAGGGGGAGCCTATCTGTATAAAGGGGGCTACCGCATGTTATTGCTATGAATCAGAGAAATCTCAAAGTCTTCCTCGTCTATAGTCTCTCTCTCCTCCTACGCCGATGCCATCCGGCTATCTTCTTGGTGGTGTTTACCCCCTATGAATTAAGGTTCATGACATGGTGACACTCCTTTTTCTTTGATTAATGTTTAGATATTTAAACCTATTTCTGATTAACTACAGATGTTTGAAAACTATTTGGGGGTTCTTAGTTCCTTACACATGCATATATTTTGAGATTGGGGCTACAGAAATTTGTAACTTGAAGATGTTAGATATGTATTATATAGATGTGTATTTACCCTATTGTGTGAGGGGTTTTCTGCATATATGCCATACTTGTATATGTATATATTGACCTATTGGCCTCATGATGAATACAAACGCTATTCATAACATGGTATCATGGCGTACCTAGGGTTAGGGTTTTTCATCGGGAGCTACCGCTACTAGTTCGTCTTCACCAGCCGTTGTAGCCATCTGACTCTGCCCCCATTGCGCTCGTCGCCATCATCAAGTCGCCGCCGCTGGATTCTCTTCAGCCGCCGCCGCTTGGTTTTTCCATGGCTTGTTGTTGCCTTTGTCTTCACCAGTCGATGCCGTCCGCACGCATCGTGCGCTCGACTCTCCGCCGCCGCAAGCACTTCTGTCCGGCGCCATCTTCCACGTGGGATCGACGCCTCTCGTCGACTGTCGCTCGGTGCCGACACCAATACCGCATGGGATCGACGCCTCCCACTGACGCCGATACCGCATGGGCTTGACAACTCTTTCTGACATTGGGCCGCCGCTGACTGGATCGTACTATCGTCGCGAGTTCTTCATCGCGTCGACTTCGCCGCCTACAAGTGGGATTTGATCTGCTTCGGCCGCCGCTGCTCGCCACCTAATCTTCGACGTCGGGTCGCCACCGACTGTTCCAGAGACCGGGCCGCCGCCGACCGTTCCGGAGACCAGGCCACTGCCGCTTGTTCTGGACATGAGCCCGCTTTGAGCTACACCCCTATTTTTGGGCGTGAGTTCCGTGAGCTCTCAAGTCATGTGAGCTTTGTGAACTTTAGCCAGTTTATTTCCAAAAAAAGAGAGAAAAAAGAAAGAAAAAAAGAAAAGAAAAATGCCTTTTTTTGCAGGCACCATTTATGTTCCTCATTGCTCGGTGATCTTCAATGGTCTCAATTATTAGGACTGGTTTTAGCATGTGCGCCTCCGCGTGCGTGGTCAATGCCTTTGGAAGTTTCGTACTAGCGAGTTGCCTTGTCCACCTCGCCCTACTCCATCTGCTGAGCCTGTGCTCCCAAAGAATGCTTCCGAAGACGCTCGTACAAAGACATCTGAGGCTTATGAGGATGCCATGGAGACTTTTCAGATTCAATATGCCGCCTACAAGACATGGATCAAAGAAGATGCTTGTGTCTCCACTATTCTGGTTGCTACCATGGAGGTGCATCTCACTGGTGATGTGATTGGCTTGGCTTCTACACAGGCGATGTGGGCACATCTACGCAACCGCTATGAGCCATCTGGTGACTCTTTATACCTTGCTGCTGTACGTCAGGAGCAGTTGCTGCCGCAGGGAGATGCCATTGTGGACGAGTTCTATGCTCAGCTGTCCGTAGTATGGCTTTAGATTGCTCTTTGGGGGCCAAATGTTTGTCGTACCTGTCAGTGTTGTCAGCGTTAGCAGTCTCACCTGGAGCTTCGCCACATTTACGACTTCTTGACATGTCTCCGGGTTGAGTTTGAGTAGACTCGTGCTCAGTTGCTGGCCCGCTACCCTTGTGTGACTCTGTTGGAGGCTCTTGCAGCTATTCGTACTGAGGAGATTCGCCTTCATGGGGCGGGTCTGTTGCTGTCACTGTCATTTTCTTCGTTTTTGGCAGCTCCTCCAGCTTCTACACCTGCTGCGCCTCCGGTTACTCCTTCACCAGTTACGTCTCCACCAGTGACTGCTACTGTTGATAGGGGGCTTCACTACACCTACTGCAACAAGGATGGACATGTGGACCAATTCTGCTACAAGAAGGATTTTCATCGTGGTGGTCGTCCTTCGAGGAGCACTAGAGGTTTCTCCTCTCAGAGGAGTCCTAGTTCCTCAAACACGTAGGAGCTTCTCACACTGCTGCGTCGCATGACTACTTCTCCACCGTTCGGTTCTGCTGGTTCTACTACTCAGTCTTGCAGTGAGAGACCACTTTCTACTCCTTCAGGTATATCATCTTGGATTCTTGATTCTAGTGCTTTCTTTCATATGACATCTGATTTTACCAGTTTCACTTCCATTAGTCCTTCAGCTGCTCCTATCACTGTTCAAACAATAGATGATACCTCTCTTTCTGTCGCACGATGAGGCACTTTCAAATTCATACTTTCATGTTCCTGTTGTTTCTCATGTTCTAAAACTAACCATGTAGCTCATATCTGCCAGTCAGCTCACTGATTATGGTTGCGGTGTTATTCTCGATTCTGATTCTTGTTGCATTCAGGATCATCGCACGAGGACTCTGGTTGGTACTTGTCACATCCCAAATTTTCGCTTTCTGAAAAATTTTATTTTTATTAATTATTTTAATGTATTTGAGTCTTATCTGGATTTATTCGGATTTATTTGGAGTTTATTTAAAATTTTAAAGCAAGAAAATGTGTTTAAAATATTTTATTAAAGCCAAAAATAGTTTATTATATTTTTCCTAGCCTTCCCTAAATTTTTAAGGAATTATTGAGAATTTTCTAGAATTTAAAATCAATTTTCAAAGTTAAAAAGTATTTTATAAAGTTATTAAATTCAAATCTGAGATTAAAAATATTTTATTAAAGTTTAAAATACTTTCAGGAATATTCTATGATTTTTCTGGAATTTTTAGACATTAAATATTATTTTTCGAAGTATTAATAAAGTTTCTAGTAATTCCTGAAATTAAATCCGAAAATAAAAATCAATATATCCCTAGCCGCCACGTGTCGCCCTCAGATGAAATTCATCTCTCTCCACGTTTTAATCCTAGCCATCCACCACAACTTACCCCTTCATAAAATCCAAAGCCTCTCATACACTCACTTGCCACGTGTCGCAAAACCGACGGCCCGTACCCCTTCACTTCCTCTCCTCTCTATTACACATGGGACCCACATGTCATATCCATCTTCAACCTCTTCTTCTTCCTCCTCCCACCCTCTCTCTCCTCCACCATGGATGACAATTAAAAGCTTCGAAACTCCGCCGTTTCTCCCACTTAGCACCCGATTAAAGCGTGGAAACGGACGCCCTAATCACCCTCATCAATATCCCGGCCGTTCCCCGTCCCTTAACCTTCTCAAACCGAAATCCCCTCATCTCCCTTCTCTTTCTATAAATTGGCTTTTCCCTCACCATTCCTTCCCTTTCCTCCCTCCTATTCGGCCGACCCTCACCCCCTACTCTCCCGCAGCCGCGCGCCGCCGCCTTGTCGCCGGGCGCCGCCGCTCGGCCATCTCCCGCCGACCACCCCGCAGCGCCCCGCCTCCGTCGCCTTTTGCCGCTGCCCCCGACCACCCCGGGCCCCGCCGCCGCCGTGGGAAGGTGCGCCGCCACCTCCTCTACCCCCGCCGCCACTCGCCGCCCCGCCTCCGGCCGCCGGCCGCCGGCGAGGTCGCCGGCCGTGCGCGCCCTTGCGTACATGGCTGTGTTTCCTTCTCTAGTCATGTTTAACTATGTTTATTTGATTTGTTATTGCTGTTTTGTCATGAAAGACTAGATGCCCACTTGGCTAGGGGAGACAAGTTAAGGCATGTACACATGAGGTTGTGGGTTCAAATCCAATGCAATGCAATTTTCGGTTGGGGCTTTGGCCAAAATTTTTGTTAGTCAATGACAACCGGGCCCCACATGTCATACACTCCAAAATACCCCAAAAATCAGCCAAAATAAGATTCTAGAGAATATTCCCTCGTTTTGCATTTTCTGGAATTTCCAAACCGATCAAACTTCCAATCGCTCGTTCTCCCTCGTCCGATCTCCGAATCCAGTGATTCAAATTTCTAAATTTGTATAAAATCATAATCTATGTTGCAGTATATATTTTATATTTTTGAGATTTTATTTGTATTTATTTATTTGGTTATTTTGTTGTTTCGCGCGTAGAAACCGACGTCACCGAGGAATTCATCGAGTCGCAGCAAGAAGACCCAAATAGCATTCAAGAAGGCAAGTCTCCTTTGATCATTTTGATCCTATGTTTTGCAAGTTTTCTTTGATCAACTTGCTCAAATGATTTATAAAATGATTAGGCAGTTATTTTAAATTATTGCATGCTTATGTTGTATCAAGTGATAATTTGATTTAGAAAATTTAGTTAAATACCCAATTTGTTATACCTTCCATTGAGAATTGTTTACCTTGTACCATTGTCAACTTAGGATATCCCTTTGACTCAATAATGAGTTAGTATTACATCTATTGAATTTTTAAATACTAGCAAATGCTTAGCGTAGCAAATCAATGTAATAATGCTCAAATGAGTAGCATGTTTGCTAAATGTTTTGTTAAATGATTTGTTTGAACATTGGTAATGGATGTTACCATTGTTAAATGATTTGTTTGAAAAGTGGTAATGGATGTTACCACTGTTAATTTAAACGTAAAAATGAATTTCAAAGGGAAAAGTTGACAAGGGTGGATGGAAGGTTTGGCTGGTGCAGTTAGCACGAGAACTTTTTGGAATTGTGAATGAACCACCCTGGTCGTTTAAGGACCGACGCTTGTGTTTGTCCAAACTGAGCAAAACAGTGCAACCACAAGTCTATATGGGTACGATCTAGCTAACTAACCTATAAAGGTGTAGTTTAGATATCACCAGTGGTGTATTGGGTGCCAGGGTGTACTGGTTACTCATAGTGAGGGACAGGGTTTACTGTACTCATACGGCGCAAGAGGGGGCTCCGACTCGTGGATTCGAGTTGTGGTGAAACCTTAGCGGGTGGTATCTAGCTATACTGGAGTAGGTGAAAGGCTTTGTGATGTTTTATCTGGGTCTCATGCCAAAGGAAGCATGTTGACTATTAAGATAATTTATCTCTTGTGGGTAAAGTGTACAAACTCTGCAGAGTAAAAACTATTCGAATAGCCGTGCCCACGGTCAAGGGCGGGCAAGGAATGCATTCACATGGTAGAAGTTTGATTTTGATTTCAAAATAAAATGGTTTGTCAAACTCGGGAGTGGTGTAACTCTCGTGATTTAAATCTGGTGGTGTGACCAGATCAGGTGGTTTAACCTGAGTTTTGAAAGTTGGCAGATAGCCTGAGATATTAGTGTTGGTGGTTTAACCTTCACTAAGTTATTTATCTAATTTCATTTATGAAAAACAAAGATGTTTATCAAATGGCCTTTGAAGTAATTATGTAGATTTGAAATAAAATGCTGATTTATGCAAAAGAACCATATAGCCTTCCTTTGTGAAGCCTTGCATCTATGCATCTTTCCCAAGACTTGCGGAGTACATTCATGTACTCATGTGCTACACTTCAAATTAACTCTCAGAGGAGATCGAAGCTCAAGAGGTGGACTACGACTACTTCGTGGATGGATTCGTCGAAGGCTTTCCGAAGAACTAGGTTGCGTTTCCCCAGTCAATTGCCTGTGGCGTATTGATGGGTCTTGCTTTAGTTTCTTTTTGCTTCCGCTGTAATTTTCTGTTTGGTGTGAGGTCTTAAAACCTCATTTGTAATAAAGGCTTCGAGGTCTGTAATCTCGATTATGATAATAAAGCGTTGTTGGCAATGTATCATCTTTTCTGTTTGAACTGTGTGTACTAGCGTTGATCTGGGACTAGTACTGTAATGCACAGGGAGTCCAGGAGTTTCTACTCCGGGGTCTCACAGAAGTGGTATCAGAGCCAATTTGACTGTAGGGCGTAACCTAGTTAGAATGGTCGTTATTAGAAAAGCTTCAAATATTATTTTATAAAATAAAAATTTAATAATGTGCTCTTCTCATCTTTTCTCTTCTTTCTATCCTTACCTTCGTCAGGATATTCTATCTTATCTATATGTTTGCTCACTTTTAAGAATGGTAATTGTATCCACTTTCCTTTGTAATTTCTATAGATGGGTTAGAGAGATCAAGTCTGTGAAGCACCCAGAGGACCGTGTCGTCATGAAGATTTGAAGAGTAGTTCCTTTGTTTATAGTACCCAAGTAAAGCTCTACGATTTTAGAACGCTTATGTATATTGCTTGTTGGTGTTAGATGGACTGTACCAAGTCTTTGTGTACTTGTAGTACAGCCATCTTTAAAAACTATTTTTGTTTTTGAGCTAAGTTCCTTCTGGTTGGAGTTTGCTTATCTCTTGTGTGTTTGTTTGGGATGTTATTTAGTTGTTCCCCCAACCTCTTACCTATGCTACTTCCCTCTTACCTTGTGCTAATCCTCGTTGCTGCTTCAGATGGTGCAAGTTCCAAATTCTTCTATAGTAGTCCAAGCTTGGAAAATATTTGAGAACTAAGAATATATGGAAGATCACTAAATTTACGGAAAGTACTCTTATCAGGAAAGTCATCCTAATTCTTAGATGTCAAGTTAGGTAATTTGAAGGATTGTTGCTAGTGTGATATATTTGGATTTAGAATTGACAAGATTGGATAATTCTTGGGTGATTCGAAAGTAATAAAGGTATATTTGCAGATACCAATGGATTATGAATAAATATGAAAGTTGTAACACTTGTGGATTGAATAGATCTTAGAAATGATCACATTATTGAACTTGGTGGAACTAATTAGATCATGAGAAGTATCCAAACTTGGTGCCTTGGATTTATTATCTTGGATTGAAAGGAGTAATTGGATGTAAAACAAGATTTTAGTTGAAGGATTTATTTGTGATCATTGGAGAATTAATATTAAGAATTTGATATAGTAAAGGTGGAAATTAAAAGATTGGATTATCATAAACAATTTATGACATCAATTTTGTCTGATTTGGTTGAATCATGAAGAGCGGATAAATTTTGTGGAATTAATTGATTATCATAGTTTGGTAGACCTATTGATGATGAGTGGATACCAGTGCAATTCTGGAAGATAATACACTTAGATATCTGGTGGATTACTCTTGTCATTGCAAAGGGGATATTGATTTGAAACTCGTGGATTTATCAGATCGTTGAAAGATAACTGGATTTTAATTTATGAGATTGAATATATCATTTAAGGATGATTGAAGGCTTAAGTTTGGTGGATTTAAGTCAAATATGGAAGATAGATTGTTCGATAAGAATTAATTGTGGTACTCAGATTCACTCAAATTTGGTGGAACCAAAATGATGATTTTCGAGAAGTTGATTTTGGTGGATTAATCTTATCATCGAAAAGTGGGTTTTGATATGTTGATTTGAAATTTGTGGATTTATCATATCATTGTTAGATAATTGGATTTTAATTTATGAATTGACTAAATCATTTAATGATGTTCAAATGGTTAAGCTGGAGGATTTAAATTAATTATGGGAGTTATGAATCTATTGGATTAGACAAGGATCATAAAGTATTGGTGGAAATCACAGATTACAACATCATTGGATTCTTATTAGAAGAACTCTATGGTTTGCCGTCAAATTCGAATAAGTATAGACAATAAAATGTTATGGGATTATTTGTGGACACCAATGTGAGATCAACGAGGTGCATTGGTGGTATATGATTCTGCAATGAAGCACCTTTGAAAAGATGAAATAATTATGTCTTTTGTCGGATGAACACTAGAAGTTAAGCCCTTTTGGTGGAATACTGAATTAATCGATATGATAAGGGCAATTGAAGTTAACCCAAAGCTTGCAGGCGACTAAAGATGTACCAATCCGATTTGTTGTTGTCTTCCATATTTCTCAGTTAAAGGAATACCTCAGAGCATTGAACAACAACATAGAATCATGAAGGAAGCCGAACGCTGCGCAAAAAGCATGACCATAAAGTTCCACAAAGTACAATAGTGCAACCATAATTATAAATGGAGTAAAGTTCCTAGCGAACCTTATTATAATAGACTCCGATGGCATAGATATAATACTTGGTATGGATTGGTTGATCAAGTATAAAGGACAGATAAATTGTGCCAATCGTGCCATTATTCTTACCAATTCTGACGGAATTCAGATAAGACATGAGGCAGTTATGCACTCAAAGAAGAACATTATGTTAACCAACTTAAAAGGGAAAAAGTTGGAGGATGTGTCGGTAGCTTGCGAATACCCTGATGTTTTCCCTGAGGAATTGCCAGGACTGTCACCAGATCGAGAGATTGAATTTGTTATAAATCTGGTACCTGGTACAGCCCCAATATCAAAAAGACCTTATCGGATGTCAGCTGATGATTTAGCTGAAGTCAAGAGGCAGATTCAAGAATTACAAGAGAAAAGTTTCATTAGACCAAGTTCTTCACCTTGGGGAGCCCCAGTACTTTTGGTAAACAAGAAGGATGGTAGTCAGCGTATGTGCGTGGACTATAGAGCTTTAAATGAAGTAACTATAAAGAATAAGTATCCCTTACCCCGGATCGACGATCTGTTCGATCAACTCAAAGGATCAAGCGTCTTCTCCAAGATTGATCTTCGGTCAGGATATCACCAGTTGAAGATTAGACCAGAAGATATACCAAAGACAGCCTTCGCCACAAGATATGGACTATATGAGTATACGGTGATGTCTTTCGGTCTGACAAATGCCCCGGCATACTTCATGAATTTGATGAATAAAGTATTTATGGATTATTTAGATAAGTTTGTTGTTGTCTTTATAGATGACATTCTTATCTATTCGAAAAACGATAAAGAACATGAGGATCATCTAAGGATAGTGTTGCAAAGACTCCGTGAACACCAGTTATATGCCAAGTTTAGCAAGTGTGCGTTTTGGTTAAAGGAAATTGAGTTTTTGGGACACGTAATTTCAGCAGAAGGAGTATCTGTAGATCCTGGAAAAGTTAAGGATGTATTAAATTGGACTCCACCCAAGACAGTAACCGAGATCAGAAGTTTTCTGGGTTTAGCTGGTTACTATCGTCGATTCATTGAAGGTTTTTCCAAGATTGCCAGACCTTTAACCCAGCTGTTAAAGAAAGAGAAGAAATTTGAATGGAGTAAATCCTGTGAAGATAGTTTTCAAGAGTTAAAGAAGAGGTTAACTTCAGCACCAGTTCTGCGGTTACCGGATATTAGAAAAGATTTTGAAGTTTATTGTGACGCATCAAAACAAGGTCTTGGATGTGTACTAATGCAAGAAGGAAAGGTTGTTGCTTATGCATCAAGGCAGTTAAGACCTCATGAGGAGAATTACCCCACTCATGATTTAGAGCTAGCTGCTGTAGTGCATGCTCTAAAGTTGTGGAGGCATTATCTAATTAGTAATCGGTGTGAAATATATACGGATCATAAAAGTCTAAAGTATATATTCACTCAACCCGATCTTAATCTGAGACAAAGAAGATGGCTTGAACTGATAAAGGATTATGATGTGGGAATACACTATCATCCAGGAAAGGCCAATGTAGTTGCAGATGCTTTAAGTCAGAAGATCCATGTTAGCAATATGTTGATTCAAGACAGTCAGTCAACTCTTCGTGAAGAATTTCAGCGCCTCAATTTGGGAGTGATAAATGAAGGAATTCTGTCTACATTAAAGGTTCAACCCACTTTAGAAGATCAGATCAAGGCAGCTCAAAAAGAAGATGAGTATGTTAAAGAAATAAAAGATAACATGAAGAAAGGCAAAGCACCTGGATTCTCAGAAGATGAAGAAGGAACTCTTTGGTTCGGAAAAAGGATTTTAGTACTGGAGAGAAAGGAAATAAAAGATTTAATTCTAAAGGAAGCACATGAATCAGGATATTCCATTCATCCCGGAAGTACAAAGATGTACCAAGATCTAAAGGAAAGTTACTGGTGGACCAGTATGAAACGAGAAATTGCAGAATATGTAGCTTTATGTGATATATGTCAAAGGGTTAAAGCAGAGCACCAACGACCTGCCGGTCTTTTGCAACCTCTGCAGATACCTGAATGGAAATGGGAGGAAATCGGAATGGATTTCATAACAGGACTACCAAGAACCAAGTCAGGGTATGATTCAATCTGGGTTATAGTGGATCGCTTAACAAAGGTTGCACATTTCATACCTGTAAAGACTACCTATTCAGGAGATAGATTGGCAGAGCTCTATATGTCAAGAATTGTATGTCTGCATGGAGTTCCAAAGAAGATCGTATCGGATAGAGGAACGCAATTTACCTCAAGATTTTGGCAGAAACTTCATGAAGTTTTGGGCACCAATTTAAATTTCAGTACTGCTTATCATCCTCAAACAGATGGCCAGACTGAACGAGTGAATCAGATATTGGAAGATATGCTAAGAGCGTGTGCATTAGCCAACAAAGCTAGTTGGGATCAAAGTTTACCCTATGCAGAATTTTCCTATAATAACAGTTATCAGTCCAGTCTGAAGATGTCTCCGTTTGAAGCCTTGTATGGCAGGAAATGCAGAACGCCATTATATTGGTCAGAGACTGGAGAAAGTCTAGTATTCGGACCTGATGTCTTGAAGCTAGCCGAAGAGCAAGTTCGATTAATACGAGACCGATTGAAAATAGCACAGACCAGACAAAAGAGTTATGCAGATAATCGTCGCAGAATGTTGGAATTCGCACCAGGGGATCAGGTGTATTTGAAGGTGTCACCTTTAAAAGGGATGCGACGTTTCAAGGTCAGTGGAAAGCTTGCTCCAAGGTATATCGGACCATTTCTAGTTATAGCCCGAAGAGGTGAAGTTGCATATCAGTTAGAGCTTCCTCCTCAGTTGTCAGATGTACATGATGTATTTCATGTATCACAGTTGAAGAAGTGCTTAAGAGTACCAGAGGAGTTAATACCTTTAGAAGAGGTGGATTTAAAAGAAGACTTGACGTATCCAGAATTTCCTGTCAAGATTTTAGAAGAGGCAGAGCGCTGTACAAGAAACAAGACTATCAAATTTTGCAAGGTGCAGTGGAATAATCATCCAGAATCGGAAGCAACCTGGGAGCGTGAAGAGGATCTTCGAGCAGAGTTTCCTGATCTATTTCCCGGTCTTTCCGAATCTCGGGGTCGAGATTCTTTCTAAGGGGGGTAGGTTTGTCACATCCCAAATTTTCGCTTTCTGAAAAATTTTATTTTTATTAATTATTTTAATGTATTTGAGTCTTATCTGGATTTATTCGGATTTATTTGGAGTTTATTTAAAATTTTAAAGCAAGAAAATGTGTTTAAAATATTTTATTAAAGCCAAAAATAGTTTATTATATTTTTCCTAGCCTTCCCTAAATTTTTAAGGAATTATTGAGAATTTTCTAGAATTTAAAATCAATTTTCAAAGTTAAAAAGTATTTTATAAAGTTATTAAATTCAAATCTGAGATTAAAAATATTTTATTAAAGTTTAAAATACTTTCAGGAATATTCTATGATTTTTCTGGAATTTTTAGACATTAAATATTATTTTTCGAAGTATTAATAAAGTTTCTAGTAATTCCTGAAATTAAATCCGAAAATAAAAATCAATATATCCCTAGCCGCCACGTGTCGCCCTCAGATGAAATTCATCTCTCTCCACGTTTTAATCCTAGCCATCCACCACAACTTACCCCTTCATAAAATCCAAAGCCTCTCATACACTCACTTGCCACGTGTCGCAAAACCGACGGCCCGTACCCCTTCACTTCCTCTCCTCTCTATTACACATGGGACCCACATGTCATATCCATCTTCAACCTCTTCTTCTTCCTCCTCCCACCCTCTCTCTCCTCCACCATGGATGACAATTAAAAGCTTCGAAACTCCGCCGTTTCTCCCACTTAGCACCCGATTAAAGCGTGGAAACGGACGCCCTAATCACCCTCATCAATATCCCGGCCGTTCCCCGTCCCTTAACCTTCTCAAACCGAAATCCCCTCATCTCCCTTCTCTTTCTATAAATTGGCTTTTCCCTCACCATTCCTTCCCTTTCCTCCCTCCTATTCGGCCGACCCTCACCCCCTACTCTCCCGCAGCCGCGCGCCGCCGCCTTGTCGCCGGGCGCCGCCGCTCGGCCATCTCCCGCCGACCACCCCGCAGCGCCCCGCCTCCGTCGCCTTTTGCCGCTGCCCCCGACCACCCCGGGCCCCGCCGTCGCCGTGGGAAGGTGCGCCGCCACCTCCTCTACCCCCGCCGCCACTCGCCGCCCCGCCTCCGGCCGCCGGCCGCCGGCGAGGTCGCCGGCCGTGCGCGCCCTTGCGTACATGGCTGTGTTTCCTTCTCTAGTCATGTTTAACTATGTTTATTTGATTTGTTATTGCTGTTTTGTCATGAAAGACTAGATGCCCACTTGGCTAGGGGAGACAAGTTAAGGCATGTACACATGAGGTTGTGGGTTCAAATCCAATGCAATGCAATTTTCGGTTGGGGCTTTGGCCAAAATTTTTGTTAGTCAATGACAACCGGGCCCCACATGTCATACACTCCAAAATACCCCAAAAATCAGCCAAAATAAGATTCTAGAGAATATTCCCTCGTTTTGCATTTTCTGGAATTTCCAAACCGATCAAACTTCCAATCGCTCGTTCTCCCTCGTCCGATCTCCGAATCCAGTGATTCAAATTTCTAAATTTGTATAAAATCATAATCTATGTTGCAGTATATATTTTATATTTTTGAGATTTTATTTGTATTTATTTATTTGGTTATTTTGTTGTTTCGCGCGTAGAAACCGACGTCACCGAGGAATTCATCGAGTCGCAGCAAGAAGACCCAAATAGCATTCAAGAAGGCAAGTCTCCTTTGATCATTTTGATCCTATGTTTTGCAAGTTTTCTTTGATCAACTTGCTCAAATGATTTATAAAATGATTAGGCAGTTATTTTAAATTATTGCATGCTTATGTTGTATCAAGTGATAATTTGATTTAGAAAATTTAGTTAAATACCCAATTTGTTATACCTTCCATTGAGAATTGTTTACCTTGTACCATTGTCAACTTAGGATATCCCTTTGACTCAATAATGAGTTAGTATTACATCTATTGAATTTTTAAATACTAGCAAATGCTTAGCGTAGCAAATCAATGTAATAATGCTCAAATGAGTAGCATGTTTGCTAAATGTTTTGTTAAATGATTTGTTTGAACATTGGTAATGGATGTTACCATTGTTAAATGATTTGTTTGAAAAGTGGTAATGGATGTTACCACTGTTAATTTAAACGTAAAAATGAATTTCAAAGGGAAAAGTTGACAAGGGTGGATGGAAGGTTTGGCTGGTGCAGTTAGCACGAGAACTTTTTGGAATTGTGAATGAACCACCCTGGTCGTTTAAGGACCGACGCTTGTGTTTGTCCAAACTGAGCAAAACAGTGCAACCACAAGTCTATATGGGTACGATCTAGCTAACTAACCTATAAAGGTGTAGTTTAGATATCACCAGTGGTGTATTGGGTGCCAGGGTGTACTGGTTACTCATAGTGAGGGACAGGGTTTACTGTACTCATACGGCGCAAGAGGGGGCTCCGACTCGTGGATTCGAGTTGTGGTGAAACCTTAGCGGGTGGTATCTAGCTATACTGGAGTAGGTGAAAGGCTTTGTGATGTTTTATCTGGGTCTCATGCCAAAGGAAGCATGTTGACTATTAAGATAATTTATCTCTTGTGGGTAAAGTGTACAAACTCTGCAGAGTAAAAACTATTCGAATAGCCGTGCCCACGGTCAAGGGCGGGCAAGGAATGCATTCACATGGTAGAAGTTTGATTTTGATTTCAAAATAAAATGGTTTGTCAAACTCGGGAGTGGTGTAACTCTCGTGATTTAAATCTGGTGGTGTGACCAGATCAGGTGGTTTAACCTGAGTTTTGAAAGTTGGCAGATAGCCTGAGATATTAGTGTTGGTGGTTTAACCTTCACTAAGTTATTTATCTAATTTCATTTATGAAAAACAAAGATGTTTATCAAATGGCCTTTGAAGTAATTATGTAGATTTGAAATAAAATGCTGATTTATGCAAAAGAACCATATAGCCTTCCTTTGTGAAGCCTTGCATCTATGCATCTTTCCCAAGACTTGCGGAGTACATTCATGTACTCACGTGCTACACTTCAAATTAACTCTCAGAGGAGATCGAAGCTCAAGAGGTGGACTACGACTACTTCGTGGATGGATTCGTCGAAGGCTTTCCGAAGAACTAGGTTGCGTTTCCCCAGTCAATTGCCTGTGGCGTATTGATGGGTCTTGCTTTAGTTTCTTTTTGCTTCCGCTGTAATTTTCTGTTTGGTGTGAGGTCTTAAAACCTCATTTGTAATAAAGGCTTCGAGGTCTGTAATCTCGATTATGATAATAAAGCGTTGTTGGCAATGTATCATCTTTTCTGTTTGAACTGTGTGTACTAGCGTTGATCTGGGACTAGTACTGTAATGCACAGGGAGTCCAGGAGTTTCTACTCCGGGGTCTCACAGTACTGGTCCTTGTTACCATGACTCACGACGGCTTTGGGAGCTTGACTGGCTTCATCTTCTTTCCGCTGCCCTTGCCAGTCTTGTCACCACCACCATGGCCTCCGCATCTGCTAAAATCTCCACTGCGTCTTTTGCTCAGTGACATCATCATTTAGGATATCTTTATGGGTCGCATATGTCTACATTACTTCGTTGTGGTCTTTTTGTGTCTGTGTCTAGTGATGCTTCCCTAAATTGTCAGGGTTGTAAACTTGACAAACAGCTTTAACTCCCCTATCCTTCCAGTGAGCCAGTGTCTCAACGTTCTTTTGATCTTCGTCTCACTGATGGTGAGCCTCTCACTAATCCTACTCGCTATCGTTATCTTGTTGGGAGCCTTGTTCATCTTGATATCACTCGTCTTGACATTTCGTACCTTATGTATATTTTGAGTCAGTTTGTTTCTACTCCCACTTAGCTCCATTATAGTCATTTTCTTCATGCTCTGCGATACCTTCGTGAAACTATCTCACGTCTTTTTTTCCCCTCACTACAGCTCTTTACAGCTCCAGGCATATTTTAATGCACCTAGTCTAGTGATCCCTCTAATCGCCGGTCTCTCGTTGCTTATTGTGTTTTTTGGTGGTTCTCTCATTGCTTGGAAGACTAAGAAGCAAACAGCAATTTCTCGTTCGAGTGCTGAGGCTGAGTTGCAAGTTATGACTTTGTTGACTGCGGAGGTTACTTGACTACGACGGTTACTTGAGGATTTTGGTGTTTCTGTTTCTGCACGGACTCCTCTTTTGTCTGACAATACAAGTGCTATTAGCATTGCTAAAGATCCAGTGAAGTATGAGCTTATAAAGTATATTGGTGTTGATGTTTCTTATATGCGAAAACAGGTGCAGGATCAGGTTGTTGCTTTTCAATATGTGCCTTCAGAGTTTCAGTTAATAGACTTCTTTACAAAGGCACAGCTTCTACCTCTCCAAACTTCATGTTGTTAGTCTACCATAAGTTTGAGAGGAATGTTAAATATGTATTATATAGCTATGTATTTACTCTGTTGTGTGAAGGGTTTCCTGTATATATGCCATACATGTACGTTATGTATTTACTTCTGCATATATACGTTCATTGGCCTCACGATGAATACAAGCGCTATTCATAACAGAAGACATTCTGTTGGCAAGCATGCTTTGTTAAATCTAAATTATTTTGAATGTCTAGATATACATCCAAAGGCAGTCAGTCCCTCAATTTCTAATTCCCTTCTATTATGTTCTGAACTATCCCTGTTTCCAGAAGGGGGAAAAATCAAGCACTTAACGAAATTATGCTTATCCAGTACAACTATAGCTGACCTTAGCAACCTCCAAAAACTCCTGAACAATTAGATTAAGTAGCTGCGGGGTGATACACCCAGAAGTAAAATTTCAAGCTCCAATTCAATCTAGAATAAAAGGTTTAAAAACAAAATGATTTTGCATGGTATTCTTTTTATTTTTGTATATCCTTTTGTACATTGAGTTTGGGACTTTAAGCTTAAAATTTTGCCACCAGTTGGATCACCTCTCTTAGTACGTAATTAACTTTGGGAAAGTTTTGGAGATGGCTAGGATGCATGGGGTGCACCAAAGTTAAGTGAAAAATCTAGAGGTCCTACCCATGGAACCATTTCAAGATGTGAGTTTTTGTAGTTCATTTTGTTTCTATCTGGATGAGATATGAGATGTCACGGTTACCCGTTATCGGCAGTTCTGTCTGCATTTCTGCATGAATCCCAATGAGCCAGCTTGCGGTGTAGATAAGATGGAACCAGTTTCACTGGGCCCAAGCCAATTTCCTTATGTTAGACAGGAGTATTTTCAATTATATTTTTGATACATTTCTTTCATGCTTATCCATATATTCTTTTCAACTAATTTTACTACTAACTGTTCAATATTTGTTTTCCTTCCTATTTCTTACGTAACCATAATTGAAGCACCTTGGTTTTTCAATTCTTATTTTTCTGTTTTGTTTGCTCAGTTGAATTTGATTTCTGTTTACGCTTGGTGGGGTTTATTTTCTTCTTTTATCTGACCATTAATTTTCTTGCGAAAGCGAAATGTAATGAACAAAGCATGCTGACATGGTGTTACTTGTTCACAACATGAGGTTTGATGGCACAACAGATGCAGTTGGGATCCAGTTTTTTCTGAAGAATGTTCATCCTCGAATGGAAACTGCCGCTTCAACACTTTTTGGATCCCCAAACTCATTACATGCCAGGCCTAATACATTTGGGGAACTTATCTGAGTAATCATATCTCCCTCCAAGACAGTCCAAAAAGCAGTTCAATGGGCTTCGAAGGGTTCCAGTCCACAGTGTTTTGCACATGCGCATGATGACTAATAGGTATGAAACACTATATGCAGCATAAATGGAAGAAAACTGTTTTAAATTGTTCACATTCACTTAAAACAATTATAATAGGATATTGACATCATGAGATTCACATGTCAACAAATTTGGTTCATCAGTAAGCATTGAAATATGCTGCTTCCTACCTGAATTTGTTAACAGAAACCTAAGTCAACCTTTTTTTTTGCCTTTTCTTCCTGTTGTATAAGTATTTGAATTTAAGGTTTAGTCTTCTGGTGAAAAATGCTACCAATTATATCATCTCATGCCCAGTGTATGAGACAAAGAGGATAGTTTATAAATATTTCAGAAGTTTGATAAAGTAATGCAAATGGTAATGGCTGAGTTGAAGTCTTTGAACCTAATCTTTCAGCTTGAGAATGCCCACCACCTATATCATGAAGATCATCTTTATTAGCAACTATTCCACATTATATGATTTGAGAAGCTGAAGATAACTCATTTTATGACTAGGCCAGTGCAAGTAAGAAAAGCTGCAGTTAATTGTATTAAGAGAGCTATACAGATTTGTCATTTGATTTGAGAAGCTGAAGATAACTCATTTTATGACTAGGCCAGTACAAGTAAGAAAAGCTGCAGTTAGTTGTATTAAGAGAGCTATACAGATTTGTCATTTGAAGGGTACGCCTCGGGTTGCATTGATCTCAGACACACCATCATTTGTTAAGGAGATAAAACAAGAGATCAGTGAGTTTGCCGAGGTTAGTTGCTTGGTCAAATACTATCCGGTGAACGTTATACTTTTCTCCGAGCATTGTGGTTCTTGGTTAGAATTCAAGTATTCTTCACCAGTTCATTTGGAATTTTTGGGAAAGGAGAAAATTGGATAATTATTCTCTACTTTATGGGCAGGTAATTTATTTTGATTACAAATTGTTTGACAAGAGTTTTGGTCTAGAGATGAATGGAAATGATAAGGTACGTTTCACTCTTACCTTAAAAATATTTCATCGTGTTCTCTACAGCGTCTGACAGCTACTTACTTAAATCTCATCAAGGACCGTATAGGCTAGATCAAACATACCAAAATGACATCTTTCTTAAATTTACTGCATTAGTACTACATAATCTTATTTTGCTTATTCTAAAGCTGCCCATCCGAATCTCCTCTTGTTAAATGAAGTTTCCATATTCTCTGTAATTCCCTGATCAAGTAAAATGCAACTGTGTTTCATATCATATGGTGCATCTATCATTCTAACATCTGAACTGATTCACTTGCTAGCTGATCTTGTTTGCATTTTGTTTTCTTTTATTCTCATTTCTGTATGTCTTTTTTTTTTCTTCATATTTTGGTGTTCTTGCATATACACGTCAACTTATGACTGCCTACACTTTTATATACAAGTCGTGCAAAGTTTTTATAAATAATTAAGTATAGCTTACATAAAGGGTCATGACATAATGTACTGCCCTGGTACTAATAGTATTATAGTAAGATCAGGACAGCTGGCTGTTTGTGCATTGCTTCGCAAATGGTGCATGGAAAGAGCTTAATCTATTATGTCTTGGTAAAGATCTAAGAAAGTAGCGTCCTGACGTCCTGTTTTCACTTACCACTCAAAAAATATCCAGGTCACAGACTTGCACAATTGACTGGTATAGGTGAAATTTGGTTATAATCTAAATAAGTAAATAACATGAATTGTGCCATAATTCTGTAACAATTTGCATAAGCCTATATTATAAGTATATTTCAGTGGAGACTTCTGCATCTACTTTGTAGCACATCCAAAGCAGCACATTTTTATTCCCTGAAATTAAAGTCCTTTCCTGAGCAGCCTTTGGATTTTCGTTCAAGAGAATGGGGGGGTCACAGCTCCAAGGTGGGCAGCTTTTGTTGATTTCTTTCTGGCTTCACATGCCAGATACGCTGTTGTCACTGGAGCACATCGCCGTGTGGGGACAACCTACGCGCAACTAATTGCAGCGTTGGCTGCAGCTAATAGACATGGTACATATCCTTGTGTTCCTATCCATCAATACTTTCTTCTGTATTCTGTTCAGTCTTAAATCCCAACCTAATTTAGTCTGCAATTTGGCTGTATTAGCTCATGAGCCCTCAGGTGCAAACTTCACATTCTTAAGCAGCATCCACAGTAACTTACTGGTCGATGGGCTCTCGATACGCTGGGCCTTTGAGCTGTCAGCAACAGCAGCACTAGTGCGCCTTGGCCCCGCTCCTCCCACATGCTTGGTGAGCGTGTGTTTGGTTCAGAGTCATGGTGGGACGGGACGGATCCAACCCATTTTTTAGGGATAGAGCCGACCCTGTTTCGTGTTTGGTTGCAAGGGATAGGACGGTCCCTGTTTTTTGTTTGGTTTAGGGACAAAAGGTTTGGGATGACAAATCTGACATGCGGGGTCTACATGTCAGCCTCTTTTCTAGGATTGCAACAGCTCGTGGGGCCCACTCGTCCCACCTCATCCCTCATCATCTCCTCATTTCTGGGGGACAGGAGCATCCCCAATTTGAGAGTATATTCGCAGAATATTCCCTAGAGGGATATTTCCTATCCCACTCGACTCTGAACCAAACAGCTCTGGAACGAGGACTGCCCCATCCCATCTCCCATAATCCCATGAACCAAACACACAATAAGTGGCAGAGTCCCATTCCTAGGGATGTGAGGAGATTACTGGAATGCGGTGTCCGGCTATCAAACACAGGGGAGTTGGATGAGAGGCGCCTCATGTCATACTGCAGGTCTAGGAAAGACCAATGTGAAAAGGTACCATGTTCTTCCATTGTACAAGAATTCAACGTGACTTCAGGAGGTGAATGAGAGACGCCTCCGTTGGAGAGCTCAGTTTTCTCGAGGCGCTTACACAGGGAGCTAGTGTAGGTTAGAATTTTGGTAAACTGTTGTGCGGGTGTCATGTTGGCAGGATACGAAGGTTACAGGAAAAAAGTCGAGGCTTGGTTTAATGCCATGTATATCGTTGTTGCTGCTTGTTATGTGATCAGAGAAAAAGCAGTTGGTCAAATCTAGGCACATGCAGTATGAAAAAGGATGTAAGGATAACAGAAGGGAAAGGATAGAGAGGGAGTCGGTTCCTGACTTGACTGAGTTGATCACTTAGATACGTTTGGACTAGGCTTTATAGGGAGAGTGGGGGCAGAGGAAGCTGCCAAACCCTAACCGCCACCCCACCCTAGCACTGTCGTCGTGCCCTAGCCTGCTGCCGCTGCCAAGCCATCGTTGTGCCTAAGCTGCGCCCACGCCACGGCAGTTCCAGGCCACGCCTGAGCCATGCCGCTATGAGCCCAGGCCACGCCCGTCGCGCTACCGTGTGCTGGCTGGAGGGAGGAGCTAGGGAGCAGCAGGAGGGAGAGGGTGCTGGCTTGGTGAAAAAGAGGTAGAAAGGGGATGGCCAAGAAAGGGGAGAAGATGGCGGAAGGAAGAAAAAGAGGAAACCGTGTTGGGCAAAAATCTTCGGGTTTAGGTAACGACCGTTCGAGGCCTTGATCTCCCTGTTCTCGGCTGTAATAGATTGTTTTAGAGATCATGGTAGTGTTGGACGTAGTAGATGGGAATTGTAGAAGATACATTTTAGATTGTTGTTCATCAAGATCGCTGTTCTGTTTGCAATTAAGTTTTGAGGTAACTACATCATGTTTCATAGCTTGTCCATATTAAGAAAATTGCAAAGAATTGTCTAAAGCTTCTATAGAGTGCAATATCAAGCAATTTGGTTAAGCGGTTTAGGAGTTATGATTTCGGGAACAATGCTATCTAGAGTTGGTTGCTGCTGGACGTAGTTATGATATTCCGTATGTTAGCCCTAGAAGATGGCCGAATTAATTCTTGGGCATAACTAAAGAAAGGTAGAGAATTTTCTGTAGTTTTCAAAAGTAGTATGGTTCATTGTGGTTGCTGTTGTAGAATAAAAATATTAAATTGCTAACTCTGCCGTCCAGAAATTAATAGAACTATCTTCGAGGTGGAAAACGGAAGTTTAGATGAAATAATCAAGGTTTCTGATATACTAAGAAGTTATAGGAAATTTCGTGTAGTTTCGAGGAAACATATAGTTTACTATACTTGGATCCTTGAGTTGATAGATATGATGTTTTGAACACCGGGATAACGGAGGGGAATGCTTTGCAGTTTGCACACCAGTTGTAGTTAGTGGTTGTCACTGTTGCAAGTTGTAGCAGAGCTATTGCAGATTCCTTCAACTATGTTCCCCTTATAGTGACTGCTGTGAGTGCATCTTGCAAGAGAAAAGATGCATTGATTGCAAAGAATTATGCTGTCTTATCTAGCCAAACCTGGAGATACTTGGTGAGGCTCATATCTCAAAACCTTACTTCGTATGTACCAATTGTGGGAGGCAGTGGTGGATGTGCTAGCTTGTAAGTGAAGATGCCTGTCACCGGTGGCTTTGCCTGTTGCAGCACATAACAGCCTGGCTACTGCCGACGATAGCCTTGCAGTTGCACAGGCCGCACCGCCTCAACATCATGGTCATCCCATGAGAACTCGCCTCAAGGACAATGTACGCAAACCCCTACATGAGACAGATGGTACCATCACTTATGCTTCCGCCAAGGGTCCTTTAACCGAGCCAAATAACTATGTTGAAGCTCTACAAGTTCCTTAGTGGTGTGATGCTATGCATGCTGAGTACAACGCTTTTATTTGCAATTAGACATGGCGACTCATTCCACCTCGACCTGGCATCAATGTAATTGACTGCAAATGAGTTTTTAAAACCAAGAAGAAGGCTGATGGATCTGTTGAGCAGTACAAGGCTCACTTGGTCACCAAGGGGTTTAAGTAGAGATATGGCAAGGATTACGAGGATACGTTCCGTCCAGTTGCTAAACCTACCACTATTCGGTTACTTCTTTCATTGGGAATCACCAACAACTGGCCCCTTCGACAACTTGACATCCAAAATTCTTTTTTGCACGGCTATCTTGAGGAAGAAGTATTCATGCGACAACCTCCAGGGTTTGTAGATTCAAAGCAGCCATCTTATCTTTGTCATCTAGACAAGGCCTTATATGGGTTGAAGCAGGCGCCCAGGGTCTGGCATTCTTACCTCAGCGTGACACTCTGTGAATTAGGCTTTGTGGCATCAAAGGTAGATACTTCTCTTTTCATTTGCCGGAACAAAGATATTACCATCTTTCTTCTTGTCTATGTTGATGACATCATTATGGTCAACGGAATTGCTAATGCACAGTCGCCTGGATTTCTTTTTTTGCTTCAGTCGATTCTGAAACGGGCTCGAAGCTTTCTCGGATCGACGTTTCAACCCGATCCGCGCTGAAAACGGGCTCGGAGCTTTCGCCTGAGTGTTTTGTTTTTTGTATTTTTGTATTCCTCGGTCCGCGCGCCTCTTACTTTTCCCAATAGTTTTTTCCAGTCGTGCGGAGTGTTCGAGAGTCTCCTCGTCTCCCCGGCGGCCTCTCACTTTTTTCCTTAGATTTTTCCAGACGTGCGGAGTGTTCGAGAGGGCGATTTGACTGGCGATTGGTGTCTCATCTCACCGGCGATTGGGTCTGCTTTGAGAAGAGGAGAACGAGAGGAGGAGCTCCCTCCAAATCGGCGGTTATCTCCGACGAGCACCTACTCCTTCATCATATCTGAGGTTGGTGTTCTCCTTGTCCTTCTCGTGTTGATTTTTGTTTAGATCTGTCGATTTCTTGTTGATTTGTGCCTTTGCTCGCCCTTTCGCTCCCCATTCTGCTCGGTGTGCTCTCATTGCTTGCTGCTCGCTGATCTGCGCTGTTGTGTTTGTTTGGATTTTGTTTGGTGCAGGAGGGCCGAGGAAGTTGTTGTTGAACAAAGATCAAGTAGGATCACTGGTATGTGAATGACTCAAACTAGAGATTTATATAGCTTTCATATTTTCTGTCGTTATATTCGTGGATCAACATACATACATGTTCTTATGGCATTGCAACGGAGAAACGAACTAATGCGAAATACTTGGAGGAATGTATATGAAAGGATTTTAGGGTAGAACAATTTTAGGGTAGGGAGAGGCACAACAGAAAGGATTTTAGGGTGGGGGTATGTGTAGGGAGAGGCACAACAGAAAGGATTTTAGGGTAGAACAATTTTGGATCAAGTTCATTTCATCCTGTTCATTTGTGGCTTTGTTGTAGCAAATTTTTCATGATTTAGTTTCTGTCTCCGTAGCCGATTTGTGTCTCCATAGTTCAAATGTTTGCAGTGGCTTAATTATGGCTGCAGGTGGTAGTTAGTCAGAACTGAGCACACTGGTAGATCTGATCTGAAACAATGCTTGTTTGTGGTTGGTTAGATAATTGTAGTTAATTTTTGCGGTTTGGTTATGTCTTGAAATCATAAAGTTATTTCTCGCTGAACCGTGGATTTTGTTTTGTATGTGATCCATTTGTATCCATATCTGCCAATTACAAACAATGGAATATTGAAGACATTGTCTGTGGGCTCTGGCGGCCTTGATCAACAACGAAACAATTGGCTGGCTGAGGTGGTCCTTGCAGTGCTAGTCTGATTTGTAGTTGGGAGGTAAGCTACCAATTCTATTCTGCCCGTCTATTATGCTATTTTTTTAGTTTAGTCCCAAGTGCTATCCATTTCTTGAAGCATACATGACTTTACTTATTTTTAGTGTCGTTGTCTTAATTTTATTTTCTGCATGTGTATCTCTTATGTCAGTTTTTGTTCTTCTTTTTTTGTTCATATGGTCCCATGGTCATTTATCACTTGTCAGTTCACTATTCAATTAGCATATGAACAATGATACATAGCTCAGCTATGAACAACACAGATTAGATTAAAACTTGCACACCATTTTTAACTAAACTTGCAGTCCCGTACAATATGCAATTTTAATTCTTGCGGAGTGTAATTTTTGGGGCCTTTCTTTCATTTTTATGTTAAATAATGTTTTTTAATTTTTCTTTTTTATGTTAGGGTTCACATGTGTCTGAACCTTTCTGTCATTGGTAGAATAATTTCTGGTTCTTTAGTTTTTCATTTTGTTTTATGTTAGGGCTCTCCTTGGTCAGGACTTTTCTGCCCTTGGTAGAATAATTATTTTCTTGGGATCCTGCATGTATATATGTTGGTCAGCGAGGATACTGAACTCCTTTTAGATCTTATGTTTTGCTTCAAACCGTTCCAATCCTAACAATGATTTGGTGATGTGTATTCTTCATCCTAAGGTCCAAATGTTATTCTTTAACCTATTTAATTAGTTCATTATTTTTTGACCTACTAGGTCTGTAATTTGTTTAGTTGTTAGATTTATGGACCTTCTGGTGAGTTCATCATTTCTTCATTCTAATATACCTTTTTGCATTGTTAGTTGATGTATGTCTTCTTACGTGTATATGCTTGCTCTGTTCAGGCGAAGGGTTCGAGAGAGTGCCAGAGAGGAAAAGGCGAGAGTCTCTTTGGTGCACCTCTTCGGCTGCTCGGCGAACTCATCGGCGTTTTGTCTCTTTGGTTAGATATAAAGGAGGCGGCGAGAGAGGAGGTGATTTGGCGTTCCCGTTTGTGTGCAGCTTGCCGGCGCTGTCTCTTCTGCAAGTTGCTGGTGAGTTACATGTGCAATCCAATCAGAGCTGTGTTCTGTTGTGTGATTCGAATCTTTCATTTGTAGTATGAACAGATCTGTAGTTTTTATTCGTGCACAATGCTTGATGCGTCAGTATTTGCCCAATCTATTTTCTAGTCTGACAAATGTTGTTTAGCACCTTTTTTATGGATATAAAAACTTGTAGTTTTGTATTCCTGTTGGCGTAGATGCAATCGTCAAGTGTTTTAGAAGCTTATTTTTCTGCACAATGTTTTTGCATTTATTTTTAGTTTGGTACATATCAAGAAAAATAGCATTCTATATTGTCCATATTGGAAGAGCATTTTTAGTCTGGACTGAGGTCAAGGTATTTGTTGGGGTGGGGGGTGGTGGGTGGGGGGTCATGCATGTATGTTGATTTGAAACATACATTTGTACTATGAACAGACTATGTATTTTTATCTGTGCACAACACTTGATGCAACAATGATGGCTAAGGCAAATCATTGTTCTGGTCATTGTCGGAGCTGGGCTGCAGAGAATGTATGTGAGATATAGTGGTGGTGTTGTTTTTTTCTTCCCGTCCCTCTATTTCTTGGGTCCGTCTTGTGATTTGCAGATAATGTAATATGCTAATAGTTTTGTGATATGTTTGATCTGTTTTTCTCAAAAATTTTCAAGTGAACATTTTGGTCTAAACTAAGGTCAAGGCATTTTGGAGGGTCATGCCTTCTGTGTTTTTGCACTGTTAGTTGATGTGCGGTTACATATACTTTTTTCAACTATGCTAATATGCATGTTCTTTTATATTGTCCATTTTGTGTGAAATCAATGATCTCCAATACACATCGATAGTGGAGATCTGTATTTTTTTCATTAATGTGTTTGGTTGGAAACAAATTGCAGTCCTCATGCAATATTATTGCAGTCTTTAATTTATGTGCAATTTCGTAGTACCTGTAGTGGATCTTCTATAATGTATTTTTTTTAATCTATGCTAGTATACATGTTCTTTAATTTCTCCATTTGTGTGAAATCAATGCTCTCAAATACACATGGATGAGTGGAGATCTGCATTTTTTTAATAATGTGTTTGGTTGGAAACAAATTGCAGTATAAATGTAGTAATATTGCACTTTTAATTTATGTACAATTTTGAAGTGTATGTAGTTGAACTTCTATTAAATATTTACTGCTTAGAATTTACATTATTTTTGAATAAGCATTTGTACAATGCTTTTGTATGCTGCTTTGATATGGCTCTCACATTCATGCTTTCTTGTTATTTGTGTAGTTTTTGAATGGCTAAAGAAGATTCTCACAATCATTCTAGTTCTAGTGGAGATGACGATGTTCTGGCAAATGATAGTGATTATGTTGCTTCAGATTGTGGTCCTGCTAATGAAGTCGATGCAGATTGTGAGTTTTCTTTTTTTATTGTTGTTTTTTGTGTTTGTTTTTAAGCTATTTTGCACTGACCGCTGTATTTTAATTTTTAGCATCTGATGAATCTTTAGATGATGAGTTGATTTTTAAGACTTTTAAGAAAATGGTATGTGTTTTTTGTCATCAGTTTAGATAATGAATTCATTTTTAAGCAGTTTAACAAAAATTTGATATCATTGCCTTGTTTAATTATTCAGGTTGTGAAAGCAGTTAAAAGAAAGTCTGCAAAAAAGGATGTTAAGAAGCAAAATACTAAGGTTTGATGAACAATTATTATATATCCTTTTTTGTTTTTTCTATTTTCATTAAACATATGTTATATTCTATTTTGCAGAGTCGTAAAGTTGAATCTTAGAAATATGAAACACACTGTTAGGATGCATCATATAGAGTTGACTTATATTATTTCTTTGCTAATAGTTCAATGTACTATAATATCTTAACAATCCTCGCCTACGATTCAAAACTTGCACCATTGTTAGTTTATGTTGCAGCATCAGGTCATATGCAATTTTTTCCTTGAATTTGTGCAAGTTTTAGAATTTATATGTGGTGTGGTATTCGAGTTTCAATATGGTGCCATGTTATTCAGCATAAGTTCATTTATATCATGTGTCCTCCTTGTATTCCAAGTTTGCATATGTTTGTTGAATTTATCTGTTAGTGTCAAGTGTTTTAGAAGTTTTATAAACAGAACTTTCAGCTCCATGTAATGTGTAATTTTAGTATCCTGCATGTGCAAATTCCAGTTTGGCCATATTTTAATAGGTTCTCTTTTTGATAGAAATGCAGTGTTGTCAAGTGTTACTATATTGGAAGTTTAATTATTGTGTATTAGCTTATTTGTTGAAATGTTATTTCAGTAAATGGATTAACAATTATTATATATCCTCTTTTTGTTTTTTCTATTTTCATTAAACATATGTTATATTCTATTTTGTAGAGTCATAAAGTTGAATCTAAGAAATGTTCTAAAGATGCCAACGTCCGAAGAGCATTTAGTAGATGTAACACCTCATATTTTGCTGAAATTCTCAATGGTCTCAGTCAGTCCAAGAGAGATGCTATTGAACAGTTTGGCTTTTCTTCTCTTTTGAAATTTGAAGACTGTTCTGTTCCAAGATATTTTGCTCAATGGATAGCAGATCACGTAGATATTTCTAGCTCCGACATAGTTGTTGATGGAAAGGTTATACCTGTCAGTCCATTTTCTGTCCATATGGTGTTAGGAATACCTATTGGTGGTATTGAAATTAAAGCTGAGAGAGATTGTGGGAAAAGTTCTTTGCTTCAATTGTTTGACCAAGCTACACTTCCCTCAATTAAGTTTTTTGGTAATGAGTTGCTAAAAGAGAATCTAAGTAATGATCAAACATTGAGATGCTTTCTGATAGTTGCTCTTTCAACATTTCTTTGTCCCAATTCTAGTACACACCCTAGCACAAAATACTTTGGTGCCTTAGTAGATGTTGATAAAATCAAGAATTTTGATTGGTCAAAGTTTGTATATGACTGGTTGATGACCTGCATTCACAAATATCAAAAAGTCAGGGCTAGTTCTTCACACGCGTCATTAACTTTGGGAGGCTGCATATATTTCCTGGCTGTAAGTTTTTTTGTTTCCTTTCTTTTTGTCATTTTGAATTATATTGACTTCTCTTTTTATTGGTTAGTTGTAAACTCGTATTCATTGCGATTCATTAATTTTATTTTCAGGTTTATTACCTTGATTTTCTCCAGTTTGGATTTTGTTCTACTCCAAACACAATTCCCAGAATTTTGGTGTGGAGAGGTGACATGATTAAAGATTTGTCTAAGTCTGACTCCACAGGTGGTTGCAACTATGGGAAGCGCCCGGTGAGTTTTATGTGTAATGTTTGCATTTCATTTTGATATGTTATGTATTTGTTATTGATAGTAATACCTTTCTTTGCCATGTGATTTTCAAGTATTATCATAAATTTCCCATGCCATACCTTTGTGTCTTCAGCATTTCGGCTTCCAAGTTTATCCATCTGTTGTAGCAAACCTGTATTTGTGCTGTTGCTATTCTGTGATAGATTTATCATATTTCATTTTTTATTTTCTTATGGAGTATAACTTGCCTGACATTCATATCATTAATATATTACTAATAGATGCGCAAGTTCATGTATATGCTAATATTTTTAATATCTTTTTTTTGTGTCTACCTGTTCATCTGGCATCCAATCTGGTAAACAGATGTGTATGAATCTGCATTTTGTAGGCCACATGCTTCAATATTTTATGAATCTGCATTGTGTATGAATGTGCATTTCATTTTTATGTTTTGTATTGGTTGTTGATAGTAATACTTTTTCTTTGCCCTGTGATTTTCAAGTATTATCACAAAATTCATGTGCCATACCTTTTTGTCTTCAGTATTTTGGCTTCCAAGTATATCCATATGTTGTAGTATATGTGATGTTGCTATTCTGTGATAGATTTATCTGTCGCAAAATGTTATATGTTATTGTTAGTTGTATCATGTTTTATTTTTTATTTTCTTATGGCGTATAATTTGCCTGACATTCATATCATTAACATATTACTAATAGATGCGCAAGTTCATGTATTTGCTAATATTTTTAATATCTCTTTTTTTTTTGTGTCTACCTGTTCATCTGGCATCCAATCTGGTAAACAGATGTGTATGAATCTGCATTTTGTAGGCCACATGCTTCAATATTTCAACTATAATTTATGTGCAATTTTATAGTATATATAGTGCAACTTCTGTAAACAGATGTGTATGCTAATAGATGCGCAAGTTCATGTATATGCTAATATTTTTAATACCTTTTTTTTTGTGTCTACCTGTTCATCTGGCATCCAATCTGGTAAACAGATGTGTATGAATCTGCATTTTGTAGGCCACATGCTTCAATATTTCAAATATAATTTATGTGCAATTTTATAGTATATATAGTGCAACTTCTGTAATGTAGTTACAGTTTAAATATTTTTTCTTTGACTTTTTTTAGATCAAAGATCTCAATCAAACGTGCTATGGATTGTACTTTAGAGATAATTCTACTTTTAGAACTTCTTTGGACAGGATTGTTGGCAATTGTTTGCCAGAGAAGGTACGTTTCTTTTTTTATTTGTTTTTGTTTTGTGATTTTGTATGATTTAATTGTTTTATTTTTTTATTGCTTTTAATTGTAGGTGAAAGATGACATAACTAATATGTTTCGAAAATTTGAGAATCTAGTTGACCCTAATGCTTCAATGAAAGCTGAAGAGCTTGTTATGGAAATTATGGAGTATTTGCAAGTATCAAGCAGTTCCATTCCTGATTTTGATGATGATAAGCCAGCTGGCAACAATACTCCAGAATTTTCTGAGGACAAAAAATCTAAGGACAACACCATTATTAATGCTTCTAAAGAAGGCGATGGTTATGATATGGATAGTTTTGCACAGAAAAATGTTGATTCTCAATCAACATTGAAGCTCCCTTATGATAATTCTACTCAGGGAGTTGATAATCAGCAGCATATTAATGATTCTCAGTCTACTATCAAGCTTACATCTGATGAATCTTCTAACAAAATTCAATACAATGATGGTAACTTTATGCATTTCTTTTTTTTTGTCTTATGCACAATTCCTTTGTTTGTTGCTATTTTAATGTTATTTTGTTCTCATTTGTTTTTCAGTGTCAGGAGCTGCTAATGTGAAGAATAGAAAGAGAAAGTTATCTGCAAGCCAGGAATCTAATAATTCTATTGCTTCCCGTACAAGATCACAACGCAAGTATATTGATTCTAATGAGAACTCCCATTTGAGCCATTCTGTAAAGGTTTGTTCTTGTTATTTTTTGCCAACCAGCTAATCTATAGAATAATATGCATTTCTTGTATAAGTGTTGTCTTACATTTCAGGCATGCATAGGTGTCACTGTCCAGTCGTCCAAACAAGAAAAGCTATCACTGCCCACGAATGAGTTGGCACATGAGAACTTGGAATCAAAGCAAAAACTTTGATTCAAAAAATAACAAAATTCCTAGCTATTCAGTGGTTGTATAGTTTTTTTTGTGTTGAATTATCAGACAATTGCAGATTGATAATGTCTTCATCCATTAGGATAGCTTTTTGTAAGCCAGTTTTTTATTTTCCAAGTTAAGTCTTTTTGTTCTATCTGTATTCATATAAAGTGTCCATCAGTTTGATTGTTTGTTCCTTTCTTCAATATGTGGTTGTTGCTAGTTCAATGTTTCCAACAACTAAAAATTTTGGGTCAATTATCACATCTCAACTAAGCAGGCGGTAATGTATGAATTCATTTAACACAAGTTTAATTACATCCTAATTAGCACTCTTTTCAGTTTTAGAACATTCACTTTTTTTTCAGCGTCCTGTTGATTTAAGCAGTGGACATGGAGGATCTGATAAGAGTGCCAGTTTGGATTATATGTTGTCTTCTCCAGGCATAAACAATTCAGATATTGGATCTAAAACTTCAAAAGTATTTCCTTTTTTGTCTTTTCTTCTATTTTTGTCTCTTTTGTCAATTTCTTATGGTCATAGTTTACTTTCATTTTCTTTTTGTAGATTGTTCTTGTCAATAAGCATTGTCTTGAAGCAAAGAAAAATGGTAGGAATGAAAATTACAAAGTGGGGTAATGTATATGCTTGTTGTGCACATTTATAAATAAGTGTTCTAACTGTTGTTTTTTGTTTCAATTTTTAAATTTATAATTAGTTGATGACATGTGCACTCCAAAAGTTGATTTCAAGCTCAGTCATGTTGATTTAACTCCAAAGGCTCCAGGTTAGTATTTTACCTAGTTTAATTATTTTTCCATTTTTCCATTTTTTTTCCTATTTTGTCGTCCCCTTTTAGAAACTAATTGTATTCATTTTATTTTTCACAGTTAAAACTTCAAGATTGTTGGATGTAGAACATGATCCCTTGTTTATTGCTGGATTTGTAGGATGTTGTTTCTTTGTTAAGTTTATTATGTGAATTAACCTGACCTTTTTCCCCATTGAGTTGTGCTCATATGCTTGCCTTTTGTTTTTTAAGTTAGGACTTTCAAGGCATTGGCTATGATAAAGCAACAATTAATTTTACCTTTTCTAATGTTCATTGTTCTGCACCTTATGGCCTTGGTTAGTACCCTAATTCTCTTATTTATTGTGTTGTCTTGGTGTGTTTTTTAGATTTTTATTTGTCAACTCATGCTTAGGTCATTCTTTAGACCAATGTTTTGATGGTAAAGATCATTCCAATGATGTTGATAAAGCTTCTAATGCGCAAAATACTGCTGTTATTTGTAGTCCATCTCTTCAGATGCCTGAAAATAAGGTATATCTTGTGCCACTTCATGTTGAACTTATTTTTCAATTTTAATGTAAAGATTCTATGCAATGAGTTGTATTTGTTAGTTTGATGTTTTTTTTGTATGTACATTTTATTTTGTTCAATTGATTTTCAATGTATGTCGTAATATATTTTTTTCTGCAATTAGTTGCATTCTTTTTATAATACAAGTTTCATAACTTATTGTTTAAAAACTTGCAGTGCCAAGTATTCTGCAATTTAGGTTCATGCTTACTGCAATTTTGCATTGTTCCAATTTTTTTAAATTTTTTTTGGAGTATTTGGAAAATTTTTGAGTTAATCTTTTTTTACCTGTGTTGTATTTCTTTTTTTGATCAGATGATCGGAAGTATCCCCTGCCAGACTGGATCCCCTTGTTCTAAAAGTCAGTACCACACATTTAATGAGGTAGTTTTTATATGCCTTCTCCATTTTCAATTCATTATGCAATTTTAGGTTTACTTTTCATTACAACTGTATTTTTTCATCTGTATAAAAAATATTTTATATTTTATTTTGCAATGTTTTATAGTTCAATATTTTTTTATGTTTTTATGTGTCTATTTTTCTTTTGAGCAGGTGAACAAGAGTATTCCCTCCCAGTTTGATTCATCCTATGAGGTAATTTTCATATGTAATTTCAATTTTTGTTCTATGTTTTTTTTTGTAAAATATCGTGTTTGTTGCTTTTTTTCCTTTTTGTTAAAATCATTAGTATTACTTTACAATGTAAGACTGCATTTAATTTGTTTAGACTTCAGCATTGATGAGGACCAAATTAATTGCATGCAGATGCAAAATAAGCACTTGGATCAGCAAGAAGATCCGTTGCCCATTGCAGCTGTTACTTCAGATGGCAAGGTGGTTGTGCTTGTAAGTATCTGTATTTCACGTGTCATTCTTTTCTTACGGGAAGGTCGTACATATGCCGGTATTTTGGTTTCTGGAGATGATTCAAGTTGCAGTTCGAATTTATATATGGTTTTACTTTTTCCTGTCAATAGTGTCTTGAAGTTGTTGAAAATCGCTAGCTACGTTTCGTTGATATGTGGATCACCTCCTGTAGTAACTAGGTTACCTAGGTTACAATTTTTCTTTCATTATATAGAATAGTTGATCTATAAGGGTTGAGTTAGGACATGATTTTTTTTAACTATTTAACCTTGCATTGTGTGTTCTGTTATGGTTTATAGATTGCACTGCTTGTTTGCAGAGTTCCCAAGAATCTCAAGAGGTTGTTTTTTGTGGAGAGAAAGGATTTAGGACAAAGTTCAACAATTTGTGTGATGAGTCTGATCAATTATACAACCAGTGGATGTCCTCAAATCAATCTGTGGAGAGAAGGGATTCAGTTGACGTTTCTAGTTCTTATGAACAGCCTAGACATTATGTCCCTTCAAGATTTGTTCAGCCTAGTAGATACAAGTCTTTACCATATGGCGATAACAGAATTAGAACTTCTGTTTCCGCTTTGGAGCTGATGCATTTTGATGCTATTGTTCGGATTTCTGATATCGAAAATCTCAAATAGTAAGTGATCCATGTTTATAGCGCTTGAAATTTTATATGTCGGCTATGTTTTTGATAGTTTTTCGATATTTTTATTTTTGCAGTCGGTTTGCTATTGACTATGGTGGTGTTAAGGTTACCTTCTGGTCCCTTGGGCAATGTTTGAAGAGAAAATCAAAACTTGATAACTATGTTGTCAATGCATTCTGCTACAAGCTTTTCAAAGATCTCAACCCGAGTGAATCAAAAAAACATTTCTTTTTCCACAACATGAGTGTGAGTTATCATTTCTTTTTTTGTTAGCTCTTTTTTATTCATTTCTTCTTTTGATTTTTTGCCAGTTCGCTTTATTGTGATGTTTCTTGTCTCTTGTATTGTTTATTTAGGAATTTTTCTTACAAAAGTGGGATAATCAAAAGAGAAAGGAAGATATGATGAAAGTTGTGCAAAATTCATTTAAGCGTGCTAACAAGTTTATTTCGCTCTGTGATCTGGTAAGTTAAATATTCATTTTCATTTATTTCATGTTTTGATCTAGTTTTTTATCCACCATCACTAAATTATGCATGTTGTTGTTTTTGTAGTTATTTTTCCCTTCTCTTTTCCAAGAACACTGGTTTGTTTTTGTGGTTGATTTGAAGGATTCAATGTTTGTATTTCTGGATTCCTTTTATAAAAAAAGACTCTGCTTATCACAAACGTGTCAAGTCAATACTTGTAAGTAACATTACCGTTTTCTGTATTGCCTAGAAAATTCTTTTTTGTTTTCATTTCTAATCACTTTTATCACTAACATATATTAGTTTTGTATGATTAGATTCCAAATTTTGTGAAGGCATGGACTCAGTATGTCCCAAAGCAGATGAACTTTTCAGATTTTGATTCTGTTCATGCTACTGTTCCACATCAAGACAATAAGTATTTTTCTCATTTTTCCAGCTAATTCTTTTTTGTTTCCTTAGAATAATCCATTTTTGAATTGTATAAGTAGTTACGGGTAGATATTGAAATTAGTTTGTAGTGCATACGTACTGAGTGCAATTTTTATAATATTTGAAGTGCAAGTTTTTTTACATAACTGATGATTTAGATGTTATTATGTTTGCATTCATGTGAAACTTGGTCTATGTGTTCCATTTATGCAAAACTTGGTCAGTTTTGTAAGTTATTTAACATGCATAGATGGTCTGGTTTCGGAAATTTAATACTAAATGGATGCTTATCTTCTGGTTTGTGCAATAACGAATGATTGTAGAGTTCATAGATAGTTCTGGAATTTAGGTAGATATTTAAAGAAGTTTAGTTTTTCAAGTTGTTCTAGTGTTGCTGTCCTTTTTTGTAATGCATTTTAGGTAATTTGTTGTGAATATCAAGTTGTACTAGTCTCGTGCTATTTCATTTTGTATTTTCTTGTGTGCAAACACAAAAGTAACAGTTTTGTTTCTTTTGTTTGGTCAGTTCTGATTGTGGAGTTTTCATCCTAAAGTTTATGGAGCTTTGGAGTCCTCGAGTGCAGCTTAGGGACAAGTTCTCCCATGTGGACATTGCTAATATCAGGGCCAAAATTGCTAATGAAATGTTTTTTAGCACGCATAACCAGTTGGAGGATGCTAAAAGTTTAGTGAGAGATTTTGAACCTCAGGTAATTTCTTGTAATGTTCATTCTGTTTTTAAATTTTCTTCATAATTTTTGCTTTTGTATTGCTGACAGTGGTTTTTTACACGCGTCATGTGTTTCTAATTGTAGGTGCAAGGCAAATACGCCGGACAGATGTGATTTTTCTGAAGCTTACCTGCATGGAATTTTGTATGTTAATGTGCTCTGTAGTTCATGTTGATAGTATTCACATATATACTCGTACTACTGTTGTGTAATCCTGAAGTATTATAAATACTAGTAGGCTACATATACGAATACTCAGTGAATGAGAAGTATACTGGAGAGATGTTACTTGTGTGTTGTTTGTTTTCTGTTGCAACTTAAGGTGCTTGTGCTGTTTGAATGTTCATTGCTGAATGGGAAGTATACTGGATAGATGCTGTTATATGTTCGTTTCTACATTAAATTGATGTTTCTATTTTTATCTTATTTGTATTGTTTTGTTGATTCGTGTGCTCCACAAGGTATATAATTTTTTGAAGCTGTCGTCAAATAAGTCTTGAATGGTAGATTATGTTAACAGTACAAATACTAAACGATAACAATCAAGTGCGAAATGAAAAGTACAAGTCATAATTCATACATTGTTCCTTTCAATAAATATAATTCTGTTTTTTTCATAGCCTTAATAATTAGCTGTTCATGCTTATTTGCATTGCACCATACATGAATAGTATGTTAGTCTTATCCTTCTGTCGGTAAGTTGTTTTCTGTAGTCGCCCCTTTGTTCTTGTGTTTCTTGTTTGGTACTCCTCCGGTTTGTCCTGCACATCAAAAACGATGAATAGTATGTTAGTCTTATTTACTGTCATGGGAACCTGCATTTCAAGGCGTAACTTGTTTTATTGCCAATGAATTACCTGTTACTTTACGTGTTGAATTTTTCTTTTTTCTTGTGCTGCTCATGTCTTCGTGCATCTTAGGGCAAGTTTGCACATTGTGGTCATGTGATCCACAATGGCTACATGTGATGATATGCTTCAATTGTTCAGCAAGTGGTTTCAATCTTCCTTTTTGTTTCTGTGGTCTACCCTTTGGGTTTGAATTTAGTGGATCATTGAGCTCAATAGTTGTACTTCCATCTGCTAGATCAGTCGATGAGATTTGATGGTACATATTGGGTTTATCTGTTGTTGTTGCTTCTGTTGATGGGATGCTTTCAAGTTCTTGTTCAATCCTATCCATTTCCTTCAATATGTAAGCATACTTCTCTGCTGTCTTTGATCCTTGAGATGCCAAATCTACCATCTTCCTAGACAAACTATTGAATCTTAGTTGACTATTGTCACCACCTAGGTCTGTTGGAATGTTGTGATCATGAGCTCTAATATTCTTCTTTTCTTTTGGTCGCCATCTGTCAAGGAAGTATCTTTCTGGGAGTTCAGTGATGTTCATCTGAATTAGAACTTTGAGTACGTGCATACACAGAATGCCATCTTTTTGAAACTTTGCACAAATGCAGCTGTATTGTTCATTTTGCTTGTCAATCTTCACTATAAATCTTCTTGGTCTGAATTCCCTCATTGCATGAGTTTCTGATTTGAAAACTTCATATGTTCTATTCAGTTCTCTTTCCTCTGTGTTTAGCTTTGTTGTTCCTTTCAATTCTTGCTGGAACCTGTAGAATATAGCTCTGTTGTACAATCTTGCAGCTTGTCTTTCAAAGTAATATTCAGACCAGTATGATGGTTTTGTCCCTCTTGTGACTGAGTCCTGTTGTTTCTGCTTTTCTTCAATTGTGTCAACTATTCTCTGATACTCTCCAAGGAAACTTATTATGCTGTACGTTGATGCAACATTGTCTTTGAAGACCGAGTTAGTGCCTTCACTTCTTGCAGTCGTCTGGATGAAAGGGTAGAACTGTTGCTTGAAATAAACAGGTACAAACCTCTTCCTTGTATTCCACATATCTTGAAAGTACTTGATGTTCTGAATTTGATATTTTGTGATCATTTCCACCCATAGATTCTCAAATTCCATTTCTGTAAGAGAGTTGTTTAGTACATCCATGAATTCATCATGCAAACCTGGGATTCTTCTAAAACACATTGCTGCTTTCTCTTGTGCCTTCTTCTGAATGTGAAACAAGCAATTTCTGTGGTTTGTTTCTGGAAAAACTTTGCCTATTGCTGTTCTCATGGCAATGTCTTGGTCAGTGATAACAGTAATTGGTGCTTTGCCTCCCATGCAAGTTAGGAATGTTCTGAATAGCCATGTGAATGTTTCTATTGTTTCATCCTTTAGAAATGCACACCCAAACAAGCAATTATCACCATGTCCACTAATGCCAACAAATGGTGCAAAAGGTAAGTTGTATTTGTTAGTTCTGTATGTTGTGTCAAAGCTCACACAGTCTCCATATTGGTAATAACAGCTCCTGCAATTCGCATCTGACCAGAAGATGCTTTTCACTGTGTTATTTTCATCTGCTTGGAATGTATAGAAGAATCTAGGATCCTCCAATTGCTTCTGTGAGAAGAATGCAAGCACTTGCATCATATCATTCTGATTCAATTCCTTTCTCATTGATGTTCTCAAGTTGCTCACATGCTTTTTGGTGAATGGCACAGCTGACAGGCCGCCTCTCAGAAACGACAATATGGCCATTATCTTTCTGTTTGGTATTTGCACTGAGTTCAGTGTCCTTATTAGTTTCTTTTCTGCATCTGACATATTTTTGTGTGATCGCAAGAACCTTGACTCTCCTGGGGGACTGAGCTCATGATTGTGTTCCAAATTGAGTCGTATAACATGCCATGTAGTATCTTTCAGCTTTATAACCATTGCTGCAGGGCATCCGGTTAATATTACTGTGTTGCTTTTTCGCTTTCCTATTGCTGGTTCTGTTGAGGTTCCTTCTTTGGATTTTCTCTTCCTTTTCTTTGATGGTTCTGCAGACTTGTCTTCCTTTCGTTTGGCTAGCTGATCGCCTTCTTTTGGCTTTCCCGACTTATTGCATCTGAATGTTACCCTGGTGACAGCATTGTTGGCTTCTTTCTTTCTAGACAGATAAGTTCCAGCTTTGAGCACAGAAAAACCAACTATGAATGCATAGCTGTTGTAGAACTTTTGTGCTTCATCTTCAGTTTGAAAAGTCATGTCCAAGTGTGGAACATGATGAGTTTCTATCTGCATATCCCCTTTCTGTGCTGCCTTGATACTTTCATTTTCTAGGAATATCTCAATGTCCTCTTCTGCTATGTTTTCAAAATTTTTTGTTGTCTGAATCTCATTTGCATTGTTTTCTGAGTTGATTTCGCCAACTATTGATGTCTGAACGTGTTCATCTTCTGCAATAGCCTGATTTTCCTCAACTTCAACATGTTCTGCATTGACTTGATCAGGTATGTCTGTACAAAGCAGGTATAATTTTCTTTTATGCATGTCATTACAAAAAAATTGCGGGAAAGAATATGTACAAATTTGCAAACAATTTAATACTGAAAATTAACTTACCATTCATGTGAGTCTCCACATCATAGCTTTCATTTTCAGCATTGTCTGCATTTTCACCATGGATTAGCCATGATTCTTTGTGTTGATTGTGATCTATGCATCTATTCTACAGATGGTCAGCCATGGTTTGTCCATTTTCATCAATCATGTTGGTGGTCATATACAGGTGGTTCTGTGTTCAAAGGCAATCATATTGTCAATTTACAATTTACAATGAGTACATTTGTAAATTGTTCAGCCTTACCTCAAATGCATATGGAGCCGTCAGGAGGTATGTGAAACTTCCTTGTGGAGCCTGATTGTCAAAGAAATTCTTATTTTTTTTGTGTAATGACAATATAATTCGATTTTCAAGTATTATCACAAAAAAATTGTAGTGGCATACCTTTAAATCTTCAGCATTTTGGCTTCCAAGTATATCCATCTGTTGTAGCAAACTTGTATATGTGCTGTTGCTATCCTGTGATAGATTTATCTGTTGCAAAATGTTTATATGTTAATGTTAGTTGCATCATGTTTTTTGTTTTTTTATGGAGAATAAATTGCCTGACATTCATATTATTAATACATTACTAATAGATGCGCAAGTTCATGTATATTAATCTGCATTTTCGTTGGCCACATGAATTAATTTCTGCAGTTATAATTTATGTGCAATTTTACAGTACATGTAGTGCAACTTTTATAATGTAGTTAGCTGTTACAGTTTACCTGGTATTCTTCTGTGATGTTACTACCATGAAGGCTTACGTCCAAATTTCTCAGTATTGAAGGTTGTGATTGTCCTCCGGGATCCATGATTGTATTGTCCTGCATTTGATAATTTTGAAAGTTATGGTAACCGGTATGATCTAGTAGATCCAATCCAATCACTTTTAGTTATGTGATAAAAAGGCACATAACCTAGGAAAAATTGCATAAAGTTTAAAAAAAGAAAAAATGTATATTACATTAATACATTTTTTTTGTGAATCATTGCTTCTGCATTACCAATAGTCTGAGATTTTTATGTTGATTTGTTTCAGATCAATCAGTAGAAATAATATTCCTAGAGAATCATAGTTTATAGAAGAAACCAAGACGACGTCAACGATTTGGGAGAACTATCATATGCATTTTACTGCGTTGCACATGACTTCAGTAGACAAATCAAATGTATGTGCTGCATTGAACTAGTCTGGGTTATACGCTTTTTTTTAGCACATTTTTGTAGTGATTGGATGTACTAGATGCTACTGGTTATCAAAATGTCTGGAAAATTTTTGTGCTGTTTTGTTTCGGATCAACCATTACTTTTCGGAAAGAAGTATAGTTCACAGAAGAAAACTAGATGACAGCAAGTTGGGAGGTGAATCAGAGTACAGATGCAGCAAACGGGAAGAACTAGGAAAAAGAAACCTGGGGATTCTGCAGTTTCGGATCCATTAGCACAGGCCAGTTCATCATTCTCTTTTGTTCTTCTGCTGCCTCCCTGCGATGTCCTCTTCTGCGTTTTGTTTGTCTTGGATTTTTGCTGTAGCCGCCTCTTCTGTGCTTTATTTTAGGTTTTCTTGGAGAGAAACCGTGTCGGATACGTTTACACTTTTTTACGGTTTTTTTTGGGCTCAGTTTTAGATGGGCCAGCACCGTGGAATATATCTCCTGCTTTGAGGTTTCGTGTTGGGCCATAACGGGTTGACATCTGGGAAATGCGGGCCCGTTAAAGATGCAAGTGGGCTGGACATACAAAAGGCACAGAAAATTAGGCCTGCAATAGCCACCACATGATTAAGATCCAACGGCTAGAAGAATCGACTGAAATGAATTTTTTTTCAGGCGACTGTGCAATAGACGCCCCCTATGGTCAACTCTTCTCCACATGTCACTAATCGGGTCGTCCAGCAGTTGGGGCATGCATTTGCTGTGAAAGATCTTAGTGAGCTTCATTTCTTTCTCAGCATTGAAGTCCAGCATCAGCCGCACAGGCTCATCCTCAGCCAACGGAAGTATGCTAAGGAGCTCACTCGCACACGGATGGACAAGAGTAAGCCCGCACATACTCCTATGTTAGCTACCGATCGGTTGTCCATCGAGGATGGTACTCCTCTCTCTCCGTCTGATGCAATAAAGTATCGCAAAATTGTCGGAGGTCTTCAATACCTCACCATCACATGGCCCGACCTCTCCTTCGTGATCAACAAAGTCTCCAATTCTTGCATGCACCTTGTACTTCTCATTGGATCACCGTCAGCGTATTCTCTAGTATGTTCGGCATACAGTTTCTCATGGACTTCAGTTGTGTGCTTCTCCGTCTGCCCTGCTCTCCGCATTCTCAGACGCCGACTGGGCAGGCAATCTTGACGACTAGCGATCCACTAAGAGCCATGCTATTTTCCTCGGTGCAAATTTGATTGCATGGTGCTCTCGCAAACAAGCCACAGTTTCGAGGTCCAACATGAAATCAGAATACAAGTCAGTGGCGAATGCTACTGCTGAACTTGTGTGGTACAATCTCTTCTTCAAGAAGTTGGCATCTCTCAAGATCGACCTCTTGTTCTCTAGTGTGACAACCTAGGGGCAATATATTTATCGGCAAACCCAGTTTTCTATGCACGTACGAAACACATTGAAGTTGATTTTTATTTCGTACGGGAATGAGTGGCTCAAAAACTTCTCCAAATCAAGTTCATATCTTCTAAGGACCAAGTTACTGACATCTTCACCGAGCCATTGCCTACACAACTATTCGAAAGTTGCAAGCACATTCTCAATCTTGTTTCACCGGGTGAGATTGAGGGAGGATGCTAGAATAGTAACCTTGCATGTTAAGTTTCCTAGTTATGTTTAGAATATCTTCCTGTTCTAACTGATTCGGTTGGTACATATACCGCGCGTCACGGATTGTAATTGATCTATAACAGATCTTGTTGATTGATGCTATATAAAGAGAGAAGGAGCCAGCTCCTTATGCTGCGCTTTCCAAAACTCTAAACTGCCTAGCAACGTTTTTCTACAAGGTACTGATGGAAAGTAGAAACTGAAGAGCTAAAGTTCAGAATAGGATCAGATTGCCGCGTGCTTAGGCCGTTTGCAACGCAGGGTATGTAGTACAAATCCTGCAGGAATTGTATTGATTCCTATGAAATTCCTGTGAAATTAAATGATCGGGATAGACCATTCGTGATGCAGTGATAAATATATGCAGTGGTAGCTGATGTTTTTGAGACAGGTGAAGGTAGCGCAGATATGTTGGTTTTTGAGTCTTACTATTCACTCAGAGAAACAGATCCTCTTCAATCTCCATTACTAATGAACAGATGGGTGTATTATAGCCTCATGAGCTGGTACTAGTAGATGCAAACTAGAAGGAATTAACCATTTGGGATCAAATTCAAGCAAGAAGTTTGCCATTTCTGACAAGGAAATGAAAATCAATTTCTCTCTATTTTCGAATCAGGTTGCTTTGGAGAGGTGTAATATCATTACGCATGTGAATTAGTTAAGCAGTTTAAAAGGAAATATTGCCTACAAAACTCAGCAGCATCAACTATCATCAACTTTTAACTTTTTTGTTTGCTTTCCTATGCAGAAAGGAAATATTGCCAAATATCGAGTCTACTTGCGTAAACAATGTGAAGTTTGGTATAATTGGCATAAATATTGTTTCTAAAGCAAGATATAATTTTTTGGTGGCACAAAGTTGAAACTCAATAGCACAGAAGGAATCACAATTTTTTTGGGGGGCAGATTAGAGATAGGAGTAACTCTTAGTGCCATTCAAGGAATGTTCTCTTAGATATAGATTTTGCCTGGTGGTAAGCAGCAACCTTCAAATGGGGAAGGCCACGAACTCGACCTTTGGGAATGCATTTTTTTTTGCTTTACAATAACTATAAAAAAATCAAATTTCAATTCAAAATTTCTGGACGAAGTAAAAAAAACAAATTTTAAATCCTGGTGCAGAGGAGCTCAATCATCCATGTTGATACCTCAAAATCTTCGCAGTGTCGCTAGCTTGGTTCCTCCGACATGCATATGCCAAATCCTCCCCAACCAAATAACATGTGTGCAGAAGAGCAGGAAGTTGCATGCACTGATGCACACAAGAAGAGAGACCCGACAAGTCGTGTTCTTCTCCGCCACCGGCAGCCATAGCAGTGCTTCAGCTTCAAGGGGTTACCCGACAAGTCGTGTTCTTCGAAAGGCCCTGGCCCTGGCCCTGGTCGCCCGGCGATCGAATTCCCCAAGAAAGCAAACTGCGGAAACATGCAATTGCAGGGAAACGTAAGAAAGAACGCGCCTTGTAACAACAAAATTATCTTCTGAAAACGTAGAAACAATACGAGATACATACCTTTTTCATCCCGAATATCCAGATTCTGCAGCTGTCTTGGCAGCAAACTACGTACGGGGAGGTACCTTGAGGGAAGTGAGGCCAGCGAGCCCATCGCACTACTGCAGATTGGGACAGCTTAATCGAAGCTTTATGAGTGAAACCAGGCGTTGCGGATCAAGAGGGATGAATGTCGTGCTTCCGGGTATAATTCAACAGCCTGTGCAGCGTCTCATCATTCGACAGTGGATCATTGTTGAGCCTAGATTTAGCCAATCCAGAATCATTTGTGAATACCACTGCATTATTCTATAGATCAATAAATAATATTTACTGATATATCATTTAATCATTTCATATAAATCGTAAATTATACCATAATGATAGGGATTTTTACAGTATATTATACTAATAGTAGAAAAATGGTAGTAGAAATAAAATATGATCGTTGATTTGTGAGTGTATTAAATTGTTTTTCAACCTGGTTTTTTTTCAAGTGGGTATTTTGGATTATGGTCCTTCATCTACGATGACACAACGTCTCCTACATATGATCGAATAATCCTCATTACCTAACTTCGACGAAATGTTTTTCACGAGGTCAGTTATGTTGTCTCTCGCAGCGCTTCACGAGCTCGCCGTCGGCGTGGCTGTGCTCCTTCTTGGCCTTCTTGTCCATCGCGGAACTCGACGCTGCCATCGTCCAGAAGCAAGGATGCTCCAAGGATGAGCAAGGATACTCCCTGCGTCCACTTTGCTCCCAGTGGAACCTGTAGTCCTAGTTGAATTTGATCCAATGATATGCAGTAGCATCTCTGGTTTGTCATTGGGATCCCCATTCACACTAGAAAAGATTCGATCTTTGGCGTAAAAGCTATATAGCCCTTGGCGGCCCTCTGATATCATGCTTCTTGAAGACATCTCCTCAGTGGTCCTTCCCAAGAGGAATTTGTTGTGTTCCTATAAATAAGCATGTAATACATCAGAAAAAGCTGCCCCGTTTTGCAGCACCAATGTGTTCATCGTGTTCTTGAGTGCGCATTCGAGAGTCACTACACCATGTCCCAAAATTGGTAACAATAAATTTGTCGGCAAAGGTACCATAGACCGACAACCAATGTGTCGGTAATTACCTTTCCCGACAGATGATATCTGCCAGGATAAATGCAGTCGGGAAAGACTTTTGCCGACAGATAAACGTTTGCCGACGTATAATGTGTTAGTGGTTTGTAACTTTTACCGACAGATATGATTTCCCGACAGATAGAAACATTACCAACAGATAAACTATCAGTAAATATGGATCTACCGACAGATAATATATCACTGAACTAGACTGATAGGTTCAAAATTTGAAACAACAAATCCTATTATCTATCAGTAATTCATCAATACAAGATTTATTATTGATTCCTATATATAGGAGCAGTCCAACAGAAGGATACACATCATACATGGATCAAATTTCATCAATAATTACTTGTCCACAAGGCAATACATACATGCATCGACATTCAACAAATATATATTTTCATCACTTTCCACAAAGCATAGCACCATTCCAGTTCAGTTAATCCACAACATTCCACAAAGTAATACCACAACAACCATTCCAGAATTTGCAACAACCATTCCAGAATTTGCTCAAAAGATTATAGCACCTAAATATGATCCATTTTAGCTAAATAACCCACTGTCCAAAAGCAACAACAGCTCAGAAGGTTTTTCTAAGTAACAATTAGATGTGAGTGTGTCCACAAAAGTTTCCTCGTCCAAAAGCAGCAAAAGTCTGAGTCATCTATCTATCCTTGCTAATTCATCTAACTTTCCTTGTAGTCATTCATCTACCATTGCTTCACAAAAGTTTCACTACCACAAAATAAGCAATTCATCTGGCTGCCCTTGCTAATTCCTTCCACTATTGTTGGTAGGGGCTGCAATAGCAGTGTTGTTGCCTGAAAAGAAATGAAAAACCATTTAGTGATGCTTCAGCTAGTATTGGATTTAGTGTTGTATATGTTAGTACATGGTCATATTGGATTGTCTATTGAGTGATACCCTCCTGTAATCACTAGGATTTGAAATAAAACACCACTTTTATATGCAATGGATATGCAATTGACTGAATATTCGAAGCAAGATATGCAATTACTAGTTAGACACCAAAATTCTAACTTCCTTATGCAAAATAGAACTCAAAATTCAAGTACCTGCACGCTGGTGAAACTTAGTTGTCTTCTTCTATATCTTCATCTAAACATATATAGCAAGTTAGCAGCAGCTAGCTGAATGCAAGTAATAACAGAAAATGAAATAAGATTTATGATAGAATATTACTTTGACATATGGCCATGCGATGCACATCATGTGAGCATCAGCCATAGTCTCCATGCCATTATATGGGCGAGGTAGCATTGCATCCCTTTTGATGACAACATCAATAACCACCTCACAATAATTTCTCCCAAGAGGAACTTGTCCCACCAATGTATTTGGGTCAGTTGAAATAATTGTTGCCTTAGCAACAGGACTAAGTGTAAGAAGCCCATAGAGTATCACATCTCTACCAGCCTAAAGAACACAACGCATTCCATAAAGGTTAACAATAGAAATCAGCAATACTTGTCTACTATGTATGAGTATATATAGAGAGAAAGAAATATTACTTGAAGTTCACAATCATGGCGAGGGTTTGTATTGCTCTCTAGTACAGTTGCATTATTCCGTGCATTAGTCCTTGGGAATGAAACTTGCCTATGGACAACAATGTTTTCATCATCACTTAAGACATGATTTTCAGCTGAGGCAAACTCAACCTCAGTGTTTTCATCTTGTTCATTGTCACCAAATTCTTGTTCAAGTCTTGAGTCCTATTAGATATCAAATTGGAGTTAAATGCAATGGAATTATCAACAAAAATTTCAACACAAGAGCATGGACAACACTTACAAGACGATGAGAATTAGATCCATGCTGTGAATTGGACCCTTGGACAGCAAGCATCAATTTCTTCATCTCATTTAGCTCTTGTTGCATTTGGTCTACACGGCCGGTTAGAAGCTCAACTTTCTGGTCAGCTTGTCGATGAGCTTTAATTTCAACTTGAAGCCTAGTTGATTTGTAGCTTTTAGCTCCAGGTGTGCCAATATCTTGTGGAGTTGGTCCTAGACCGATAACACGAACACGCCCAGCTGGCTCCTTCTCTCCACAAACAGATGAATATAAGTCACCTTCTTCAATGGTTTTGTTCTTCAATTCTGGGTTGTTTATAGCTGCTGCTTGTAGCTTATTCTGAAAATGAATTCCATGCACAAATTAGTAACTAGATTTTATTGGTAACTACTGCATAGACACTTACAATAGTTGATCTTGCTTGTTCACAAGGAGTTCCATCTTTATGCATGTGTGTCAAGATATAGATTTCATCTCTACGGGCCTCATACCCAAGTTCTTCAGACTACAACAAGTAATTCAGTTAGCAATAGACTTGGTTCTTAAGCAATATACTAAGTTGTGATTAAAATAGTAATTGACATACCACTTCATATGCAACACAAGCATGACTCTTGCTTCCAGATGTATGAGGTACCAATGATTTTGCACGGTTTTCTTGGGCAACTTTGGAACGAGTCTGCAGTAGAAATAAAACAACCTTGAGCATCAACTATTACAGCAGCCATAAAGTTGAATGTAAAGTGTCTTACTTCAGCTTTAGTAGAATTCCAATGAGAAATAAGCCACTTCCAATCACGGACACTAACTCTTTCATCACATAAGGCCACAATTTCTTCTTCAGTCATGGTCTCCTTATATTTTTGAAAGAATTTCTTCTTCAAATCTGCCTTAAAATCCTTCCATTTCTTTGAACTCATTTGAACCGGCCTACCCTGATCATAAGAGTGAGTATGAAAGTTGAACCCATTTATAGTGTAGCTACTATATTTTTGTGCAACCATAATTGGCTCCTCAGCTAAAATTTTAATCTCCATTGGAACCGTCTCACCACCCTCAACCAGCTGAGCCACCTGTGATATATTGATACTATTAATCTGAAATGAAAAAATCCAACTAAAATGGCTTCTTATTTTATTTATACAGATACTTACATGCAATCTAAACCATTCATGAAATCTTTCATGTTGCACACGATTGATTTCTCGTTTACTGCGAAGACCAATAGAGGAAAGATATTCTGCATGCTTGCTGTAAAGGTGATATACATCATTTCAGTAAGAATGGATAAACTATAATATGCTAATTAATTTAGATGGCTTACTTCAAGTAAGGTTGTATGTTGGCATAGTTGAACAGGACATATCGGTGTGCTTGAAGCCAGGTTTTGTAGTCTAAATTCACGGAGCACTTGCCAACCAATCCTCGACCAACGTTGTGTACATAAGGAGTAGAGCTACAGATTTCCCTATGCTGACCATCATCATTTCTAACTCGACGAGTAAATCTGGTCTCACCTTGTAAATAGCGAGAGCAAAACGTAAGACTCTCATCAAACAAATAGCCCTCAGCAATTGACCCCTCGGGATGGCTTCTAGTACGAACATAGCCCTTACACCTCATTAAATACCTATAATAATAAGAAAGTAGCATACTTTAAAATTTATTTATACCATCAAGTAATAATATTGATGTTAGTATTTTTAGAAAATTACCTTTCTATAGGATACATATTGCGAAAATACACTGGACCGGCCATTCTTGCTTGGGCAGGAAGGTGTACCATTAAATGTACCGTAATATCAAAAAAGGATGGGAGGAATATTGTTTCTAGAAGGCTTAAGGTTTCAGCTATTTCGGCCTCCAGCTTTTGCATATCACTTACGCGAATGACAGGTGAGTACATCCTCTTGAAGAAATTGCTTACACGAACCAGTACTGCACTTACTTTTTCTGGTAATATCTTTCTCACAGCAAGAGGAAGTAAATGTTGCAGAAGTATATGGTTGTCATGGCTCTTTAAAGCAATTATCCTTTTCTCTTTAACGTGGACATTGCAACGTATATCAGATGCATATCCATCAGGAAACTTGACACTCTTTAATACCTCACAAAATAATTTCTTCTCAGCAGGACTCAATGTATAAGGTGCAGGAGGTAAAAAAAACTTATCATCTACTTCCACTGGATGGAGATCCCTCCTAATATCTAGAGCTTGAAGGTCTAAGCGAGAATTCAAATTATCCTTCGATTTCCCATCAATTCCCAGAAGTGTGCTAATTATGTTGTCACAAACATTTTTTTTCTATATGCATTACATCAAAGTTGTGCCGAAGCAACAAGTCCTTCCAATATGGCAACTTGAACCAAATGGACCATCTTTTCCAAACAATCATTTCCTTCCCTTCCCGTCGTTTGCGCTTTTTAGGTTTTTTCTGGATGGGTCCTTCCCAAAAACCGTTTGAAGATTTTCTGTCTGCATCAGAATTTCTTTCCCAGAAAGTGGTTTAGGTGCATGCTGAAGCTCATTAACACCCTCAAATGAATGGGCATCAGTCCTAAATTCATGGTTTGCATGTAAGAACCTACGATGACCCATGTAGCACGTCTTGCTCCCATGTTTCAAAAATAGTGAACAGGTATATGATGATATTCAATAGTTAACTACATTCAGTGTAAATATTATAAGTGTCAAAACAAAATGTTACACCAATCAAGTAAACATATTATTTATAGATAGCACATTAATTTGCAAGCATAAACTGCTCAGACTCAAAACAACAGTATAAGCTTCAAACACTCAGGCAGCATCCACTCAATTTATTTAGTGACCAACACACAAGAATCAGACCGTTGCATTAAGAAGTACTTGAAAAAAAAATAGCACAAACTAACAACAAGAAGGAAAGGAAGGGAACCTACCAATGTAGACATTTTCTAGAGAACTCAGCAATGAGATGAAATGCAGTAATCAACAAGAGTTAATAGTTCGTCCCTGGCATTGCACATCAATGCCTTTGCTCTTGTACTCAACATAAAGACATCTCAAGAATTGATTGATGTACCTGAGAAATTCAAAACAGAGCAGCCTTACTGCCTATTCTAATAAATAGTTTAGTTCAAAAAAGAAAACATTCACTTTAGCTAAGATCAACCAACCCCTTTTTGAGTTTGCATTTAGTTATATCTTATAAGTAGCCTTTTGAAACAAATTAACGTCTTTCTACATTATCTAGAGAAAGCTATTATCTATCCAAAGGATGTATTACATTTACAGAATATCTCTATTAGTCTTTCCAACAGAGTACAAGGAATATAACTAAATAAGGCCTGCTTTTTATCTCAAGATTGACCACATGACAGCATGTAATTGTCCAAGTAGCTCATCTAGCAGTTGCAGTAAAACCATGAAAAACTAATTCTGATGGTGTAGACGCCTCTGTCCACATGCCTTGAGGGGACTACGGATTAATGGACAAAACTGAAATTACTTATAATCTAATAATTCAATGCTTTCTATATGATGTATCTATTAGATAATCTAGTTAATTTTGCATGTCTTGCATTCAGTTTCTCATCTAGTGCATGTCTATTACTAGTCTGCATGTATGCCATCCATAATGTCCAAAATTGTTGCATTGTGTTAAGTTAGTGTAGCTCAGTTTTTTTCAGCCATTTAGTAGTTTAGTTTTCAGCCATTTAGTAGTTCAGTTTTCAGCCATTTAGTAGTTCAGTTTCTCTTGTTAATTGCTATATAAAGGAAGGAAATAAACATGAAAAGCTGTGGTTCTGGGCAGCACCAAAATTCTTCTTGCGTACATGTGTTTGATTGCTCAGTTCTAGCCAACAGTATCCACAATTCCACTTTCCACTTCCAATCTCACTAGTTCTTTCCTACTAACATGTATTTTGGCAAGTAATCCCAACAAACTCGCCATGTATAAGAGCAAGATGGAACCCCAATCTTGCATATACCTTCACTTGCTCGTAACACAGAGCCACAAAATATAGATTGGAAGGCGAAGGCTAGGGCTTACCAGTGAGGGAACTACTACACGGTGGATCTCTTGCCTCGGCGGTGGGATGAAGGAGGTGGAGTGGCTCAATCCTAGCTGCGGCAAGGAAGGATCAGCCCCCTGGCAGCCGCACCTTGCCCCCATGGTTGCCTGGCCGTCGCCCGCCCACCTTGGCTCTCAACTTGGAACAACACCTGTGCTCGCTCGATCGGTTACCCAACCTGCCCCTCTGCCTCTAGCTGTGCTTGCTCGTATCACTGGAGGAGGAGGGGCGGTGATGGATCGAGGAGGAGGGGGCGGCGCACTGGAGGAGGGGCGGAGGAGGAGGGGGCGGCGCACTGGAGGAGGGGCGGAGGAGGAGGGGCGGCGCACTGGTGGGTGGGCGAGCGAGGGCCGAGGGGGCAACGATGGATCGAGGAGGAGGGGGCGCACTGGAGGAGGGGCAGAAGAGGAGGGGCGGCGCATTGGTGGGTAGCGGCGATGGATTGAGGAGGAGGGGGCGGCGCACTGGAGGAGGAGGAGGGCGGCGCACTGGTGGCTGGGCGAGCGAGGGCCGAGGGGGTGGCGATGGATCGAGGAGGAGGGGGGCGGCGCACTGGAGGAGGGGCGGAAGAGGAGGGGCGGCGCACTGGTGGGTGGCGGCGATGGATCGAGGAGGAAGGGGGCGGCGCACTAGAGGAGGAGGAGGAGCGGCGCACTGGTGGGTGGGCGAGCGAGGGCCGAGGGGGCGGCGATGGATCGAGGAGGAGGGGGGCAGTGCACTGGAGGAGGAGGAGGAGGGCAGCGCACTAGTGGGTGAGCGAGTGAGGGCCGAGGGGGCGGCGATGGATTGAGGAGGAGGGGGGGCGGCGCACTGGAGGGGGAGGAGGGAGGGAGGAGGATGGGCGGGGCACTGGTGGGTGGGCGAGCAAGGGCCGAGGGGGCGGCGATGGATCGAGGAGGAGGGGGGCGGCGCACTGGAGGAGGAGGAGGGGCGGCGCGTACGAGAGAGGAAGAGAGGATCGATCGACGGCGCGCACAGGGGAAAAGAAGAGAAGAGGAGGGGAGGTTACGTTAGATTTTAGGTTAGATATTTTTTCTCTTAGCGTGCACCGAAAATTTTGCCACCATCTTCGCACCTCTTTCCCGCTTCAGGTTTTAATCTATTTTTTTTCCTGTACAAAGATTTACCGACACATTGTTTGTCAAATACTATTTACCGACAAATAATGTGACACAAATCTCTGTTTTGCCGACATATAGGTAGACGGTAAAGCCACATACATTTGCCGACAGATGTAATGACATTGAAGTTAGAATTACCGACGGATGCTTTGTCACCGATCTTTACCGACAAATGACTTGCTGGTATTCTCGAATTATTGCTGACAACTAAGTGTCGGTAAAGCTGTGCCATGGTGTAGTGAGTTCACCGGCGGCGAAAGATTGCCGGTGATCCACGACAATTGGTATCAGAGCTGTTATGCTCTCGGGGTCGTCATGTCCATCCAGTTGGCTCCTATTGGCGGTGATGATCGTTCACCATCGCCCCCTCCCCGTCGATGGGTTTCACACTCGCCTGCGCCGCGTCGAGGGCGCCATCGCGGCGGCGAAGTCGTCATTGAGCGCGTCGTCAAGGAGACGGGCGGCTCGGTTCAGTACCCTATGCTCACGCGCACCAATTACCAAGAATGGTCTTTGTTGATGCGCGTGAACCTGCAGGCCCAAGGGTTGTGGCAGGCCGTCGAACCAGAGGAGGGCGAGGTCGTCGAGTACCACGAAGACCGCCTCGCGCTAGCGGCCATTTTGCGTGCCGTGCCGCCCGAGATGCTCGGGTCATTGGCGCGCAAACGCACGGCGCGTTCCGCCTGGGAAGCGGTTAAAACCATGCGCGTCGGCGTGCAACACGTCCGTGACGCCAACGCGCAATAGCTGCTCAAGCAGTTTGGGGAGATCGCGTTCAAGGAGGGGGACTCGGTCGACGATTTCTCACTCCGGATTATGAGCCTCGCCAACAACATCTGCATTCTTGGAGGCAACGTCACCGATGGAGAGATCGTGAAGAAAATACTCCAGGTCGTCCCCAAGCACCTCGAGCAGATCGAGCAGCTCTCCGTCGAGGAGTTCATCGGCCGTCTGCGCACCATCGAGCAGCGAAAGAAAAAGCCAGCACCGTCCGCACCCGTCTACGATAGCAATGGCCGTCTTCTTCTCGCCGAGGAGGACTGGCTGGCGCGGATGAAGCTGTGTGACAACGGCAAAGCTGGTGGCTCCAGTAGCGGCAGCGGCAAGAGACGCAGCAAAACACGATGTGGCCACGATGGTGGTGGTGGAGTGCATAAAGGCAAGGGTAGCTCGTCTTCAAACAGGACGGCCCAAGAGAACACGGCGGACCGATGCTGTAACTACGGAAAAATTGGCCATTGGGCCAAGGACTGCCGCAGCAAGCCAAATAAGCAGGCGCAAGCACATGTTGCAGAGGGAGAAGAGGATGAACCCACTTTGTTGATGGCACATGCAACCATCTCTTCACCACTCACTCAAGTTGCAGCGCCGCCCACCGAGGTGATTTGAACTCCAGCTTCTCCCACAGCGTCGCGCCACGTCGAGATCCACAAGGCCAAGGTCTTTGCGCAACTCGGATCGTGGGAGGACCAGGACGATCGTCGATGGGTGCTTGACACCAGCGCCACCAACCACATGATGGGCGCGCGGACTGCCTTCTCCGACCTCGACAGGGGAGTCTGCGGTACCGTCCGCTTCGGCGACGGATCCGTGGTGGAGATTGAAGGATGCGGCACGATCATCTTCAGTTGCAAGAACGGCGAGCACCGCGCACTGATGGGGGTGTACTACATTCCCCGTCTGACGGTGAACATGATAAGTCTTGGTCAGCTGGAGGAGGCCAGATGTCGAATCGAGATCTACTCCGGCACCCTGCGTATCTATGATCAGCAACGTGACCTTCTTGCTCGGGTGCGTCGTTCTACATCGCGCCTCTGCATCCTGGAGCTCCGCATCGGGTGACCGGTGTGCCTGTCGGCGCGTAGTTCAGAGGTGGCCTGGCGCCGGCATGTGAGGTACGGGTACCTCAGTTTCAAGTCATTGCTCGCGCTCGCCCAACGGGAGATGGTACGTGGGTTGCCGCCGCTTGATTAGGTCGATCAGGTGTGCGACAGCTGCCTCGCCGGTAAGCAAAGGCGCACTTCCCTGATAAGGCGCTACGACGAGTGGAGCACGTCCTCGACCTCGTCCATGGCGATTTGTGCGGGCCTATCACGCCCACAACTCCAAGCGGTAACAAGTATTTCCTATTGCTTGTTGATGATTTGAGCCGGTACATATGGCTCCACTTGCTGTCGAGCAAAGATCAGGCATCGACGGCGATCAAGAACTTACAGGCGGCCGTGGAGGTTGAGTCAGGGAGGTGGCTCAAGGTCCTCCGCACTGATCATGGGGGGAGTTCACCTCCGTGGAGTTCGGCGAGTACTATGCCAAATGCGGCGTCCAGCGGCAGCTCACTGCCCCTACTCACCGCAACAGAACGGGGTGGTAGAGCGCCGCAACTAGAGCATCGTTGGCATGGCGCGGTGTATGCTCAAGGCGAAGCAGCTTCCTGGCTACTTCTGGGGTGAGGCCGTGAACACCGCAGTCTACGTCCTAAATCGTGCCCCAACACGCGCGCTCAACGGCAAGACCCCATTTGAGGCTTGGCACGGCGAGCGCCCCACCGTCCACTACTTCAGGATTTTTGGCTACGTCGCCCACGTCAAGACCACACAACCGGGACTTAAGAAGTTGGATGATCGCAGCACGCCGACCATCTTCGTCGGCTACGAGCACGGCTCCAAGGCCTATCGCTGCTACGAACCCTCCACCAAGCGCATCATTGTGTCACGCGACGTCGTGTTCGACGAGGCGAGACAATGGAGCTGGGGCGACGAAAGCAGCGGTGATCCAAGCGACGGCGAGCCATTCAACGTTGAGTACACCACGGAGTACATCTCCGGCACACCTCGAGCCGATGCGACATCACCAACTCACATGTCTCCGTCGCCCACGCCAATGCAGGCCCCTACAACCATGACGCCTACGACGTCACCCACGAGTGCGCCGATCGAATTCGTCTCGCCACCGGCTGATCCTGAGGAGAACTTGGACGTGGACCATGACGATGCTCCACTTTGGTTCTGCGCCATCGACGCTATCATCGGACCAGCCTAGCCGCTTGGGCTTGTGCCTGGGCGATGCATGAGGAGATAAAGTCGATTGAGGATAACAACACGTGGGAGCTCGTCGCGCTCCCTACTAGGCACCGTGCGATTGGGCTCAAGTGGGTCTTCAAAGTGAAGCACGATGAACACGGCAATGTCATTGGGCACAAGGCGCGTTTGGTCGCCAAAGGCTACGTTCAGCACGCAGGAATTGACTTCGACGAGGTCTTCGCTCCGGTAGCGCGAATGGAGTCCGTGAGGGCACTGCTGGTTCTGGCAGCCCACAAGCGCTGGGAAGTCCATCACATGGACGTGAAGAGATCCTTCCTCAACGGCGACCTCAAGGAGGAAGTGTACGTGAGCCAGCTGCCAGGCTTTGTCGTCAACGGCAGCGAGCACAAAGTACTGCATCTTCGCAAGGCGCTGTATGGTCTTCGACAGGCACCGAGGGGCTGGAATGCCAAGCTTGATGCGTCCATGGCGTCACTTGGTTTCCAGAGGAGCAGCTCCGAGCACGGCATGTACATGCGGAGCTGAGGGCCATCGCGGCTGGTCGTCGGGGTCTATGTCGACGACTTGATCATCACCAGCACCAGCAGCGACGAGATCGTGGTGTTCAAGCTCGAGATGAAGCGCGTCTTCCTCATGAGTGACCTCGGGTTGCTGTCGTACTACCTTGGCATCGAGGTAAACCAAGGGTCAGGCGGTATCTTGCTCCACCAATCTGCCTATGCATGGAAACTACTTGAGCGGAGCGGCATGAGCACCTGCAACCCCAGTTTGACGCCAATGGAACCAAAGCTCAAGTTGAGCAAGGAGAGCACTGCTCCACTGGTGGACGCCACCGAGTACAGGCGCGTCATCGGCGGACTGTGCTACTTGGTGCACACCGGCAAGATCTTGCCTACGCTGTGGGCTATCTTAGCCGGTTCATGGAGAAACCACGCGAGGACCATCTCAACGCGGTGAAGCACGTGCTACGGTACGTAGCGGGAACGCGTGACTATGGTCTTCACTATGCCAGGAGGGAGGATGAACGAGCTCGACTGGTTGGCTACAGCGACGCCGACATGGTGGGCGATGTCGACACACGCAAAAGTACCAGCGGCATCGTCTTCTTCCTCGGCGGCAACCCCATCACCTGGCAGTCCTCCAAGCAGAAGGTGGTGGCTCTGTCCTCATGCGAGGCAGAGTACATTGCGGTGGCTACAGCAGCCTGCCAAGGCATCTGGCTAGCTCGGCTTGTGTCTGACATGCTCGGCACTGAGTCTGGAGCGCCAGAGCTCAAGGTGGACAACCAGTCCGCCATTGCCCTCAACAAGAACCCTGTCTTCCACAACCGAAGCAAACATATCGACACTCGTTACCACTACATTTGGGAGTGCATCGACGGGAACAAGATCGTCCTTCGGCACATTTCGACAGAAAACTAGCTGGCGGACGTTCTGACCAAGGCGCTTGGACGCGTGCGGTTCCAGCAACTGCGTGCGTTGATCGGCGTCAACAAGATCGGTGAGCACAACAAGGACTAAGGGGGAGAAATGTTGAAGTTAATCCAGCGTCTCACCGTTTCATTTCAATTAATATTTGCCATTTCTTTGTAACTGCGGCTGTTTCAGTTTGCTTCAGTTGTTTATTTCTTCCGTTTCAGCTAGTAGAAGAGTTAGTAGTGGAGCCGTTTTGCGTTGTGACTGCTTCAGTTAGTTGTCTTTTATTTCTTCCGTTTGAGAGTTAGTAGTGGAGCAGTTTCGCTGCATGAAAACAGCCATTTTTATTTGTTGTGTTCCTATAAATTCTCATGTAATACATCAGAAAAAGCTGCCCCGTTTTGCAGCACCAAACACCTGTGTTCATCGTGTTCTTAAGTGCGCATTCGAGAGTTCGCCGGCGGTGAAAGATTGCCGGTGATCCACGACAGAATTGAACTCGACGTTGCTTCTCCTCCACAACCTCCTCTTCCTTCACCTCTTCTTCTTGTCCGTCGCGGAACTTGATGCTGCCATTGTCGTTCTAGACTCGGACGTCGACGCTTCTTTCTTGCCACGGACACCACACGAAGAGCAGCAGCAAGCGCACGCGTCGCAGAGGAGCGTCTTGCCGTTGCATTTCTTCACGGCCGACGTCAACAAGCCCATCGCACGTGGGATCGACGCGAGAGAGGCCTGGTCATAGGTGATCCCTGACGAGAGCGTCACCAGGTCACGCAGGATCTTCAGCAAGATCAGGCACACAACGTTGAGAAAACTAATCTTATGCCACTTGTTTCGTTTACAATTTTACCCCTTTGAAGATTTTACTACTAGTGGTGTAGATAGTAGTATAACTAAACCTTAACTAATTTGAACCATTGGATTGTAAAGATTGAACAGCTCATATTTATTTTAATGTACCCTAAAAGAGCTCTAATAATATTACAACACCAGAGTTAAGGAGTTACCCGACAAGTCGTGTGTGCAGAAGTGCATGAACTTGCACGCCCTGACCCTGGGACAACTTGCATGCACTGATGCACACAAGTTAATCGGAGCTTAATCTGAGGTTCCTGAGCGAAGGCAGGCCTTGCGGATCAAGAGGGATGGATGTCGTGGTATCAGATATAATTGTTACGCACTCCGGTGACGGGTGGTAATTCAACAGCCTGTGCAGCGTCTCATGTTTCGGCAGTGTACCTTGGAGTTTCAAGGTGGTGAGGGAGGATAGGGAACCGACTGCACTCAGGTTCGGACACTCTGTGAGCTCCAGCTTCAAAAGTGATGGGAGGGTAGGAAGTTCATTTAGACTTGCACATCCCTGAATGAGTAGTTCACGAAGGGTGGCCCTGAATGCAGGAACCGTTGCAAGATTTCCACATAAACGTAGTTCCAACGTAACCAAGGAAGGAAAGGGAGCCGACGGAAGAGATCGCAGTTGCTTGGCTCCGATGATCAACAGGGTACGCAAGCGTGGGAAATCACCATCATCCACTCCAGACCACTCTGACCACTCCCAGAGACCAACAAATTCCAAACGTGTCAATGATGGGAAGCCTTTCGTACCTGGAGCGTGGCTGCAAAACTCCCGGCCAATTTGCTGCACAGAATCCATCATTTCAAGACGGAGGAACTTGAGGGAAGGCAACTCACCAAGCGTTGGAACGTGCTGACACTTACTTCCGTGTAACACTATTTTGGTCAAGTTGTAAAAGGAAGCATTACCCAACCAATTGGGGTATTTCTGAGACACGTAGTCCTCTATAGTCAGTTTTCTTAGGCCGTCATGTGGTCGCAAGCTATCAAGTAGTTGCTCCTGAGTTGCTGTAACAGGTCCAGTTTGCAAACTCTGTTTACAGTAGTCGCAGTACTCTCGTTGACAAAAGCGCAGTTTTAGTGATTGGAGGTGCTTCTTACTCCATAGCTGAGCTTCATTTGCATCTTCGATAAGACGTACACTGCCCGATACTTGTATACGCAGTTTCCTAATCTTGTTCAACTTCCTCAGCTCTCGTATGTTACAATTGCAACCACATGCGCTCATATGAATTGGAGGCAATCTCTGCAGGTTAATTAGTTGTCCAATTCCACTTGGTGCAGGCCTTGGGGAATCATCTTCGACATCTCCATATTTCAAATGGCGTAGTAGTTTCAAGTTACCCATGTAGTCTCGTAATGCATCTGAGAGGTTGCTCCATCCTACGCTAAGGGCCCGTAACTTCTTGCAGTCTCGTAATACTTCTGGATTTTCAATTTTGACATCCCATTCCGACAACACTATGATGGCCCTGAGAGAACGCGAGGCAATTGAAATTTTAGCAGATGTTTCAACATCAAGTACGGACATATACCGAGCATTCCGTGGAATTTCAATCGGTCTATCTCCTTCAAGTCTAAAGAACTCCTCCCCAGCAAGAAAGCAGGCAAGATCATGGATAAGGTCATGCATAGTGTGGTCTTGAAAATATACTTGAAGAAAAGACCGCTGAACTAATTCACCGAAATATAGCCTTCCAATTTCATTCTCGTTATTACTTCTATCACATTGTAGTAGATCAAGAATTTTCCATAACTCAACCACGTCAATCTCTGAAAGTAAATGACCTTTCGGAAATAGAGAAAGGGTGACAAAACATCGCTTCAGGTTTCTAGGCATGTGCTTGTAGCTCAACTCTAAGGCCGGTAAAACCTCATTCCGTGATTGCTCCAAGTCCCATAGCTGACTTTCTAAGACATGTCTCCATCTCATTTCATCAGTTTCGTAGCGCAACATGCCTGCTAATGTCTTGATTGCCAATGGCAAGCCGTCACACTTTTTAACAATACTCGTGCCAATCTCTTTCAGGTTTGCTGGGGCGTCATTTTCTCGGTGAGCAGCAAATGCAACTTGTTTGAACAGTGACCAGCTCTCATCAAAACTTAGGAAGTTTATGCGGTAGAAGGGCATTGTTTGCACCAATCTTGCGACTACCTCACCACGTGTTGTTACTATGATCTTACAAACCCTTGTTTTTGACAGCGGTGTACACAGCCTCTCCCAATAGTCTCCTCGTTCATTCCATACATCATCCAACACAAGTAAAACCTTCTGCTCCCTAATTTCATCTAACAGTTTCCCCTGAAGATTAGCAAGTTCTGTATCCTCACACTTGTCCTTCGTTAGTGATGTAATGATCTTCCTCGTTATGTTACAAGCATCAAATTTGTCTGAGTCTGACACATAGACCCAAGCAAGCTTGTCAAATGACTGGCGCACCCTCGGGTCGTTATACACAAGTTGTGCTAGTGTTGTTTTCCCCAATCCTCCCATGCCAACAATAGCCAGCACAGACACTCGATCTCCGATACGCTCTTCTTCTGTGGACAATAATTTTTCCACAATTTTCTCCTTGTCATGCTCTCTTCCAATAATGCTCCTCTCGCATACAACAGAACCAATCTCCCTAAAACTACTAATATCAGGAGCGAACCGTCTCTCGCCATCATTCTCTGTTAAAGCGAGATCACTATAATCTTTAATAATCTCATCATATCTCTTTATAATTTGCCTTGCTTGTATCACCAACTCTTTTGGAATTGCTACTGTGCCGGTATCAATAGCATCGGTCCCATTTCCCTTTTCCAACACAAAAAAAATGCTTAGTCAGTATGGATCCATTTCCCATGCATGTTTCTTATGGTAACAAATGCAAACAGCATATGCGCCCTAATATTGTATTGAAGATCCATAGAATTTAAAAGAATTTTTTCATATACCTGTAAAATTTAACCCATGTATGTATGTACGCATGTTTGTAGCTACTTTTGTCTATTACTTGTATATAACGTACTAACGGCATGTTTGGTTAGGGGGAAATGCAAAGAAGTGGGTATAGGAATTTCAATAGAGTGGGGCGTGGAAAAAAGTATGTATTAGAATTTCAGTGGGACGAAGATTAGGAATTTGAGACCCAAGCACGCTTGTCAAATGACTGATGCACCCTCGGGTCATTATATACAAGTTGTGCTAGTGTTGTTTTCCCCAATCCTCCCATGCCAACAATAGCCTGCACAGAAATTGGATTTCCGATACACTCATCTTCTACGGACAATAATTTTTCCACAATGTTGTCCTTGTCATGCTCTCTTCCAAGAATGCTCCTCTCGCATACATCAGAGCCAACCTCCCTTAAACTACTAATTAATATCAGGAGCGAACCGTCTCTCGCCATCGTTCTCTGTTAAAGCAAGATTGTCATAATCTTTAATAATTTCATCATATCTCTTTATAATTTGCCTTGCTCGTACCACCAACTCATTTAGAATTGCCACTGTACCGGTATCAATAACATTGGTCCCATTCCCCTTTTCCAACACAAAAAAAATGCTAAGTCAGTGTGGATCCATTTTCCATGTTTCTTGTGGTAACAAATGCAAACAGCATATGCGCCCTAATATTGTATTGAAGATCCATAGAATTTAAAAGAAAAAATTTGTTATATACCCGTAATATTTGAACCCATGCATATATATGTGTAGTAGCTACTTTTGTCTATTAAGTTATATATCACGTACTAACGACCTGTTTGGTTAGGGGGATTTGTGAGGAATTTCAATAGAAAAAAAAGTATGTATTAGAATTTCAGTGGGACGAAAGAAATTATTGCTTTGAGAGAAAGCTAATAGAACATGGGCCTATGCCATGGTTTAAAAAAACTGGCAGTTACTGCCGGTTAACAGTTTTCCCGGTGGGTATCGATGTCGGTAGTAGCTTTAGTCTACCAGTTACCATCTGTTGTTTTAGGGTAATTTCGATTTATTTAGTCTACCAGTAACCATCATGGGAGTGGAGTTAATTAGCATGGGCTTAGCTTACAATCAATTAATTAGCAACACTTGCAAAAATCAGTAGAAATTGCCGGAACAAATTAGTTATAGGAGTGGTTACCTCATGGCGCTTGCGTTTATTGTTGCTGCTATGAACACCTGTAGATCGCTCGAGAGCCTCCAGCTTGCACCGGTTCACCTCGTACTCGTACTCGTACTCGTCGACAACATCCTCCGCGTCGTACGCCACCTCCTTGAGCTCCTCGAGCCGCAGCTTAGCGGATTCCTCGCGGATGTTCCAGTGCTCCTCCGCGTCTTGAAGAGTTGCGCGGATCCTGCACATCGTCCTCTCCAGACGCCTCAGGTCCTCCAGGTCGTCCTGCGTTGCCAATGAGGACGAGGAGGAAGCCGTCGGCCATGGATGCAGAAAGGGCGAGAGCTTTTCAAGCCCCAATTTGACGGCCATAGATGCAAAGAGTCCGGCCATCTCGATCTACGTTGGCTGTGCTAGATCTGTTTTCCGCAGAAACTCAAACGATTCTCATCCACAAAGGAGGTCTCTAAAAAGGATTTTTTTTTTCTTTCGATATACGAAGGAAGAAAGAAAAGGAAGTGAAAGGAAAGCCAGAGGAACTTCTGGCCAAGCCCAAGGAAGTGTGCGCTTGCTGTGCTCTAGATCCATGCCTAATGCAGACAGTGGCAATTAGTTGCACGTACCGCTAGAAAGTGGTGGCAACCTGTAGCTCAGAGAAGGCAACCAAGACACCCATGTGCAAAGAACCTTGGTTAAGTGCTTCCTTTGACCCTTTCAGCAGCAAGAAGTGTGTGGATTATCTGCCCATCCGTGCATGCGCATGTGCAGCAGGAAGAGTCGTGGATTTCAGTAATGTATTGATATTTTAAAACGTGCTCATTCGATGGTGGTATATTACCTTATCGAGTTGATATTGATCCTTTCAATCACAATAATATCTGTTGAGAGAATATTTTTGATAATAAATATTATCAAAACAAATCTGTATAACAAGGTAGATGATGAGTGGCTCGGTAATTTAATGGTATGCTAAAACGAGCGAGATATTTAAATACATTGATGATGATAAAGTCATAAGACGATTCCAGAGTATAAAATCTCATATAATAAATTTGTCTCGTGATTTAATCTTGCATGTTAGCGGTATATTATGTTTGAAATGTTTATGATCATTTACAATTAGTTATCGTATCACTAATTTTGCTATTTTTGATATGCAACATATTTATATATTTTAGGATGCGCTTTCTACTGAGGTACTTTCATTGTATCTCTCTTTTTTTGTTTTATTTATCTTCTATTCATCTATGAATTTGAATTACATAAAAGTAATCGTTGTATTTCTCTCTTTTTTGCTTTATTTCTCTTCTATTCATATACAAATTTAAATTATATAAGAATAAGATACTATATTTATGATCATCTAGTTTAGTGCACCCTTAATTTTGGTGCTGCTTTGCGATACAATCACAATGGGACACAAGATACCAAGAAGAAGCATGCTTTATTAAGCCAAAAGTTCTCTCCTACGATACAAACACATTTATGGCTAAAGAGTGATGGGGGTGGAAAAATAACGAGGTGAAAAGAGTTTTCAAAGTTTTTTTTGTATAACTAAATGTTGCTCTACCACAGCCGTCCCCAAAGACCTACAAGTCATTTGGTACATTGACACCCCACAAGTCATTTTATCGTCAAATACACCCCTATAACTACATTTTCCACATCTTTTCGCTAATTCTCATGAATTTATTATGAAATCATAATATATCATGCAATCATAACACATAACCAGCCAAAAACACGTTAGATCCTAGCCTCTGTCCCGCTCTTCCTCGCGGTAGCCTCCCGTGACTCCCGTCTTTTCTTTGTTGTTGTTAATATTTGAGACAAATGTTTGCAATGGAACTAAAATGATTCACATCAATTCATTCTGAAGGTTTGTACAAATATTTATAAGAGATGAAAAGGTGTCTGTATGAAATAGACACCTGTACAACATTGGGCAGTTTGTAACTGATGTTAACACTCCCCCTTGACCAATGTATCTTCACATGATCATCTTGATTCATCATCTTGAAATAAAACTCCTCCAAAACCCTGTAGGAAAAATATGAGGAGATATATTTGATAGATATGTTGTTAAAAACTCCTTTAAACTCGATGGGAAAATAAGGAGAAATTGATACAACATATAATGAGTATTGTCTCATTGTAAACTCATATGAGAAAAACCTTTGCAGGAGAAAACTCATAGATAGTTTAGAGGACAATATATGTCATTGATATCTCCTAAAAAAAACCTCGATGGGGAAAAATAGGAAATACGACATATGCTTATGCTAATATTGTCTCATTAAAAACTTTATATGAGAAACCTTGTGAGTAAAACTCATACAAAGAAAAGAGTGCAATATGATGCTTTGGACAGAGTAACATTTAGGAGATTTCTCCCCCTGAATCTTGCAAATCTCGAAGTCGTCGCATACCAATTCCTTGAACACATTTCTGGAATGAGGAAGCTGGTAAGGACTTAGTAAACAAATCAGCGAGGTTATCACATGATTTGGTTTGCAAGATATTTATTTCACCCATTTGTTTTAACTCATGGGGGTAAAACAACTTAGGAGAAATATGCTTGGTTATGTTGCTCTTGATGTAGCCTGTCTCCATCTGTGTAACACAAGCAGAATTATCTTCATAGATAATAGTTGGTGAATCGATGGCACCAATGCCACACGATTGTTGTATGTGGTTAATCACTCTGCGAAGCCAAACACATTCGCGTGAGGCCTCATATAGTGCAATTATTTCAGAGTGATTTGTTGAGGTAGCCACCAGAGTCTGTTTTGTAGACTTCCATGAAATGACTGTTCCTCCGTGTAAGAACACAAAACCTGTCTGGGATCGGCCATTATGGGGATCAGATAAATAGCCGGCATCAGTATATCCAATCAGATTAGGATCTGAGTTCCTTTGGAAAAATAATCCAAGATCTCTTGTACCATTAACATATCTGAGGATATGTTTTACTCCCGTCCAATGCCGTTTGGTAGGAGCAGCGCTATGTCGAGCTAGCAAGTTCACTGCAAATGCAATATCAGGCCTGGTGCAATTTGCAAGATACATAAGCGCTCCAATGACACTGAGATAAGGATAATGAGGTCCCAAAATCTCTTCTCCATCATCCTGTGGTCTGAATTGATCAGTTTCCATTTCTAGAGATCGAACAACCATAGGAGTTTTGGATGGATGTGATTTGTCCATATTGAATTTCTCCAATATTTTCTGGATATATGCTGATTGATGCACTAAAATTCCAGTGGGAAGATGCTCAAGTTGTAAACCTAAGCAAAATTTGGTTTGACCCAAATCTTTCATTTCAAACTCCGTCTTTAGATGATTGCGTGCTTCATCAATATCTTGTGGGTTGCCGATGATGTTTAAATCATCAACATATACTGATATGATGCAAAATCCCGTTTGGGACTTTTTGATGAAAACACATGGACAATCATCATTGTTAGTGTATCCCTTCTGCAAAAGGAACTCACTAAGTCGGTTATACCACATTCTTCCCGACTGCTTTAAGCCATAGAGTGACTTTTGAAGCTTTACACAATACATGTTGCGATTTGCGTTTGGATCCGGTATAGAGATCCCATCAGGGACCTTCATATATATGTCCGAATCAAGTGACCCATATAGATATGCAGTCACTACGTCCATCAACTGCATAGATAGACGATTTTGAACAGCCAGAGATATAAGGTATCGGAATGTTATTCCACTCATAACTGGAGAATATGTTTCATTGAAATCAATGCCGGGTCTCTGCGTGAACCCTTGTGCTACAAGCCTCGCTTTATGTCTCACCACCTCATTGTTCTCATTCCGTTTCCGGACGAAAACCCATTTGAATCCCACAGGAAAGATTCCTCGAGGTGTAGGTATTGCATGAGTGAATACCTCTCTTTTAGTGAGCGAGGTTATTTCTGCTTGAATTGCATCTTTCCATTGATTCCAGTCCGAGCGCTTTCTGCACTCTGCCATGGTCTTAGGATCTGGATCATTTTGGATGATTTCTGCAATTGCTTCAGAGAAATAGATGTCGACAATTGTAGACTTTCTGTCATATGATTCTCCAGATTCAATATAGTTGATGGAAATCTCAAGCACCCCTTGTGATGTATCATTATTTCCCAAAATGATTGTATCAGGGCGATCCGATGTCCCAACATCAGTAATTGAGTGCACTGTTGATGTGGGATGTGAAGGTTGAACCTCCACAGGGTGTTTCTCAACGTAAGGTTGAGTTACATTTACTGGGTTAGAAGATTTGTTCTTCCCTTTCCTTTGCTTGGTAGAAGCTGCATCTGTGGAAATAGCCGTACTTCTCCCCCTCTTACTGGGGAGTTGAGTAGTTTTATTTGGTACCTCTACTCTTTCCGGCACATTTCTCGCAGGATTATAGGATTTTGTAACACCCTTATAATCAGTAAATGCATCTGGCATGTTATTTGCAATGTGTTGCAAATTAATGATCTTCTGAACTTGGAGTTCAGTTTCAGAAGTACGTGGATCAGAGTTGGAGATGTCTATGGCATCCCAATTGATTTCCTGGCATTTATTGTGGTTTTCAATTCCTCCCCCTAATGCCGGGAAATGATCTTCATTGAAGATACAATCAGCGTACCGGGCAGTGAATAGATCCCCTGTAAGGGGTTCCAAGTATTTAATGATCGACGAAGATTGATATCCCACGTAGATCCCCAATTTCCTGTGTGGACCCATAGATGTACGCTGCGGTGGAGAGATCGGTACGTATGTAGCGCAACCGAATTTCCGCAGATGGGAAATATTTGGTGTATTTCCACGTACTAGTTGCAACGGGGAGGTTGCATGATATGCAGTTGGACGCAATTGAATCAAGTCAGCAGCGTGTAAGACTGCGTGACCCCAACATGATGTTGGTAGATTGCAATTCTGTAGTAAAGGTCTTGCAATAAGTTTCACTCTTTTAATGAGAGACTCTGCCAACCCATTTTGAGTATGAACATATGGGACCGAGTGCTGAACTTGAATTCCTAAAGCCATGCAATAATCATTGAAGGCACGTGAGGAAAATTCAGCAGCATTATCCATTCGGATTGATCGGATTTGATGTTCAGGATATTGTGCTTTAAGTTTGATAACTTGTGCAACAATCTTAGCAAATGCATGGTTCCGTGTGGAAAGTAGACACACATGAGACCATCGTGTAGATGCGTCTATTAGAACCATGAAATACCTGAACGGCCCAGACAATGGTTGAATGGGACCACATATGTCACCTTGAATGCGTTCAAGGAACTTGAGAGGTTCGGCATGAATTTTGAGGTAAGAGGGCCTCAAAATTAATTTCCCAGTGGCACATGCGGTGCACATAAAATCTGAGGATTGGGGAAATTTTGCATCACTTAAAGTGTGACCAACAGAATTGCTTATAATTTTCCTCATCATCCCTATTCCAGGATGGCCAAGACGATCATGCCAAGTTTGGAATGCGTTAACATTCTGGAAAATTACTTTGAAAGCAACATGTGGTACGGGTTTAATGTATGTGTAGTACAATCCAGACGGGAGTGAGGGAAACTTTTCAAGTGTCTCTTTGCCATATCCGTGATCTTTTGTTATGAGAAGGAACTCCTCATTGTTGTCCTCATGAGTTTCAACATGAAACCCATTCTTACGGATATCTCTATAACTCAATAGGGTACGAGTTGAATCGGGATACAAGAGTGCATCCTCAATCGTTATTGATGTACCCATAGGGAGCAGAATAGTGGCCCGACCGGTGCCAACTATTACAGCATCGCGTCCAGCGATTGTTAAAACATTTCCTTTGTTCTTTGTGAGAGTTTGGAAATATTTTATCTCCCTGAGTATAGAGTTAGTAGTACCGCTATCCACTAGGCACATTTCCTCATCCATCAGATCGACTCCCGTACAATCTATACAAAATGGAGAATTTGAATATGTCATTCTCAACAAATATATATAGAATACATACAATATATATATATATAGGTATCAATTGTGCTTAATACAAATTACAATACCCATTGTGCGTAAATGAAGTACGGACAACAACTAGCTTATGACAACATTCACAATTAAACGACATCCACATTCAAGGGATAATGAAATAAGGTAGCTCAAAGTGCAGGAGCCTAATTAAAGTCTCCAAACGGATCGTTAGAAGTGAACTCCACGATCATGTTCTCCATATCGTCAACGTTTCCATCAAGTGGAGGTAGTGCCTTGGTGTTGCCTGTTTCCGCAGTTGTAGGAGCAGAGTAGGAGCACCCAGGGGCATCTTTCTTAGTAATGTCAGGTTGGAGGAATTCTTCCATGTTGACATCAGATTGGGAGTTGAAGTGTGCTTCAAATTGTCCACCTTTATTGGAACGTCCTTGATTGGAGCGTGCTCGTCCCACGGAATTCAAGTACAACGCCACCAAGTGCTTGGGAGTGCAACATTTCTCAGTCGGGTGGTTGTAACAGCCACACTTGACACAAGTGTTAGACTTGTTCTTTTTCGACTTAAAAACATCCTTTCCCTTGTTAGCACCATTAGACTGACGCTGTCTCTTGCGCTTGTTCTTTCCTTTGAAGTTCCCAGGATTGCTAGAGTTAGTAGCATTCCCTTTGGGTTTGTTCTGAGTGTTGGCATGTACTTCTGGCAAAGGTTTAGTGCCCAAAGGGCGCAGATTAGAGTTCCAAAGGAGGAGCTCACTATGTTTTTCTGCCTGAAGTAATGTTTTAATTAACTCAGAATAAACGGTGAAACCTCTTTCACGGTATTGTTGCTGAAGGATCATTTGTGCGGGGAGCATGGTAGACAATGTCTTCTCAATTTTCTCCGCATCAGATGGTTCTTTCTCGCAAAACTGCAGTTTAGAACTGATTTTATGAACAACATGGTTGAACTCTCCCACAGATTTAAAATCTTGTATGCGGAGGTGGTTCCACTCATTGACAGCCTCCGGTAGGATGACTGCTTTCTGCTGTTCATACCGTGTTTGAAGAGCAAGCCACAGAGTGCGTGGGTCTTCTTCCATCAGATACTCAGCTTTGAGATCAGGATGGATGTGATTCCTTATGATAAATAAGGTATTGTACTTGAGAGTCTCAGCCAAAGGAGCTACACCCTCTTGAGGAGCTGCAATTGCCTGGTACATTCCGCGCAACGATAGACTCACTTTGAGATCCATCGCCCATGTGGGGAAGTTGTGGCCATCAAGAGCGAGAGCCTCAAACTCTTTAGTAGCCATTGTGCCTACATATGTAGGGCCACAGATTTGTTAAAATCTTTGGCAATGTTAAAATAAGCAATGCGAAATGCAAGTAATCAAGGTAAACTTGAAATACATAAAGGGACATTCTCCTATTGTGGAACAACATAGTTAATCACTAATGGTATTAACATTATTTAATTCATTTTTCAACATTGAGTGCGCACTTTGAGGATGATAATCCCACAGTAGTATATTGATACTACCTTGTGTATGGCCAATGTGAAAAAGAATCATGGTAATCACTTAGGTGTAGACCTTGTATAATTTATAATCAAATTGGGTACGCACGTTGAGGATGAAATCCCACAGTAGTACGATGGTACTACCTTGTGTATGGCCAATTTGAAAATAAATAAAGGTAGTCACCCAAAAGTGTAGACCAAATTGTTGCAAAACTTGATATTAGGTACGCACATTGAGGAATAAATCCCGCAGTAGTACTATTGTACTACCTTGTGTGTGGTCAATATCAAAGTTAAAAAAAAATTTGTGTTATTCCCAAATGAGAGAAAATCAACCTAAGGCATTTGCATTAAAAACAATTAATATTAAATGCTTGTATGGTAAGCTAGTAAACGAAATATTAACATTGCATAAGATAGATTGCAATAATTAATGTATAATACATTGCATGAAAACATATAATACAATGTTACATTAGGGGTCTTTATTGCAAATATATACAATGGAAATTTATTTAACATAAAATGCTGCAATTACATGAAAACAGAGGGGGGAAATTGCAAATTTCCAGCAACCTGGGCTGCAGCCCGGTCAGCCTTTCGGCCCATGAGGGGAGGTGGGATATTTTGGGCCAAGCCCATTCTAGGGCAGTCATATAAAATGGAGGGGGAGTTAGGGTTTTCCTAACTCCCCAAACCCTAGCCCCATTTGAGCCGCCGCCGCCTGCCCCTGGAGCGCCGCCGCCGTCGCCGCCGGTCGCCGCCGCCGCCGGGCGCCGCCACCTGGAGACGCCGCTGCCGCTTCTGCGGGCGTGGCCTCTGCAGCCGAGCGCCACCGCTGCCGCTTGGCGTCGCCGGGCTTTGGGCGCCGCCGCCGGCTGGTCTTTTTGGCGCCACCGCGCCGTTGGGCGCCGCCGCCTCGGGGGCTGCCGGCTGCGGGCGCCGCCTCCACGCCGCCATGCCGCGCCGGGCTGCCTCGTGCCGGGGCGCGAGTGCTGCCGGCCACAAGCGCCGCCACGGGCGCGGGTGCCGCCGGGCCGTGCCGCCTCGGGCGACGCCGCGCCAAGCGCCGGCCACACCGAGGGCCGGTCGCGCCGAGCGCCGGCCGCGCCGCGGTGCCGCGCCGGCCGTGCCGCCTTGGGCGACGCCGCGCCAAGCGCCGGCCGCACCGAGGGCCGGTCGCGCCGAGCGCCGGCCGCGCCGTGGTGCCGCGCCGGCCGTGCCGTCTCCAGCCGGGTCGTGCCGGCCGCGCCGTGCGGGCTCTGCCGCCATGGGCTCGGGCGCGGGCGCCGCTGCCATTGGCTCGGGCGCGGGCGCCGCTGACTGCCGTGCACCACGCCGCGCGTCCGGACCGACCACCACGCCGCTCCGGACTCCTTCGCGCCGAGCGCCGCCGTGTCACCGCGCCGGTCCCCCTCCCCTCTTTTCTGGAGTTAAGTGGAGGAGAAGGCGTCCTCTGCAGAGGAGGCCGGTGGAGGGGTACGCATCCGGAGGCCGGGACGGCGGTTAGCCGCCACGGAGGCGTGCGCCGGTCGCCGGAGCGGTCCATAGCGTGGAGTCTTCGCCGAAGGGAAGACGCCGTGTGCCTCCCATGGACGACGACGACGCGGCACAGAACCATGGCCGGTGGCGATGACGGAGGTGGTCGCCGGTGGTGGTGGTGGTGGCTGTTGCGCATGGAGAGGAGCAAGGAGTGTGTGCATCGAATCATGCAGGGAGTCCACTATTGCCAAGATTTCCAGAAAAAGTTGTCTGTGGCTTGCACAAAGTGCCATTACCTCTTTCCTGTTGTCTCTGTTGTGTGTGCGCGGATGGGAATGGCAGAACTCAGTGAATGGCAGAACTCAGTGCTGATAACGTGTTAATATTTGAGACAAATGTTTGCAATGGAACTAAAATGATTCACATCAATTCATTCTGAAGGTTTGTACAAATATTTATAAGAGATGAAAAGGTGTCTGTATGGAATAGACACCTGTACAACATTGGGCAGTTTGTAACTGATGTTAACAGTTGTCAGTGGTATCGGCACTCTCTCTAGTGGGTCCCATGTGGATGATTGCACGGTCGCGGCTGTCATGATTTGATGAAAAGTTCAGAGCTTGGCTTGCCTATTCACATACAAAGGATATCCACATAGAATGGATATCCTGCGTTTTGGATCTGGTGTGTTCGTGCCTTTCAAATTTAAATACATATGGGTATTACCAAAATTTAGTTTAGCGCGTTAGAGCAACAATCCAAACAACCTCTTAACACCTGAGTACAAATCTAGCAAGTCTAAGGTAGTGTTCCAAGTCTCCAAGGCACCTGAGTACAAATCTAACAAATATAGCACTTAAGCTTTTGGTTGTGATTTTTGGTTGAAATTACACTATAGCGGCTGTTAGCTTTTTCTAAGAAAAAATAATGAAAAATTAAAAAAACTGTTATATCGTCACGAATAATACAAAGAAATAAGGGGAAAATGAAAAAAAGCCAAAAAAGCAAAAGAAAAAAGGCGGGATTAGAAATCGATGTATCTCAAGTGATTTCTGACTTCAAAAAATAAATTTGAAACTAAAATTATTTAGATCAAAGCCTAACTTATCTATTCACATACGTGGCATTTGAATAATGGGTATAGGATGGATTGGGATATGAGGTGTGATACGAGGTGGTGGGTTTTGGATAGAGATAAGAATTTCAGTCGTACTCCCTTGTTTAGCATGTGTTGGGGCTAGGACTGGGAACAAAATTTTCAATGGACCATAACACCCTTTTCTAGAACATAATGGACGTAGAACGTGTCTTCTTAGGGTGAAAACTGATAATGGAAGTGAAATATTTTTTAGCATGCCCATTGTATTATCACACGGCCCATCATCGCTTGGGGTCCCAACTCACCGGAAAAGGAAAACAAACCAAACAATGAAACCAGATGGGTATAGATTAAAACAAAGAAGCGTGCGAAGTACAGACCAGTAAACTTTAGATAGAGTAAATTTCACAATACTGTAACATTTAGCAGTGAAACTATCTGTTTGCTGTAATATTTGTTTTTAATTAGTTTTATAGAGCTGGGTTTTTTCTTTCAGTTTTTAAAAACTATTTTTAATTTTTTTACAGTAAATTTTTTTAATACAGTGTATTTTTAAGGCAGCGTCTATAAATCAATTATAGTACACACTATAAAGACTTCATTTATATCTGCAAAAATTGTACATGAGTTTTTTTACCATGTACTCTCTTATAAACAGTTTAAAAGTTATAAACCGTTGAGGAAAAAATCTTTGACAAAACGTTTTTCACCGAATTGTCACAAGTAGGCCGAACTAAGAAATGGAGCCCACATATACTTATCATGCCTAGCCCAGACCGTTAAGGTTGCTGACTGGGATTTGCCACGCGAGCGCCACATGGACCTTCAGATGGTCCTTGTTGCCGCCCTTGTCAGAAGGGACTGACCCCATATGCTCTCAATGGGGACACGGTCGGATGCTCAACACGTCGCCGCACCAATCTCTGCGCGATGGTTCTCTTCCTCATTTCTCCGCGTGATCTCCCGTCTCGCTTTTTCTACCACTATTCTCCCCCTTTTGGCAATAACACATCAAGAATGCAAAGGAGAGAATATGACATGTCAGCGGATGAAATGGCTGAAGTTTGATTATTTCGAAGCATTTTGAGCCATGAGAATTATCCATAATGACCAGAATGAGATACACCAAGCCATAACTCAATAAAACGCTATCTAGATCATGACAAGATATGTATATCCTAGCTAGAACACATAGATGACAATCTGAAATGTAATGCATTTTATGAGCATGTCAAGTTATCAATAAGCAAAGTCTAACTAGAGATATCCAAGGATGATGCAGGCCATGTCAATAAGCTAAGCAGAACTAAGAAGCTACAATTGAGTCCAAATAGAGTGCTATAAGCTCAAGATTGAAACATTGGTTAAGTACATGGTTCTTGTTGTAGTTTAAGCAAATTGAACACATAAAACATTGTCTTTTTAAAGCTCATGATCGTTTCCAGCCCAATTTTTTTTATGTGCTAGATCTCAAGCCTTATGCGACTACTCCAAGCAAGAAGCTTAAGAAGATAGTCTAGGTCATCCAAAACTCCCCCTAAGTTCATACCTAGTGCAATGGCAAGCCGTCTCATGAGAAAGAATTGGTGAAATCAGTTTTTTCGCACAAAAGAGATCATTTTGTTTTGTAAACATGTTGTACTACCTCATGCTATATCAAGAGACTAAAATAGCTCAATCTAAGGCTCAATAGAGATTCAACGCTCTACTCAATCTATTTGACATGGCATGAATCATAAAGGGATAGCTCAAGAAAGACTAAACTCAAAAGCTATAATGACAAGTTTTAATTCAAGTAGCAGTTTTAATTTACTGATCATGGCAAAAGCTAGTCTACACATATGGAGTCATGATAAATCTAGCAAATAGAGTACAAGTCATGGCAAGGTGTAAAGCATTGTAAACATGTCAAAATAGAATAATAAACAGGGCTCAATGTAGTTATATTACAATGCTAAATGCTGAAAATGCATAAAATCCAACTCCCCCTCAACATATGATGCAGCTTTAAGTTCAAGTGGAGTTAAGTCAAGATTAAGCTCCAGAAGCTACCAAATGAACTCCCCCTGAACCAAAGCAATAAGAAACGAGAAGCTGGTAAAGAAAACAGCAAACGGGGAGTCCTTAAAGCATAGATAAGATATAGAGACAACTATGGCTCAGACTAACTCTCATCTACCCCATATGACTCCAGGACTATCAGCTGACAGGAAAAACACACACTAGAGAGCAAACACGTACCCTGTCTACCCGAGGGTGGCCCGACCCTCGCTAGAACCTACAAGAAGTGAGTGAGCTCAATCTAGTGAGATAAGAAACAGCTAATATGCAGCATCCTAGAATTACAAGATAAGAGTAAAAAGTCTAAACATCTAGACAAGAGAAACACTCTAATCTATGCTAGGAGGACTAATCCCGATGCACCCAAAATGCAATGCAACAGCAAGGAGTAAGAGCATAATCAAGATAGTAAGGCAAAAAGGCACAAACTCCCCCTCATAACAGTCCATAAGGACAAACCAACCCAAGCTCTCCCCGCAGAGCTGAAAACCTCGAACTATCCAATGGCTTGGTGAAGATATCAGCCAACTGGTGGTCACTCTCCACAAACTGGAGCACTATATCGCCCTTCTCTACATGGTCTCTAAGGAAGTGATAACGGATATCGATGTGCTTGGTCCGAGAGTATTGCACTGGGTTCTTAGCAATGTTAATCGCAGAAATGTTATCACAAAAGAGTGGAACACTGTCGATAACTAACCCAAAGTCCCGCAGAGTCGAGACCATCCAAAGCACCTGACTACAACAACTGGCTGCAGCAACGTACTCGGCCTTTGCGGTGGACTGTGCCACACCGGACTGCTTCCTCGAAGACCATGAAACGAGAGAAGTGCCAGTGAACTGGCAGGTGCCAGAAGTGCTCTTCCTATCTATCCTACAGCCGGCAAAGTCTGCATCCGAAAAGGCTCTTAAGGAAAGACAGGACGAGGAAGAGTACCAGATACCATAGTCAATGGTAGCTCGAAGGTACCGAAGAATGCATTTCACCGCCTGGCGGTGAGATACGCGAGGAGAAGCATGAAACCGAGCACAAAGACACACAGCAAAGTGTATGTCCGGTCTCGAGGCAGTGAGGTGCAAGAGGGAGCCGATCATACTCCTATACTCCTTCTGATCAACTGGCTCGCCATCCTCATCTGGGTCGAGGGAAGCTGAGGTAGCCATTGGAGTGGACACCGGCTTACCATCACTCATATCGAAGCGCTTCAGGAGGTCTCGAGTGTACTTGCCTTGATGCACGAAGGTACCCTCCCGAGTCTGCTTAATTTGGAAGCCAAGGAAGAAGCTCAACTCTCCCATCATGCTCATCTCAAACTCCGAGCTCATGACATCGGAAAACTGGGAAACGAGAGCATGCGAGGAGCCGCCAAATATGATGTCATCGACATAGATCTGGACAAGCAGAAGGTCATTGTCATGACGGCGAATGAACAAGGTCTTGTCTACTCTACCCATCTCGAAACCATGACTCAACAAGTAGGACTTAAGCCTCTCATACCAAGCTCTCGGGGCCTGCTTAAGTCCATACAACGCTTTGAAAAACTTGAAGACATGGTTAGGGTATTTGGGGTTTTCGAAACCAGGAGGCTGTCTGACATAGACTTCTTCCTCAATGAACCCATTAAGGAAGGCACTCTTGACGTCCATCTGGTACAGCTTGAAACCCTTAGAAGCTGCAAAGGCAAGCAGAATTCTAATGGCCTCAAGTCGAGCTACAGGGGCAAAGGTCTCCTCGAAATCCAGACCCTCAACCTGGGAGAACCCCTGAGCTACCAGTCTAACCTTGTTTCGAATAACCACTCCATCCTCGCTCTGCTTGTTTTTGAACACCCACTTAGTCCCAATGACATTGTGACCTCGCGGGGGCTCGACAAGCGACCAAACCTTGTTTCTCTCGAAGTTTTCTAGCTCCTCATGCATGGCATTGACCCAAGACTCATCGGAAAGAGCATGAGAAACATCCTTGGGCTCAAAGGAGGCAATGAAAGCAGAATGGAGACAGAATTGAGATAAGCCAGATTTTGAGCGGGTAACACGCTCGAACAGGTCTCCAATCATCTGCTCAGAAGGATGCCTTTTCTGGATATGTCGGGGAGGTCCAGGATGAGATGAAGAAGTGGCCTCTACCTCGTGAGCTGACGAGGTAGGAACAGAGCCACTAGCTCCAGAGGAAGCAGAAGGCATAGGCTAGTCACCTGGAGGTGCGGTGGAAGACGGCACCTCAAGGGGTGGATAAGGGACTGGATCGGGTAGACCACCCTCATCTCCATCATCCTCGTCATCCACGAAGATGGTCTCGGACTGCTCTAAAGAACCTGAGATATCAGGCCTAGTCCCCAGACTGGCCTCGTCAAAGGTCACCTCGCAGGTCTCTACCAATTTGCTAGACTCGCAGTTCCAGACCCTATAAGCCCGCGAAGAAGTCGAGTAGCCTAGAAAAATACCGTCACAGGAACGTGACTCGAACTTGTCTAGATTTCCAGACTTCAGAATAAAGCACTTGCAACCAAACACACGAAAATGAGAGACGCTGGGCTTTCGCCCGTATCTCAACTCATAAGAAGTGTGGTGCAAGTGTGCCCGAAGAAAAACTCGATTCGAAACATGGCATGCGGTCACAATGGCTTCAGCCCAAAACTTCCTCGGTGTAGAGTACTCATCGAGCATCGTCCTGGCCATCTCGACCAAGGTACGGTTCTTTCTCTCCACAATGCCATTTTACTGTGGGACGTGCGGAGAGGAGAACTGATGCTCTACACCTGTCTCACCACAGAAACTCTCGAAGTAGGAATTCTTGAACTCCGTGCCATTGTCACTGCGGATCGCTCGTAAGGCACCCGGGAGCTCAACAGAAAGCCTACTGAAAAGACATCGGAAATGTGAAAACGTCTCATCCTTCGAGGCTAAGAAAAACACCCAAGAATACCTCGAGAAGTCATCGACCACAACAAGAACATACCACTTCCCTCCTACTGACTGCACTCGAGCTGGTCCAACTGTGTCCATGTGGAGCAGCTGTCCCGGTGCATCGGTCATAGTAACTGTGACCGGAGGATGAGAAGCGGCAACCATCTTGCCGTGCCAACATGGAGCGCAAACGAGATCTTTGACCATTTTGAGTTTCGGCAAACCACGAATGAGATCGTGGCCGCTAACTCGGGTCAAATGGTCAAATCCGATATGACCAAGTCTCCTATGCCAGAAAGTCAGATCGCGGGACTCCGAAGCAACCAAACACCGGAGAGGATCACCAGAAGACTCAGAAAAATTAGCACGAAAGATCGTCCCATAACGTGAAATCCCGCAAACCAGACTACCCGAAGAGTCAAGAATTTTGCAAGCATTTTTCTTAAAGCTCACCTCATAACCGTCATCGGTAAGCTGAGAAACCGAAAGCAAATTATAACGCAGCTTACTAACCAAGACAACATCTCTCAACAGAAACGAATCATTAACGCGCACTATACCTTTGGCGATCACGCGCCCAGATGAAGCATCTCCGAAGGTGATTGTCTCATCACCTGGAGTACGGGTTAGGGAAGAGAACCAACGGGAGTCTCCGGTCATGTGTCGTGAACACCCGGAGTCTACAAGCCAAACCTCTCCCTTCCCAGCCCGGTGAGCCTGAGTCAAACAGAGAGTAAAGTCTCAGTACTGGGGTAAATCAAGAGTGATTTTGGCACCCAATACTGAACAACACGTCGAGCAGATGAAGTAGTCAAGCACGACTGACCTCGATCTACCCTACGCTCTCTGTCACTCAGAAAAGCAGATGGTCTACGAGTAGACCTAGAGCTGTTGCTGGGTCCGGCTGCTACAGGCAAGCGAGTCGGAGCACCGGCAACAGGCTGAACACGCCGTGGGTAGCTGTCTCGACGGGGAAAACGAGAAGTACCCTCAGGACGGCGGAAGTCACAACCAAGAGCAGCATGAGGACAAAATCCAGAAGACTCAGAGAAACCAAGTCCTCGATGCTGCCCAAACCCATCAGAAGACACAAGCCTAGACCTCGTGCTGGCCTTAGGTGCACTCAGAGTCTGGGGCTGACCCTGAATACGTCTAAGTGCCTCAGCACGGTCTCTACGCGCAATCCTGGCGCACCTGAAGCATCGATCGACCATGTGTCCATCCTTCTGACAGAAGGTGTAGTGGTACTTCACCTTTTGAGAGGTAGAAGTAGCACGGGGAGGCTTCGCCTTCTGAGAGGCTGAAGCTGCAGGTGGACTCACCTTGCTGTCAGAGATCCCTTGGACAAAGCCCGCTGATTTGAATTTGACCTCATCAGATCTGGGCTCGACCTCGATCACACCTCCTACTATGGGTCGGAGAATAGCAGGTGGATGCTTCCTCATATCCTCATAGAAATCATATCCTAGACCCTGATTAAATCTGCAAATCTTGGACTGGTCTAGAATAAGATTCAGCTTCTTCTTGCCTCCTACAAATCTCTCGAGAGTGTTCATAAGGTACTGACACTCCCGAAAGAGATAGGTGCAAGAAGAGCAGGGGGAAGAAGAGACAGCAGAAGGTAAGGGAGCAGAGGAAGAACCAACAGCAGAGGGAAGAATGGCTTGTGCACGCACAGCCGACTCTGAAGGGACAGTCCTACTGCTAGCCAGTTGGTTCACGTCGCTAAGCGTCTCCACCTTACCCTGGGGCTTCTCCCCCTTCTCAGCACAGACAATACAAGCAGAAGGTTGCTTCTCTAGTAGGTCCTTAGTCAGCTTCACACATCTCTCATCCAATGCAATCAAATCAGATTTTAGTTTGTTACAGTTAATGCAAGGTGAGCTAACAGGGTCCTTAGAAGCAAACTGAGCCAACTTCCTATCATAATCAATCATATCTTGAAACTGTTTGGAGACAGCTTCAAGTTCAGCAGTTAACTTAGGACAGTTCATGCATGAATCAATCGGCTCAAGTAAAGAAGCTTGTAGTTCAGCAATTTTATGATCTGCCCGTTTTAAGTTCATCTTCAAGTTATTGCAATTTTCACAGGACTCGGGCAGATCAAGGAACATGGCATAAGGTCCTCTAGCAGCAATGTCCTTAACATCACATGAGGTAGGAGAAGTAGTCTCATCAGTAGTAAGTAGAGTAACAGCCATCCTACTCAATTCTAACTCAGCAAGCAGACTAACATTCTCCACCTTAAGCACATCAAGCTCAGAAGACAAACTATCATGAGAGGTCCTTAGTTTCTCCATGTCTCCAAGCAAAGCAGGGCATGTATCACAATCGTCATGGGAGGGAGCAGATCTAAGTGAAGTAATCTCCCGTGACAGTCTATCTACTTCCTTCTCTAACTCGGTACACCTAGACCTAGCTCTAGCATGAAATCCACCTAGCTTAAGAAAAGCATCATTAAGCTGGTCATAAGAAGGGAGTACCTCATCCGAGTCGGAGTACAGCTCGCTGTCGCTCAGTTCGCCCTCGAGGGCCATGAAGCACATGCCGGAGAAGTCGTCGCCGCCATCCTTGGGCACTTGGTCACCCGCCCCGTCGTCGTCGCTCCATCCCTCCACCTCGCTGAGGTCGAGGTCGTCGAAGGCGGTGAGGACGCGGTGAAACAGCTTCTTGGCCTTCCCGAAGTCACGGAACTTCTTCTTGCCCGGCGTCTGAGCTGGAGTCTTCTTGTTGCGGTTCTTGTCGGTGTAGTCGTTCTTGCCCGAACCACCGTAGTCGTTCTTCCCCTTCTCCAGCTTGGGGCAGTTTGCCCGAATGTGGTTGGGGCCACCACACTCGAAGCAAATCACGGGTCCTCCCCTCTTTCTGTCCCTCCTCCTCTTGTAAGCATGGGAAAACTTTCGAGCTAGAAGGGCCAGTTGCTCATCCTCGAGCTGCTCTAACTGATCATCAGTTACGTCACATAGAGCAGCAAGGGAGAAACCGCAAAGCGAATCAGAAGAAGAAACGGGATCGGTGACCAAGGCCATCGACTATGACTTCGACCTACGAGAGACAACGTCAATCTCGTGAGTCTTGAGGCGCGAATATAGCGCGTCAAGAGTCAAGTCGAGAGGTCTGTCGTGTCTTTGATGGTGGTCACTTTCATCTCCCAAACACGTAGATCGAGTGCCGCGAGCATCTGACGAGCGTTGTCCGAGTCGGGGTATGTGAGACCGACCGCTCAGAGGTTGCTCAAGATTTTGTGAAATCGCGAAAAGCACTCGTCCAGGGACTCACCAGCAAGCATCTCGAATTTGTTGTATTCGCACTTGAACTGGTCCTGTCTAACCGTCTTGATCTGGGTGGTGCCCTCATGGTATGCGTCGAGGGTCACCCAGATGTCGTAGGCGGACGACAGGTGAGATATGCGGTCAAACTCGCTACGACTCAAATCCTGGATGATGATGTTCCTTGCCTTTGCATTCGCCTCAACATCAGCCATGTTTCCGGCATTGATGTTCTCATCGGCAGGAACAACGAATCGTACCGTGACCTTCCGCCAAATGGCATACCCCTGGGCCTGGATGTATGTCTCCATTCGGCTCTTCCAGAAGGGGTAATCAATGCCATCGAAGACGGGCGGCTTGGTCGAGTACTTGTCCATCGCCATGGCTCTTGAGACCGGTTAAGATCTATTGATTAGAGCTAACCGGCTCTGATACCAATTGTAGGACCGAAATGGCGACAGAAGGGGGGGTTGAATGTCGAAACTTTAAACCTTGCCCCCAAATTGATTTCCTTTCCACTAGCTATGAGAAGCTAAGTCAAGAAAATCAATTGCCAACTAAAGAGACACCCTGAATTTTCAGACAGTAGATTGAACTTCCCCCTTTTTCTTGCCAAAACCAAGAGAATTAATGAGATACTTCTATTCTTTTTGGACAAGGGAAGCAAGAAAGTAACTACAATAGCTAGAGAGACTTAGACACCAAGGAAATCCAACCCATGAGCAAGAATTTCAGAAATGTGGCAATACTGAAAATTACTGGCAGCAGCTACAAAAACTTAAATTCCCACTCAATCCTTGAATCTTTGGCCACGAAACTTTGAGGATAGCTACTTAATAGCCATAGGAATATGCATGCCAAGTTTTGTCATTTTTCATGAAGGGAATTAAGAACAGCCCCAAAATGTAGAAAGGTCTGAAAACTGAAAATTTCAGATTTTTGCTGTTTTCAAGAAAATAAGAGCAAAGAATCTTTTCTTTTCAGACCCAAACACCAAGGAGCTATTCTCAACAAAATAGGGACCCCAAACAACTGAAAGGCAACACAAAATTACAAGAAATTCAGAGAATGAACCAAGAACTGACAAAGTACAAAGACAACTCTAAAGATCAAATTACTCCTCCAACTTTTTTTCCTTTGGCTCTAAGATTTTGCAGGTATATTAGCAATAGCTAGAAGCTCCTCCAGACAAATTCTTAGGCCAACTTCTTGAGGAAAAACACAGGGGACCAAGAACCCTAGAAACAACCTGAAGAACTACAGGGAAGGCATCAAATCCAAATTACTCAGAGGTTTTTAATCCTTGGCTCAAGAGACTTTGCAGTTATGTTAGCAATAGCACAAGGGATTCTCAGACCAAAGATTAGACCATCTCCTCAAAGGAATCAAGATCTGGGCAAAAACCCTAGAAATGGAGAAGCATGAACAGAGCAACCCCAAATAAGAATTCTGAGATTAAACCAAAGTTTGCTCTTGGGAACTCGATCAAATGATCTTGAGGCAACATCCCAACCTAGAGCAACCCATTTTGGCACTCTCCAGCAAGAAATATCAAGAAATCAGAAAACTCAAATATTCATCAAAGAAAGCATCGAAGAACAGGGTTAACAGAGAGCTCAAGAAATGAAACCAACAGCCATCTTTGATTGATTAAGATGAAAAGAGATGACATGATTACAGATAGAGGAATGATTACAAGCTCTCAATCCATCCTCTCCCTCTCCATCCTCAAGAACACCAAGAACCTCACATGCTTTCTTGGGAGGAAAACAACTAGAGAGGAGAGCTCACATAGAAACAATCGAAGGAGAGTTGCAGCCACAGAGGGAACACAGCCCTGCTGTATATACCAACCCTCTACCAACTAAAGCCCTAAAGCCAAACCATCTCACAAAGCCTCTTTTGACTAGAGCTAACCCTAATTCCCTCCAAAAATGCTTAAGTGGGCATGCAGCCCCTCACATGTATTTATAGCCTACGGCTAACGGGTCTCCGCCCCGTTACACCCGCTAAGTCTAACGGAGCCCGCTCCCGCTTGTGCAGCCATGCGAATTTCCCGATTCGCCCTTCGTGCACCTTCCGGGAAGCTTCCGCGCTCCTTGTCTCGCACGCCTCACAACCACCTCGAGTCCACGTCGTCTTCGACACATCCCGACCGTTCTGACCTCAGCGCCACGTGCGCCTAGTCCGGTCCACCGTGTCTCGTCACGACTCCGCCCGATGTCCTGCAGCCACACAGATAAGAAACACATCAAATAGCACCGCTCGATACATGAAAGCGTAAATACCATCATACTTACCACAGATGAAGTCCAAACCTGTCGAAAATATTAGAATATGCATCCTAATCCCATACGACTAAGTTTGACCAGGGTCCGACCGAGCCCGATTGCGCCACGCAACGACTCGACTCCGAACCACTCAAACCAAACTCGACTAACATAACCAATGTCAATTACTCATCATACACATGTGGTCACATCCACATGGTTCATCAAAAAGACCGCTGAACTAATTCACCGAAATATAGCCTTCCAATTTCATTCTCGTTATTACTTCCATCACATTGTAGTAGATCAAGAATTTTCCATAACTCAAGCACGTCAATCTCTGAAAGAAAATGACCTTTTGGAAATAGAGAAAGGGTGACAAAACATCGCTTCAGGTTTCTAGGCATGTGCTTGTAGCTCAACTCTAAGGCCGGTAAAACCTCATTCCGTGATTGCTCCAAGTTCCATAACTGACTTTCTAAGACATGTCTCCATCTCATTTCGTCAGTTGCGTAGCGCAACATGCTTGCTAAAGTCTTGATGGCCAATGGCAAACCATCACACTTTTTAACAATGCTCCTGCCTATCTCTACCAGGTTTGCTGGGGTGTCATTTTCTTGGTGAACAGCAAATGCAACTTGTTTGAACAATGACCAGCTCTCATTAGGACTTAGGAGGTTTATGCGGTAGAAGGGTATTGTTTGCACCAGTCTTGCGACTACCTCACTACGTGTTGTTACTATGATCTTACAAACTCTGGTTTTTGACAATGGTGTACACAGCCTCTCCCAACAGTCTCCTTGTTCATTCCATACATCATCCAACACAAGTAAAACCCTCTGTTCCCTAATTTCATCCAACAGTTTCCCCTGAAGATTGGCAAGTTCTGTAACCTTACACTTTTTGTCCTCCCTTAGTGATATAATGATCTTCCTCGTTATGTTACAAACATCAAATTGGTCTGACACCCAGACCCAAGCACACTTGTCAAATGACTGGCGCACCCTCGGGTCATTATATACAAGTTGTGCTAGTGTTGTTTTCCCCAATCCTCCCATGCCAACAATAGCCTGCACAGAAATTGGATTTCCGATACCCTCATCTTCTATGGACAATAATTTTTCCACAATGTTGTCCTTGTCATGCTCTCTTCCAAGAATGCTCGTCTCGCATACATCAGAACCAACCTCCCTTAAACTACTAATATCAGGAGCGAACCGTCTCTCGCCATCGTTCTCTGTTAAAGCAAGATTGTCATAATCTTTAATAATTTCATCATATCTCTTTATAATTTGCCTCGCTCGTACCACCAACTCATTTAGAATTGCCACTGTACCGGTATCAATAACATTGGTCCCATTTCCCTTTTCCAACACAAAAAAAAATGCTAAGTCAGTGTGGATCCATTTTCCATGTTTCTTGTGGTAACAAATGCAAACAGCACATGCGCCCTAATATTGTATTGAAGATCCATAGAATTTAAAAGAAAAAATTTGTTATATACCTGTAATATTTGAACCCATGCATATATATATGTGTAGTAGCTACTTTTGTCTACTACCTTCTATATCACGTACTAACGACCTGTTTGGTTAGGGGGATTTGTGAAGAATTTCAATAGAAAAAAGTTTGTATTAGAATTTCAGTGGGACGACAGAAATTATTGCTTTGAGAGAAAACTAATAGAACATGGGCCTATGCCATGGTTTAAAAAACAGGCAGTTACTGCCGGTTAACAGTTTTCCCAGTGGGTATCGATGTCGCTAGTAGCTTTAGTCTACCAGTTACCATCTGTTGTTTTGGGGTAATTTCGATTTATTTAGTTTACCAGTAACCATCATGGGAGTGGAGTTAATTAGCATGGGCTTAGCTTACAATCAATTAATTAGCAACACTTGCAGAAATCAATAAATTGCCGGAACAAATCTCTACCCCTATAATCCACCAGTTAAAATTATCCTACATTCACCCAACAATTACCTACTCCACAGTCATAACCTTAACTACGTCCACACCACAATATGCACCCAGAAATACACCATCATAAAAACGTGCGCACCAGATTAACTCTCCTCCATTCTCTCTCCTTACTCAACCATATCCGACGATCATCCTTCAATGTATCTGCAGTACCCCTCCCCACCCTCCCTCCTCCCGAACCGCCCTCCCCACCCTTCTCCTTGGATTTCGCCGCCGCGCTTCCTCCGCTCCCTCCGCCTCCCCCGCGCCTCCCCGCGCCTCCCCCGCGCCTCCTCCGCCCCCTCCGCCTCCCCCTCCGCCTCCCCCGCGCCTCCCCTCCTCCCCCGCGCTTCCTCCGCCTCCCCCTCCTCCCCCGCGCCTCCCCTCCCTCCGCCTCCCCCCTCCTCCCCCGCGCCTCCCCTCCCTCCGCCTCCCCCGCGCCTCCCCTCCCCCCGCCTCCCCCGCGCCTCCCCCCTCCTCCCCCGTGCCTCCCCTCCCTCCGCCTCCCCCATCCTCCCTCCGCCTCGAGCAGCCCAACAAGATGGCACGGACGCGGTCGATGGCAGAGCGAGCGCAGGCGGGCGTGGGCAACGACGGCCGCGTGCGATGCGGCGCCGGCGGCCAGGAAGAGGTGGCCGCCCCCGGGAGAGGAGATCGATCCGCCGCCGCCTCCTCTCCCCCCGCCCCGCGCCGCCGCCTCCGCTCCCCCATCTCCGACTCTCCCCCGCGCCTCCCCTCTGCTCCCCCATCCTCCACCGCGCCGCCGCTCACCCATCTCCGTCTCTCCCCCGTGCCTCCACTCCCGCCGCTCCCCCATCTCCGCCTCTCCCCCTCGCCTCCACTCCTGCCGCACCCGTGTAAAAATCGGAGGCGAAAACCTCAAACCCTAATCCCCTTGTCCCCATGGTGGAGCCCGACGCAACCGCGCCGCCTCCGGAGGTAGCGCCCGAGGAGCAGCCCCCAGCCGCCGCCGCCACGCAGCAGGAGCCCCCCGCGGCCGCCGAGGGCGAAGGAGATCACAAGAGGACGCCAAGCGGCCCCGCGTGGAAGGCGACGGCGTAGGTAGATCTCTCACACGACGCCTCCCACCCCACCTCTCTCTCTCTCTCCGCGTGTATTGTACCTAGGGTCTAATGTCTCCGCCGACGCACAAGTCAACCAGCGTTGCTTCGCCTCCGCCGACCTCGGCGTCACGGCCGACCTGAAGCCGCACCAGCTCGACGGCGTCGCCTGGCTTATCCGCCGCTACCACCTCGGCGTCAACGTCGTGCTCGGTATGGTCCTCCCACCTACCTCCTTCCATTTGCCTCTTCCCATGCCGTCTCTCTCATCCCTCTCCCCCACGCCAACTTCTTCTTCATTAGTGTTGGATTGGGCCTCACTCCTTTCCGTTTCGCAGGTGATGAGGTGAGCCCTTTGCTTCCCGCTGCTCTTTACATCAACTGGGTGAGCGTTGATCTCTCTTATGTTCGACCATGGCCAGATGGGACTTGGCAAGACCCGACAAGCAATTTCTCTCTTGAGCTATTTGAAGATCCAATCCAATCCACCTGCAGGACCATTTTGTGTGTACACATCCTGCGCATGGCTTTGTATACATTGTTTTCATTTATCTCCTTAAGAGCATAATATTGTTTTATCATTTGCATTTTCGTCTCCTCGGTTATCCAGTATGTTACATACCGGGTTTCCACATGAAGCCACAAACATGAACACTTTGTTTAACAAGAGAGCACTGGCTGATGCTACTGCTGCGTGCTAGCTTCTACTGGTTCTTGGACATATCATCACATGGTGGAATGGCAGATGCTGAGGATGGCGAAATGTTGCGATCATTTTACACTGCAGCCTGTGATTCATATATATATATATATATAGAGGAAAATGATTCCATACTATATATATTTGCTGATAACACTTTTTTGAGTATTAGTTGATGCCTGTCGATAAAACATTGTTATGTGGCCATCTTTTTCCTCTACCAAATAGGCACCCCTGAATAAACTTTGCAATGCATTTAGCTTTGATAGAAAAAGATGTTGTATCTTGCTTATATTTACCGTTGTTGCTCCATGCTTCAGCTTTGACAAATTACACTAACATACTTATAATTCCATATTGTAATGTGCTGTTTCTACATGTTTAGTGTCCCTTGACTGCAAGTTTTTACTAAAACTACAGGTACATGCTAATTATAGCTTTTAGCAGTTATTTAACATCTGCAGTGGTGTTTCCTATATGTTTTTGCAGATTGGAATATTCTGCTTACCAACATCAGCAGTCATTCCTCTTCATGATCATCCAGGAATGACTGTATTGAGCAAAATCCTTTATGGTTCCATGCACGAGAAATCATATGATTGGATAGCAAGTTAATGAACATTGATGATTGTAAAGTAGTATCAAGACTACATTCAGTCAACTCTATTAGTTACCAGTGCTTCTGAGGAATCGTTTTAGATTGGTTATTTCCATGCCTTCATGCTTTTTTTTAATGTCTGATCTTCTAAAAAAAGATTTTTGATAGCCTGAAAGATTTTTTTCTTCTCCTGATGTACAGTGAGACTGGCCAAGTTACATACGGATGATGTTCGGACTGCCCCTTGTCCAACTACCGTTTTGTATCCCCAAAGTGGTGGGAACCTACACTGCTTCACCTCAGTAACTTCTTGTGCTCTTCTTGATGTCCTTGCCCCGCCGTACTCCGAAGATGCTGGTCGGATTTGCACTTATTTTCATGATTATCCATTTTCTAGCTTCTGTAAGTGAAGCTCTTTGCTGTCGTCATTTTACATGTTTGTTTGTTCCTATGAAAAGTTCACTGAATAACTGCTTAACTAAGTCCACTTATTTAGTGGAAGCAACATTTCAGCAGTCTTAGATGTTTGTTGTTTGAAACATATATTGTTAGTTACTTTTTTTTATATTTGTTGGTCTTAGAAATAACAATAACCTCGGGAATCTGGTTTAGAGAAGGTGGGAACCATGATTTATGAGAACAAAATAGCTGTTTGTTTCGTTGATTCCCAGTTGATTTGTATGAATTTGAAGTGTGCTTTATAGTTGATTGCTTTGGTCATGCTCATATCCATGAGAGTATGGGTGTAGGTGTTAGATTACTCTTGTTTTATTTAAGTGAGGTTATACATCACCAGGATGGCAGCAACTAACGACTTGATGTCACTTAAAACTAGAGATCGGAGGTAGCAAACACCAGTATGGTGGCTCATCTGCACCAACTAACTTGTGGAACCATAATTTGTCTTTGGAGCATTTATAAATACTCCTGTACGCTGTACAGTGCAATGAAACGTGTTCAAACATAGGTCTTGCATTCTGTAGAAGCCCCTTTAACAATATCATTTTCAGAAATGGCCCTCGGTAGTATTCATATGACAATTTGGGAGGGAGATAGATCTTCATGACCACCTATGCCCTCTGGTGTGACTCAATATTGCCATAATTGGTGTCAGGTCTGCCCTCATACCAAGCATGGCATACCTGCCACTATGGGGAGTGGCATTTTGATCCTGTTGCCTAGGTTGGTGACAGGTCAGGATTTAGCCTATTGCCTTTAGTATCAGGCTGAGGTATATCAACTGTAATTTTTAGAGACATGTCATTTAGTGTTATTAAGTCTGTTATGTTAGGTACTTCAGATAAACCTTCTCTTGTGTTTTGTTCGTTTATCCCCATTTTGAGAAAACTTTCTTCATGGAGATGCTACAGTAGTGTTCTGAACATCCTACAGTTTTTGGTCGCTTTTTCACTATATCTGGATAGCGTTAATTTTTAATCTGGTCTACCACATGTTTGATTTTCTCATGGTCACTTGATGTTCCAACAGCAGCAACTGCACACACAAAGGTAGTCGGTAGCCCAGATAATTATGCCTGGCTTGAGGCCATAAACACGCCGGTGAATATTTACATGCGCCCTGGCATGTATACCGGTCCAACTGTACAGGTAAGGCCCAACTTCTACATGTTGCTGCTGTTGTCTACTATAGCATTTGCCAAAAGATTGCTTTGACACAATTCCTGACGAAGGCAATGTTTGTGCTTTTTAGGATCATCTGTCGTAACCAATGCACAATGGACCGAGAGATCAAGGAGTGTCCTGATGCTACCTCACTGTTACAGTTCTTCTGATGTAGCGCTGTAAATGTACTACTTTTGTGTTACCTTTTGCCTTTTCTATTTACTTGCCTTTTTTTCCTTAAAAAAGTTGTTCGGCTACAGTGAAGACATGGTCAGCAATGTCTCCTTGTTGGTTTAGCGGAGATAATCACATTCAGTGGTCTGAGCCTGTAGCTTCCTCATGTATTACACCAGCTAGCGTTAAAAGCTTCTTAGTAGCCAATTTGTTGATAGTGCTGCATTTACATTGTCTTGTGAGTTAACGGCAAGATCTTGTGGACTATGTGCATAGCATTGACAAACCATGCATCTGAATGTTGGGGGAATTGAACTTTGTACAAGTACCTACCACGCTACTACCACTGAAAGATGTGGGATTGTGGACAACATGCAGACATCCCTCTCGTACTCCGTCGCTTCACATGCTTGAGTTGTATGGTCCTTCTCCTCCCCCACCAGCGCGGAAGCGCCCGGAACACCGCCCTCTCGTACTCCGTCGCTTTACTCTGCAAGCAAACGAACAAATTACCGCGCAAATACGCTGCAAAGTTAAAGGGGGGGATTCGGGCAAGTTGCCGTGTATGAGGACGACGCTTACGAGGCTGTCGGCGGCGGCGGCGAGTAAGGCGCTAGCTCTGGCGGGGTGGCGTGGCGCGACGAAGTGGATATAAGCGGCGGGATCGGAATGGGGAGATACTCGAGCGCGTCGATCTCGACGATGACATTGCCGCGGAGGTGGAGCTCGGAGCGGAGCCGGGGTTTGGGGAGGGCTAGGGTTTTGGTGGAAGCACACGGCTTTTGATTAGGAGGCGGCGGCGGAGTGGAGGAGAGGGGGAGGAGGCAGCGGAGCAAAGGAGTGGGGAGAGGAGGAGGCGGCGGCGGCACGGGGTGGGGAGGAGGAGCGGCGGCGGTGCGGAGTGGGGAGGAGTGGAGGCGCGGGGGAGAGGTGGAGATGGGGAGCGGCGGCGCGGTGGAGGACGGGGGGAGCGGAGGGAGTGGCGGCGCAGTGGAGGACGGGGGAAGCGGCGGGAGTGGAGGCGCGGGGGAGAGGCAGAGATGGGGGAGCGGCGGGAGTGGAGGCGCGGGGGAGGAGGCGGCGGTGCGGGATGGCAGGGCAGGGGATACAATATTTGGTTATACAATATATGAGACGTGAATCTTAATGAATTTGATTGTTCGTTTTATTTTTTACAAATTTTATCTTATTTTGTATTTTACCGTAGTTATAGGAGTTAGTTATACAATATATGAGACGTGAATATTAATGAATTTGATTGTTCCTATACTAGTTAGTTATAGGAGTGGAGTTACCTCATGGCGCTTGCGTTTATTGTTGCTGCTCTGAACACCTGTAGATCGCTCGAGAGCCTCCAGCTTGCACCGGTTCACCTCGTACTCGTACTCGTCGACAACATCCTCCGCGTCGTACGCCACCTCCTTGAGCTCCTCGAGCCGCAGCTTAGCGGATTCCTCGCGGATGTTCCAGTGCTCCTCCGCGTCTTCAAGCGTTGCGCGGATCCTATGCATCGTCCTCTCCAGACGACTCAGGTCCTTCTGGTCGTCCTGCATCGCCAACGAGGACGAGGAGGAAGCCATCGGCCATAGATGCAGAAAGGACGAGAGCTTGTCAAGCCCCAATTTGACGGCCATGGATGCGCAGAGTCCGGCCATCTCGATCTACGTTGGCTGTGCTAGATCTGTTTTCCGCAGGAACTCAAAACGATTCTAATCCACAAGGGAGGTCTCTAAAAAGGCTTTTTTTTTCTTTTGATATACGAAGGAAGAATGAAAAGGAAGTGAAAGGAAAGGCAGAGGACCTTCTTGCCAAGCCCAAGGAAGTGTGCGCTTGCTGTGCTCAAGATCCAAGCCTAATGCAGACAGTGGCAATTAGTTGCACCTACTGCTAGAAAGTGGTGGCAACCTGTAGCTCAGAGAAGGCAACCAAGACACCCATGTGCAAAGAACCTTGGTTAAGTGCTTCCTTTGACCCTTTCAGCAGCAAGAAGTGTGTGGATTATCTGCCCATCCGTGCATGCGCATGTGCAGCAGGAAGAGTCGTGGATTTCAGTAATGTATTGATATTTTAAAACGTGCTCATTCGATGGTGGTATATTACCTTATCGAGTTGATATTGATCCTTTCAATCACAATAATACCTATTGAGAGAATATTTTCGATAATAAATATTATCAAAACAAATCTGTGTAACAAGGTAGACGATGAGTGACTCAGTAATTTAATGGTATGCTACAACGAGCGAGATATTTAAATACATTGATGATGATAAAGTCATAAGACGATTCCAGAGTATAAAATCTCATATAATAAATTTGTCTCGTGATTTAATCTTGCATGTTAGTGGTATATTATGTTTGAAATGTTTATGATCATTTACAATTAGTTATCGTATCACTAATTTTGCTATTTTTGATATGCAACATATTTATATATTTTAGGATGCGCTTTCTACTGAGGTACTTTCATTGTATCTCTCTTTTTTTTGTTTTATTTATCTTTTATTCATCTATGAATTTGAATTACATAAAAGTAATCGTTGTATTTCTCTCTTTTTTGCTTTATTTCTCTTCTATTCATATACAAATTTAAATTATATAAAAATAAGATACTATATTTATGATCATCTAGTTTAGTGCACCCTTAATTTTGGTGCTGCTTTGCGACACAATCACAATGGGACACAAGATACCAAGAAGAAGCATGCTTTATTAAGCCAAAAGTTCTCTCTCCTACGATACAAACACATTTATGGCTATTGAGTGATGGGGGTGGAAAAATAACGAGGTGAAAAGAGTTTTCAAAGTTTTTTTTGTATAACTAAATGTTGCTCTACCACAGCCGTCCCCAAAGACCTACAAGTCATTTGGTACATTGACACCCCACAAGTCATTTTATCGTCAAATACACAACTATAACTACATTTTCCACATCTTTTCGCTAATTCTCATGAATATATCATGCAATCATAACACATAACCAGCCAAAAACACGTTAGATCCTAGCCTCTGTCCCGCTCTTCCTCGCGGTAGCCTCCCGTGACTCCCGTCTTTTCTTTGTTGTCAGTGGTATCGGCACTATCTCTAGTGGGTCCCATGTGGATGATTGCACGGTCGCTGCTGTGTCATGATTTGATGAAAAATTCAGAGCTTGGCTTGCCTATCGGAGCTATTAAAACCCACCCCGGTCTGCTCGCGCGAGAGCATTTCTTGCGCCCGCGGAGGCCTTCGCACGGAGACGCGTGGCGAGGCTCCCGTCGGCGACCTGCTCCCTCTCGCGCTGGCGCCCGCCCGAACCCCGCCTTCCTCCCTCTCGCAGTCTCGCGCGTACGCAGGCACCCTTGCCCATGCCGCCCGTGCCCCCATTCCGCCTCCCCCCTCCTCCCCCGCTCCCCCGCCGCCGCCCCCGCCTCCCCCGCTCCCCCGTCGTCTCCCCCGCTCACCCGCCGGCCGCCGCTTCCCCCTCCCCCTTCCTACCCCGCCGCCTCCTCCTCCCCCGCCGCCCCCTCCTCCCTCCTCCTCCCCCTCCCCCGCCGCCCCCTCCTCCCCCGGTCCCCCCTCCTTCCCCGCTCCCCCGCCGCCTCCCCCCAACCCCCTCCTCCCCCGCTCCCTTGCCGCCTCCCCATCCCCCGCCGCCTCCCCGTTCCTCCCCCGCCGCCGCCGCGGGATGGGATGCTCGCGGGGGTTGATGGACTCAGCTGCAGCCGGATCTGGTCGGCTCGGAGGCGGAGGGAGAGGCGCCGAGGCCGGATCCGGTCGGCGCGGAGGCGGAGGGGGAGCCGTGGAGGCCGAAGGGGAGGCCAGAGCCCAGAGGCCGGAGGAGGAGGCCGGATCCGGTCGGCGCCTCCCCTGGATTTTTCGTCGCCCCCTTGCGCTCCTGCTCTCTCTCCTCACGTCCCCGTCCCGTCGTCGCCCATACCATGCCGCGCCCACTCGCTTCGGCCATTCCGGCCATGCGCTATCCACTCCACCGCCCATGCCACGCTGAGCTCAGCCACAGCTCACTGCATGGCCTCTCTCTCCCTTCCACGGCTATAAAGGATTCCTGGTTGTAGTGATCAAATTAGACTATTCATCCTTCACTAAATTATTTATGCATTGTTTTTAGAGTTACTGCAGATCTGGATGATAATATCTGGATCATTCTTTGGCTCTACGCCACTGACAAAATTGAATTTTGAGCACTAAAAATACTCTGCCGCTTGTCGCTATACGGCACAAGAGCTGCGAATTGAACTAACAAAATGGATGGATATAACATAGTAACATGGTAACATGCCTGATGATTAATACATGGGGGCACCATCTTTTGCTACCGCATTTCCTTTTTCTTACCACTATCTTATGAGCATTGCATTGTTTGCTTATAACTCTGAACTGGGGAAATTGCAGGAGAGGAACGTTGTTTACCAGTTTCACTGCCAGAATCAGCACTCTGAAGATATTGACTTGACTGCATTTGGCTCTACAAGTTCTGATGAAAACCTAGCAAATGAGGTACGAGCTGTTCTAGAATCAGAAGAGCTGAGAAAAGATGCTGAATTCGAAGTCAAGGATGTCCAGTATATCCATGTTGAGGTTTGCCACCTGGATTGCTCTTTTTTATATATCCACTAATTGTTTCATTCACATACTTTTAAGTTGCTGCTATCTACTTATGAGTGCTCCTTTGTTTTGTGTACATTGTATAAGATTGGCCAATGACATTCCTGTGCTTTTTTTGCTAATGTCAACCAAAACATTTCATAGCATTCTTATTGTACCATAAATGGGGGGAAGACAATAGAATAATCCATCTTTGCATATGACATCAATGAAACATGTGAATATCTCAATAAGTCACTGCCAGCGATAAAAAGAAATTGTTGATACTTGATAGCGATTGAGTGTAATGTACTACTGTCCACCACTGTGCTCTATTTTCATGCTTTGGTAGGTTCTTGCTATGCGCATGGATACAACAATACAGCATAGATTCTCGAGGAAAGTCGTTTTTGTGTTGAACTGCTAGGGACACATTTTGGGCACTGGTGTACATGTCGCATATTGTTAGTATTTTATCATGAGGATGATTCGAATGATAAGTCTTTCTGATGGCAGGTCAAGCTGGTCAAATGCCTTGTCCAAAATATTGTTGTAGACATCTCCTTTAATCAGATTGGTGGACTCTGTACACTTTGTTTTCTTGAGCAGGTAATATTTTAAAAGTCACCACAAACATGTAGTTGTTTGGTTCTTTTTCTTAAAGCACAGATCTATCTAATATTTGACGTGATAAAAATCCATTCCCTTTCCCTTCCTTATGGTCAATCTGTTCGTTGGCAACCGTATTTATAACCATTATGTTTTACAGGTTGATCAAAGATTTGAAAAGCCCACCTTTTCAAGAGAAGTATAATGCTGATAAAAGCTTGGTGTTATTATGAAAGCCGCATTCTTGGTGCTCACCATGGTTTAATTTCTACCTATGCCTTGGAGACATTGATGCTATATATTCTCCATCTCTTCCGTGAGTCTTTGGATGGTCCATTAGCTGTAAGTTCAGACGTAATGTTTTTGCCACATTTGTAAGTTGTTGTTTTTTGTCACATCTTCTTATCTAAGCTACTTTAGGAACTAGGATAGACATATTCCTAGGGGTGACATGACTATCTGCTCTTCTGCAGGTCCTCTATAGGTTTCTGGGACAATAAGCTGACATTTACCTGAGCTGTTAATGTAGTTCCTTCTTTCCTTTTGATTGCAGGGTATAGCTGTTATCATGGCATCGAACACAGGAGCATCAGGATGGTTGAGGGGTAAGGTGAAGGCTGTGACTTCCGGGGACTGCCTTCTCGTCATGTCATGCTTGGGAACACAATTGTTTGTTGACAGATGTATATGTAACTCAGATGGTAACATTGTAAAAAAAACTCGACCTGCGGGGGGTAAGATAGCCCCCGGGCATTTCATTAAGAAGAAGATCTTCTCACGCAGATCGAGAAAATCCCCGAACCCTTGCCCCACCCTGACACAACGGCATCAGCCCATGTGAGAACAACCAGGGTGATCCCTAGACCAACGACCTGGTGCGACCAACGACCTGGGCGAGCCTTAGACCTGTGCTTTGGCTTATGGGGCAAGCGAGGGGATTTTTTTCCCTCAGCCTGAAAATTCGCTCCCACTGGGAGTCGAACCCAGGACCTGAGAGGTGCTACTAGAGCGCTCTAACCGCTACGCTAGAGGCCCGTTCGCTAGATGGTAACATTGTGATCTGTTAAATTATCAGGGTTGCCACTATAAGCTACCTGCAATTTTGATTATCCAAAGAAATTGTTCCTACTGTTACTTTGAGCACTAGGAAAACCTTATCTTCACTTATTTAACGGGCTGTCTCTTTGGAAAACTTATTAAATTTCAGAGTTCAAGAGGGAACTAAGGACCCTCAACAGAGAGCTTCAACTCCATATTTTGGAGCTAGCAGACATTTTAGTGGAGAGACCATCTCAGCATGCTCGCAGGGTAGAAGATGATCCACTCATTTTCAAGAACTTGCATCATCTTCTTAATTTCCTTCGACCTCACCAGGTACGATCCTAAGTTTTTATTCCATGTGGTGAATATCTCTATAATTCACTAAAATAACTTGCTTTTTATGTATCTTTTAGGCAAGAGCCACATTGATTCACATGCTTGAGAGCCAAATACAGCGCCATAAGCAAGCGATTGAAGGTATGAAACAGTAACGGATCTTTCTTCAGCATGACTTGTCTGCTAAATCGGCATAACTGTTGAGCTTTCACCGAACATGGTTTATAGAAGTTCCAAGGATAGACCTCTTGAGCTCTTAGACCTCTTGAGCTCTTAGCTCTTGTGTCAGAGCCTCTTTCAAAAAACAAGGGTCATTCACCAGATTAGCCTGTCCCTCAAAAGGCTCCACTATACACTGAAACAACCATCTACATATTTGTACATTCTTAATCATGTCGAGTGGGAAAAATGGATTATGTTCATGACAATTAAAGTCATTACAAGGCGCGCAAAGCGCGCCCAATTTTCTAGTTCACATACAAAGGATATCCACATAGAATGCATATCCTGCGTTTTGGATCTGGTGTGTTCGTGCCTTGCAAATTTAAATACATATGGGTATTACCAAAATTTGGTTTAGCGCGTTAGAGCAACAATCCAAACAACCTCTTAACACCTGAGCACAAATCTAGCAAGTCTAAGGTAGTGCTCCAAGTCTCCAAGGCACCTGAGTACAAATCTAACAAATATAGCACTTAAGCTTTTGCTCGTGACTTTTGGTTGAAATTACACTGTAGCGGCTGTTATTTTTTTCCAAGAAAAAATAACGAAAAATTAAAAAAACTGTTATATCGTCACGAATAATACAAAGAAACAAGGGGAAAATGAAAAAAAAGCCAAAAATGCAAAAGAAAAAAAAGACAGAATTAGAAATCGATATATCTCAAGTGATTTCTGACTTAAAAAATAAATTTAAAACTAAAATTATTTAGATCAAAGCCTAACTTATCTATTCACATACGTGGCGTTTGAATAATGGGTATAGGATGGACTGGGATATGAGGTGTGATACGAGGTGGTGGGTTTTGGATAGAGATAAGGATTTCTGTCGTACTCCCTTGTTTAGCATGTGTTGGGTCTAGGACTGGGAACAAAATTTTCAATGGACCATAACACCCTTTTCTAGAACATAATGGATGTAGAACGTGTCTTCTTAGGGTGAAAACTGATAATGGAAGTGAAATAATTTTTAGCATGCCCATAGTATTATCACGGCCGGCCCATCATCGCTTGGGGTCCCAACTCACCGGAAAAGGAAAACAAACCAAACAAAGAAACCAGATGGGCATAGATTAGAAAAAAGAAGCGTGCGAAGTACAGACCAGTAAACTTTAGATAGAGTAAATTTCACAATACTGTAACATTTAGCAGTGAAACTACCTGTTTGCTGTAATATTTGTTTTTAGTTTTATAGAGCTGGATTTTTTCTTTCAGTTTTTAAAAACTATTTTTAATTTTTTTATAGTAATTTTTTTAATAAAGTGTATTTTTAAGGCAGTGTCCACACTATAATAACTTCATTTATATTGGTAAAAATTATACATAAGTTTTTTTACCATGTACTCTCTCATAAACAGTTTAAAAGTCATAAATCATGGAGAGAAAAAATCTTTAACAAAACGTTTTCCACCGAATTGTCACAGGCAGAACGAACTAAGAAATGGAGCCCACATATACTTATCATGCCTAACCCAGACCGTTACGGTTGCTGACTGGGATTAGCCACGCGAGCGCCACATGGACCTTCGGGTGGTCCCTGTTGCCGCCCTTGTCCCTCTCCCTTCGAGCTTTGCCCCTGCTTAGCCTGCTATGCCTAGGGATGGCAATCGGGCGTGGCGGGTACGGGTAGTGCTCGCCCATACCCGTACCCGCGACCCCAATTTTCGCCCACGGGCATACCCGTATCCGCCCACGGGTAAAAAACCCCGCCCATACCCGTCACCCGTGGGTACCCATCGCCCGCGGGCATACCCGTTTACCCGCGAACTGAGTACTCACAGATCATATATATTTGCAAATCACAAATACTCACAGATCATATATATTTGCAAAAGCAGCTACTCAATCAGCAGCTTGGTCCACAAATCACAAATACTCATGCACAAGACCCACAGATCATAAATACTCACAGATCACAAATATTTGCAAATCACAAATACTCACAGATCATATATATTTGCAAAAGCAGCTTGGTCCACACACTAATCATCACCAAAAATTACATTACATGGAAGAAACACAACCATGTCAAGTAGATCTATATTAACAAGACCCAACAAAAACCAAATATTAATACACCACACTAAAAGCAACAACACATTCAGAAATGAGGAGAATGCTATGAATTATGTGGACTGTAGTATTATACTAATTGCTGCTTCTACACCCTAATAAAAATATATTACAAATTGCTGCTTCTACATCCAGTTACTAATTAGTATATACTAATTGCTGCTTCTACATCCAGTTACTCTTCAACGGCTCAAATGGACAATTGCTGAAATAAACTAGAACAATATGGACAATAACAAACTCTGAAATTCAGAGTCATCTCAGGATTTGTTAACACACAACATCCTTATAAAAATATATTCTACAAAGGAAATATCATCCAGTTACTCTTCAACGGCTCAAATGGAACTTAAACTTCAAGATCATCTCATGTCATGTCCATCACACGCAGGCAAAAACACTTCAAGATCTAAAACAACTTGAACTTAGTAGCATAACTTCACTTGTAGTCTGTAAAGGAAAATTGAAAGGATTGCATTTACTAGGGTCAACTCCAAATTGAGCTAGATCTATTTGCCCAGTCCGTAGCACCTGTCATACAAGCAAACACCAAAATCAGCATAACAAATTATCACTTAAAACAAAAGGACGGCGGCAGTCGAGGGGCTCGTCGGCGCGGGCGAGGATGGCGGTGTGGTCGGGCGGCAGGAAGCGGTCCCAGACGGCTCGGCGGGTGGGGGCGGCGGCTCGACAGGTGGGGGTGGCGGCAGATCGGAGGACGGCGACGAGTGGGGGCGACGGGTGGGGGCAGCGGCTCTGCGGGTGGGGGCGACGGCAGATCGGAGGACGGCGACAGATCGGAGACGGCGGTGGGGGGGGGGGGGGGGGGGAGGGGGGCGGTGGCAGATCGTAGGACGGCGGCGAGTGGGGGCGGCGGCAGATCGGAGGACGGCGGCGAGTGGGGGCGGCGGCAGATCGGAGGACGGCGGCGAGTGGGGGGCAGCGCCGCGGCGGCAGATCGGAGTAGGAGACTGCGGGGCGTCTGGGCGGTCTGGGTGAGGAATAGGGAGACGGCGGGTGGGGACCGAGAGTTATTCGGGGAGTGGGAGTTGAATGAGTTGGCGGCGGCTGAAATGTTAAATAGAGAGTTGGAGACTGGAGTTAGGGTTTGTTAGTTGGCGGGTAAACGGGTAAGACGGGTACGGGTAGAGCTTACCCGTACCCGTGCCCGTTTACCCGATGGGTAAAAAATTTCCCCGTTTTCATACCCGTGGGCAGAAAATGCATCCCATACCCGGCTCCATTAGGGTATTTACCCACGGGTAAACGGGCACAATTGCCATCCCTAGCTATGCCCGCCATCACCGTCCTGCTGTGGTGGTGGCCGAGAGGGAGCGCAGACCTAGCACCGTGCGGGCAGAGCAGAAAGAGGGGCGCGAGAGTGGCAGGAGGAGGTGGCACCACGAACGGAGGTGCTCGGATGCAGGCCGGAACCAGAGCATGGACGGCCCCGGCTTGGCTATGGACGTCGGTGAGTTCGGGAAGTTATTTTTTTCTAATTTAATGCGAGCACGGTGTAGAACGTGAATAAGGGAATATATGAGTGCTGGTGGTGTGGACAGAGGAGCTCGGAGATGACCGGGACGGAGGCGTGACGGTCGTGGCCGGACTTGGAACAGGGGAGAATGGTGGTGGCTTCTCCGGCTATGGAATCGGCGAAAGAAGGTTTTTATGAGAACCAGGGTGTCGAGATGGTCCTGGTGACGCGTATGTCAACGTGGTAACGTGCCTCAGGCTGCCTGGCGACGCCACGAGGCCCGTCTTCCCCGGCGGCGGCGGCGGCGGCCTTCCGACGGCGGAATGGGTTAACTGAGTGGAGCACGAGCATTAGTGTACTGAGGCAAAGCTTCGCATATTCTTTTTTCGAGAATACATCTTATCATTTGCAACGAATATTACATCTGGATGCCTAAAAAAATTAGATACTACTAGTATTTTCGGGAAACCATAATATTCCATATAAGATCGCACAAATAGTAGGGATGCAAACATGCCTTAGGATTTGAGGTGTTCAAATGCTAGGCTGGGCTTTGGACTAGTCCTAAAAGAGCTAGGCTTGAGCCTAACCCTGGTCCAACAAGGTTGGCCCAAAGACAAAAAATCAATATTTCATTTATGTTAAAGAAAATATTATTCGATATTTTTCTAAATGAATATATGCACAAATGTATAAAAAAAATAGGGAAAAGTATTGGCACCACTTAACTAAGTACTAAAATCATTGAAATAAATACCAAAGACAACCAAAATAACGAGAAATAGTGCTAACATATGACTTAAAGAGTATTTGCATGCCAACTTAACTTATGGGGGCAAAGTAAATAGAAATGAGATATAGGGGCAAATAGAAAAAGTAGGGGTGTATATGGATTTTTCCTTAAAAAGATAATATTTTACACTTTAATATTGGGTTGCGCTAGACCCGTGACCTATTGGGCCAAAAACTCAGACCTGACCCAAAAAATTGGGCCGGGCCGGGCCGCACTACCCACGTGTAGGTCTACCTTGGTCCGACCCTAAGTTCGTGGAGGGCACCCGCACGTAGAACCGCCGATGCGCATCGAGCGGAGAACGCCACAATGCTGACCGCCCAGATCAAATCGCACGGCCCATGAAATCATACAGTGCACAATCCGTACTTATTAGGGGTGCAAACGGGTCGGATTCGGACGGATATTGTTGTTACCATATCCTAACCCATATTTTTTTCTCCGGATTCAGTACCAATCGGACTCGGTGCCGAATCGGTCGGGATTAACCCGACCCGTTTGCACTCCTACTTGTTTGTAAGGAATGCATGCAGTACAGCAAATGGAGTAGGAGGACGTACTGTCAAGAACTTGATGTTACTACTTAATAGCTGATGTGGAAGATTTTATTTTACCATTGCAAAAGAAAATGAAACGTCAAATAGTAGCACTAACCTGAAATCAAACTTGAAGACGTATCGGATTCGGATGGATATTGCTGTTACCATATCCTAACCCATGTTTTTTCTCTGGATTCGGTGCCGGATCGATCGGGATTAACCCGACCCGTTTGCACCCCTAGTACTTATTACAACGCCGCAGATGAAACAGAAGCCAGACGAACCGAGGTGAGAAATAAAAGGAGGGGAAAATAAGGAGCAAACCCTAGCAATCAATTTTCTTGCTATGGCGGCGGAGATGGAGACGCGCATGGATGTCCTGACGGCACCGGATATGGAGACGGAGATGGCGATGGATGTCTTGGGGGCGCCGGACGCAGAGTCGGGGGCGGAGATTGGGGCGGAGGCGGCGAGGAGCAGCAGCAAGAGGCATGGCGAGGGGAGCGAGGGCGTGGCCGGCGACTGCAGCGGGGCGAAGAGGCAGCGCAACGACGACGAGGAGGAGCCCGACCCGTACTGTTATGGTGAATTGTTCGAGTTTTTCTGGGCTTACCGCGGGGGCAAATTCGATGATATCAGTACGTATCTGCCCCCCTCGATCGATTCACTCATGGCCTTACTTGCAAATTCAGTCAGTTCATGATGCATCCGGGAGATCGAAAAGCGATGATTTTTTTGGGGTGTTGCAGCCAGGAGGCAATGAGCCACACTGATGATGAACAGAAGAGGAATGGCTCGGGGATGTATCCTGGCCTGGAGATCTACTCGTTCAAGGTGACGGACCTGAAAGCAGGATTAGAATTGCAGATGCATATCTTCGGTCTCGTCGCCGTGCACGATTCGCATGATTCTAGGTTCCGATCCACCATCTTATGCTACGCGTGATGACTAGAGGGCATTGGCTTATATTTAAGTGGTTGAAAGCATTTAGAGTTGCTATATATTTGAAGTGCACATGATTAGGAAAGGAATGATCTAATTGAATTGAAACTCCATATGACGTTGATCCTCCTATCTGTTGGAACTCACAAGTGGCAAGCAAGGAGACACAGGAAAACAGAGTGGTATCAAGGCATTCACTAGTGACAAGTGGCAAGCAAGGAGAGACACAGGAGAACAGAGCACTGCTACTCGTGGTTTTTCATCTTACATTACTCCAAAACGATATCATACATAGAAGTACATAGCTCCTTAGGACAGTCTCAGTGGGGGTTCATGGAGTTTCATAGACATTAAATATGCTGACATGACACTGTATTGATGAAGAGAGAGATGATAAAAGTTTCATGGGAGTAGAGAGAGTTTCATAGGGATGAAACTCTTCTGCACTGTTTCCAAGATATAGGTGTGTTGGAAACTGGGACATGAAACCTCCACTGAGACTGGCCTTATATACGCTAATGAACCAACTTGAAGTACATTAATTTAATCTCCTACAGCTAGCAAGGATCACGTCCAGCCTTTTTTGTTGACTGCCATTAATTAGCTGTTGACAGCAAACTGGATTACTCAAGTGATTTCTAGCTACTGCTACTTGTTGCCGACTTAGTTTACTGTTCAGAGTCAAATGGACGAGTTGCCATAATCTTGTCTAAAGTCGGTAGTAAATATTCTCATGTGGGCTGTGGCGGCATTGATCAAGGAAATCATCAGTGTCAGCCTGGCTTATAGAGTTACAACTTGCTTTGTGTTCATACTTGACCATGAATGAAGAAGGCAGCCTGGGTGGCTGCCCAGGCGCTGTCTGATCGCTGGATGGCCTGGCTCTGCCGCACCTTGGGTGGAAGTCGGCTGGCTAGACGGTGAGTCGGTCTAAGGTGGTCAAAAGCGGAGGAAGGCGGTCTCGGCGCGACGGTTGGTCAGGCGGGGTGGCCGTTCAAATGTACATAGTAGAGGAGGAGAGGAACAGAGGGGTTACCAATTTGGACATGAGAGAGTTGGGGCATCGCACGAGGCATTAGGGTTTGTTCGTGTTGCACACGCATGGGGCCATCGCCGATTCGCCAGATTTTGCCTTGCCGGTTAGTGCCGCGCCGTCGTCTCACCGGATCCCACATCACCTAGGTGCGTCCCGCCTCCCATCCCCTTCGCTTTCTTTTCCGCCTCCCCTCTTGTTCATCGTCTTCCCTCTGCCCGTCTGCTGTCTTCTCTGCCACCCCTCCCCTCCGCGGCTTCGCTCCGCTTGGCACGGGCCCACACCGCTGAGCGATCATGGCTCCACGACCGGAGAGGACCGAGATGGCAAGGGAGGAAGAAATGGAGGGCCAAAGGCACCATCGGCCTTGGGCACGGCATGATGAGATGGCGAGGGTGGAGACCGAAGAAAGCGCCGGTGGTCGGTGGAGATGGCGAGGGAGGAGAAGCGGAGATGACGAGAAGGCGTTGTCGACCTCGTGGCTCAGCATGTGAAATGGTGAGGGACTGAGGGAGGAGGTGCGGCGATGTCATTAGGCAATTGGTGGAGATGGCCTTATCATTATGTGTTGCGCTATTGTGTGTGTGTTTTATGAAGTAATAATTTTTTAATGCTATTATGCTAATGCTGGTTACGATTGCTAAATGCTATCATTTCTTAATTCTTTCATTCTTTTGAATTTACAACTTTGACTCATACATTGCTTAATGTGTAGGTTTTACAGCTTTGCATAAAGCATTTACATCAATAGATAAAAGAGCTACCATTATTGCCCAAGGTAATAGTTTTTTATCTAAACATCAAATATATATGCATCATTGCTTATCTTCGTCTGCTGTCCTCATTTTTAATTAGGCCGCCTAGGCCTCATCTCATCACCCGCCTAGCGCCTTCTTGAACATTATACTCAACCAAGACGGCAGTAGCTAGAAGCCTCTCCAAAAAAATCATTGCTGACATGCCAGCTAGATGCTTTTCCAAGAGTCCATTGCTGACAACAAGATTATAAACACCATTCACTCCATTAATCTTATTGCTTCTTCACATCTTGCAACCCAATTTTCTGGCGCATCTTCAAAAACTTTGCACTTCTAAGAGGTTGTTAATATATCGGCTAGCTGAATTTCAGTCTTCATATATTCTACTGTTATCTTGCCATTCTTAACACATTCACAGATAAAGTGATAACGTGTATCAATGTGCTTGCTTCTATCATCCGAACTGATAAGGGGGAAAAAGGCCATCCGAAGATAAAGTTTTGAGTTCCCAGTTCTTTGTGCATGATCCTATGGCTATGGGTCCACGTGTTAGAGTTGGATAAGTTGTGACAAATATATCTTCAGTCAAGCGTTGCGCAATACAGGTGAAGTTTGGACATTTTGCAGAGGCGGTGAAGGCGACCATTGAGGTTAAAATCATTCAAGGATCAAGTGATTTCTGTGGAAGATTTGTTGCACAAACTGATGGTTTTAATGAGGAAGTGGTGCTGCTTGATTTTGGTGATGGTTTGGTAACCCTGGATCATCATGATTACATGGCATCATAGGCATGTGTTACAAATCGGCTTCTTGAAAGGAAAAGGTGAAGGAAACCCTTCAGATGTAGACGTTTCAGTCTCAGGTGCTGGGAATGATTAACTATTGCTTACTAGTAAAGGAACTTACTGACCAAGTTTTGGATTTGTTTAACCTCTCTGTTTTGAGGTGTTAATTGAGGCTTTGGTTTTTGCAACTTTGATTTTGGCAGTCCATCTCACTGGCCCTAATTGAAAAGTATTATATGTTTCTGGTACTGGTAGAAAGTAGAAACAGAAGAGCTAAAGTTCAAAGCAGGATCAGATTGCCGCATGTTTAGGCCGTTTGCAATGAAGGGGATTTAGTACAAATGCTGCGAGAATTGTATTGATTCTGTTAGAGTTAGTAATCTTGTTTTTAGTTTGGTGGTCGTGGTCATGTATGAGTTGGTGGTCGTAGTTGTGTACGTGTCATAGTCGTAGTTGTAATTGAGTCTGTTTCTTAGTCGTAGAATTTGGGTATTAAAGGCAAAGCAATGTAACGAGAGAAGAGAAGGTAGCGATCGAAGTGATCATAGCGATTGGTGTGATCGAATGAGAGAAAGAATAAAGAAGAGAAGAAAGAGTGGTTTGGCTCTGGGGAATTATCGAGTATCGAGTTCATCGTGATTGCAGACATGGTCGTAAATTACTTACAACCACGGCGAGCGGAGGTGTCTGCAGGAGCAGAAGATATGGTCGTAAGCGAGTAATGACCATGGTCACACGAGCTAGAAGAAGTGGTCGTAAGCGACCACAGCAGGAAGACATGGTCGTAAAGCATTACAACCACAGCAATTGATAGAGCCTTCAATGTGGTCATAAGTCACAGTGTGGTCGAAATCGAGTTACGACTACGGTGATCAACCGTGGTCAAAGGAGCGGTTACGAGGAGCGCAGTGCAGCATCAACGTGGTCGTAACTTTCTCAGTAGAAGTTACGAGTACGCAGTCGGAACTGGGATGTGTGGTCGGAGCAGCTACAACGTGGTCGTAGCTGACAGCAGAGAAGTCGTAAACTCCAGACGTGGTCGTAACGACTGCCTGAGTGGTCGTAGACTACAACAAGTGGTATCAGAGTGTGTTGAATATCATGGGCGACAAGGCGAAGGCTCAGGGTGGGCTAATCTCCCTCCAGTACCATCTCTTGATGACCGACAATTACCCGGTGTGGGCAATGAAGATGAAGGCAAACATGCATGCCTAGGGAGTCTGGGGTACAGTCGATCTGAAGGGGAAGGACAAGGAGGTGGATGACAAGGTGGATCATGCGGCTTTGGCCACCATCTACTAAGCGGTGCTAGATGCGATGATGCATCAGCTCATCGGCAAGGAGACAGCATAGGAAGCGTGGGAGATGCTTCAGACGATGCACGGGGGAGTTGATTGTGTCAAGGAGGTATGGCTCTAGAATTTGTGAAGCGAGTTCGAAAATCTGAAGATGGGAGAAACCCAGTGGGTGGACGAGTTCACCGGCAAGCTGACTTCATTACGCAATCAGATTAACTCTTTTGGCGACAAGATGGAAGAATCTGTGGTAATGAAGAAGTACCTACACGTGCTTCCAGAGAAGTATATACCTGTTCTCACTACATTTATGTACTCCTCCGATCTAAACAAGAAGAGGATAGAGGAGATCACCGGTTCTCTCAAGGTGCATGAGGAGTTATTGAAGGGGTTTTAGTCGCATAACAAGCAGGGATCTCAAACTCATAACGAGCAGGCGTTGCTAGTAAAGGGAGATCTGAGAGATGGTCGTGGCTCATCAAACAACTGTGGGAGGTGGCGCGGCCGAGGCGGCAGGGGTGGCTGTGGAGATAAGGCTTGGCAAGGTGGTAGTGACAGATCCCGTGATAAGTCACATGTCAAGTGCTTTGAATGTGGCGAATATGGGCACTACACGTCAGGATACCACAGCCATATAAAGTGTTTCAACTGTAACGGGTATAGGGCACTATGCCTCGGATTGCAGAAGCAAGAAGGACGGGGAGGTGAACCTCGCCCAAGACAAAGAAGAAGATGACGAATCGCTAGTAGTTCTCTCCTCGGTTGTTGAAAAGGCGCCGGTCATGGTGAATTGGTGATACTGAATGAGGAGAACGTAGTTCCAAAACTACGCATGAAGGAAGGCAGCCACGATCACACGGATCAGTGGTACTTGGACAATGGAGCGAGCAATCACATGACAGGAGATCGCTTCATGCTTCATAAGCTCGACGAGAAGGTTTAGGGCAAGGTCATGTTTGGCGATGGCTCCAGGGTGGAGATAAAAGACAAAGGGACGATGATGTTGCAATGCAAGAATGGAGCTAAAAAGTTGTTGACACGGATTTACTATATACCAAGTCTGTGCAACAATATACTTAGTCTCAGGCAGATGACAAAGAGGGTGCAGGGTGGTGCTGCAGGATGAGTTCTTGCAAGTGTACGGCAAGAACACAGATTTGTTGATGAAGGTGAAAAGATCTCCAAATCGATTGTACAAGATTTCTTTGAAAACTTGTAAACTGGGAAGGAGAGATCAGGGTGCAGAAAACATGAACAGAAAATCCCAAGCGGCTGGTGCAGGAGGCACACATACGACTGCAGATGGGAGTAGTGGAGACACGCAAACTGCAGGCAGCAGCAGATGTGTACGGGGCGGTGGGTTCCTTGCTGATGGCGCAAACATGCATGGAGGTGGCTTGGTTGTTCAAGGCCACAGATTGCACATGTTTGCAGTTGGTGCAAAAGGCTTGTCCCAGTTGTATGTAGCTAGCAGCTCAAGAGAAGAAGGCGTGTCACATGTAATCGATGGGCACGCGCAGCAGCATAGTTTCAAGGTGGTGGCCATGCAATTGGAAAAAGTGCACAAAGTCCAAGAGGAACACTTAGAGTATAGGATGGTGCTATCTTTTGTGGTTTTGCAGAGGGAATGTAGGAAGTGTTTGAGACAGGAGTTAGAGGCGGTGTAGCCTCAACAAAGACATATGCCGGAAAGTGGACAAACTTGGTCCAAGAGAGAGGAGCGGGAGGCTCAGGTAACGGCGATGCTAAGGTGGCTGTGGGAGTAGGTGCTCTAGCCTAGGCAGGAGTACAAGGAAGGACGGGATCAATCTAGGTGCGAGGCTTGGCAAACGTTGGATTGTGCAAGGCTCAGGAAGGAACGACGCATGGGAGTGCAGGTAAAAGGAAGAAGAGGAAACAAGAGAGAAGATCGGCGTAATCATGATAGAAAAGCAAGATTAAAGAGCTGATTGTTAGATTTAGTAATCTTGTTTTCAGTGTGGTGGTCGTGGTCGTATACAAGTTGGTGGTCGTAGTTGTATACGTCTCGTAGTCGTTGTCGTGATCGAGTCCATTTCTTAGTCATAGAATTGGGTATAAAAGGGCAGAGCAATGTAAAGAGAGGAAAAGAGAAGGCAGCGATCGGGGTGATCATAGCGATCGGCGTGATTGAACGAGAGAAAGAAATAAAGAAGAGAAGAAAGAGCAGTTTGGCTCTGAGTAATTATTAAGTATCGAGTTCATCGTGGTCGCAGACATGGTCATAAACGACTTATGACCACAACGAGTGAAGGTATCCGTATGAGTAGAAGACGTGGTCGTAAGCGAGTTACGACCACGGTAACACAAGCAAGAAGAAGTGGTGAGTGACATCGACAGGAAGACGTGGTTGTAAAGCGTTATGACCACAACAGTCGATAGAGCCTTCAACGTGATCATAAGTCACAACGTGGTTGAAATCGAGTTACGATTACGGTGATCGACCGTGGTCGAAGGAGCAGTTACGAGGAGCACAGCACATCATCAATGTGGTCGTAACTTTCTCAACAGAAGTTACAAGTATGCAGTTGGAGCTAGGAGGCGTGGTCGGAGCAGCTACAACGTGGTCGTAGCTGACAACAGAGTGGTCGTAACGACTCTAGACGTGGTCGTAATGACTGTCTGAATGGTTGTAAACTGCAACAGATTCCTACGAAATTCCCATGAAATTGGATAATCTGGACAGACCATTCCTGATATGATAAATATATGCAGTGCTAGCTGATGCATCTTGAAACAGGTGAAGTCTTAACAGATCCGCTTCGATCTCCATTATAGCCTGATGAGCTGGTACTAGTAGAAGCAAACCAGGAGTTAACCATTTGGGATCAAATACAAGCAAGAAGTTTGTAATTTCTGGCAAGAAATGGAATATCAATTTCTCTCTTTTGGAATCAGGTTGCTTCGGAGAGGTGTAATAGCATTAGGCATGTGAATTAGTTAAGCAGTTTAAAAGGAAATATTGCCTACAAAACTCAACATAACAAAGTGGTTTTAGCCTATTACCTACAAAACTCAGCAGCATCAAGTATCATCAACTTTTAACCTTTTTATTTGCTTTACTGTGCAAAAAGAAAATATCGCCAAATATCGATTTTACTTGCAGAAATAATGTTATGCTTGGCGAAATTGGTATAAAAATTGTTTCTAAAGCAAGATCTAAATTTTTTGGTGGCACAAAGTTGAAACTCAATAGCACAGAAGCAATCACAATTTTTTTGGTGACAGATCAGGATAGGAGTAACTCATAGAGGCATTCAACGAGTTCTCTTAGTTATACATTTTGCCTAGTGGTAAGCAGCAACCTTTAAATGTGGAAGGCCGCGAGTTCGACCTTTGGAAATGCTTTTTTTTTTTGCTTGTACAATAACTATATACAAAAAATCAAATTTCAATCCAAAGTTCCGGATGAAGTAAAAAAGAAATTTTAAATCCTGGTACAGAGGAGCTCAATCATCCATGTTGCCGCCTCCGACGTGCATATGCCAAATCCTCCCCAACCAGATAACATGTTTGCAGAAGAGCAGGAACTTGCACGCCCTGACCCTGGGAAAACTTGCATGCAGGGAAGCACACAAGCCTTCAATTAACGCCAAATCCTCCCCAACCAAATAACAAGTGTTCTTCAGCTCCAAGGGGTTACTGGCAGTCTTCGAAAGGCCCTGGCCCAGGGGTGGACCGGACCCCCTATTGATCGAAGTCCTCAAAAGACCAAGCTGCGGAAACATGCAAGTGCAGGCAAGTGTAAGAAAGAACGTGGGACCGTAGAAAATTATCTTCTGAAAACGTAGAAACAATACCTCTTACATCCCGAATGACCAGATTCTGCAGCTGTCTTGGGAGCAATCTATGTACGGGGAGGTTCCGACAGCCCCAGACCTTGAGCTCCTTGAGGGAAGTGAGGCCAGCGAGCCCATCGCAATACTGCAGATTGGGACAGCTTAATCGAAGCTTCCTCAGTGAAGGCAGGCCTTGAGGATTAAGAGGGATGCATGTCGAGGTATCAGATATAATTGTTACGCACTCCAGTGACGGGTGGTAATTCAACAGCCTGCGCAGCATCTCATGTTTCGGCACCGAGTGCCGAAACATGAGATTCAGGGTGGTGACTGCACTCAGGTTCGGACAGTCTCTTAGCTCCAGCTTCAAAAGTGATGGGAGGTTAGGAAGTTCATTTAGACCATCACACCACGTAATGCATAGTTCACGAAGGGTGGACCAAGGAACCAAGGAAGGAAAGGGAGCCGACGGAAGAGATCGCAGTTGACAGGCGGAGCTGATCAACAGGGTACGCAAGCATGCGAAATCACCATCATCCACTCCAGACCACTCTGACCACTCGTAGAGATCGTGAAACTCCAAACGTGTCAATAATGGGAAGCCTTTCATACCTGGAGCGTGGCTGCAAAACTCCCGGCCAATTTGCTGCACACAATACATGTCTTCAAGACTGAGGGACTTGAGGAAAGGCAACTCACCAAGCGTTGGAACGTGCTGACACCTACTTCCGCGTAACACTATTTTGGTCAAGTTGTAAAAGGAAGCATAACCCAACCAATTGGGGTATTTCTGAGACTTGTAGTTCTCTATAATAATTTGCCTTGCTCGTACCACCAACTCATTTAGAATTGCTACTGTACCGGTATCAATAGCATCGGTCTCATTTCCCTTTTCCAACACAAAAAAATGCTAAGTCAGTATGAATCCATTTTCCATGTTTCTTGTGGTAACAAATGCAAATAGCATATGCGCCCTAATATTGTATTGAAGATCCATAGAATTTAAAAGAAAAAATTGTTATATACCTGTAATATTTGAACCCATGCATGTGTGTGTGTTGTAGTAGCTACTTTTGTCTATTACCTATATATCACGTACTAACGACCTGTTTTGTTAGGGGGATTTGTGAGAGGGCATAGGAATTTCAATAGAGTGGGACGAAGATTAGGAATTTAAGGCCTTAACTTTCACAATTTTAAACCTATGAACATAGGCCTATGCCATAGTTTAAAAAACTAGCAGTTACTGCCGGTTACCAGTTTTCCCAGCTTTAGTGTACAAGTTACCATCTGTTGTTTTGGGGTAATTTCGATTTATTTAGTCTCCTAATTACCATCATAGGAGTGGAGCTAATTAACCACTTAATTAGCATGGGCTTAGCTTACAATCAATTAATTAACAACACTTGCAGAAATCAATAGAAATTGCCGGAACAAATTAGTTATAGCAGTGGAGTTACCTCATGGCGCTTGCGTTTATTGTTGCTGCTCGGAACACCTGCAGATCGCTCGAGAGCCTCCAGCTTCACCTCATACTCGTACTCGTCGACAACGTCCTCCGCGTCGTACGCCACCTCCTTGAGCTCCTCGATCCGCAGCTTAGCGGATTCCTCGCGGATGTTCCAGTGCTCCTCCGCGTATTGAAGCATTGCGAGGATCCTGCGCATGGTCCTCTCCAGACGACTCAGGTCCTCCAGGTCGTCCTGCATCGCCAACGAGGATGAGGAGGAAGCCGTCGGCGGAGACGTCAGGCTTGCTCGCAGAAACGACGAGAGCTTGTCAAGCCCCAATTTGACGGCCACGGATGCAAGGAGTCCGGCCATCTCGATCTACGTTGGCTATGCTAGAAGCTTGCTTGAGGAAGCCAAATGATTCTCGTACACAAGGGAGGTCCCTACAAAAGGATTTTTTTTCTTTTGACATACGAAGCAAGAAAGGAAAGGAAACGAACTGAAAGGTATGGCAGAGGGCCTGTTCTTTTTCTTCGAAGTCGGCGGTTTTTGGCTTTTGCTACAGTACCTAACTTTCAAATGGAGTATTTTCTCAAGACGGGGACTACAAGTTAAACGATGCACACGTTAAAAACCCAACATTTGTACCATCCAAAATCGCAAGTGAGTATCTATCTCTCCATAATCTATACCGTAAACAGCCAAATTTTAAAAATTTCAGCCAAAAGTTGCCAAACAGGCCCAGAGAAACCTTCTTGGCAAGCCCAAGGAAATGTCCGCTGGCTGTGCTCAAGAAGCCTGTTCATACATATTCTTTTTTATTTCAGTTTATAACCTTTTGATATAGGTAACTTTTGATTTGTTTATAAAAGAAAGTATAGAATAACAGAAACTCGCATATGATTTTCATTGATATAAATAAAGTCGTTACATTGTATACTACAATTAACTTGTAGATCCTGTCTTAAAAAGACACTTTGTTTGAAAACTAGTTACTGAAGAAAAACAAAAAATGCAGCTTTTAGAAACTAGAAAGAAAAGGCTCATTGGCTTTTACTGATGGCTTTTGGCTGCGGCTAATGAATAGTAGTGACTGATAAATAGTAATGCAGTATGTAAGAAAGACGGTGCAATAAAAGAAACTATAATATTCGGACTGCCATACGATTTACGAAATTATGATATAATAAAATACAAAGTACGTTATAATATGCAAAAATAAAACGTAGTGACTGATGAATAGTAGTGACTTATAGAACTTGAAATGTTCATATTGGCTTATGTTTGAACAGGCCCACTAAGATTCATAAAAAGCCTTTTGACTCCTTCCCTTTTAAACTCTTAAAAGATTTGTCTAGTAGGCATTTGTGCCCTCTGTTCTGGTTGACCATGTATTAATTTTTAATTGATTGATTGTTTGTTTCTGTCCATTTAATTCTGCCTATCAGGAAAGAGTGATGTTCGGTTTTGGGCAGCCGTTAGGTCTACAAAATACAACTTTGATTTTGATAGTTAATTGCTATTTTAATATATTTAAAACCTAAATAAATTATATACTCCGTTGATTTTTGTAGGACATCGTTTGACTTTGTACGGTCTTAAAAATTAAACTTTGACCATTAATATCTTTTATAATGTATTCTTAATAACAACGAAGTCATAATCATATGAAATTAAATTCAAAAACAAATTTAATGATACTACTATTGTGTCACTAGCCTATATTTCGTTTAGTCACAAAAACATGTCTTTTTGGATACGTACGGTTAAAGTTTTAAAACTTTGGCTATAGATATCTTTTTAAATGTTTAGTTTGGATATATAAAAATCATTTGGTAGATCTGTCTTAAAAAGTATTTTTTATGATATTATAATTTTATTACTTTTGATAAATATATTTATAAAAAATTAATGGTCAAAAGTTGTGTTCTTGAGACCTTGTTATGTCCAAAATAATATGCTTTTGTCACCAGAGGAAGTATATTTTTTTATCTAATTGTTGGTCAAATATTATAAAGCTTAGGTAATACCTTGGTGCCTTATAAAAATCAATAGAAAGAGTACTATGAAAATACTTTGAGAGGCAAATCTATTTATATTTATATGTGTTTAATATAAACATTTAGGAAGGTATAAATAATTAAAGTTTATAAATTTTGATTGTACGTAACCCAGTACGTCACTCTTTTAACCGCAACTAGCGTGTCCACGTGTTGGTCCGACATAAAATAGGGCCTATCCCGTAAAGGATATTTGAATCAACCTGTTTGCAAGGGGGGTTTCGAATCATCCCGAACTAAGCTCACCAATGGAAATGTGATGCTGGCACTGATCTTTTCTAGCACGAAAATACCAAAGGGTAGTAATTTGTAAATTGTAAAAAGTTGGGCGCAATACCTCGACAAAAAAAAAACTCAACTTTTGGACTCCGGACTATTGCCTCGATTTAATTTTCACCCTCAACTCCAATAGCCGTTTAATTGACATCCCTAACTATCAAATTTGAAGCACTTAAACTACCAACAGTGATCTTGAGAATGATTTTAACACGTGAGCTGCTAGTATCTTGAAACACGGGCAAACTTTTTTTGTGTCAGCAGCCCACGTGGCAAAAGGCTGTTGACAAGTTCAATGCTCGGGTTTTAATTGCCAAGGGATGTAAATTAAACAATACTCTCTCCTATCACGTTTATAAGATCAAGTTTATAAGGTATATTTTTTAAATAATCTTGTCTATAAATATAAAGTGTGTTTTATGTTTCAATGCAAAATTAATGTAGTGTTTCTTTTATACACCTAATAAATACACAATTTTATTTGCTATTCTCCATATACATATATTGAATATAGAGTTTAGAGATAATATAATCATTTTTACTATTTAGAGATGATAATTAGAGATAATATAATCATTTTTACTATCTCTTTGGTCTATGTACTAAAAGAAAATATGCTTTACAAATATGGACGGAGAGAGTACCGAATTTAAGGGTGGAAAATGAACCTAGCCAATATTGTAGCGACAAAAATAGACTTCTTTTCGTGGCATTTTCAAAACCAGATTTCTTAACTCATTAAACATGCGCAAATGGTTGGTACTAATTCCAACATCCATTTATTTTAGTCCATCTCCCCAGCAACCATCAACACGCATGCTTAGCGCCGGATGGTATATGTGGATTTTTTTGAGCTGTGACTCATGGTTTTTTTATTGAAAATTTTAAATTCGAACTAGTCACGAGAGAGAATATGAAGAGAGAGAGAGAGATACTCGTGTATGAATTTGACTAATATAGATGAATTCAGAATAGTATCTACTATAATCAATTTATAGACACTATCTTAAAAAGACAATCTCTTTTAATGTTAGTACAGCAAAAAGCAAGCTATAACCTATGCCAAACCCACCCCACGCATGTCTTACCAAGGAGCCTCATCTGTTCTATGGTTATAGTGCGAAATCCATGAGCGCACACCCTCCCACTGATGCCTAGTGCTTGCTTCACTCCTGCTCCCCTTCTTGCCGTGACGGTAGCGCGGGCGCTCCCTCCTGCTCTTGCTCCGGCGAGCCTTCCTCATGGCCACTGTCTCTGCACTGCCCTACTCCTCCACCGCCATCACAGCCCTAAACCCCCATAAACCCTCCTCTTCATCCCCTACCTTTGCCTTCTCCCATGATCTCTCCGTTGCGCCGCCTCCTGTGATAGAGGGTTCCAAGGAGGCGGCGGTCGGAGGGGGGCGGCGGGGCCACGTGCGCGACAGTGGAGAGGATGGGAGAGGAGGTCGCCGTCCGGGGCTCCCCGAAGGAGGCCAACCTCCGGGTCCGCGAGCTGATCTGGTGCCACTTCCTGCTTCATGGTGCATACTTCAATCCTGTAACACCCCGCCCTTCCTCTGGGCCTGGAATGCTACCATCATTGCATATTTTTACCATTTTCAATAACCGCTAGTAATTTTAAGCAAACACTATTCTATTTATATTGCAACAACTAGATAAACATCATACCATTTTAACTCTAACTCTAGCATACCGGTAGAATTTAAACATACTAACAAAAGCTGATACGTAAAGTAAGCACGTGAAGTTATTCATGTGCTACTTCTGCCTGTGCATGACGTCTTCACTGATTACCTAAAAAACCAACAAAGCAAATCTGAGTCCAAAGACTCAGTAAGTACAAAGTAAAATAGTAAATAACAGGTACACGTTTCAATCAAAATCCAATACAACCTCACCCTTTTTCATTTAATCTCTCTTAATTTTCCGTCAACCATTCACTATGCATTTGCACCCTTTTCTTTGTCATAATGCAATTGCGTATACACATGCACCTCTCTTTAATCTCTTTAGCCTATACCGGTATAGTGGAGTGAGCACCCATCGATACTCATCCAAGCCCGTCCTGTTTCCATGCGGGGATCACAAGCCCATCCTCTTTCATACGGGGACCTTAGTAGCCTATCATTTTCATACGGGGACCTCAGTCTCTACTCCCATGGAGCGTCTACACAAAGTGGATCAATGATACCACAAAAGCTATCTATTTTCATGACATGAATGCATGCAATGCAAATTCTTCATTTAAGCATATCAACATGTCATGTTTTCAATAACTGTTATCCTCAACATGCAACTAGAAATAATCAACTCACAATAGCATGGTAAGTAATGCATCAATATTCAACTAATAGCAAATATTACCCATAATTACTACTTTACCATGCACTTGCCTGGTTATTCTCCGGGGCGATGCGTAGACGGCTCCAAACCAGGACCCCCACCTGTACAAGCGTCACCTGATTTAATATATCATATCAACACATATACTTAAGCGGGCAGTGACGATCCTATGTGTATAACCCGATAATGGCAAAACTAGATGCTCAGCGTTAAGGGCTTGACGCATACGTTGCAAAACCCCTTCTTTTGTCCTTCTCTCTTTTCCCCTTTTTTCTTTCCTTTCTTTTCTCTCTTTTTCCTTCTTATTTTTTCTCTTTTCTTTCCCCCACCCGAGCTCTCTCTTTTCTCTCTCTCCTTCTTCCCAGTCGGTCTGGTCTAATGGCCTTAACCCCTCCCCACTTCTCCCCTCTCTCTCTCAAATACGGCCGATTAGGACCGGATCTGGTCACTCCCCTGCCGCCGGTCGCCACTCCCGCGCTCCGTCCCCTACCCTTCTAAGTGGTGGGCGTTTCTTGCATATGCGCGAGCGGGAGCCGCACGTCCTATTCATACTCCGTAGAGTGCGCGTGGGGGCTTGCCTCCGCGCGTCCTATTTATACTCCATAGAGTGCGTACGGAGGCGTGCCTCCGTGCGTCTTATTTATACTCCGTAGAGTGCGCACGAAGGCGTCCTCCCGCGTGTCTTATTTTATACTCACGAAGAGTGCACGTGGAGACCGCATGTCTTATTTTATATTCACGAAGAGTGCGCACGGAGACCATGTGTCCTATTTTATACTCACAAAGAGTGTGCACGGGGACCGCGTGTCTTATTTTATACTCACGAAGAGTGCGTGCAGGGACCGCGTGTCTTATTTTATACTCCGTAGAGTGCGCGCGGAGGCGTGCCTCCGTGCGTCTTATTTAGACTCCGTAGAGTGCGCACGGAGGCGTGCCTCCGCGCGTCTTATTTAGACTCCGTAGAGTGCGCGTGGAGGCGTGCCCCCGCGCGTCTTATTTAGACTCCGTAGAGTATGCGCGGAGGCGTGCCTCCGCGCGTGTTATTTATACTCCGTAGAGTGCGCGCGGAGGCGTGCCTCCGCGCGTCTTATTTAGACTCCGTAGAGTGCACGCGGAGGCGTGCCTCCGCACGTCTTATTTATATTCTGTAGTGCGCGCGGTGTTGACAACGTCGAAGGTGACGTCTTCGCTCCTCGCGTTGCTGCCTTGGCCGAAGGAGACTTGCAGGCATATATGGCCCAACGCCTTCAGCGGCTGACCCCTGAAGCCCTGCAGTGGGATTCTCGAAGGCCCAGGTGACTTCGGGGGATCCCCATCTGGTCGAAGGCTGCCGCGAACAGGATGTTCGCAGAGCTGCCTCCATCGACCAGGACGCGTTTGACATCGCATCCTGCGATGGCGACCTGGATGACCAGGGGATCCTGGTGAGGGAACTCCACGCCCTCAGCGTTAACGGGCGCGAAGGTAATTTCGTGCTACGCCCACTCCTCCTCCGCCCGCGCATACTCTTTCATTTTGTTGAAGAGCTTCGCTACTGTCTTGATCGGCTTCCAGGCATTGTATTCGGCTAGTGGCCCTGGGCGGAGGCCTTGTACTACTGCGTTGATGATGGTTGTTTCGTTAACGTCTTTGACCTGGCAACGGACCTTCGCGAAGCGCTTGAAATATTCCCGAAGACTCTTCGAGGGTTTCTGCTTAACCACGAAGAGCCGATCCGCGTCGATGCGCTCGACGTAATTCCCCTAAAAGTTGTTATACAAACGGTCGCGGACTTGCTCCCACACGTAGATGGAGTTCGGCTCGATGGTGAAAAACCAAGAGAGTGCCACTCCCTGTAGCGCGAGAGGGAGTCCTTTCGCCTTCGTGGTGTCGTCTCCGCCTGCGGCTTCGATGGCCGTCTCATAGACGCGCACGAACTCCCGCGGGTCCGTATCGCCCTCGTACGGCTCAATGGCGGTGGGGAATTTGAAGTCCTCCGGCCATGACGCTTGCTGCAGGCCCGTGGATAGGGGGACTCTGGATCTACGCGTCGCAGCGGGACGCGGCTGGATGTGGGGGCGTCCCTGCTATCCGCGCGCTCCGGCGTGGGCTCCGGCGCAACTACTGGCGGGGTCTGCTGGCTCCGAGCCTCTTGCATGTCTCGCACGGCCCCGCGGAGATCCGTCAGCTCTCGCTGGAGCATGCCGATGGCTGCCAGCAGGGCGCTCTCCACCGTTGGCGCAGTCGAAGCGGTCGGCGGCCTGTCCCCCCTGTCGGAACAATGGGGACGACAGTCTGCACTCCCAGGTTGCCCGCTGCGCCAACGCGGTAGACTTTGGGGTTGGGGGTGAGGCCGACGTTGCCGCCAAAGCCGCTTGTCGCTCCAGCCTCGGGTGTAGGGACGACGGCCGCACCACCCTGGGAACCGGCACTACCGCCCCTGACCATCCGGTCGGCGCTGCTGGTGTCGGCCGTCGGGCGCCGGTGGCGGGGTCGACCGTCGCGGCGCCGGTGGTGGTGTCGGCCGTCGTGGCGGTAGCGGTGGGGGCGACCGTGGCGCCGAGGGTGCCGACGGTCGTGGCCGTTGTAGTTGCGTTGCCATCACCACCCACGACTACCAACGTTGAAGCCCTGGTGTTGGCGCGAGGCTCCGTCTTGGCCGCCTTCTTCTTGGCCGCCGATGAAGCTTTCTTTGGTGCCATCCTTCTTCGGATCTTGAGGCTTGCTCCTGTCCTCCCCACGGACGGCGCCAACTGTTGTGGTTACATATCAAACAGAGAGAGAGGTATGGTAGTGAAGAGTTAGGTGAGCAATGCTTAGGGTTCTCCCCATGGCCGATATTGTGTATATATACCCTCTTGGGGAGTGTTTTTACAATAGTACCCATACATTTGTGTATCCCCCTTAGGGGCACTTATGTCTTTACACATGTCCCATTTTAGGCCTTACAACCTTCTAACAGGCCTGTTGGGCTTAGGTGGGGGCTACCCCTACAACATGCCTATTTGGCGCGACTGCGGCTTATGGCTTTTGGCTGAAATTTTTGAATTTTAGCTGTTTGCGACAAAGATTATGGAGAGGGATACTCGCTTGCGATTTTGGTTGATACAGATGCTGGGCTTTTAACATGTACTACAATTAACTTGTAGACCTCGTCTTGAGAAAATGCCTTATTTGAGAGTTAGGTACTGTAACAAAAGCCAAAAGCCGCTAGCTTCGGTCGAAAAGAACATGCCTTTTAAACCTAGTGCTTTCCTTGGCATGGTTCCATATACTGTTTTCCAATAGTAAACTTTTACCAATGGCCGCTACAGCTATGTCTGCTCCTGCTATAAATACAGTGGTACTCGGCCAGGAACTCCTCACCAAAAACACTACCTAGATAATATAGACAAGGAGAACGAATGGAAGTACATCCACGAGCTCATGAAGGACTGGGAGGCTCCCCAGCAGACCACCGCTTGCAATAGGACGTTTAGTCAGCGGCCTTACACACGACACTCACATCCTCAATAGCCACCTCCTAAGCTCATTGATCTAAGGAGGATGCCTCGCAATACACCCAACGATTCCAGGTTGAGCTGCCCCCTCCTATGCCCATTGACCGTCCTCCGGAAGGACCCTCGACGGGGATGGCACCACCCCTTTGCTGGTGTCGGGACGGCTACAAGTGCGTCAAATCAACCGAGTAGATCATTGGGCAACGCTATTGGTGCTGTCCAAACTATTGAGCAGACTATCCTGACCTCAGGTTTGATGCGTCAAGCCACAAACAATCGATAATGAATTTACATTTCAGAACACACCACTATTTTGCTTTCCATTACGTCATAACCACATCTCTTCCCACCGTAGTCTCTGCCGCACCTATGCGATTTCAGCCAATGGATCAATGACAAGATCCACCCCTACAACATGTGGATGCTACTGTCACGGAAGAGGTGGGACAGGGAGGACTGCAAGGGCCCTAAAAAGTGCCTCGAAGAGCTGCAAGCTAAGATGGAGGAGAACAAGAGACGGGAGAGGTTGCATGAGGAGCAGGAGCGCGAGCACACTAGGCAACGGGAGGCTGAGAGGGCACGAAAGAGGGCCAACATGGCGAAAGGTAAGGCTCAAGGCAAGAGTACAGCGCCGAGCTAGGCTGTAAGGGCAAATGGCCACGTTTCACACAGTAGGTCGATTCTCTTCATCCATATGTAACATATATTTCTAATTCCCTAAAGGTATACGTGTACCATCCTTAGTTCATTAGCCCGCGTGCCATGTAACTCACTTGTTGGATCAATTATCATATTGTTATCGTTACGCCATTTAACCAAAGTTCTACGTGTACGAATTCACTGTTGCATCGCAATATCACTTATCTTCCTACTTACGAATCATTGTTATCTCAATCGTCCTCGCAAAATGCTTCAGAAATTTATCACACTACAACAATATACGACGATAACAAAATATTATTGCGAGTCTAACATATTTCGTACCCTTGAGAACTACGAAAATCACAAACGGATCAACCTACCTTGTCTGCCCCTTTTATTTCTAAAAAAATAGCAACCTACAAACAATATTTGTTAAATGTATTATCTACAAAAATTACCATTTATTCCCCCATAATTGAGGTGTCGCTCCACCGTTGAATGACTACGACAAGTTGCTCAGTAGTTGGCCGACTAGTACTAGTTGCTCAACCGGTGGGCAATTTGAGCACTTGACGCACAACCGGTGGGCGACTAGCCCAAGTTATTCAACGGTAGAGCAATACATGATTATTAGTGTAAAATAAAAAATAGAGGTATATTACTGTAATTTAGAATAAAAATAGATTATTTTTTTAAAAAAATTCTTCATTCTTGCATCTTTGATTCTAACATATGAACTGATTCACTTGCTAGCTGATCTTGTTTGCATTTTGTTTTCTTTTATTCTCATTTCTGTATGCTTTTTTTCTCCATATTTTTGTGTTCTTGCATATACATGTCAACTTATGACAGCCTACGCTTTTATATACAGGTCGTGCAATGTTGTTATAAATAATTAAATATAGCTTACATAAAGGGCCATGACATAATGCGTTGTTCTGGTACAAATGATATCGTAGTAAGATCAGCACAGCTGGCTGTTTGTGCATTGCTTTGCAAATGGTGCATGGAAAGAGCTTAATGTATTAATGTCTCGATAAAAAATTTAAGAAAGCAGCGTCCTGTTTTCACTTACCACTCAAAAAATATCCTGGTCATAGACTTGCACAATTAACTGGTATAGGCGAAATTTTGTTATAGTCTAAATAAAGGGTGTGTATAGCTATCACCCGGATGTTTTCTTCCTAACTATCATCCAGATTTGAGACCGTTGGATTAGAGATCCAACGGCCTCTTTTTTTGGAGGGGGGAGATTTTTTTTGGGGAGAGGGATATTTTTTTTGAAGGGGTGGGAGAGAATTTATGGCCATTGGATCTCTAATCCAATGGTTACAAATTTGGATGATGGTTAAGAAGAAAACATCCGGATGATATTTATCAATACCCCTAAATAAATAACATGAATTGTGCCACAATTCTGTAACAATTCGCATAAGCCTATGTTGTAAGTATGGCCGGGTTCTTGTGAGTATAAGTTGGTTTATACTTCTACTGCCTATAGTAACTAACTTTTAAACGGTGCGTTTTTTAAGGCGGTGTCAATAGAAAAATTGTAGTAAAAAGTGTATTGAGTTCAGCTGTACCGGTCAAAATCGCATACAATTATTTTCCTCTGTGTATTGTCTCTCACGAACATAAAAATTATGGTCAAAGATGAGACCGTTTTCAGTTTGTCAGAACGTTACATCAAAACCGAGTCAAAATCAAAATCGGTGAATATAACTAGCTTGTGGGAGGATGATGACCAAGATGAGTCTAGATGTATTCTCATATGTCACAGCAAATTACAACACCAAAGAAATTGACTCGGAAACCCTTCACACTTTGAGGCCAAATCAAGAGCAAAACAACCAAATCTAGATGAATCCATAGAAATATGCAAAGATTGATGAATTGCTCACTTGATAAGGTTGAGTTTACGACTACTATACCTTGGAGGATAAAGAGCACACCATGTACTCCATCTCAAACGCTAACCCTAAATAAGAAAGCACATGAGAGAGAAGTTGAATGGTTAACCCTACATGTCTCCATCTTAACCCCTTTTATAGGTGGGCAAACAACTACCTATACCCCAAAACAGATCCTATCTACTATTACAATAGGGAAAACCCATTAACATCACACATACGGGTTTTACTCACTCAAGTTCACTTATGCACGCCAAAACGCATAAGTGTGTATCCGCTAAATCCTTAGCCTTGATCCGACTTGATCAAATTAGCTCTATCTTCATCTAAACCACTCTGCAACGCATCGCCCATGCATCGCGGTTTTGATTCAAGATGGTTTCCGATATTTTGGTAAAAATACCAAAATGCCCCTTGTTGACCTGGTCATCACAATCCTTTGCAAGCAGTCGCCATGCTTGCCACGTGTAGGTACACTACTAACTTGCCACGTGCTGCCAAGTCTCTCTCCTCCCGATTCAACCGAACCATAACTCACTTGGCCCGTACAAACCACCTGGCGTCATCCCGCCGTTCGAACTCGCCTTCAACATTCCTGCCTTTCTCGTGCCATGCTTGAGCTCACCGTCTCACTCGGCATCCTTGATCGTTCTGGGTCTCGACTCCTCCATGAGTCTAGCCCCGATTATCGCCGTTGGCCAAAGTTGACTCTAAGCAATCCTGCACATCTAAAACACAAAGAATTAATTTTCAAACACACAAGTTTTTCATAACTTGACCTACATTAGCCAAGACATATATCATGCAAGCTTAATCCAACGACTCAGGTCAACCTAACTAAATCCTTGACTCAAGTCCCAAATTCTTAATTTCTGCCCAAACCAATCCTGACAGAGTGCAATCTTTGCAAAGCCAATTAACCACTCCACAAACATTAAAATGGTTTATCATAATATTAATCTGTACCATCTCACATGGTCCTTCGTTTTTTTTAGAATTTCTAGTATAGTTTTCTTTTTTTCTTAGTAACTTTAAAAAAATTTGTCATCGATTTTTAGTAATAAATAGATGCAATTGGCAATTGGTGTCTTTATACGAGCAAAATTCAAGAACTCATCGATGTTTTGGCTGGTTGTCCATGGTGGCCGGCTGGGCGTGCCTCGTGGGCGACGGCTGTCGGATCGAGAGCAAGGCGGCGGTGAGGTTCCGGTACGCCTGCGACTGCTCCTGATCAATCGACCAGAGATTTGATGTCACTTGCTAATTATGATCGAGAACCGGTGATACGGATTACAGATGTGTTTGTGTGTAGTGTCAATTAAGAAGTTATTAGTTTAGTTTGATGCAGTAGCTTGCTGTTCTAAGTGTTCTTGGATGCTGTTAACGTCAATGGCATGATTACATGGCATCATGGGTATCTGTTCAAGTACAAATTGGCTTCTGGAAAGGAAAAGGTGCAGACGTTTCAGCCTCAGGTGCTGGGAATGATTAACTACTGCTTTCTAGTACAGGAGCTTAGTGACTTAAGTTTTGGATTTGTTTAACCTCTCTGTTTTGAGATGTTACCTGAGGCTTCGGTGTTTGCAAGTTTGATTTTGGCAGTCCATCCCACTGGCCCTAATTGAATAGTAGTATATGTTTCTGGTACTGGTAGAAAGTAAAAAGTAGAAACTGAAGAGGTAAAGTTCAGAACAAGATCAGATTGTCGCGTGCTTAGGCCATTTGCAACGCAGGGTATTTAGTACAAATACTGCGGGAATTGTATTAATTCCTATGAAATTCCTGTGAAATTGGATGATCGGGACAGACCATTCCTGATGCAATGATAAATTTATGCAGTGGTAGCTGATGCTTTTGAGACAGGTGAAGGTAGCGCAGATATGTTGGTTTTTTAGTCTTACTATTCACTCAAACAAACAGATCCTCTTCAATCTCCATAATAATGAACATCTGGGTGTATTATAGCCTCATGAGCTGTACTAGTAGAAGCAAACCAGAAGGAATTAACCATTTGCGATCAAATTCAAGCATGAAGTTTGTAATTTCTGGCAAGGAAATGAAATATCAATTTCTCTCTGTTTTCAAATCAGTTTGCTTTGGGGAGGTGTAATAGCATTACGCATGTGAATAAGTTAAGAAGTTTAAAAGGAAATATTGCCTACAAAACTCAGCATAACAAAATGAATTTAGCCTGTAACCTACAAAACTCAGCAGCATCAACTATCATGAACTTTTAACCTTTTTATTTGCTTTCCTGTGTAGAAAGGAAATATTGCCAAATATCGAGTCTACATGCAGAAACAATGTGAAGCTTGGTATAATTGGCATAAATTTTGTTTCTAAAGCACGATATAGTTTTTTTGGTGGCAGAAATTTGAAACTCCCGAGTGCTAGTGACCAGAGAAGTGAGAACCAGAGAGAAGGCGAAGCACCTGGAAGTCTGGAACCCTAGGTGGCGGCCGGCGTCACCTCCATCTCGCCGCTCTAGTCTCTCGGCGCTTGAGGTGGGTGGAGTACGCCTTGACGAACTCGTGGGGGCTAACGTCCTTCACCATACGCGCCGTCGAGGTCGCCATTTTGTCCTCTTGCCGCCGTCGCCGCCGCCGCCGTGGTGAGGAAGTGAGGGGGCTAGGGTTTTCGTGGAGACGTGCCGCGTGCGAGCAAGAGCAGAGGCCGAAGGGAGTTTATATGGGGTTGGTTGGGCTATGGGCCGTCCGATGTTTGGTTTGGATGGCTATGATGGGCCGGTTGGGATGGGTGTGATCTACTGCCCCTAGACCATGAAATCAGCTTGTAGCAAACAGAAACTAAGGTATGTAAACACATATGCAGTTCCCAATCGGATGGATGGTGGCCCAGCTGAGTCGTCCACAATTTCCTTTTTTTGTTTTTACGAGAAAACTCTTTGACGGCTGGGGAGAAGAGAGAGATGACAGTGGGATTGAGTTAGGGATATGCAAAGGGCTAGATCTTTAGTGGCGCTATGCTGCAAGTGTTCATTCCACTGTATTTGAGTCTCATATGTGTTGCTAAAATGCTCATTTTATTTACTGCCTTAGCGCCTTAGGGTATGAGTAAGGCGTCGCCTCGCCTCACGCCTTACCGCTTAAAAGGTGTGAGAGGGGGTGGGTCGCCTCGCCTCGCCTTACCGCCTTAATAACCTTGGTTATAACCTTCCATAAAACCAGAATTTTCCATATGCTAATATGCATTGCTAATCTACATGGCCAATGGGTGGCGCCCCGCCTTATACACATTAACAGATGCTTTGTCTAAGTTGATAGTGAATTCAACTCTATCTATATGATAACAAACTTCAAGGTTTTACCAGCAGCAGAACATCATCCAGTTGAAAGTGAAAAAGTAGTCAACTTCTTAAACACGACCAAAATTCAAGAGATCTAAAGTCTAGAAGATATAGCAAAGAGCAGAAGAAAGCTTCAGATTTTCTAGCATTGAGGTTCTCTATAAGAGAAATGATAACAGAACGTACTTATCTGGTATGGTATCAATTAGCATCACGATTTATTGCTACCAAAGTTTTTTAAGATGCATATTAACAATACTTCATTTGGTAGACGTTATTTGATTTGCATCTTACATAGTATTATATAGGAAAAACATGAAAACACAAAGAATAAAAAACAAACATAATGCAGAGTAACAAACTTTAAAAAATGCCATTATGAACAGAAGTTACAGCCCTAACAAGCGACCTTACCTCACGGCAATGATAGTTAGGTCCTGGAAGTTGTGTGGAATAGAATGTGACTATCCGTAAGAATTGAGAAGCCTGAAGAAACACAAAACATAATTGTAACACGAGATAGTATTCATGTTTTTTTAACAGAAGCTTATCTCGTAGTCTTATTTTAACAGAAGCCTACTTGGGTTGGTATATACGCATGCGAATTGTATAGCAAATACAATTGCATTACCAAATCTAGATGTAGTATGATAAATTCTGATTTTAAATTATATGCATTAGATTTGAATAAAAAATATAATTCTTTTCAATTATAAGCACAAGTATTATGATATATAGCCACGTAATTACACCGATACCGGAGTCTCGAGGCTCATACGTTTTGCCTGCATGTTCTGGCAGGACGCACCATACTCAAAGTTCCCGTGCATACACAGAGTTTTAAAGATAACGCACCCTGTTCCTCAAGTCAAGAGCTTAGGAAACGAAGGAAAATTAGGGGACGAAAAATAGAGTCAAGGTATCTCTGCACATCTTCGAGGAAAATACAAAACAAAAGTAAGGGAAATTACTTTGAACAACAACTATTATTGTATAATAAAAGCTAATAACGATGTCTTACCACTGCTAAGAAAAAAATATGCTAGAAATTCTTTAAAAAAAATAAAAGCTGATTACGGGTGTCTTACTGATTCTAAGAGAAAACGAAAGAAAATTAGGGAACACAAAATATAGTACAGGTATCTCTCGCATGTAAACTGAACATCTTTGAGAAAAAAACAAAACAAAAGTAGGGAAAATTACTTTGAACAACAACTATTATATAATGAAAGCTACTAACTGTGTCGTACTGTTGCTAAGAAAAAAATACACTGCAAATTCTAAAAAAGCAACAAAAGCGGACAACACGCGTTTTACCGCTTCTAAGAAAAAAGAGAGACGCTAGAAGTTCCCACAAAAAAGAAAAACATACCATCCTTGCTTCGATGGGTCCTAATCATAATCATGAACTATAACTATATTGGATTTAAGTGTGTAGATTATTCCGATACATTTTTCAATCCTATATACGCATGCGAATTGTATAGCAAATACAATTGCATTACCAAATACAACGCACGACCAAGATGCTCGAGGCTGTTATAACCTTCCATAAAACCACAATGTTCCATATACTAATATGCATTGTTAATCTACATGGCCAATGTGGTGGTACTCACCTTGCCATTATTGTAGCAAAGAAATGAAATAGATGTTCCCTTCGAATCCTTGTTCACATTGGAGACTCAAGCACCAGTGATTTTGCAATATGAGCAAGAAACAGTACTAGGTAAGAAGAGATAGGAGACCGAGAAGAACCTAAGAAGGAGAACAAGAGGAATAAATAGGGAAGCATGTTACCTCAATGCAACTGCCAGCCAAACACGTCCACACTTGCAATTGCCGAATCTTATGCCATGATCGCCCACATAACTCCTCACTTTGCAACTGCCGAGACTGCCAAGGCTGCAGCTGCTCTGGCTCCGCCTTGCTCTCAGCTGATGCACACCACAACCCACGCTGCACTTTCGTTGCCATGGTCGACTATTGGGGGAGAGGACGCAGTGAGAAGAGATGGGCACGGATCGAGATGGGGGAAGGGGAGAGTAGCGACGCGGATCAGGATGGTGGGAGGGGGAGACGACTCAGTGAGGAGACATGGGCGGTGATTGGGACGGGGGAGGGGAGAGTGATGGCACAGAGAACGGGGGGAGATGACTCGGTGGGGAGGAGAATCCGCGCCGCCACCATTGGTGAGGAGAGATGGGCGCGGATCGGGATAGGGGAAGGGGAGAGTAGCAGCGCAGATCGGGACGGTGGGAGGGGAGAGACAGGGGAAGGGGAGAGTGGCGGCGCGGAGAACAGGGGGAGAGGACTCGGCGGCGGCGCGGCGGAGCGGGGGAGGAGGCGAGGGTGAAGCAGAGTGGGGGGAGGAGGAGGCGGCGACGTGGGGTGGGAGGGAGGGTGGAGCGGAGGAGCAGGGAGGAGGAGGCGGCGGCAGAGCAGAGGGGTGGGGGGAGGAGGCAGCGGCGGAGTGCAGGAGTGGGGGAGGAGGCGGCAGCGGAGCGGAGGAGTGAGGGGAGGAGGCGGCGGCAGCATCGCAAGGTGGGGAGGAGGCGAGGGCGAAGCGGTGGAGAAGGGAGGGTAGGAGGCGAGGGCAGAAGACTCGGTGGGGATTCGGTGGGGGGAGGGTAGCGGCGCGGAGAACGGCGGTGCGGAGAACCGGCGGAGACGGGGGAGAGGATTCGGTTGGGGGAAGGGTAGCGGCGCGGAGAATGGGGGGAGACGCGAAGAACAGGGGCGCGGAGAACCGACGGAGATGGGAGAATTCGGTGGGGGGGGGGGGGAGGGTAGCGGCGTGGAGAACGACGGCGCGGAGAACAGGGGGAGACGAGGGAGAAGATTTGGTGGGAGGAGAGAAGCCACTCGGCGCAGGTGTTTTCGTGAGTTGAGGGCCACATGTCGGCGCTGCTTTTTTGTAAAAAGGGGTGGGAGAGAATGGACGTACGACCACCAACTCAAACTTTTTAAATAGTAAAGATAGAAGAAGCTATGACGAAGAGGAATATAATCTCCTTTTGTCACTTTGTCTGAGGAGAACAAACTGGAAATAAAATTCAAGAGAAGAAATGCACACTAATGAATGCATTGTGTTAAATCTGACTAATCAAGCAAGTACACTAATGATCCAGATGAGCCCATTATCTAGTTCTAGCACCATTCCAGATGTACAAACGCCGTGAAGCTAAATATGCAGTTAACATACACACTCTACATAAATGTGTTAACCAATGTAAGCATAATAAAATAGTAACATATTACATTTCTTCACACGTACCTCATGTCCAGTGACACCCAAAACAGCAGCATAATCACAATTTATAGTGGCCGCATCTATATTGCATATTTGCTCGATCGTAAGTCAAGTATAAGCACATTTTCTAACTCTTACAGGTGGTTTTCCAGGTTTTCCAACCTGCAAAAAGAGTAAAACCATGTAACTTGCATCAATTTTGTGCCTGACTAAAATACGTAGAATAAGATAGTGACAACCATAATGGTTGTTGGACGTAGATGATTATGGCAGCATGGTATTAACTCTCAATTGACATAAAACCTAACAACCAGCCTACATTTCATACTCAACATTCTAGAAATCATCAGTGACTGCATTTAATGATGTAAAGCAGGTCTAGTTAACAATGATACACAAAAGTTATTTGATAATGGGCTGTCACAATGTTATCAACTGATCATGTGCAAGGAGTTCATGTACATGACATTCAAAAGATAACAGTAGTGACTAGTGAAATACAAACAGAACACATGGTAACTTGTTCTGATGGGCAAACAATGACAACTTTAGGCAATAGATTGGAAACTATGCCCAGAAAAAAATGCAAATCACCTCAGAAGATGATTAGGCTCCTTAGACCAAAACTTCCACCATGGACCTTTTCCATTCGTCTTTTTATAAGCTTCTTTATATTCTGAAATTTAGCCAAGTCCCTGATTGTCCTATATGCTTTTATCACACCAACCACTAATGATGACAACACACATCTATATTGCATATATGCTCAATCATAAATGAAGTTTAAGCACATTTTCTAAGTGAATTGACAAATGTTGTCCTATCAAATCCTAGATCATGATTGCCTCAAGCGATACCAAACAAAGCAAGGAGTGGAACTATCGATGACAGCCGACCATCTAGATCAAGTGTGGATAGATAAGCAACAAATCTGTTATATGCACTTCATTCAAATTTATCTTTCAACACAACAAAAAAATTACTCAAAAGTTTGACTATCAAGTTAACCAATCAACCTCATAGTTGTTAATTGGGACATAACATATCTTTTACTGATAGTATTCCAATTGTAACAATCTACAATGCCACGAAATGGCAATATGCCTATCAAGCAAGCAAAATTGAACTAACATCATGTATCTACACAGTGACAAGAACTGTGCACGTGCAAAAGGGGGGCACAAGCCTTACAGTCTCGGCAAGACGTTGCCAGCATGCTGCACGAGCTCGTACAGATTGACAACGGAGCAGCTGCTCTGCTGGGTCTCCTCTCTTAAGAACATCTCCAACTTCCGCAGCTCATCGAACGCACTCATATCTGTAACTCAATAAGTAAATCCCATCAAATCCCAACTGAAACCCATTCCCAGAATTTGACAAACCGAAGAGTCCTGTGCCCAAAATACTCACATAGCTCGTAGTACTTGTGCGGGGAGAGCCTCGAGGTGCGCAGCTCAGAGAGCATCTGCATCGAGAAGAGCGCGTCCTTGAGGTGGTTCGAATCCTGCACCCAAATTGCCAATCGAGGTAGGAAAGTGAGGTGACACGGGCCAAAGAAGCTACGGCTGGGGTGGATTTAGGGTTTCCCATGGGCTTACGAGGGCAGTGCACGTAGAAGGTGTTCTGCTGGACGCCGGCGATGCCCTCGGTGAGCCACCGCTCCTCCTCGTTGGCGCCGCCGTCCGGCAGCATCTTCACAGCCGCTGTCTTCGCTGCCTGTGGTGGCGGATCTGGTCGGCCTCCTCCTCGGCTGGAGGCGTTTCAGTGGGGGTGGAGGCGCGGGGTGGGAGGAGATGGGAAGGAAGCGACGCGAGAGAAGGAGCGGCGAAGGAGTGGGGGAGGAGGAGGCGGTGTGGGGTGGGGAGGAGGAGGCGGCGGCGCGGGGTGGGGAGGAGTGGGGGCAGGAGGAGGCGGCGGTGTGGGGTGGGGAGGAGGAGGTGGCGGCGCGGGGTGGGATCGATTTCTTTTTTAAGGAGTAAAGATAATTTAGAAATATAGCATATAAATAGTGATAATTGATAATCGCTATTGTCTATTTGTTTTACAGGGGATTATATCCTTGTGGAGAGTACGTTTCTTACGCCAACCATTCGTTTACAATTGGACAAATCAAGCATTTATAGAGGAAAAATCGATGTGCCAGAAGATGTGGTCAAGATCTGAACATGAGGGTAGACAATTTTGAAAATCCATTGGAGACAAAAATGTTCTATGCAGTGACTGGAATAGCTGGTTTAGCACTACAGTTACAACCTAGTACAATCATTTTTCTCGGCACCGTCTCAATATGTTCGTGATGTACTTTTGTATTTCGCCCCTTTTAGGTCTGACCAAATCTTGCTGCTTTCAACATGTCATGTGAAACCTTTTGATGCAAATCATAATAAATGGGATGGTTTAGGTAGAAAACTGAAAGATGTTGATCAATCCCCAAATTCCACGTACAAGTTTGATCAACCTAGTGCTTTCCTTGTCATGGTTCCATATACTGTTTTCCAATAGCCGCTACAGCTATGTCCCGCTACAAATATAGTGCTACTTGGCCAGGAACTCCTCACCAATAACACTATCTAGATAACATAGACAAGGAGAATGAATGGAAGCACATCCGCGAGCTCATGAAGGACTAGGAGGCTCTCCAGCAGACCGCTGCTTGCAACAGGGTGTTTAGTCAGCGACCCTACACACGCCACTCACCTCCTCAATAGCCACCTCCTGAGCTCATCGATCTAAGGAGGCTGCCTCGCAATACACCCAACGATTCTAGGTTGAGCCGCCCCCTCCTATGCCCGCTGAACGTCCTCTGGAAGGGCCCCAACGGGGGTGACACCACCTTTTTGCGTGTATCCGGATGGCTGCAAGTACGTCAAATCAACCGAGTAGATCATTTGGCAACGCTATTAGTGCTGCCCAAATTACTAAGCGGACTACCCCGACCTCAAGTTTGACATGTCAAGCCACAGACTGTCGGTAATGAAATCGCATTTCAGTGCACACCACTATTTTGCTTTCCGTTATGTCATAACCACATCTCTTCCCACCGCAGTCTCCGCCGCATCTATGCGACTTCAGCCAGTGGATCAATGATAAGATCCACCCCTACAACATGTGAATGTTGCTGTCACGGAAGAGGTGGGACAAGGAGGACCGCAAGGGCCCTGAAAGGCGCCTCAAAGAGCTGCAAACTAAGATGGAGGAGAACAAGAGGTGGAAGAGGTTACACGAGGAGCAGGAGCGTGAGCATGCCAGGAGACGGGAGGCTAAGAGGGCACAGAAGAGGGCCATCACAGCGAAAGATAAGGCGCAAGGTAGGAGTACAACGCCTAGCTAGGCTGTAAGGGCAAATGGCCACATTTCACACAGTAGGTCGACTCACTTCGTCCATATGTTCCATGTATTTCTAATTCCCTAAAGGTATATGTGTACTGCCTTTAGTTCATTAGCCTGTATGCCATGTATCCCACTTGTCGGATCAATTGTCGTGTTGTTATCGTTACACCATTTAACCAAAGTTCTCCTACATGTATGTAACATCCTGAAAATTTAAATGCAAAAAATGTGAAACTTTTGAATTATTTTTGCAATATATTTTATTTGAATTTGGAGGTTATGGTATTTTTCTGAAATTTGTTTGAGGTTCCAAAAATTTAAGAAGCTCAAGAAAGAAACAAACATGTTCAAACAATAGAGAATAAGAGTTTAAAATAAAAATATGAAAAGATGATCCAGAAAAGAAAGAGAGAGACTTGACCTAAAACATAAAATATCACTTTTGAAAATAATGGCATGAATAACAATAGAAGCAAGCAAATGTAATACCAACATATATATATATATATATATATACACACACACACACACACACACACACACACACACATACCAAAATTTTGCACCTACAAATTTAGTGGCAGGAATATATAAATATAAATTAGGTGAGCAGGGGTTAAAAGAATAAAACATACATATAAACACACAAAAACACAAACCAAAATAAAAAGAAAAAAATGAAATAAGACAAGGAGGCCAGGTCGGCCGAAACGGCCCGGCCCAACCCCCCTCTCTCCCCCTCTTCCCCTTCCCCCCGTGCAGTTGGACCGCATGACTAGGCAAGCGCGCCTCTCCGCCTCTGCCACGCGGACCCCACCTCCACCCCACGCCCGCCTCCCTGCCAGCGGGCCCGAGCGCCCCACCTCCTCTTCCTTTCCTTCTCCCTCCTCCTTTTTCCCCCGCGCACCTGGACCCCCCTTTCCTCTGCTTTGCTCTGGCCAAAAGCCGAGCGACGCGGCCGCATGAGCCAAGCTGAGCAGCGGCACGCCCCCGAATCCCGCTACCATGCCTCCACTGCTTGCTCCGCCGCCTGACACCACCGCCTGCCATCGCCGCCTGTCCCGACGTGCCGCACGTCGTCGCTCGTGGCCAGCCGCGCCCCGCCGCCTATAAAACCCGGGCACCTCTCTATCCGCTCCGCCACACCTCGCACATTCTTCCACATCCAACAATTGAGCCCCGAGCACCCCAATCGCCGGCGAGCCTCTTTTCTTTCCCAACTCCGGTCATCCCACTCGCCGCCGATTGAAGCCTCCTCAGACCAATTCCTCCAAGCCCAAGCTTCCTGGGAGCGCCGTGATCATATTCTCGGCCTCGCCCGAGCCTCTCCAAGCCTGTACATCACCGGCGTCGAGCGCTCCCCGAGCCCGCCGACCTAGTTCCGGTCATCCCCGGCCGCCGCCGACACTCCCATCACCTTCCCTGTGACGCGAGGATCCCGTTGTGCCCGTCACTGGAACCTCCCCGGCCGCCCCTCGCCAACGAACCCGCCGCCCGTACGCCGCCCAAAGTTCCTCTGTTCAGCCCCCTCTGCAGGTTGGTTTAACTGGTTTCCGCGCCCTATATAGTCAAGAAATACTTTGAGACCAACTGGCTATTGGCGCTATCTCTTCCCCCCCAACTCCCTCGGCCGTGTGCGTTCGAGCCCCCGGCTCTGCAGCACCGAGGTTGAGTTTTCGTTAATTTTTTTGTTAAACCGGGTGGGTCCCACCCGTCAGTGGCCGTTAGCCCGAGCGGCCCACTGATAGCAGGGTCCCACCTGTCATGGACACAGCGCTGACATGTGGGTCTGATGCCCCGAAGGGTCCCACCTGGCAGTGGCTACCAGCACGTGAGGCCGTTGGCAATAGGGCCCCACCTGTCAGTGACCGCATGTGAGTGGGCATCACTGCCATATGGGCCCCACCTGTCAGGAATTTAATAATTTCAAGATTTAATTAAACTGAGAACTTTAAATATGCATAACTTAATCATTTTAACTCCAAATTGAATGAAACAAATTTCTAAATTCATCTAAATTCAAGATCTATCCAATAGAACTAAAACCATGATTTTTAGAGCACATTTGAATTTTTGGTGATATTTTGTGTGGTTTGCTAATTTTTATCCAAATTTTCGCGCATGTAAAATAGCTTACAAAGCACAAGAAGAGGAAGCTGAAGTAGACGCCAACCTCGACACCCCAGAACAGGACCTTTGTGACCAAGGCGAGTTAACACTTTGACCATGTTGAACCTATGTTTATGCAAATTTAGTTTCTTCTAAAATTATCCATGTGCATGCTATTATTTTATGTGGTAATTTGCTTTCACTTTTAAATATGCTAGATATAATCCCAATATTATGCTTGCTAGTATTACTCCATTGAAACTCTTGGTTGAAAGAACCTTGTCACCATAGTAAAATTTTAATACTGTAGCTTTCGCAAATAAGTCCTTATTATATCGCATTGCTTAGTAATGCTAGTTACTCGGGGGTACCTAAATGCCCTAAAAATCATCACTTGCAATTATAAAATGATCTAGGTAGTTATGGTGGGAATGACTGGAGTATGTTGGTATCGATATTTTATGTTCCTGAAAAACCCCACAAAATTGCTTAAATATCTAGGTGGATGGTTTGGGGGCTAGTATGTGGTGCAGCGGTCGCACAAATTGTGAAGTGTGGTAGAACCATCCAGGTAGCCCTAAGGACCGAATCTTGTCATGTTATCCCGTGTAAAATAGTACAACCACAAGTCTGTAAAATACAACTTGGCTAAGTAGTTTTATCGAAACTCCCGGAATCATCTCACCGGTAGTGGTCAGGTGTGGGTAATGCAAAGGCAAGGGGAGGCCTAAAGGGACACCGAGTGGAGGGTGAAGTTTCCCAGTTGTACTAGCGTTGTGGGGAGTGGAGCCCGAATAGCGCTAGTAACTGTGAGGAACATCCCGTGCAACGTGTGGGACCCGCCGCAAGTGGGAACGACCCATAGGGTGAGATGACGAAAGGAGCTAGATATTCTGAATAGTCACTGTGATGGTCTACTCAACCCTATATCTAAGGAATTGTGTGGGGCAACGAGTTGATTATCTCTTGTGGTGAAAGTGTACAAAATCTGCAGAGTCAAAACTATTCGAATAGCCGTGCCCACAGTTAAGGTAAGACATGGGGACTTAACTGGATATGGTTCTATTTAAAAATATTTGGAGAATGGGAATGGAAACATGGGGGGCAATGGACCGCCCTAGTTTGAATTGTCCTGGGTGTCGTCCCAGTGGTAAGTTAAGCGGCTATAATGCTTAAAGATGCTATATGGTGCGGATGCCATGTAACGGTGGATGGAATCTGTATCAATAATAAGTTGGTCCTATTTCACAAATTTATGTCGTGAATTTTAAACTGCTAGGTCATAGGAATTTATACGTATTGTATTTAAAAGCAGTTTCTGGCAAAATAAAATAAACCTGAGCCTTCCTTAATAAACCTTGCATACTATTTATTGCATTCTGTGTGTTGGCTCGCTGAGCACAGCGGATTTGTGCTCACACTCGCATTACCCAAAATAGAAACAGAGACGCAGGATCATTATGCCCATGAAGACACCCCTGCAACTGAAGGAAGAAACAACGAAGGGAACTAGGGCGTAGTCTATGTTTTTCTTGGGCATAGACAAGTTGACCCAAGGCATTGTGTGCACATATATTATTGGAGTCTCGGTGATATATAATGCACACATTACCCCCAGTCGCTTGCCTGTGGTTATGGTCTTACTTTTGCTTTCGTTTCCGTTGTTTAATTGTAATGAAGACATTTGGCCTAAGCGGCTCCTTTTGTAACTTATCACATGATGTGGTGTAACTTAAGTTTGTAATATTATGTTTGTTCATGCGATGTATGATGTGATACAGCAATGTACCTGTGTGCACTATCTACAATCCAGGGAATAGTGCAGTAAAACACAGTGGATTCTAGATTGAAAAATCTGGGTCTGACAAAGCTGGTATCTATAGGATCAAGGATACCGACTAGAGGGAGGGGTAAATAGGAGGTTTTTAAATTTTCCTGACTACTTAGTTAATTCTTCACAATTTTAATAGCTAGAATGTAAAGCAAATAATCCTACACAATTCTAGTCAAATAAATGGTAATGCTAGCCCTAAACATGCAAGTGAGCACAATGAAGTAAATAAATGAGAGCTAGACAAAAGCAATAAAGAGATGAACACAACCAATATTTTTACCGTGGTGTTCGGAAACTTGCCGGTTTCCCCTAGTCCACGTTGAGGTTAGCCTGAGCGAATCGGACCGGCACCACGAATTAAGCCGAAGCACCTCGATCACTAGTGGTAGCTCTTCCCCGCTCCGGGTAGGTGAGCTCCAACCTTCACAACGATGCCGGGTCTTCTCACAACCTTCTTGAGAAGATCACTGATCAAACCTCCACCCAATTGTCCAAGTGTCGGCAAGCACTAAGAGTAACAAACCTGGGCTTCACTTGAATGCAAATTGAGTGCCAATTGGATCAACTAATGGATTCTAGCACTATTTGCTCAACCACCTCAAATTGAATGCAGAAAGTGAGAATGAGGGTGGAATGAATGCTCTAGGGCTCAAAGAATGTTCAATGGGTCTCTAACCTTAGTCCTTGAGCAGTGGTGGGGGGTATTTATAGCACCCACCAACCAAAACTAGCCGTTTGGAATAAATTCCAAAAAAATTTAGGATGAGCGGTACTACCGCCCTTGTGGGCGCGGTACTACCACTACCAAATCTTGCGACAGAACGACTATGTCAGAGCTCTTCAGTGACCGTTGGATTTGGCGGCGCGGTACTACCGCCGTTGTAATTTGCAGTACTACCGCTTTCTGGTAGTTCCGCAAAGTCGGTGCGGTACTATCGCTCTGGCCGAAATTCAAAAGTCCCGAATTCAGCGCTGTCTAGAGAAAAGGCACTCTACGGTAGTTCTGGCGTTGAAATCGCCGGTACTTCCGCTCCGAGAATTTTTAGGTTTCATTCGGAGGAGCTCTCTGGAAAAAACGTTCCGCTCAACCTTCGGATCTTCTGGGCTCCGGAAGTACCGCTCTAAACTGTGGAACTATCGCTCTCTGCGGTAGTTCCGACGTTGAAAGCGCCGGTACTTCCGTTCCCATAAATTCTAAAATGCATCCGGGGGTGCTCTCTGGAAAAAAGGCTCCGCTCGAGTTTTGGAGCTTCCGGTCGCCGGTACTACCACTTCTAGTCGCAGAACTACCGCTCTTCGGTAGTTCCGACGTTCAAATCTGCGGTACTACCGCTCGTCCAGACAGAGCACAGTTTTGATTTTAAATCTGATTTTTCAAGAATGCATGCTTCTAAATTGATCCAAATGGCACATAAAAATTTGCTATCAAGCTACTTGCCATGATCGCTCTTTATGGTACGATTATCTAACCTATAATCCGGTCTTCCACCTTTTCTCCTTAAGACCGATAAAAACAAAAGGGATCCTATTCTAAATATACCTTTGCCTTGAGCCATTATGGGTCTTCATTTTTATCCTTTGGCTTGCACCTTGTTGCTCACATATGGACTAAACCTTTGCATGCTCATTAAACACATTAGTCCCATATTCACATAAATTCATTAATTACTAAAAACCATTTTTAGGGGCCTAAATGCTTTCAATCTCCCCCTTTTTGGTAATTGATGACAACACAAGTTTTATGTGAAATAAAATGTTTTTGAATATACCACTTGTTTGACAACTAGTTGTATATTCTATTTTGACTTTAAATGAGAATAGTTCTTGCAACAAATTTTGATATTGGCATAAATTGAACTATTTTCATTTTAAAATCTAAGAGAGGAGAGAACTCCCCCTAAACATGTGCATGTATAAAAATGAGATAATTTAAGACAAGATGTACAAGACAAAGAGATACCGTAGTATGAAAGTAAATTGTCATTTAAGCAAAAGATATTAAGATAAGCATCCATAACCATAAGGTTCATTACATCCAAATATCAAAATCATAATAAAGCATAAAGTTCATTACATCCAACACATAAAAAGTTCATTACAACTAGGAGCAATAAAATATATAGATAGATAGCTAGCCCAACTAACTACCCACACTTCTCCCCCTTTGGCATCAAATACCAAAAAGAGTCACTCCATGAGGTCCGGAGGGAGAAGGGACACAACAGCGACGTCGAGTGTAGCGCTGAGGAGATGGAGGCGGCTGGGACAAGGACTGCTCAAGAGAAGCGACCCTGCCATCCAGGGAGGTCATCCGGCTGTCCAAAGAGTCCAGTCTCCCATCAACTGTGTCCATCCTCGAGTTCAGGGTAGTGAAACCCTCGAGGACAGCCGTGTAAATCTGGGAGAGAGAAGGCTGGCCTGACTCCTGTGGCTGAGCTGCTGTTGCTCCTACACTTGCTACTCCTGCTGCTGCGGAAGATGATCCTCCTGCTGCCGGATCTGCCTGTCGAGCTCTAGCAGCTGTGGGAATAGGAGGCTCGGATCTGGGCTTATATGGCTTGTGCACTCCACCACATCCTCCCCGAAACTCGAACTTGGTCTTGATCAATGCCATTATATATGGAGCATAATTGATGCGCTTGATCCGATCATTCTTGGAAGAGGCTATCTCCCGAATGATAACGTCAACCACATCAAATTTCTCCCCCTGCATAATCTAGCCTATGAGGTTCCAAGCATGACCTCTAATGGCATCGTAGTTACCGCTCTTGGGAAATATAGTATGGTTGATGATGCGGTTGACCAAGCTGGGTATAGGACGTAGACCAACAAGCTTGCCAGGGATGAACCTTTCTGCGGTGTTGTAGTAGATGGACACGGCATGAATATCAAGAGCGGGCTTGTCATATACTTTTTCAAAGGCACTCAGTTCAGCCCTCAAGGCCAGCTCAAAGTCATGCTTGGTGGCCTCTAGCCTTGTGCACACAGTCATCCACGTGAGATGCTGGAAGTAAGGAGTGATGTGCACGTTGGCATAAAATTGGCGAATCATCTCTTCATTGTAGTCGCATGGTAGGGCTACAAGCTGATGAATACTGGCCCTCTGGAATAGCCTGTATGCCCCATCATACTTATCAATGGAGTCTATGTGATCCCAGTCAACAAACTTATGATCTGCAAAAAGTTTGTCCTTGCCATACAGCTGATAAAAAATCTGCTCCTGGAACTTGATGTGGAACTTGAGATTGATGGAGTTGGAGGGGAGCTCATACTGGTTTCTGTGACGTAGCCTTGCATACTCGCCAGTAGTAATTTTCCTTTAGTCAATTTCTGGGCTCTCCCTCTCTGTCAGATCCTCCTCTGATGCTTCCATGGGGGAGCTAGCACGATGCTCAAACTCTGTCTCGGGATCTGAATCTAACTCAGATGAAGATGCAGGGGCCTTCCCTTTATCTTGGGTTGTCTTTTGAGCAACCTCAGGAGAGGGGAGAGCTGGAACCCCAGAAGAAGAGTCTCTTGAGATGGAGGAGTACATCCTCCTGCCCACTGCTCTTATTCTAGGCATCTAGAGACAAGAAAATAACTCATGAGGATCAAGGAAGAATAGATCAAATTATATTGAAAAATATTGGAATGAGTTTTGCTGCACTGTCAGGAAGATCGGAAGTACCGCACCATGGGCCGGTAGTACCGTGCCAGTCGGGCGATAGTTCCGCTCCCTGACAGATTTTAGGTTTTTGACAATGTACATAGATTTTTAGTGTTTTCTTGGATTGAATCCATGGAATAGGTGTGCAAATACCCTTAAACACCAAATCTACTCATTTGACCTAGAATTTTTGCGCAAAATCCTTCACATTTCATATCAATCTAAAGAAATGACCTAGGGTTCAAAAGAGAGATTAAAAAGAGGTTTTGATCCGAGATACCTTGAGGATCGGAGGAGTTGAACCCTTTGAAAATGATTTGACTTGAAATCTTGAAGGAAAACCCACTAGATTTGAAGATCTAGAGGGCGGTTTTGTGGAGTTTTTTGTGGAAGAGAGAGAGAGAGAAAGAGGAGGGGGCTTGGTACGGTCACGGACGGAGTATGAGGCGGAAGGACCGGATAGGAGATGGATGAGGCGGGTGGTTATTCCTTTTTAATTCAGCTCCGGTAGTTCTGCTGCTACGACCGGTAGTTCCGCTTGGCGGAAGTACCGCTTACATAGTCGGAAGTACCACGGGAGGCAGCGGTAGTTCCGATTTTTTTGGAACTTGACAGAATTGGATTGGGATGAGAGTAGATGCAAATGATCCCTAATTTTTGCACTCAACTAAAATCTTTAAGGATCAATATGCATTAAATATCTCAAAATATTATCTTTAAATAGTTTTTGCATTTGATCAAAATCAAAACTCTTCTTACATAAAACTTTTGCAACCAAACTCTTAAGCTTCTTCAATTGAGTATACACTTTATTTAGCCGTAAACTTATGCAACATTAGAGTAATCTATGACATTCAATTCATTTCTTAATTTGTAAAAATAGTTTTCATCTAAGGGTTTGGTAAAGATATCCGCTAATTGGTCTTCGGTCCGGATGTGGCTAATGCAAATATCTCCCTTGCTAACATGGTCCCTCAAGAAATGGTGGCGTATATCTATATGCTTGGTTCTTGAGTGTTGGACTGGATTATTGGAGATTTTGACCGCACTATCATTATCACACAATAAAGGCACTTTATCAAGGTTTGCCTTATCCATAATAATTGAGCACAACAACTTCCGACGGAAACATATTCGGCTTCGGCGGTTGAAAGTGTTACGGAATTTTGTTTCTTTGAGGACCAAGACACTAAGGATCTTCCTAAGAATTGACAACTTCCTGAGGTGCTTTTTCTATCCACTTTGCAGCCCGCATAATCGGAATCCGAATATCCAATTAATTCAAATTTAGCACCTTTAGGATACCAAAGCCCTATGTTTTGGGAATGTTTTAAATATATCAAAATTCTTTTTACAGCTTTTAAATGGCACTCTTTTGGCGAAGCTTGAAAGCGAGCACACATGCATACACTAAACATAATATCGGGCCTAGATGTGGTAATATAAAGCAAACTAACAATCATGGATCTATAAAGCTTTGAATCTACCGACTTACCTCCTTCGTCGAGGTCTAGGTGCCCGTTAGTTGCCATTGCTGTCTTGATGGGTTTTGCATCTTCCATGCCAAACTTCTTGAAAAGGTCTTTAACATACTTTATTTGGCTTATGAAAGTTCCATCCTTGAATTGCTTGATTTGAAGTCCAAGGAAATAGCTCAATTCTCCTATCATGGACATCTCAAATTCCCTAAACATCATTTCTCCAAATTCTTTGCAAATATCATTGTTAGTACAACCAAATATAATGTCATCAACATAAATTTGGCATAAAAAGAAATCATCACCAATGATTTTTGTGAATAATGTTGTGTCTACCTTATCAATTTTAAATCCTTTTGATATTAGAAAATTTCTAAGACGCTCATACCATGGTCTAGGAGCTTGTTTTAAAGCATATAACGCATTTGAAAGTCTATAAACATGATTAGGATATTTAGGATCTTCGAACCCCGGTGGTTGTTCAACAAATACAAGTTCGGAGATAGTTCCATTAAGAAATGCACTTTTAACATCCATTTAAAATAATTTAATGTCAAAGCTAGATGCAAAAGCAAGCAAGATTCTAATTGACTCAAATCTAGCTACGGGTGCAAATGTTTAATCATAATCTAATCCCTCGACTTGAGTATAACCTTGAGCAACTAACCTTGCTTTATTTCTTACCACAACTCCGTTCTCATCTTGTTTATTCCGGAAGACCCATTTTGTTCCAATCACATTGTGCTCTTTGGGTCTTTCCACCAAAGTCCAAACTTTATTTTGAGCAAAATTGTTCAACTCTTCATGTACGGCATTTACCCAATCCGGGTCATCTAGTGCTTCATCTACAAGTTTAGGCTCAAGAGAAGACACAAAAGAGTAATGTTCAAAAAATGAAGCTACTCTAGAGCGAGTTTGAACACCCTTACTCACATCACCCAATATTTGATCTATTGGATGATTTTTGACGATTCTATTGTGGATCTTGAAGGTGGTAGGTTGTTGATCCTTTTTCTTAATCCTCTATTACTTGAGCATTACTTGTTGTAGAATAGGTGGGTGATTCCACTTGTCTTGACGAGCTTGGTGATGTTAGGTCTTCTTTTGGCTTGATATCACCAATTTGCATGTTCTCCATTGCCTTGCGCAATCCTTCTTCCCCTACATCATCCAAATTTTCTTGCTCTTCTTGAGAGCCATTAGTTTCATCAAATTGTATATCACATGATTCTTCTACTAATCCCGAATTTTTATTATAAACTCTATATGCTTTGCTATTTGAAGAATATCCTAATAAAAATCTTTCATCACATCAACTTTGAAATTTAGAAAGCTGAACACCCTTTCTTAGAATATTACATTTGCAACCGAATACTCTAAAGTAGGAAATGTTCAGTTTTCTTCCAATGAGAAGCTCATAGGAAGTCTTTTTCAAAACACGATGTAAATAAAGGCGATTTATGGCATGACAAGCGGTGTTAATAGCTTCCGCCCAAAATTTATCGGAAGTATTATATTCATCAAGCATTGTCCTAACCATTTCAATTAATGTGCGATTTTTCCTTTCTACCACTCTATTTTGCTCCAGAGTGTAGGTTGTAGAAAGTTTATGCTTTATTCCAAGTTCATCACAAAAATCTTCAATTTTAGTGTTCTTGAACTCGGAACCATTGTCACTCCTAATTTTCTTTAATTTAAAATCAAATTCATTTTGGGCCTTTTTGCAAAACTTTTGAAAATTCCGGAGGTTTCACTTTTGTCATTTAAGAAGAATACCCATGAATATCTAGAGTAATCATCTACAATGACTAAACAATAGCTATTACCTCCTATGCTCTTGTAGGTTGTTGGCCCAAACAAATCCATATGTAAGAGCTCTAATGGCCTAGAGGTTGACATGATACTCTTAGAAGGATGAGAATGAGCGACTTGCTTTCCGGCTTGACAAGCACTACAAAGTCGATTTTTCTCAAACTTCACATCTTTCAAGCCAACTACTAATTAAGTCATGTTTGAAAAGCTTTTTAAGTTGAACCGTACCCACATGACCTAGTCTCCTATGCCATGACCAACCCAAAGAAGTTTTTGCAATTAAACAAATTTTTAAACAGAATCATTTGAAGTAAAATCTACTAAATATAGATTTCCAGATCTAAAACCTTTGAAAACAAGTTCATTGTTATTTTCTTTTGAAATAATTACATTTTCTTTTGAGAATGGGCAAATTAAGCCTAGATCACACAATTGGGCAATGGATAGCAAATTGAAATTCAATGTTTCTACTAAAGATACGTTGGAAATAGAAAGGTCATTGGAGATAGCAATTTTACCCAATCCTAATACCTTTCCTTTGCTATTGTCCCCAAAGGTGATTTTGTCGTTGCTTCCACTCTCAAAGGTGGTGAATATTTTTCGGTCTCCGGTCATGTGTTGTGTGCATCCACTATCCAACACCCAATGCCTTCCACCGGTTTTGTAGTTTACCTATAAAAGAAAATCAAGTTCTTTTAGGTACCCAAATTTGTTTGGGTCCTTGGAGGTTAGTAACCAAGGTTTTGGGCATCCAAATGGATTTTCTTTTAGCACCCAAAATCGAGGTGCCAATGAAATGAGCAATAACATTTCCATTTTTAGATTTCTTAAGCATGTAACAAGAATCATATAAACCAATGGAATGTGTTTTATTTTTAGAACAATCATTTTGCATATGTCCTACATTCCGGCATTTAGTGCAATACTTACCATTTTTCTTTACAAACCTTGGAGGCTTGTATGCTGGCTTCTTACCTTTCTTGGGAATAAACCCAAGTCCTTCCTTATTTGATCACTTAATAATTTATCAAGGGTTGCCTTTCCCTTGTAAGCTCTTTCTAAACTCTTGTTTAATTTTTGTACTTGTTCTTTTAAATCTTTATTTTCATTAACAAGTACATAATCATGTGCAATAGTTAAAGCATTTGTAGAGTCAATAGTAGATGAGCATGGCATGGCAATAAGATCATCACAAGATGTAGACATGCTAGATTTTGAAATTTTAATACTAGGTATCTCATTCAAAATATCACATGTATGCCTATGCTAGTATTAGATTTTCTTTGGTTTTCTTGGAGAAGCAAATCACGAGCTTCCTTTAGCTCCTCATAGGATTCTTGGAGAGATAAATGCTCTCTCTTCAAAACCTTGAATTTTGACTTCTCTTTTCAAAGAAATTCATTCAATTCAATTAGCATGTCCATCAAGTCATCATAAGAAGATTCATTGTCATCATGAAATTTTACCTTCTCTCCTTTAGCCATAGGCATGTAGAAGTGGAGAATAGCGACGGAGCTTCCTTGATGGCGATGCCCACGAGTCCCTTCTTCTTGGGAGACTCATCCTTGCTTGAGTCAGAGTCAGAGTATTCCGCCTCGGAATCCCACTCACCAATGTGGGCTTCGTTCTTCCCATCTTTGTGAAGCTTCTTGAAAAGCTTCTTCTTCCCGTGATAGCCCTTATTCTTAGATGACTTTTCCTTGTCATCTTTCTTCATGGGGCATTGAGAAGCAATGTGCCCCTTTTCATCGCACTCATAGCAACGAATGTTGCTACACTTCTTGTTGGAGGAGGAGTGCCACTTCTTGGGCTTCTCATGACTCGTGCTTCGGTTTGAGCGCCTCCTCATGAACTTGTTCATCCTTCGTACTAGAAGGGCAAGCTCCTCTTCGGAATCCTCTTCTTCATCTTCGGATTCTTCACTTGCTACCGCCTTGACTTTGAAGGCGGTGATCTTCTTCCCTTTGGAAGTAGATTGCTCCAAGAGTTCCTCCTTATCCTTCTTATACAACTCATTAGTAATTAGATTACCCAAGAGTTGTGTTGGCGTCATCCTTGCCAACTCCAGCGAGTTGAGGAATAGCGTCACCAACATCTCGTACTTCTCCGGTAAGGCCGTAAGCATCTTTCTCACAATGTCAAGTTCAGAAAGGTTAGTTTCAAGACCTTTGAGCTCATTCACGATGTTGTTGAGCCTTGTATACATCTCATTGATGTCCTCATGGGGCAACATCATGAATGTCTCATACTTGATCCTAAGTCGATGCAATTTTGCCTCCTTAACCGTGGATGTCCCTTCATGTATTTCCGAAAGGGTAGTCCATATAGCGTGAGCCGTCTCAAGATTGCTCACCCTATTGAACTCATCTGCGTTTAAGGCCCAAATAGAGCATTCATGGCTTGGGCGTCTAAATGAGCGTTACATCCATCTTGTTCCGTTGGGTGCAATGGATCAAGTGGCATGACGTAACCCTCATTTACAATTTTCCAAATATGAGGACTCATGGTCTTTAAATAAATTGACATTATAATTTTCCAATAAGTATAATTAAAGCCATCAAAAAATGGTGCCTTGCCTATCGCAAACCCCTCACTAGCCATCCTTTTCTCTCTAGACGGTTCAGTCTAATAAACGAGAGACCAAGCTCTGATACCACTTGTAGGATCAAGGATACCGACTAGAGGGTGGTAAATAGGAGTTTTTAAATTTTCTTGACTACTTAGTTAATTCTTTACAATTTTAATAGCTAGAATGTAAAGCAAATAATCCTACACAATTCTAGTCAAATAGATGGTAATGCTAGCCCTAAACAAGCAAGTGAGCACAATGAAGTATATAAATGAGAGCTAGACAAAAGAAATAAAGAGATGAACACAACCGATATTTTTACCGTGGTGTTGGAAAACTTGCCGGTTTCCCCTAGTCCACATTGAGGTTAGCCCGAATGAATCGGAACGGCTCCGCGAATTAAGCCAAAGCACCTCGATCACTAGTGGTAGCTCTTCCCCGCTCCGGGTAGGTGAGCTCCAACCTTCACAACGATGCCGGGTCTTCTCACAACCTTCATGAGAAGATCACCGATCAAACCTCCGTCCAATCGTCCAAGTGCCGGCAAGCACTAAGAGTAATAAACCTGGGCTTCACTTGAATGCAAATTGAGTGCCAATTGGATCAACTAATGAATTCTAGCACTATTTGCTCAACCACCTCAAATTGAATGCACAAGTGAGAATGAGGGTGGAATGAATGCTCTAGGGCTCAAAGAATGTTCAATGGGTCTCTAACCTAAGTCCTTGAGCAGTGGTTGGGGTATTTACAGCACCCACCAACCAAAATTAGCCGTTTGGAACAAATTTCAGAAAAAGTCAGGATGGGCGATACTACCGCCCTTGTGGGCGCGGTACTACCGCTACCAAATCTTGCGACAGAACGGCTATGTCAGAGCTCTGCAGTGATAGTTGGATTTGGCGGCGTGGTACTACCGCCGTTGTAATTTGTGGTATTACCGCTCTCCGGTAGTTCTGCAAAGTCGGCGCGATACTACCGCTCTGGCCGAAATCCAAAAGTCCCGAATTCAGCGCTCTCTAGAAAAAAGGCTCCGCTGTGGGTCCGGAGCTTCTGGACTCCGGAAGTACCACTCTGGATATCAAAACTACTGCACTCTGCGGTAGTTCCGGCATTGAAATCGCCGGTACTTCCGCTCTGAGAATTTTTAGATTTCATTCGGAGGAGCTCTCTGGAAAAAACATTCCGCTCAACCTCCAGATCTTCCGGGCTCCGGAAGTAACGCTCTAAACTACAGAACTACCGCTCTCTGTGGTAGTTCCAGCGTTGAAAGCATCGGTACTTCCATTCCCATAAATTCTAAAATGCATCCGGGGGTGCTCTCTAGAAAAAAGGCTCCGCTCGAGTTTCGGAGCTTCTGGTCACCGGTAGTACCGCTTCTAGTCGCAGAACTACCGCTCTTTGGTAGTTCTGACGTTCAAATCTGCGGTACTACCGCTCGTCCAGATAGAGCACAGTTTTGATTTTAAATATGATTTAAGAATGCATGCTTCTAAATTGATCCAAATGGCACATAAAAATATGCTATCAAGCTACTTGCCATGATCCCTCTTTATGGTACGATTATCTACTCTATAATCCGGTCTTCCACCTTTTCTCCTTAAGACCGGTAAAAATAGAAGGGATCCTATTTTAAATATACCTTTGCATTGAGTCATTATGGGTCTTCATTTTTATCCTTTGACTTGCATCTTGTTGCTCACATATGGACTAAACCTTTGCATGCTCATTAAATACATTAGTCCCATATTCACATAAATTCATTAATTACCAAAACCATTTTTAGGGGCCTAGATGCTTTCAGTATCAGAGCATACAACTGTAGGGTAAAAGCCTTAGAATGGATACTAGAATGGGTTAGGGTCACAATATTTGAAGAACTTATAAAAATATTTCCGAAAATATAGCGTATAACTTCCTTTCGTATCCTTCTTAGATCTATTCTACTTTTGGAAAATTACTAACACTAGTAATTTAATTTACAGATGGCAGGAGTAGCAGCCGAGGGCAACTGGGACTTCTTGGCTCATGGTGTCTATGAGGGGGAGTTTACTCGTATCCTGCGCAAACTCCTGCATATTTGGGCTACAAAGAGCAGCCCATATATCGTGGACTCAAGATTACTGAAGGAGGGGAGGAGTTCTGGCTTATGGAGGTGTTCGTTTATGCTAAGAGTGAACACGACCCGCTCCACATTTTCAGGACTGAGCATCTGAGAAGCACCCTGTCAGTGGCCCTTTAGGATGCAGCACGCTTAGCCGCCGGATGGCTTTGCGATATATATAAGACCTCACTACAGCGTACACCCTACTGCTACCATCGTCGCACCGAGAGGATGCGTGATATAATGAGACCTTCATCAGACCACCGAGGATGACCCGATGCTTACGCATCAGGTCGACCTTACCAGGGCTATGGGGGCGGCCCACACCACTGCCCTAGAGGAGATCACCGCGCTCCAGAAGCACCTAGTCGCCAGCTACACCAAGATGGCGACCATACGAGAGCAGCTCGCCCAGTGTGAGAAGGCCTTGGCGGAGGCTACCGCCGCCCGTGCCCAGCTCCAGCAGGCCACTACACCCGTTGCCGCCCCAGCACCACCTCAGCCAGGGTTAGGAGGACCTCAGTCTGCTCTTCAACGGGGAGAGCCTCACCACAGCCGCAGCAGTTCACGCTCCTACTCCGACTCTGACCCATCGGAGTTCAGCGGCAGTAGGTCCCACTCGTAGTCCCCAGACTACAGCCCCTCTTGCCCAGGTGCTGGGTTTATGGAGGAGTAGGTAGAGTAGTGTCGTACTTGCCATGTGTAGTGCAAGTACTAATTCCTATATCGTAGTATGTTGTACTAGTCCTTCAGTACCGTAGCCGCTACCTTGTCGAACCTTAATTATCTTGTTGTAATCGTAAAGTCCAATATAAAAGATGGCTAAGTGAGTGTTTGTTGTGCTTAATGTACGACCGGATGTAGGCCTTATGTTGGAAGTTGTTTTGTCGTTTGCCTTATTGGTTTTCATTGCATGGGATGGTACCCTTCTTCTTATCTGTCTAGTACTAGCATCTAAGTTGCGAAGCTATGTCTGCAGATGGCCAGCCAAAGGATTACGAGAGCCCAAGCTAGTGCTAACCGCAACCAGGCTGAAGTAGACTCCACGCAAGGAGACCTGCCCGTAGGGCAAGGTCGAGGCCAAAATCAAGGCGCCAATCTCCTGCCCCCTCCAGCCAACCCTACCATGGCGCAGGTTATGGCTCAGCAGACCCAGCTTCTGCAAGCTATCTACGCCGGACAACAAGGCAACTCTAGCGGGCATAGAGCTGATCTGGCCGATTTCCAAAGAACCCGGCCACTTACTTTTTCTTCGGCAGATGAGCCACTCGAAGCTGAGGATTGGCTTTGGGATACAGAAAGGAAGCTGCGGCTGGCCAAGTGTGCAGAAGAGGACAAGGTTATATTTGCCGCACATCAACTCCAGGGAGCTACGGCCGCATGGTGGGAAAACTATTTGGCCGCTAGGGGCCAAGAAGATGCTACCACGGGAAATGACATGGAAGCCATCCCATGGTCGGAATTCAAAACAGCCTTTAAAGCCAATTTCATCCCGACAGGGGGTGATGAGGATGAAGAAATATGAATTCTGCACCCTTAAGCAAGGAAACCTGTCAATCAATGAGTATCTTACAAAGTTTACACAGCTTGCCCGCCCCGAAAGACGTAGCAGAAGAAGAAGAAAAGATCGATAGATTCTTCAAAGGCATGAACGAAGAATTAAGAGTACACCTGATTATCCAGGACTTTGCCAGCTTCCACCAGTTGGTGAACAAGGCTTTGATCTTGGAAAATGAGAAGAAGAATCTAGAAGCTAGTCGCAAGCGCAAGATGGTAGTTCAGCGGCCACATGGAAGATTTGTCCAGAAACTATTCAACAACTCATCTTCCTTCTCGAGGCCAAATCAGTTCAAGGCTTCAACACCATCGTTCCATGCAGGGGGTAGCTCCATGCAAGGCGGTCAGTCCTCTGGGTCAAATTATGTTGCAAACTACAAATGCTTCAGTTGCGGTGAAAAGGGGCATTTTGCCAACAGATGCCCACACAAGCAGAATGCTTCCGTCCACAGCCAAGCCTTAGTGCCCAACAAGGGGCATCAGACCTCGCAGGCCAGCAAGAGTACCCCAATGCCCAACCACGGCCGAGTTAATCACATCACGGCCGAGGAAGCCCAGCAAGCGGTGGGAGTTCTTATGGGTACGTTCTCTGTCAAGTCCATACCAGCACAAATACTATTTGATTTGGGAGCTTCACATTCATTTATATCCAAAGGGTATGCTGATAAATTGGGCTTACCTGTCTATCCTTTAAAGAAACCAGTGGTGCTTAATTCACTAGCTGGTATAATCACTACTACCTTAGTATGCCCTGGAGTAGAAGTTACTATGGAGAGATGCGACTTCCTAACAGATCTGATAGTATTAAGCTCCCAGACCTTAGATGTCATATTAGGAATGGACTGGTTAGCTAGACATCAAGGGATCATAGACTGTGCCACCAGGACGGTGAAACTGACCAAATGTCTCGGAATGACCATAGATGTAAAAGTGGACCGACCATATCGATGGGGCCGTGCAATATACTACTGTGAAGACATACCCCTAGAGGGGATGATAGTAGTGCAAGACTATCCTGAGGTATTTCCTGAAGAACTGCCCGGCATGCCCCCAGATAGAGATATGGAGTTTGTTATTAACTTGAAGCCAAGAGCTGCTCCAGTCTCCAAGAGGCCCTATAGGATGACAGTAGAAGAGTTAGAGGAATTGAAGAAGCAACTCCAGGAAATGCAAGAAAAAGGATTTATCAGACCTAGTTCGTCACCTTGGGGATCTCCAGTATTGTTTGTAAAGAAGAAGGATGGCACCGCTAGGATGTGTGTGGATTACCGGGCCTTGAATGAAGTGACAATCAAGAATAAGTACCCCCTTCCCAGAATTGATGATCTATTTGATCAACTTGGTGGAGCCACCATATTCTCCAAGATAGATCTAAGATCGGGCTATCACCAGCTGAAGATTAGAGCTGAGGATATACCCAAGACAGCTTTTACCACTAGATATGGACTGTATGAGTTTACGGTCATGTCTTTTGGACTAACAAATGCCCCAACCTATTTCATGAACCTCATGAACAAGGTATTCATGGAATATTTGGACAAGTTTGTAGTGGTGTTTATTGATGATATCCTCATATACTCCAAGAATGCAAAGGAGCATGCAGAACATCTATGCCTAGTATTGGAGAAGTTAAAGGAGCATCAGCTATATGCCAAGTACAGCAAGTGTGAATTCTGGTTAAGTGATATTAGCTTCTTGGGGCATATAGTGTCTACAGGAGGAGTATCCGTTAACCCCACCAAAATAGCAGCAGTAAAGGAATGGAAGCAGCCCACCTCTGTCACAGAAGTAAGGAGTTTCCTTGGATTGGCTGCGTACTACAGAAGGTTTATAGAGGGGTTCTCCCGAATTGCCAGGCTAATGACTCAGCTACTCAAGAAGGAGCAGAAGTTTGAATGGACCAAGGCCTGTGAAGAAAGCTTTCAGGAGCTGAAGAAGAGATTGACTACCACTTCTGTGCTAGTCCTGCCAGATATACGCAAAGACTTTGAGGTGTACTGTGATGCCTCACATCAAGGGATTGGATGCGTACTGATGCAGGGAGGCAAGGTTGTGGCATATGAATCAAGACAGCTTCGCCCTCATGAAGCAAATTACCCAACCCATAACTTGGAATTAGCTTCGGTGGTACGTGCATTGCAGATTTTGAGGCATTACCTGATCGGTAATCATTGTGACATCTATACTGATCACAAGAGCCTCAAGTATTTCTTTACCCTGTCACACCTTAACCTGAGGCAGAGAAGATGGCTGGAATTGATTAAGGATTATGACCAAGTGTTCACTACCACCCAGGAAAAGCTAATGTGGTAGTAGATGCTTTAAGCCATAAGGCCTATTGCAATAACCTCATGGTTCAAGAGCAACAACCCGAGCTATATAAGGAATTAATGGCATTGAACTTGGAGATAATAGAGGAAGACACATTAGCAGCAATGGAAGTGCAACCAAGTATAGAAGAGAAGATCATAGCTGCACAAAAGGAAGATTCAACCGCTTTGAGGTTGAAAAGATTAATGGAAGAAGGAAAGGCTCCCAAGATAACTTTGGATCAACAAGGTGTGCTGAGATATGGAACACATATCTTTGTACCCCACCAGAAGGACCTTAAGGACTTGATACTCAGAGAAGCTCATAGCTCTGCGTATTCCCTCCACCCCGGGAGTACCAAGATGTACCAGGATATGAAGCAATGGTATTGGTGGCCACGAATGAAGAGGGATATTGCAGAACACGTGGCATGTTGTGATGTATGTCAAAGAGTGAAGGTTGAACACCAGAGGCCAGTTGGATTACTACAGCCATTGCAAGTACCTCAATGGAAATGGGAAGAAGTCGGAATGGACTTTATCACAGGACTTCCACGAACCAAATCGGGATATGACTCCATATGGGTTAAATTGACAGGCTGACCAAGGTTGCACACTTTATCCTAGTCAAGACAACTTACAAGGGAGATAAATTGGCAGAATTGTACATGTCACGCATCGTGTGCTTGCATGGTGTACCAAAAAGGATAGTCTCAGATCGAGGATCCCAATTTACCTCGCATTTCTAGGCTAGCCTACATGAAGCCCTTGGCACTCATTTGGATTTTAGTACCGCCTACCACCCCTAGACGGATGGTCAAACCGAGAGGGTGAATCAGATATTGGAGGACATGCTTCGGGCTTGTGCGTTGGATTTCTCAAAAGATTGGGACAGATGTCTGCCATATGCTGAGTTTGCTTACAACAATAGCTACCAAGACTGCATTCAGATGTCCCCATTTAAAGCATTATATGGAAGAAAATGCCGAACCCCTCTTCACTAGTCAGAAGTAGGAGAAGGCTACATCTTCGGGCCAGATACTCTAAAACAGGCCGAAGAAAAGGTTCGCCTAAGTAGGGATCGATTGTTAGCAGCTTAGTCCAGGCAAAAGAGTTATGCGGACAAGAGGCGAAGGCCATTGAGATTTGAGGTTGGAGACTACATCTACTTGAAAGTGTCACCCTTACGAGGAGTCAGGCGGTTTAAGGTCAAAGGCAAGCTCGCCCCACGCTATGTTGCGCCATTCCCAATTGTGGCTAAGAAAGGAGAAGTTGCCTACCAGCTAGAACTACCCCCAAATCTATCTGATATACACGACATCTTCCATGTATCCCAACTCAAGAAATGTCTACGAGTACCAGAAGACCAAGCTCCGTTGGAGGCAATCGAGCTCGAAGATGATCTGACCTACAAAGAACGTCCAATTAAAATCTTGGACGCCGTAGAAAATAAGACAAGGAATCAAACCATTCGCATATGCAGAGTGCAATGGAGTCATCATTCGAAGAAACAAGCCACTTGGGAGTGCGAAGATCAACTTCGAAGAGATTATCCTGACTTGTTCACTAGCTAGGTTGAATCTCGGGGTCAAGATTCTCTTTAAGGGGGGTAGGTTTGTAACATCCTGAAAATTTAAATGTGAAAAATGTGAAGCTTTTGAATTATTTTTGCAATATATTTTATTTGAATTTGGAGGTTATGGTATTTTTCTAAAATTTGGTTGAGGTTCCAAAAATTTAAGAAGCTCAAGAAAAAAACAAGCATGTTCAAACAATAGAGAATAAGAGTTTAAAATAAAAATCTAAAAAGATGATTCAGAAAAGAAAGAGAGAGACTTGACCTAAAACATAAAGTATCACTTTTGAAAATAATGGCATGAATAACAATAGAAGCAAGCAAATGTAATACCAACATATATATATATATATATATATATATATATATATATATATATATATATATATATATATATATATATATACACACACACATACACACACACCAAAATTTTGAACCTACAAATTTAGTGACAAGAATATATAAATATAAATTAGGTGAGTAGGGGTGACAAGAATAAAACATACATATAAACACACAAAAACACAAACCAATCTATTGTAGTAACACCCCAGTCGGACCGCGCTGTAACACCCCAGTCTAGCAATGACCCGGAATGCTACCAATCTAGAAATAAAACAAGAATAAACTAACTACACCATACAAAAATTAGCAGAACCCCCCTGCATTGTAGTTCAAGACAGAGGTTGCAACAAGCATAAATAGAAGAAATGAATGACATCATGAATATAATAAAATCTAAGCAAAATGGTTTAAGTTTACTAAAGCATTCATAGATATAATAATTAAATAAAGAACGGAAGCATCATAAAAGAATTCTAATCCTTTATTACAATTTAAATCTGACAATCAATAATCATCTACTAGTTAAGTAATTCAAGCAAATAGCATTTTATTTTCTCCCCTCTTCCATTGTGGCTAGATCGTGCAAAGTGCATCAATACTAATCTGTCCTTTTTCCCATGCATGTCATTCTCATAAATGTACCTAAAAAAACACAACAACAGCAAGAGTGAGTCCAACGACTCAGCAAATATAATAGATAGTAACAAGTACATTTTTCCACATCACTTCACAAATCCATCCATCAATCATATAAACAAACCATGCTATGCAAGATGATCAAAAACTCTTTATCTCTTTCTCTTTTGCATTTTACCGGTAATGCAAAGTGTGCATCCGTCGATGCACACCCATGCCTGTACCACCTGGTACAGGGACCAATTGCCCATACTCCATAGTATGGGGACCTTTAGCCCGTCATGTCATTAACATGACAGGGATCTCAGCGCTTAGTCATCTCATGACCAAGACTTCAATAAAACAACATGATGTATATGCGTGAATGTCTCAATAAAATAAATCTTGCATTCACATTATCTATGCACCAGAAATACTCATGAACACTGTAAATTGCAATCACCCATAAACAGCACCAATACATCCTTACCACAACCATGAACACATATATTCATATTATATATCAAACATCGACACTCCACCCTATCAATTTTAAACCATCATTATACTTGCCTTAACCGCGAGAAAACGGGGGACGTGCAGAAGGTGCCGCCTCTGGGATCCGTCCTCCACCTAAATAATAATTATAATATTTGCTAAGATAACAGTAACGGAGCTTTACCCAAATAAAAACAATCACGAACTAATAAATTCGTCTAACTTGGTTCCAATTCCCAAATCCTACAGGTCATCCCGCCCCCTCTGTGGATAGTCAACTTCAAAAATTCATATCCATTGGTACAGAGTCCGAATAGGGTGTTCTTAGACTTTCTGAAAATATAATTAAATTATCTAACTAAACCTAGTTGGTGAGCCTCCCTAATTCGGCCATCTTCTACCCGCACCATCCAATTTTCTAAAACACCAATTTCACATCGGGTTCTCTAGAAAGATCACTAAAAATGCCATAACTTCCAGCCAGAGTGTCCGAATCATAATTTGTTGACCTTCTTGGAAAGCTAAGACAATTATCTAGAACTTTCATAATATGGAGATCCTCTGATTCTCCCGTTTTCTAATCGCCCAATCCAATCTACCAAAATCTAACAGAAATCTCCCGATCTGCAGAACAGTCTTTACAAGAAAAATCATAACTTCTGTTACAAAGGTCCGATCGATGCGTTCTAGAACTTCATTGAAAGATAACGACGTCCTCTACAACTCTCTAGGAGAAGTGCAGACCTGAATCCCCACGAAACTACCCCAAAACAGCCGTCCAACGAAATCTGTCCTAGCAGTCCAGAATACCGACATTGCTACCACAACTAAAATATACATCTAATTGGGGGAAAACAGGGGTTACCCTTGACGAATTGCTGAAGAACACGATGAACACCCCATGAACTCCTTCTCTTTTCCTTTTCCCTTTTTTTCCTTCCTCTTCCCTTCCTCCGGACCCAAACGCCTCGCTGCGATTGATCTCCTTCCTCCGCTCGACCGGCAGCGAATGGAGATCTTTTTCACCGGTAGGGGGCTTCAATGGAGGAGAGGGGAGGGAGAGGGGCTGCTGGACATGGGAGGCGCAAGGGGGAGAGAGGGGGTGGTGGCCACAAGGGGAGAGGAGAAGGGGATAAGGGGTGGCTTGGGGGAGGGGTGCCTCCCCACCTTTTTGGCCAGCCACCTCTTGGGCCAAGGCCCTGGCCCAGGTTGCCAGGATTTTCAGAAATTTCCCCTCTAAAAATCTCTATTTAACTCTTTTCTATATGGTCCTTCCCTCCAATTAATCGATTAACTCTCGAATCACTTTTGGGGTATTACACGCGCGACCGGGCCAGCACGCCTCTCCGCCTCTGCCACGCGGGCCCCGCCTCCACCCCGCGCCCGTCTCCCTGCCAGCTGGCCCGAGCACCCCGCCTCCTCTTCCTTTCCTTCTCCCTCTTCCTTTTTCCCCCGTGCGCCCGGACCCCCCTTTCCTCCGCTCTGCTCCGGCCAAAAGCCGAACGACACGGCCGCGTCAGCCAAGCTGAGCAGCGGCACGCCCCCGAATCCCGCTGCCATGCCTCCGCCGCTTGCTCTGCCGCCTGACACCGTCGCTTGCCATCGCCGCCCGACATCGCCGCCTGTCCTGACGTGCCGCACGTCGTCGCTCATGGCCAGCCGTGCCCCTCTACCTATAAAACCCGGGCACCTCTCTATCCGCTCCGTCACACCTTGCACATTCTTCCATGGCCAACAATTGAGCCCCAAGCACCCCAATCGCCGGCGGGCCTCTTTTCTTTGCCAGCTCCGGTCATCCCACTCGCCGCCGATTAAAGCCTCCTCGGACCAATTCCTCCACGCCCGAGCTTCCTGGGATTGCCGCGATTATATTCCCGGCCTCGCCCAAGCATCTCCGAGCCTATACATCACCGGCGTCGAGCGCTCCCCGAGCCCACCGCCCGTTCGCCGCCCAAAGTTCCTCAGTTCAGCCCCCCTCTGCAGGTTGGTTTAACTGGTTTTCGCGCCCTATATAGTCAAGAAACACTTTGAGACCGACTGGCTATTGGCGCTATCTCTTCCCCCCAACTCCCTCGGCCGCGTGCGTTCGAGCCCCCGGCTCCGCAGCACCGAGGTTGAGTTTCCGTTAATTTTTCTGTTAACCCGGGTGGGTCCCACCCGTCAGTGGTCGTTAGCCCGAGCGGCCCACTGACAGCAGGGTCCCACCTGTCATGGACACAGTGCTGACATGTGGGTCCGATGCCCCGAAGGGTCCCACCTGGCAGTGGTTGCCAGCACGTGAGGCTGCTGGCAAAAGAGCCCCACCTGTCAGTGACCGCATGTGAGTGGGCATCACTGCCATATGGGCCCCACCTGTTAGGAATTTAATAATTTCAAGATTTAATTAAACTGAGAACTTTAAATAGGCATAATTTATTCATTTTAACTCCAAATTGAATGAAACAAATTTCTAAATTCATCTAAATTCAAGATCTGTCCAATGAAACCAAAACCATGATTTTTAGAGCTCATTTGATTTTTTTGGCGATATTTTGTGTGGTTTGCTAATTTTTATCCAAATTTTCACGCACGTAAAATAGCTTACGAAGCACAAGAAGAGGAAGCTGAAGTAGATGCCAACCTCGACACCCCAGAATAGGACCCTTGTGACCAAGGAGAGTTAACACTTTGACCATGTTGAACCTATGTTTATGCAAATTTAATTTCTTCTAAAATTATCCATGTGCATGCTATTAATTTATGTGGTAATTTACTTTCACTTTTAAATATGCTAGATATAGTCCCAATATTATGCTTGCTAGTATTACTCCATTGAAACTCTTGGTTGAATGAACCTTGTCGCCGTAGTAAAATTTTAATACTGTAGCTTTCGCAAATAAGTCATTATTATATCGCATTGCTTAGTAGTGCTAGTTACTCGGGGGTACCTAAATGCCCTAAAAATCATCACTTGCAATTATAAAATGATCTGGGCAGTCATGGTGGGAATGACTGGAGTATGTTGGTATGGATATTTTATGTTCCTGAAAACCCCCACAAAATTGCTTAAATTCCTGGGTGGATGGTTTGGGAGCTGGTATGTGGTGCAGTGGTCGCACAAATTGTGAAATGTGGTAGAACCATCCAGGTAGCCCTAAGGACCGAATTTTGTCATGTTATCCCATGTAAAACAGTACAACCACAAGTCTGTAAAATACAACTTGGCTAAGTAGTTTTATCGAAACTCCCGGAATCATCTCATCGGTAGTGGTCAGGTGTGGGTAATGCAAGGGCAAGGGGAGGCCTAAAGGGACATCGAGTGGAGGGTGAAGTTTCCCAGTTGTACTAGCGTTGTGGGGAGTGGAGCCCGAATAGCGCTAGTAACCGTGGGGAATATCCCGTGCAACGTATGGGACCCACTGCAAGTGGGAACGGCCCATAGCACTACTAAATTTTTACCCTTGCGCAACGACGAGAAAACGTTGCAATAGGCCTAATGTGGTTGCAAAAGGTACATATTGCAACCAAATCGCGTTCGTTGCCAATGGATGCAATAAGTCGCGTTGCAATAAGGTATTGCAACCGTTGCTAGTTTGGCGTTGCAACTGTTGGGGTTTATTGCAACCATAGCTGTCCGTTGCCAAGCATGGCAATAGGACGTTGTTGCAACATTCACGGTCGTGGCAATATAAGAAATTGCCACGCCCGTCTTCGTAGCAAGAGGTGGTACATGCAACGGTCGATAGCGTAGCAATAGAGACAGTTGCCACGAACAACGTCGTGGCAATAGTCTGTATTGCCACGCCATAATTTTGTTGCCAAAGGTGTTATTGCCACGACCGTCATGCCGTGGAAATAGTACCATTTGCCACGCAATTTTATTCGTTGCCAGAGATCATACGTTATTGCCAGAGATGGCTATATGAGTAGATTGATTTGTGCTTATATCTTGCAACGTCTCATTCCTGCAAAGATCCTTGTTCCCTACATTTTGGTGTGATGCAAGGGTTTCCAAATGGCTCTCAATGTTCTGAAAAGCCTACTGAGTAAATGTGACATTTTCCCAGGAAGCATCTTTAGGTGTCAAGTTTTGCTAGTGAATGAGGCATGGGTTCCCAGGTGTTTCTTCAGCTGGCTAACATGGAAAACATAGTGTACAGTAGTTGTTTCAGTTAGTAATAACTTATAAGCCTACTGAGTAAATATTTGATTTTGTTCTGGCAGATAGTATTTGTAAGCAAAATTGTCTGATATACTGATATTTTAATGTAGATATATCTGTAAAGGTCACTCCCTTAGTAGAGAAAATGGACCATATGGTATGTACATTTGAGAGAGGTCCCAGAAATCATTTGAGGGGTCCCAAAAATCATTTGAGGGGTCTAAATCTACTATAAACATGGACCACTTCAGCACGAGATGGTAGGACTGTACTGTACTGGGATTTCTTGCGATCATACCATTATCTTCTTTGATACAATCCAGAAAGTGCAGCATCAGTTCTTGGAAGTCTATTATCACAGCATGGATATGGAATCAAATAAATGCACACAAGTTCACATTTATTACAGGTTCATTGTTTCTTGAAAACATGTCTGCAAAAATATCAAATAAATGCACACAAGTTCACATTTTCCTCTCACTTCTTCCTGGAGCAAATTTTACACAAAAAAATCATCGTCAGAATCTTCTCCCGGAGTATTGTATGGAGGGACGACTCCATCAGCAATGTAAGTGTCATCTGGGTCTTCGTCTTCATCAAACAGGTCATCGTTGTCAGGTTCAGGCATTGCTGTTGCAAGAGCCTGCTCAATAACACAAGCATCAACACTAACCCCGTCAAGGCCTGACCTACTCCAAGTTGTCACATCTTCATTTTGCTGTTCAAGATTCATATCTTCCACTCCTACAACAACTGAGTCCAGATCGATCTCGCCCACCTTGTCAGTACCTTCTCCTTCAGGCATGGCAAACAGGTTTCTAGGCTTCATTCTAAGGACACTGCACCAATCTGGTTTCTTTGTGTTTTTCACATAACACACTTGCTTCGCTTGTGTGCTTAGGATGTAAGGTTCATTTGAATACCGAAACCGAGTGATATCAATATCGATGACCCCATATTGATCCTTATTGTACCCTCTAGATTTGCTCCTACTTGCTGCAGGGACATCAAACCAGTCACATTGGAACAACATTACTTCCTTCTGATTAGGAAAATCAAGGCAGATGATTTTCCTAAGCGCGCCATACCAGTCCATGTTTCCTGTACTCGCATCGCCCTTCACAAATACACCACTATTTTGAGTAGTTAAGAAGTTCTCTATGGAAGAGACCCGGAAAAGGAAGCCATTTATGAAACACCTGTTGAACACACGAGCCCGATGGTCTGGACCGCGAGATAGATAATAAATCATGACATCTATTTCCCCTTGTGCACGCAAGTATCTAATCTGCGGTTAGCATCATTTTTAAAATATATTAGGGACTAATAAATTAACAAGTAGCATGTCCAAACTAAACAAAGAAAATATGGATAAATAAATGACTCACTTTACGCTCAAACCATGATACAAACTCCTCCTTGTGTCTTTTATCAACATGCCGAGGTTTGGTTGTCTTCAGCTCATCCATATGCACACTTCCCACATCAATTGAAAATACAGTTCATTAGTTACATATATATTTTACACATTCATGAACACCATAAAAAATCAATTTTGAAAAATAGCTTACTTTATCCATGGAGTGACCTCGTCACAGTTGGTTAATATGTAATGCCTCATCCTCTGCATGTCAATATCAGAAACGTTCTCGATAGTACTTCCTTTCCTACTGTAGTCAATGCTCCCAAATATACTTAGCCCGGATGGTGGTTCACTAGCAGTGGCGCTTTCATGATGCTCTGGACGATTAAGCTTGGTACTAATATTTTCAAAGAAGCGAGAGCAAAATGTGAGGCACTCCTCAGATATATACCCCTCTACTATTGAACCTTCAGGGTGCGCTTTGTTCCTCACATAGCCTTTAAGAATACGAAGGTACCTCTCAACTGGATACATCCATCTATAACACACAGGGCCTCCAAGTCTAGCTTCTTCAGCAAGATGAACTGGTAAGTGCATCATAATATCAAAAAAAAAGCTGGTGGAAAAATCATCTCCAGCCGACAAAGGGTCTCCCTAATCGAAGTGCTCAGCTTTTCAATTTCTAAAAACTCCAACTCCTTTGAACATAGTGAGTTAAAGAACCTACTTAGCTCGATCACTGAGATGACTACATCTTCAGGCAATATGTTGCGTACCACTAAGGGCAAAAGTTTTTGTAAGATTACATGGAGGTCATGAGTTTTAAGTCCAGAAAGCTTGCAACCATTGACGTCCACACATCTCCTAATATTTGTGGCATAACCATCAGGAAACTTAACACCATGTAAAAATTTGCACAGAACTTCCTTGTCATCCTTACCTAGAGAGTATAACGCTGGTGGCAAGGTGTACTTACCCTTTTCGAGCACTGGATGTTGATCTTTCCTTATACCCAAATGCTGCATATCAAGTTGAGCCTTGTCACTGTCCTTGCATTTACCTTGTAACTCCAGCAAAGTCCCCAGTAAGCTCTCACATATGTTCTTCTCAATATGCATGACATCCAAATTATGTCGTACAAGCAATGATTCCCAGTAAGGAAGCTCAAAGAAAACACTCTTTTTCCTCCAGTTGTGCCACCTTTTTTCTTCGTCACGTTGCTTCCTTTTCCTTGTATCCTTTCCAAAAGTCACTTGCTGGAAACTCTCATACTGCTACTTCACCTGCTCACCACTGAGCGGCACTGGAGCTTCCCTGGTTTCAGCCTTATTATTGAAGCTCACCCTGTTCCTTCGCCACTTGTGGTCCGAGGGCAAAAATCGGCGATGTCCCATGTAGCAATGCTTTGAACCATATTTTAACCACAAGTAATCAGTATCCTTGTGACAATAAGGACAGGCAAACTTACCTTTTGTGCTCCAACCAGATAACATCGCATATGCAGGGAAATCATTAATTGTCCATAGCAGAATTGCATGTAGAGTAAAATTCTTCTTCTCCTTCTCATCCCATGTTTCAACTCCTTTAATCCATAGCTCATGTAGCTCATCGATCAGAGGTTGCAAATATACATCAATGTTCACTCCAGGAGATTTAGGCCCAGGTATCAACATCGACATCATCCAATAAGGTTGTTTCAAACACAACCAAGGAGGCAGGTTATAAGGAATTAGTATCACAGGCCAACAAGTGTAATTAACATTCAACATCCCAAATGGATTGAAGCCATCGGATGCAAGTCCCAGCCTAACATTACGTGGATCCGAAGCAAATTTCTTATACCTTGTATCCACGTGCTGCCATGCCAATGAGTCTCCTGGGTGCCGCATTTTCCCATCACGGACCAATTCTTCCTTGTGCCACCGCATCAATGATGATGTTTTCTCTAACATATATAATCTTTGCAGTCGAGGAATAAGTGGAAAATACCTTAGAACTTTGCAAGGAGTGCGCTTCTTCTTTGCTCCACCACTTTCGCTAGACTCGCCAATCTCATCAGAATTTGTGTCGTTCTTCCACCTACTCTCACCACATGTTGGACACGTGTCCATATCAGCAAAAAGCCCACGAAATAATACGCAGTCATTCACACAAGCATGGATCTTAATGTAGTTGAGGCCAAGGTCACGAATAACCTTCCGTACTTTCTCCATAGTGTCTGGGATACAATGTCCTGGGGGGAGCACATCCGAGAATAGGCTAAGTAGTTGCCCTGTGGAATGGTTACTCCAACCACCCATGCACTTAAGCTGAAAGAGCCTGACAATGAAAGATACCTTGGTAGCCTCGGTGCAACCTGGATACAAATCTTGCTGCGCATCTTCCAACAAATCAAAGAATTTCTTTGCACTCTCATTTGGCTGTTCATTGTTATTACCACTGTTAGCACCCCTTATTATTGCGGACACCAGATTCTTGGCAAATGATGCATCATCTGCTGTGCCTACATTCAGATCCCTATCATCATTCCAAGGTTCAGCATTACCTTTCTCTTTGACGAAATTCTCATCAAACCCTTTAGATAGCAAGTCCATTTGAACCTCGGATTTTGTTTTGTATACGACTCCACGACACCTTGAACATGGACATGGTGCAGTTTCTGATGCATAGGTGCCTTCAAAAGTAGTATCAATAAATTTCTCGAATCCTGCTAGCCACTCAGCTGTTGACTGAGACAACAGCATCCAACTCCGATCATCATCATGTGCCATTAATTCTATCTTCCAAATGTCACAAGACTTTATTTCCTGCAGCACGTAGCACGTTAAATGAAGGGATCACGAAGCTTCTAAAAACATATGAATGTCTACGTTTTTTCATAATTGAACAATTCACAAAAAAAAAATTCGCAATGCATCAAGAAGCTACTGTAGTAATTAAATTAATAGCAAGTGTACGTACATGTGATGCGGGGGATTGCCCGATCTTCACGGCGTAGGATCGATGAAGATAATTGGATTCGTGCAACCTGACGAATCGATAGCGCTAACCATTGTTAGAACAGCAACCTGCGACAAAAAAAATTCACCCAACCACACGCTCGTGGTCCCGTCTACCCGACCACCAAGTAGATGCGCCGTCGTTCCAGCCCTAAGAGGATCAAGTAAAAAAGCTCTCTCAAAATAATAATAGATCTGTTTTGTGGGCTCTCCTTACAAGGCTGCGATTACACGAAAATATATAGGGTATAGCTTGGCGACTCTTAACAGAAGTCGGTCCTTCCCAAGACTCCGACTCGGCTCGGCTTTTTTTTATTTATGTTCGGACGCCACATGAATTAGTATTCGAACTCTCCAAAGTCACATCGCATGGCCCACCTCCTCACGCGGTCACGGCGTCACGCCCACCTCCTCACGCGCACCGCCGCCTCCTCGCTCCTCCCCGTCCACAAGTCACCACCTTCCGAGTCCAATCCCAACTCACGCGCGCCGCGCTCGCCGTTGCCCAAGCTTCCAGATCCCTCGACTCACCGCCGCCGTGGCGCGTAAGAAGATCTGGGAGTACGATTCCAAGCGCCTCCTCAAGGAGCACCTCAAGCGCCTCGCTGGCATCGACCTCTAGATCCTCTCCGCACAGGTCAGTACCTCCTGATCTCAGACTTTTTTTGGTGGATCTTCACATTTAGTTATTCCATCAATTGGATCCGTAGGCGACGACAGTTCTGCCTCCAGTCCGTCGACGCCTTCGCCCCTGGCCAGCCGCTCGACTTCGCCGAGCTCATCAAGAAGGGCGACCTCGTCGACGTCTCCGGCAACTCCATCGGCAAGGGGTTCCAAGGTCGGTAGATTCGAGTGTTCTTTACATTCCAGGAATGGCACCGCTTAGTAATGAGGAGATAATGAATCCCAAAACCAAAAATATCCGGTTATATGTCAAAAGAGTATTCATCTCAGATGACTTCGATGGTGAACTGGTACATAATCTCTCAGTGCACAAGATAATTACTTCTAGAGATGCATTTACGTTGTCTTGGCATTATTTTTCTACCAGTGGAACAAATTTATGAGTTTAGTATGTATTTTGCAGTTCCCCCGATACTTGAGCTTTGTAAAAGGTGTAGTGGATTCAAATGACCTTCCCCTCAATGTTTCTCGTGAGATTCTTCAGGAAAGTCGAATTGTAAGTTACGGAAAATGCCTGTCAGCTTTTATATTTGAAAATTGCAGATTTTGAATGTTAACATTATTCTTTGTTTAATTACATTTGTAATTTATGTTGTTTATTCAGGTAAGAATTATGCGTAAGAGACTTGTCAGGAAGACATTCGATATGATTGAGGAGATTGCTGAAAAAGATGAGAAGGAGGTAAAACTCTTGGTTTTTCCTTTTCCCCAAAGTTTCTGTTTACTCGGTATTGAAGCTCTGTCATTTGTACTGCAGGACTACAAGAAGTTCTGGGAGAGCTTTGGAAAGTTCATCAAGCTTGGCTGCATTGAGGACACAGGAAATCACAAGCGCCTTGCCCCTTTGCTGCGCTTCCATACTTCTAAAAATGAGGGAGATATGATAAGTATTGATCAATATGTAGAGAACATGCCTGAGAACCAAAAGGCAATCTATTACATTGCTACAGATAGTCTCCAAAGTGCAAAGACTGCTCCTTTCTTGGAGAAGCTGGTCCAGAAAGACATTGAAGTATGAACATGACATAGTTTTTGATGAGACAAGAACTGTTCTTCGTTTCTTCCGGTGCTTTGGCTCAGGTTGCTGTTTGTTTTTCTTTAGGTTCTCTACCTTATTGAGCCAATTGATGAGGTCACCATTCAGAACTTACAGACCTACAAAGAGAAGAAGTTTGTCGATATCAGCAAAGAGGACCTGGAATTGGGTGAGGAAATGTTGAGATTTGCTACAATTGTTTGTACACTATTTGATGAGGTCAGCGTCGATGTACGAGACGGCACGCACACGGACGCGGTTGGTGTGACGCAAAGTCGCGGCGCGTGCGGCAGGCCGATTGGCGCCAGTACTTCAGCTGGGCCCAGGTATGCCGTGGCCCACCCGGTAGACGCGTCGTCGCCCCGGCCAATCACAAGGAATCACAAGAACGACGGGGAAAACGTCCGATTCCCCTCTATGATGCATTCATATGTCAAACCCTAGGAGGAACAAGCGTATATGGCTCTCCTTAAAAATAATAGATCTATTTCTTAATCTGTTGTGGTCTGTCTTTACAAAAGGGTATATAGACCTATATATAGCCAGACTCAATAAACGAAAAAAACCAACTCGTACGCAACAAACGGAAACAACCGACACGGAAACATACTCGTAAACAATTCAACGGACTCAATAAAACCGATCCAATCTACTGTGCCAACCAATCACATGGCCGAAACAAAGTTGTATTTGGTCATTACGAAGGCATGCAGGATCTCCTCACGATGCATTGCCTTGGCTGTTCTGATCCATATTCCTTGCGTCAAACGAAATCAACAAAGAGCATCAAATTGCTTGCCCATGCATGTAGTCCATCCGAAGCATCTAAATATTTCTCTCACGTGCATGACAAATGATGCAACCCTAGAAGATGCAACGATCTCAAATTTTGTGGCAAGACAACCTTGTTATTGCAACAAAAGATAGTCTTCTATACCAACGACTAACAACTGTGGCAATACAATCCTAGAAGATGCAATGAACCCAAATTTCGTTGCGATAGATAAAGCCCTATTGCAACGCAATCAACGATTCATGCAACGAATCAAATCCGTTGCAAAACTGTCCAGTATTCGCAACCATCAGCAAAAGCGTGGCAATAATGTTGACATATTGCAACACAAATCAAACGAATCACAACGCAAATTCATTACGTGGCAATATTGTCAAGTACTTGCAACCATTTTATAAATGGTGGCGATAGCACCTACCAATTGCAACGAAATGCATGGTAATCGCCACGCAAAAATATCCGTGGCAACATGGTCAACTATCGCAACCAAAAATGAAAATGGTGGCAATAGCCCCTACCTATTGCAACCAATTTCGTGTCGTTGCAAAGTTGATCGTGGCATTAGGGTCAAAACCTTGTAGTGTAGGGTGAGATGACGAAAGGAGATAGATATTCTGAACAGTCACTGTGATGGTCTACTCAACCACATGTCTAAGGAATCGTGTGGGGCAACGAGTTGATTGTCTCTTGTGGTGAAAGTGTACAAACTCTGCAGAGTCAAAACTATTCGAATAGCTGTGCCCACGGTTAAGGGAAGACATGGGGACTTAACTAGATATGGTTCTATTTAAAAATATTTGGAGAATGGGAATGGAAACATGGGGGGCAATGGACCGCCCTAATTTGAATTGTCCTGGGTGTCGTCCAAGTGGTAAGTTAAGCGGCTATAATGCTTAAAGATGTTATATGGTGCAGATGCCATGTAACGGTGGATGGAATCTGTGTCAATAATAAATTGGTCCTACTTCACAAATTTATTTCATGAATTTTAAACTGCTAGGTCATAGGAATTTATATGTATCGTATTTAAAAGCAGTTTCTGGCAAAATAAAATAAACCCGAGCCTTCCTTGATAAACCTTGCATACTATCTATTGCATTCTGTGTGTTGGCTCGCTGAGCACAGTGGATTTGTGCTCACACTCACATTACCCAAAACAGAAATAGAGATACAGGATCATTATGCCATGAAGACACCCCTACAGCTGAAGGAAGAAACAACGAAGGGAACTAGGGCGTAGTCTACGTTTTTCTTGGGCATAGACAAGTTGACCCAAGACATTGTGTACACATATTATCGGAGTCTCAGTGATATATAATGCACACATTACCCCCAATCGCTTGCCTGTGGTTATGGTCTTACTTTTGCTTTCATTTTCGCTGTTTAATTGTAATGAAGACATTTGGCCTAAGCGGCTCCTTTTGTAACTTATCACCTGATGTGGTGTAACTTAAGTTTGTAATATTATGTTTGTTCATGCGATGTATGATGTGATACAGCAATATACATGTGTGCACTATCTACTGATCCAGAGAATAGTGCAGTAAAACACAGTGGATTTTGGATTGAAAAATCTAGGTCTAACAGTGTATGAATTCCCTATTGCATCGCAATATCACTTCTTACTTACGAATCATTGTTACCTCAATCGTCCTCACAAAATGTTTCAAAAATTTATCGCACTACAACAACATACAACAATAACAAAATATTATTGCGTGTCTAACATATTTTGTACCCTTGAGAACTACGAAAATCACAAACAGACCAACCTACCTTGTTTGTCCCTTTTATTTCTAATAAATAGCAACCTACAAACAAGATTTACTAAATGTATTACCTACAAAAATTGCTATTTATTCCCTCATAATCAAGGTGTCGCTCCACCATCGAGCGATTAGAACTAGTTGCTCAATAGTTGGGCGACTAGCACTAGTTGCTCAACCGGTGGGCGATTTGAGCACCTGACACGTAGCTGGTGGGTGGCTAATCCAAGTTATTGAACGGTGGAGTGATAGAAGATTATTAGTGTAAAATAAAAGGTGGAGGTATATTATTGTAATTTAGAATAAAAATAGATTATTTTAGGGAGTCACTATTGCACAGCCGACTGAAATTTTTTTATCTTTCAGTCACCTGAAGTTGCACTCTGAATTACCTTAAGTTGCAGGTGTTTTTTTTGGTGATGGGCTGCAACTTCAATTAATTGTGTTGCACTCTGAATCACCTAAAATTGTAGGTGTTTTTTTGCAGGGGGCTGCAACTTCAGTTGATTAAGAGTACAATTTCAGGTGACTAAGTGATAAAAAATTTCAGTCGCTTGTGCAATAGCAAATTTTTAAAAAAATTTGTATTCTTGCATCTTTGATTCTAACATGTGAACTGATTCACTTGCTAGCTGATCTTGTTTGCATTTTGTTTTCTTTTATTCTCATTTCTGTATGTCTTTTTTTTTCCTATTTTGGTGTTCTTGCATATCCATGTCAACTTATGACAGCCTACGCTTTTATATACAAGTCGTGCAAAGTTGTTATAAATAATTAAATATAGCTTACATAAAGGGCCATGACATAATGCACTGTTCTGGTACGAATGGTATTGCAGTAAGATCAGCACAGCAGGCTATTTGTGCATTGCTTTGCAAATGGTGCATGGAAAGAGCTTAATGTATTAATGTCTTGATAAAGATCTAAGAAAGCAGCGTCCTGTTTTCACTTACCACTCAAAAAATATCCAGGTCATATACTTCCACAATTAACTGGAGTCGGTGAAATTTTGTTATAATCTAAATAAATAACACGAATTGTGCCACAATTCTATAACAATTCGCATAAGCCTATGTTGTAAGTGTTGTATTTGAGAAGGCATTTTGGGAATTTCCCAATTGAGAAAAGGAAAAAAAATATATGAAGGCGGGGCCCACCTGTCGGTGAGCCGCGCGAAGAGATAAGGGAAGGAGACGCAGTCTCCTCCCCGCGCACTCCCGTGCGTGTCCCCGAGCCCGTGTGATTTCAACGCTGCCGTTTCATCTCTTGGCCCAGATCCGGCGATTTCGGCGGCGTGATGGGGAGCAGCAAGTGGGGGCGGCGACGAAGGCGCGAGTAGGCCCGGGTTCCTTGGAGCCGGCTGTTCGCGTCAACGCTGGCAACCTCCCGTCTCCCCACCTTAAGACGGCACGGTTTCACGGTGGAGTGCTCTCGGGTTTTTCTCAAGATCTAACTTTGCCCTCTTTACTCTTCTTCTTGCACTCCGGTTTCGGGTTGTGCGGCGGTAGGAGGCTTTGGCCCCATCTCCGATTGAGGACTTTTTGCTTCTGGTTCCGGCTGCCCTTTGTGGGGTGAGTGGATCTAGATATTGAAGCTTAACCCAAGGAGAGGGATGAAGAGGGTGACAAATCACTGTAGTTCTTGTGCGCACTCGGCCAGTGCGCTCATTGCGGTCTTGTGCAGCGTTCCCTGAACTTCGTCTTCGGTGTCGGGATTCCGAGGTCGGTGAGGGCTTTGTATCTCCGAAGGCCACACTCCTTTTCTTCGTCAGCACAGAGGGGTGATAGGTTTTCTGGGACAGCGATTTCATCACGCCTTGCCCTATTTTTCAAGTTGCTCTTCGGCTTGATTGTGTCTAGACGGTTTCGAGTACCGTCTGTGCTGTGAGTGATCTGTTTATCTTCATCTAGCAGCAATCATATTTGTTCTTTAATCACTGTCTAAAGTTCAAATACTTGGAACGCTATATGTTGTGTGGGATCGGTTATATGCTCTGTGTAGAACTAGTCATAAACTGAATTGTGATCTTGATTATAGAATCGGTTTGAGCTCTATTAGTGTGATTCCACTGACTGATCCGTAGCTTGTTGTATATCTGTTGAGAAGGAGTGTTAACATGCAGTTGATTCTGTTGAGTTTTTTTCGTAATTTCTATACAGTTCGGTTTAGATTAGATTTCTTCTGTGTAGTAATATTTTTGTTCAAACCTATATCATTTCATTCTTTCCTGTGATCTGTAATTGTTTACTGCTCATTATCCAGAAATCTGAGAGAGAACTGTATGGTTTATCTTTGCATGTGAACATTTAAAACTGATATTCGGATTAGATATCTTTTGTGCTTTGTTTTGTTAGTAGGAAAACCTTTAGAGCTCAAACTCTGATTTTAGTCATAAGATCATTCATTAAGAGATATGACATTGACATGAGACGGCCAAGATTTCAGATCTTGCGCAACTCTATTCTGAGAGCAACATTAATACAATTAATTTGCTTCTTGCTAGAACTAATTGCTATGCTATTTAAAGATCTGCTGTATATGCTGCTTTCAGCAGATTTATGGTCATATTCATTGAATATTCACTTGTGTATGAATGGCAATGTTAAATTACATAGTTTTATGCAATTTATGTTATTCTTGCTGTTCTGGTATCATGCTGTTTATATGATTATTATGGCTGGAATTAAATATGAAAATATGCTTATACTGTAAATTTTACAACAATCCAGAAAACCTACTATTAAAGAAATGGCTTCCTCCTCTGACGTTGTGAAACTTGAAGTTTTTGACTTGGGCGAAAATTCTCACACCAAGGCATTGGATCAAGGCGAAGTCCTCCTTTGTCTGTGCAGAGTCGTAGTCCTTATCGCTAAGCTTGGGTTCAAACCTGTAAGGTACCCATAGTCGAACGGCTGTATATTAAACAAGACATTGGACATCTTTTATCAATTGATAAATTGGTGGGGATTGTTGTATTTGTGAGGGCATTTTGGGAATTTCCCAATTGAGAATAGGAAAAAATATATATGAAGGCAGGGCCCACCTGTCGGTGAGCCGCGCGAAGAGATAAGGGAAGGAGACGTAGTCTCCTCCCTGTGCGCTCCCGTGCGTGCCCCCAAGCCTGTGCGATTTCAGCGCTGCCGTTTCATCTCTTGGCCCAAATCTGGCGATTTCGGCGGCGCGATGGGGAGCGGCGAGTGGGGGCGGCGATGAAGGCGCGAGCAGGCCCGGGTTCCTCGGAGCTGGCCGTTCGCGTCGACACCTGCAACCTCCCGTCTCCCCACATTAAGATGTCACGGTTTCATGGTGGAGTGCTCTCGGTTTTTTTCTCAAGATCTAACTTTGCTCTCTTTATTCTTCTTCTTCCACTCCAGTTTCGGGTTGTGCGGCAGTAGGAGGCTTCGGCCCCATCTCCGATTGAGGAATTTTTTGCTTCTGGTTTCGGCTGCCCTTTGTGGGGTGAGTGGATCTGGATATTGAAGCCTAACCCGAGGAGAGGGACGAAGATGGTGACAACTCTCTGCAGTTCTTGTGCGCACTCGGCCAGTGCGCTCATTGCGGTCTTGTGCGGCGTTCCCTGAACTTCGACTCCGGCATCAGGATTCCGAGGTCGGTGAGGGCTTTGTATCTCCAAGGCCACACTCCTCTTCTTCATCGGCACAGAGGGGTGATAGGTTTTCTGGGACAACGATTTCATCGTGCCTTGCCCTATTTCTCAAGTTGCTCTTCGGCTTGATTGTGTCTAGACGGTTTCGAGTACCGTCTGTGCTGTGAGTGATCTGTTTATCTTCATCTAGCAGCAATCATATTTGTTCTTTAATCACTGTCTAAAGTTCAAATACTTGGAACGCTATATGTTGTGTGGGATTGGTTATATGCTCTTTGAAGAACTAGTCATAAACTGAATTGTGATCTTGATTATAGAATCGGTTTGAGCTCTATTAGTGTGATTCCACTGACTAATCCGTAGCTTGTTGTATATCTGTTGAGAAGGAGTGTTAACATGCAATTGATTCTATTGAGTTTTTCAGTAATGTCTATACAGTTCGGTTTAGATTAGATTTCTTCTGTGTAGTAATATTTTTGTTCAGATCTATATCATTTCATTCTTTCCTGTGATCTGTAATTGCTTACTGCTCATTATCCAGAAATCTGAGAGAGAACTGTATGGTTTATCTTTGCATGTGAACATTTAAAACTAATATTTAGATTAGATATCTTTTGTGCTTTGTTCTGTCAGTAGGAAAGCCTTTAGAGCTCAAACTCTGATTTTAGTCATAAGATCATTCATGAAGAGATATGACATTGACATGAGAAGGTTAAGATTTCAGATCTTGTGCAACTCTGTTCTGAGAGCAACATTAATACAATTAATTTGTTTCATGCTAGAATTAATTGCTATGCTGTTTAAAGATCTGCTGTATATGCTATTTTCAGCAGATTTATGGTCATATTCACTTGTGTATGAATGGCAATGTTAAATTACATAGTTTTATGCAATTTATGTTATTCTTGCTGTTCTGGTATTATGCTGTTTATATGATTATTATGGCTGGAATTAAGTATGAAAATATGCTTATATCGCAAATTTTATAACAGTATGTATGACCAGGTTCTTTTGGACTTATAGTTTATACTTGTATTGTTTATAGTAACTACTTTATAGTACATACAAAGCAGCACATTTTTTCCCTGAAATTAAAGTCCTTTCCTGAGCAGCCTTTGGATTTTCGTTCGAGAAACTGGGGGTTACAGCTCCAAGGTAGGCAGCTTTTGTTGATTTCTTCCTGGCTTCACATGCCAGATACGCTGTTGTCACTGGAGCACATCGCCGTGTGGGGACAACCTACGCGCAACTCATTGCAGCGTTGGCTGCAGCTAATAGACAAGGTACATATCCTTGTGTTCCTATCTGTTAAAACTTTCTTCTGTATTCTGTTTAGTCCAAAATCCCAACCTAATTTAGTCTACAATTTGGTTGTATTAGCTCATGAGCCCTCAGGTGCAAACTTCACATTCTTAAGCAACATCCACAGTAACTGGTCGATGGGCTCTCTAACTTCTACCAGTTGCCCCGAAGCTGGAGAGATATCACCCTGTATGAGGAGCGCATGTTCTCGAAGGCGTACACCACCATGAGTGATGCATAGTGGAGGAAGCAGAACAGCTTATCTGAAGGGCGCTTCACACCCAAATTCCTGACGCGTCCCAAGATCCTAAACATCTAGCTGGTGTTCTTCTTCAGTTTATAAACCCATTTGAGCCCAATCGGTTTATGTCCAACCAGCAGCTCCTTGAGTGACCAAGTCTGATTTCTTTTAATGGACTCGATTTCACTTGCCATGGCATCTTTCCAGACCTTCTGTCTGGCGGCTTCAAGGTAGCAGGATGGCTCCTCCATCTTCGCAAGCATGAGTTCCTCTTCCGTATCTCCTTCATCAAACTGCGATCTCTGAGCATCTCTCATGATGTTGCTGATGTAATGATACCGAACAGGTCCTTCTTCGGTGCTGCTATTTTCGCTTGATAGCGGTATGGTTGTAGCCGGGTCCGGTCCAACCGGACTCCCAGCAAGCGGTTTGACCGGGCTTCCTATCGACGGTCTTGTGTGCGTCCGCACTGCCAAACTGGTGGCGGGAAGCATGAAGACGTCCTCTGTTTGCGCCGCAGTCCACGCCCTGGGTACTGGATCTTCCGACGTCTCTTCGTAGACCTGTGAGGTTGATGGAGACGGCGGGTGGAGGTGTGTTTCTGGCGCTGGTTCGCCTGCAGCACCATTTCCGAGTGGTACGAACTCTCCGGCCGTTAGCTCTGTGCTGCACTCCTCTTCGTCGATGAACTCTGATGTATCACCATCACTTATGCCTGCATCCTGCAGATTGTAAGCTTCTTCTTCGTTTAGGAGTGTGATATCCTGCTGTTCCTATTGCTCCGGTGTTGATTCTCCAGTCACCATAAGTAACAGTGCCGGCTCATACTCGACTTCGCACGTGAGGTTCGCCTCTTCCCCCTTTTCGGTGCTTTGCACTCAGATTTGTAATGGCCCATCTTTTCACAATTAAAACATCGGATGTGGCTTTTGTCACGGCCACTGCCGCTGGAGCCGATCATCCCGTCTTTGCTTGGCGTTCCGCCGCCACCGCTTCTACCACGCTCTCTGCCTTGCTTCTTCTGTCTTGCCGCCCACTCGGCCTGAGTGAGCAAGAGTTGGCTATCGCCGTTGCTGCTTCCGCCAGACATGCGTGTGTGCGTCCGTTCTTCATATGCCTTCAGCCGTCCCACCGCTTCCTCGAACAACATCGTCTTGATGTCACAGAATTATTCGATCCCGGCTATTATGCTCAGAAAGCGATCTGCCATGGTGTTGAACAACTTCTTGACCATTGCGGCATCTTCGAGTGTTGCTCCAAGGTTTGCATACTTGATGGACATGGCGTTGAGCCTTCCGGCGTACTGGTCTAAGCTCTCTCCCTCCTGCATGCGCATGGCGTCGAAGTCGCTCTTCAACGTCTGCAGCCGTGTGTCCTTGACACGATCTGTGCCAATGAACCGAGTTTTGAGGCAGTCCCAGACTTCCTTCGCCATTTTCTTCCTGGCCACCTGCATCAAGAGGTCTTCCGGGAGCGCTTGGAGAAGATGCGACCTCGCCTTCTTGTCCTTCTTCGCGTCGACGACCTCCCCGGCCGCCGGCTCGATCGCTTCCCAAACTCCTTGATCTTCCAACATTGTTTGCACCCAGATCACCCAACTAGTGTAGTTGGTCGCCGTGAGCTGCGGGTAGATAAACATCCCACTGCCGCTCTCTCGCGCCGCCTCGCCGTGGACAACGATTGACATTGATCTGAATGTCGAACCGTAGCTCTGATACCAAATTGTGGGAAATAAAACTTCAGACCAACGTCTTCAGACCAAAGATAGCAAACTTGTTGCAGCCTGGATATCAACGGCGGTCAGATCGGGAGGCAGAGGTTGCACCGGGCGAAGAACGGCGGTCGAACCGGAATTACTGTAGCACATACAAAACAATTCAGAACTGGCCACCATAAGATGCAAGACAATATTTTGGTTGGGGCACTTTAGCTCCCCGTTTTCTCCTCATTATAAAGTATCAGCAATACAAGAAATATGGCAAGTACTAACTCTATACAAATAGGAATTCTAAACGGACTAGGAGTCAAAATCCTATTCTGAGAGACCATGTGGTCGTGACCCCATATGAGTGATGAGTAATTGACTTCGGTTTAGGATAGTCGAGTTTGGTTTGTGTGGTCGGACCATATCGTTGCGTGGTGCAACGGGCTCGGTCGGACTTGGTCAAAGTGGGTAGAATGCTTATTATGATAATTTGACAGGTTTGGGCTTTATCATGAGTAAGTATGAGTTGTTGATGCTATTATGCTTTCATGTATCGAGCGGTGCTATTTGATATGTTTCTTGTTTGTGATGGCTGCAGGACTTCGAGGCGGAGTCGTGGTGAGACACGGGGTGACCGGACTAGGCGCAGGTGGCATTGAGGTCAGAACGGTCGGATGTGTCGAAGATGGCAGAGATTTGATGTGGTTGCGAGTCGTGGACGACAAGGAACGCGGAAGCTTCCCGGAAGGTGCAGGAGGGGCGAAAGGATAATTTCGCGAGGCTGCACAGGTGGAGGTGGTTCCGTTCGGATTTAGCAGGCGTAACGGGTTGGAGACCCGTTAGCCAAGGGCTATAAATAGGCGTTGGTGGCTGCATGTGTTCCTATGGTTGTTGGAGGGAATTAGGGTTTACTTTAGTCAAAAGAGGCTTTGGAGAGGTTGTTTGCTTTGTGTCTTTAGTGGTTGAGGGCAGCAAATCATTTCTCTCCCGTAGCTTTCCCTGTGTGTGTTCATTCCCTTCATCTCAAGCATGTAGAGGGTGTGAGTTCTTGTGTGTGGGAGAGGGAGAGGATGGATTGAACCCCTAGTAATCAATCCTCTTGTATCAATCGTGTCCTCGGGACTCATTTGTAATCCTCTTTTGTTTTGAAATGGAAATCTAAATTTATCTCTCATCCTCCTGTCTGTTTTTCGTTCCCTCCGTTTGGGTGATTTCGTGATTTTCTTGTTTTCTTGTTGTTTCCTGTTGGGAAGTGCCAAAATGGGTTGCTCCATAATGGAATTACATTTTTAGACTCTTTGGTCAGCAGGTTCCAAGAGCAAATCAAGTTTAATTTCAGTTTTTGCTTTTTTGGTCTCCCCTGTTCATCTCTCATTTCTAGAGTTTTGGTGGATGTTGTGTTTCCCTCTTTGAGATGGCTTGAAATTTGACATGCAAAGACCAGAGGCTATTATCTTGCTATCCTCAAAGTTTCATTACCAAAGGATCAAGGATGAGAGAGGAATTTGGATTTTGCTGTTCTGTCTGTACTTTTTCAAGTCCTTGGGCAATCTCTGAAATTCTTAAGTTTTTGGTTGATTCCCATGTTGTTTGGTGCTTCAGATATGTTTAGAATAGTCCCGTAGTGTTTTTCTCTAAAGAAGATTAGAGGCCCTTCTCTCATTTCCTTGTTTTCGGTAAAATCCTGAACTTTCAGAGTCTCAGCCGAACTGCTCTGTTGTCTACACCCGAGGAGTGGTCAGACCGATGTGAGGACAGCGGTCAGACTGGCCGGTGGCTGGCGGTCCGACCAACCTCGAGCCACCGGTCTGCCCAGCATAGCTAGAGAGGTTAGACCGCCCTGCCTATTGCGATCTGACCGCCCAGTGATTCTTGAGTGCTGATTCTCTTGTTTTTGTTAGCTGTTTTTATTTGTGTTGGTCTTAGTTTCCCTCTTTGTCTTGCTGGTTGGAGTTCCAGAGAGGTTGTTTTCCTTTTCATAGCTTGTCATAGCTATTTGGAGTGGTGAATCTCTTGTGAGTACTTGTTGGGAACGATTTTAAAAGTCGACATTCACCCCCCCTCTGTCGCCATTTCGATCCAACAATTGGTATCAGAGCTGGTTAGCTCTTCTCGATAGATCTTTACTGATCTCAAGAGCCATGGCGACGGACAAGTACTCGACCAAGCCTCCGATCTTTGATGGCGTTGATTTTCCGTTCTGGAAAAGCTGGATGGAGACCTACATCCAGACTCAAGGATACGCCGTCTGGAGGAAGGTCAAGGTCCGCTATCTTGTTCCTGCCGATGAGAACATCAATGTGGCGAATATGCCCAATGTTGAGGCGAATGCAAAGGCAAGGAACATAATCATCCAAGGTTTGAGTCATAGCGAGTTTGACCGCATTTCGCACCTCACGTCGACTTTCGACATTTGGGAGACCCTCAGTGCTTTCCATGGGGGCACCACCCAAATCAAGACAGTTCGATAGGACTAGTTCAAGCGAGATTACAACAAGTTTGAAATGCTCACTGGCAAGTCCCTCGATGAGTGCTTTGCGCGTTTCCACAAGATCTTGAGCAACCTTCGAGCGGTCGGTCTCACATACCCCGACTCGGACAACGCTCGGCAGATGCTCGGTACACTCGACCTACGTGTTTGGGAGATGAAGGTGACCGCCATAAAGGACACCACGGACCTCTCGACCTTGAGTCTTGACGTGTTGTATTCACACCTCAAGACTCACGAGATTGACGTTGTCTCTCGTAGGTCGAAGTCGCAATCAATGGCGTTGGTCACTGATCCCAGTTCGACTTCTGAGTTTCCTTCCGATGGAGTTTCTGGTTTTTCTCTTGCCGCTGTTTGTGAGATGAGTGATGACCTCTTAGAACAGCTTCCACAATACCAACTCGCTCTCTTAGCCAGAAAGTTCTCCCATGTTTACAAGAGAGTGAGATATCGGAAGAGGAGTGGTCATATCATTTGCTTCGAGTGTGGTGGCCCCAACCACATTCGGGCAAACTGCCCCAAGTTGGCAAAGGGCAAAGGTGACTACGGCGGTTCGGGCAAGAACGACTACACCGACAAGAACCGCAACAAGAAGACTCCAGTCCATCCCGAAGGCAAGAAGAAGTTCCGCGACTTTGGCAAAGCCAAGAAGCTGTTCCATCGCGTCCTCACGGCCTTCGACGACCTCGATCTCAGCGAGGTGGAGGGTTGGAGCGATGACGATGGGATGGACGATCAAGACCCCAAGGGTGGCGACGACTTCTCCGGCATGTGCTTCATGGCCCTTGAGGGCGAACTGAGCGACAGCGAGCTGTACTCTGACTCGGACGAGGTATTTTCTTCCTACGACCAGCTCAATCATGCTTTTCTTAAGCTAGGTGGATTTCATGCTAGAGCTAGGGCTAGGTGTACCGAGTTAGAGAAGGAAGTAGATAGACTATCACGGGAGCATACTTCTCTTACATCTGCTCCCTCCCGTGATGATTGTGATACATGTTGTGCCTTGTTGAGAGATATGGAGAAACTAAGGACCTCGCATGATAGTTTGTCCTTTGAACTGGATATTGTTAAGGTGGAGAACATTAGTCTGTTGGCTGAACTAGAGATGAGTAGGATTGCTTCTATTTCATCTACTCCTGTTGAGACTATTGCTTGCACCTCATGTGAGAATAAGGATAATGCTTTTAGAGGTCTTTATACCATGCTCCTTGATCTGCCCGAATCATGTGAAAATTGCAATAAATTGAAGTTGAACCTAAAATGGGCAGATCACAAGATTGCTGAGTTGCATGCTTCATTACTTGAGCCTATTGATTCATGTTTGAACTGTCCTAAGTTAACTGCTGAACTTGAATCTGTCTCAAAACAGTTTCAAGAAATGATTGACACTAATAAGAAATTGGCTCAATTTGCGACTAAGGATCCTGTTAGCTCACCATGCATTAGTTGTGATAAACTAAAACTTGAACTCGTTGCTTTGAATGATCAATGTGTGAAGCTAACTAAGGACTTATTAGAGAAGTTATCAACTCATTATGATGTGATTGCTGAGGTGGGGGAGAAGCCCCAGGGTAAGGTTGAGACGCCTAGCGACGTGAAACAATTGGCTAGCAATAGGAATGTCCCTTCTGAGTCGGCTGTGCATGCACAAGCCATTCTTGCCTGTGCTGTTGGTTCTTCTTCTGCTCCCTTACCTGCTGCTGTCTCTTCTTCCCCCTACTCTTCTTGCACCTCTCTCTTTCGGGAGTGTCAGTACCTTATGAACACTCTCGAGAGATTTGTAGGAGGCAAGAAGAAGCTCAATCTTATTCTAGACCAATCTAAAATCTGCAGATTTAATCAGGGTCTAGGATACGATTTTCTATGAGGATATGAGGAAGCATCCACCTGCCGTGCTCAGACCCATAGCACCAGGTGTGATCGAGACTGAGCCCAGGACCGAGAAAGTTCAATTTAAGTCAGCGGGCTTTATCCAAGGGATTTCTGGCAGTAAGGTGAGTTCCTCTGCTGCTTCGGCCTCTCAGAAGGCGAAGCCTCACCGTGTTACTTCTACCTCTCAGAAGGTAAAGTACCACTACACCTTATGTCAGAAGGATGGGCACTCGGTCGAGAGATGCTTCAGGCGCGCCAAGATCGCGCGTAGAGACCGTGTTGAATCTCTTAGGCGCATTCAGGGCCAGCCCAGACTCTGAGTGCACCTAAGACCAACACAAAGTCTAGGCTTGCTTCTGGTGATGTGTTTGGGCAGCATCGAGGACTTGGTTTTTCTGAGTCTTCTGTTTTTGGTCCTCGTGCGGCTCCAGGTCGTGACTTCCGCCGTCCTAAGGGTAGATCTCGTTTCCTCCGTCGAGACAGCTACCCGCGGCGTGATCAGCGTGTTGCCGGTGTTCTGACTCGCTCTCCTGTAGTAGTCGGAGCCCACAACAGCTTCAGGTCTGCTCACAGACCATCTGCTTCTTTGAGTCACAGAGAGCGTAGAGTAGATAGAGGTCAGTTGTGTTTGACTACTTCATCTGCTCGACGTGTTACTCAGTATTGGGTGCCAAAATCGCTGTTGATTTATCCTAGTACTGAGACTTTACTCTCTTGTTGACTCAGGTTCGCTGAGCTAGGAAGGGAGAGGTTTGGCTTGTAGACTCCGGTTGTTCTCGTCATATGACCGGAGACTCCCGTTGGTTCTCTTCCTTAGCCCGTGCTCCAGGTGATGAGACGATCACTTTCGGAGATGCTTCGTCTGGGCGTGTCATCGCCAAAGGTACTGTGCGCGTTAATGCTTCTTTTGTTCTTAAGGATGTTGCCTTGGTTAGTAAGCTGCAGTACAATTTGCTCTCCGTTTCTCAGCTTACTGATGACGGTTTCGAGGTGAGCTTTAAGAAAAACAATTGCAAAATTCTTGATTCTTCGGGTAGTCTGGTTTGCGGGATTTCTCGTTATGGGAGGATCTTTCGTGCCGATTTTTCTGAGTCTTCTAGCGATCCTCTCAGGTGTTTAGTTGCTTCTGATTCCCGCGACCTTACTTTCTGGCATAGGAGACTTCGTCATATTGGATTTGACCATTTGACTCGAGTTAGCGGCCACGACCTCATTCGTGGTCTGCCGAAACTCAAGATGGTCAAAGATCTGGTTTGTGCTCCATGCAGGCACGGCAAGATGGTTGCCGCTTCTCACCCTCCGGTCACAGTGACCATGACTGATGCACCAGAACAGCTGCTCCACATGGACACAGTTGGACCAGCTCAAGTGCAGTCAGCCGGAGGGAAGTGGTATGTTCTTGTCGTGGTCGATGACTATTCGAGGTATTCTTGGGTGTTTTTCTTGGCCTCGAAGGATGAAACGTTTACCCATTTCCGAGTTTTGTTTAGTAGGCTTTCTGTTGAGCTCCCGGGTGCCTTACGAGCGATCCGCAGTGACAATGGCACGGAGTTCAAGAATTCCTACTTTGAGAGTTTCTGTGGTGAGACAGATGTAGAGCACCAGTTCCCTTCTCCGCATGTCCCCCAGCAAAATGGCGTCGTGGAGAGGAAGAACCGTACCTTGGTCGAGATGGCCAGGACGATGCTTGATGAGTACTCTACACCGAAGAAGTTTTGGGTTGAGTCTATAGCCACCGCTTGCTATGTTTCCAATCAAGTTTTTCTTCGGGCACACTTGCACCGCACTTCTTATGAGTTGAGATATGGGCGAAAGCCCAGTGTCTCGCATTTTCATGTGTTTGGTTGCAAGTGTTTTATTTTGAAGTCCGGAAACCTAGACAAGTTCGAGTCACGTTCTTGTGATGGGATCTTTCTAGGTTACTCGACTTCTTCGCAGGCGTATAGGGTCTAGAACTGCGAGTCTAGCAAAATGGTAGAGACCTGTGAGTTGACCTTCGATGAGGCCAGTCTGGGGACTAGGCCTGATATCTTAGGTTCTTTAGAGCAGTCCGAGCCCATCTTCGTGGACGATGAGGATGGAGATAAGGGTTGTTTACCCGATCCAGTTCCTCCTCCCCTTGAGGTGCCTCCTTCTTCCACCGCACCTCGGGGAGATCAGCCCATGCCTTCTGCTTCCTCTGGAGCTAGTGGCTCTGTTCCTACCTCGTCAGCTCATGAGGTACAGGCCACTTCTTCATCTCACCCAGGACCTCCTCGGCATATCCAAAAAGACCATCCTTCTGAGCAGATTACTGGAGACCTTTTTTAGCGTGTCACACGCTCTAAGTCTGGATTGTCACAGTTCTATCTCCATTCTGCCTTCATTGCTTCCTTTGAGCCCAAGGATGTGAGTCATGCCCTTTAAGACGAGTCTTGGGTCAATGCCATGCATGAGGAATTAGAAAATTTCAAAAGAAACAAGGTCTGGTTGCTTGTTGAACCCCCGCGAGGTCACAATGTTATTGGGACTAAGTGGGTGTTCAAGAACAAGCAGAGCGAGGATGGGGTGGTTATTCGGAACAAGGCTAGACTGGTAGCTCAGGGGTTCTCCCAGGTTGAGGGTCTAGATTTCAAGGAGACCTTTGCCCCTGTAGCTCGACTTGAGGCCATTAGAATCTTGCTTGCTTTTGCAGCTTCTAAGGGTTTCAAGCTTTACCAGATGGACGTCAAGAGTGCCTTCCTTAATGGTTTCATTGAGGAAGAAGTCTATGTGAGACAGCCTCCTGGTTTCGAGAACCCCAAATACCCTAACTATGTCTTCAAGCTTTCCAAAGCTTTGTATGGACTTAAGCAGGCCCCTAGAGCTTGGTATGAGAGGCTTAAGTCATACTTGTTGAGTCATGGTTTTGAGATGGGTAAAGTAGATAAGACCTTGTTCATTCACCGGCATGACACTAATCTTCTGCTCGTCCAGATCTATGTGGACGACATCATCTTTGGCAGCTCTTCCCATGCTCTAGTTTCACAGTTCTCGAATGTCATGAGCACCGAGTTTGAGATGAGCATGATGGGTGAGTTGACATTCTTCCTTGGCTTCCAAATCAAGCAGACTCGGGAGGGTACCTTCTTGCATTAGGGCAAGTACACTCGTGACCTCCTGAGACGCTTCGACATGACTGATGGTAAGCCAGTGTCGACTCCCATGGCATCTTCTACCACTCTTGACCCAGATGAGGATGGCGAGCCTGTTGATCAGAAGGAGTATTGGAGTATGATTGGCTCCCTCTTGTACCTCGCTGCCTCGAGACCGAACATACACTTCTCCGTGTGTCTTTGTGCCCGGTTTCAGGCTTCTCCTCGTGTATCTCACTGCCAGACGGTGAAGCGCATTCTTCGATACCTTTGAGCTACCATTGACTATGGTATCTGCTACTCTTCCTCTTCCTGTCTTTCCTTGAGAGCCTTCTCGGACACAGACTTTGCCGGCTGTAGGATAGATAGGAAGAGCACATCTGGCACCTGCCAATTCATTGGCACTTCTCTTGTCTCCTGGTCTTCTAGGAAGCAGTCTGGTGTTGCACAGTCCACCGCAGAGGCCGAGTACGTTGTTGCAGCCAGTTGTTGTAGCCAGGTGCTTTGGATGGTGTCGACCCTACGGGACTTTGGGTTAGTTATCGACAGTGTTCCACTCTTTTGTGATAACACTTCTGCGATTAACATTGCTAAGAACCCAGTGCAGCATTCCCAGACCAAGCATATTGATATTTGCTATCACTTCCATAGAGACCATGTAGAGAAGGGTGACATAGTGCTCCAGTTTGTGGAGAGTGACCACCAGTTGGCTGATATCTTTACCAAGCCATTGGATAGCTCTAGGTTTTCAGCTCTGCGATGAGAGCTTGGGGTGGTTTGTCCGTATGGGCTGTTGTGAGGAGTTTTGTGCTTTACTGCTTTTATTATATTGATTATGCTCTTGCTCCTTATTGTTGCATTGTATTCAGGGTGCATTGGGTTAGTCCTTCTAGCATAGGTTAGAGTGTTTCTCTAGTCTAGTTGCTTGGACGTTCTTCTCTCATCTTGTGATCTAGGGTTCTGCTCTGTTAGCCGCTTCTCTTTCTTCACTAGGTTGAGCTCACTCACTACTTTTAGATTCTAGCAAGGGTCGAGCCACCCTTGGGTAGACAGGGTACGTGTTTGCTCCTTAGTGTGCTAGATTACCGGCTAATAGTCCTAGAGTCATATGGGGTAGATGATAGTCAGTCTGAACCATAGTTGCCTCTATATATTTTCTATGCTTTAAGGACTGCCTTTCTGATTTTCTTTGCCAGCTTCTTAGCTTATTGCTTTGGTTCAGGGGGGAGTTCATTTGGGAGCTTCTGGAGCTTAATATTGACTTAACTCAACTTGAACTAAAAGTTGCATCACATGTTAGGGGGAGCTGGATTTTCTGCATTTCAGCATGTTGCATTGTAATATAACTACATGGAGCCTTGATTATTATCCATTTATGACATGTTTACAATGCTTACTCTTGCCATGACTTGTGCTTAAGTTGCTAGATTGATCATGACTTCATATGTGTAGACTAGCTCTTGCCATGATAAGTTCATTAAAATTGCTCCACTTGAATTAAAACTTATCATGCTAGCTATTGAGATTAGTCTTGCTCTAGTTATCCTTTTATGATTCATGCCATGTCAAATAGGCTGAGTTAAGTCTTGAATCTTTGTTGAGCTTTTAGATTGATCTATGTTAGTTCTTGATGATGCATAAGTTAGTACAACCTTTTATGAATGCAAAAAGATATCTTTTGTGCGAAAAAACTGATCTCACCAATTCTTTCTCATGAGACTGCTTGCCATTGCATTTGGCGTGAACTCAAGGGGAATTTTGGATGACCAAGATCATCTCCTTAAGCTTCTTGCTTGGAATGGTCGCATAAGGCTTGAGATCTAGCACATGATTAAAATTTTGGTTGGTAACAACCATGAGCTTTAAAAAAAATCATGACGAATGTGCTCAATTTGCTTAAGCTACAAAAAGAACCAAGTACTTGAACCATTGTTTCACTCTTGAGCGTGTAGCACTCTAATTTGACTCAATACTAGCTTCTTGGTTCTGCTTAGACTATTGACATGGCACGCATCATCTTTGGATACCTCTTGTTAGACTTTGATCATGGATGACTTGACATGCTCACAAATTGCATTACATTTCAGATTGTCATCTATTTGGTCTAGCTGGTTTATATATATCTTGTCATAATCTAGATAGCATTCTATTGAGTTATGGCTTGATGTAGTACTTAATGGTCATTTTGGATAATCTTCATGGCTCTAATGCTTAAAATAAACAAACTTCAGCCCATTCATCCAATGTCATGTCATATTCTCTCTCTTGCATCCTTGATGTGTTTATTGCCAAAAGGGGGAGAATAGTGGAGAAAAAGCCTTTTTGGGGATTTCTTGGAGCCTTGAGGAAAACTTGCTCTTTCTTGTGCTCCTTTGTCGACATGGTCATTAGCTTCATTCTCTTTCTTTAGGACTATGTTGGACTTTTCAAATCAAACTCAACTTCATGCTTTTTCTAGGTTTGTCAGTATACTCATCAAGGGGGAGATTGAGAGACCATGTGGTCGTAACCCCATGTGAGTGATGAGTAATTGACTTCGGTTTAGGATAGTCGAGTTTGGTTTGTGTGGTCGGACCATATCGTTGCGTGGTGCAACGGGCTCAGTCGGACTTGGTCAAACTTGGTCAAAGTGGGTAGAATGCTTATTATGATAATTTGACAGGTTTGGGCTTTATCATGAGTAAGTATGAGTTGTTGATGCTATTATGCTTTCATGTATCAAGCAGTACTATTTGATGTGTTTCTTGTTTGTGATGGCTGCAGAACATCGAGGCGGAGTCGTGGTGAGACACGGGGTGACCGGACTAGGCGCAGGTGGCGTTGAGGTCAGAATGGTCGGATGTGTCGAAGACGGCGGAGATTCGATGTGGTTGCGAGTCGTGGACGACAAGGAACGCGGAAGCTTCCCGGAAGGTGCAGGAGGGGCGAAAGGGTAATTTCTCGAGGCTGCACAGGTGGAGGTGGTTCCATTCGGATTTAGCAGGCGTAACGGGTTGGAGACCCGTTAGCCAAGGGCTATAAATAGGTGTTGGTGGCTGCATGTGTTCCCATGGTTGTTGGAGGGAATTAGGGTTTACTTTAGTCAAAAGAGGCTTTGGAGAGGTTGTTTGCTTTGTGTCTTTAGTGGTTGAGGGCAGCAAAGCATTTCTCTCTCGTAGCTTTCCCTGTGTGTGTTCATTCCCTTCATCTCAAGCATGTAGAGGGTGTGAGTTCTTGTGTGTGGGAGAGGGAGAGGATGGATTGAACCCCTAGTAATCATTCCTCTTGTATCAATTGTGTCCTCGGGACTCATTTCTAATCCTCTTTTGTTTTGAAATGGAAATCTGAATTTATCTCTCGTCCTCCTGTCTGTTCTTCGTTCCCTCCGTTTGGGTGATTTCGTGATTTTCTTGTTTTCTTGTTGTTTCCTATTGGAAAGTACCAAAATGGGTTGCTCCATGATGGAATTACATTTTTACACTCTTTGGTCAGCAGGTTCCAAGAGCAAATCAAGTTTAATTTCAGTTTTTGCTTTTTTGGTCTCCCCTGTTCATCTCTCATTTCTAGGGTTTTGGTGGATTTCGTGTTTCCCTCTTTGAGATGGCTTGAAATTTGACATGCAAAGACTAGATGCTATTATCTTGCTATCCTCAAAGTTTCATTGCCAAAGGATCAAGGATGAGAGAGGAATTTGGATTTTGCTGTTATGTCTATACTTTTTCAAGTCCTTGGGCAATCTCTGAAATTCTTAAGTTTTTGGTTGATTCCCATGTTGTTTGGTGCTTCAGAGATGTTTAGAATAGTCCCTTAGTGTTTTTCTCTGAAGAAGATTAGAGGCCCTTCTCTCATTTCCTTGCTTTCGGCAAAATCCTAAACTTTCAGAGTCTCAGCCAGACTGCTCTGTTGTCTGCACCCGAGGAGCGGTCAGACCGATGTGAGGACAGCGGTCAAACCGGCCAGTGGCTGGCGGTCCGACCGGCCTTGAGCTACTGGTCTGACCGGCATAGCTAGAGCGGTCAGACCGCCCTGCCTATTGCGGTTTGACCACCCGGTGATTCTTGAGTGCTTATTCTCTTGTTTTTGTTAGCTGTTTTTATTTGTGTTGGTCTTAGTTTCCCTCTGTCTTGCTGGTTGGAGTTCCAGAGAGGTTGTTTTCCTTTTCATAGCTTGTCATAGCTATTTGGAGAGGTGAATCTCTTGTGAGTACTTGTTGGGAACGATTTTAAAAGTCGACATTCACCCCCCCCCCTCTGTCGCCATTTCGGTCCAACATATTCGGATACAAAACTGACTTGGAAACTAACTCCTGCTTCCACATGGTTTTTCTTCTACCGTTGCTGACTGGAATTCTTATTTCCTTTTTCGGATGGGATGCTCAGGGTTAATTCCAACATGCATCACCCACTCGTACACTGTAAGGTGGACGAAGGAGCCTGAATTGAGGTAGGAGACCTCAAGGTCGAAGGTGTCTAGCACATCCCGAAGGGATGCGAAGCCTGATCTCAAATTGAGCGATGAAGACAACAAGCATCCTTGGCCCCGGATTGGGGTGAATTTCATTGGGCTTGGGCAAGATGGCCACATCGGCGCTCTCAATCTTATTCTCCTTCTTCAGTTGAGTTAGGAGCCCCTTCTTTATGTTTGAAGGGCCTAGATGGTGGGAGAACCCAAGGATCATCTCGGGGGTCCCCTTTCCCGCACCATCCTTTCGGGAGGCGAAGGTCCTGCGCCCTCTTGTGGAAGAGTTGGCAAGAGCTACGTGAGAGACCATGTGGAGGTCAACTCCGTGTGTGATGAGTAATTGACATCAGTTTAGGAGAGTCGAGTTTGTTTGTGTGGTTAGGACCATGTCGTTGCGCGGTGCAACGGGCTCGGTCGGACTTGGTCAAATCTGGTCATAGTGATTAGGATGCATATTATGATGATATGATAGGTTTAGGCTTCTTCATGCGTAAGTATGATTTGTTGATGCTGTTTATGCTTTCATGTATCAAGCAGCGCTATGTGACGTGTTTTTTTGTTTGTGATGGTTGCAGGACGTTGAAGCGGAGTCGTGGTGAGACACGAGGTGACCGGACTAGGCGCAGGTGGCGCTGAGGTCAGAACGGTCAGATGTGTCGAAGACGGCAGAGATTCGATGTGGTTGTGAGTTGTGGACGACAAGGAACGCGGAAGCTTCCCGGAAGGTGCAGGAGGGGCGAATCGATAAATTCACAAGGCTGCACAAGTGGATCGGGTTCCGTTCGAGTTTAGCAGGCGTAACGGGTTGGAGACCCGTTAGCCAAGGGCTATAAATTGGAGGAAGTAGCTACATGCCCCCTCATCACTTGGGAGAGAGGTTTTAGGGTTTGCTTTAGTCAAAATGAGCTTTAGAGGGTTGTTTTGGTTTGAGCCTTTAGTGGTTGAGAGAGGCAGTGTGTGTCTCCTTCGTGTCTCCTGTGTGTGTTCTTGAGAGACAGTTAGAGAGTTCTTGAGTTTGGGAGAGATGGAATGAGTTGAGCCACCATGTAATCATTCCTCTGTTTGTAATCATGTATGGGGACTCCTTTGTGATCCTTTTGGTTATGGGAATGAATGTTTTCAAGGAATCATTTGAGTTCTTGCTTCTCTGGTTGTTTTTCCCTTCGATGCTTTCTATGTGTGATTCTTGGGATTTTCGATTTCTTGTTGTTTCTTGCTGAGAAGGCCCAAAATGGGTTGCTCCATGTTGGGATGATGCCTCAAGATCATTTGATCGATTTTCCCAAGAGCAAACCATGTTTAATTTCAGATTTGGCATTTTGAGCTCTCCTGTTCTTCATTTTATTTTCTAGGGTTTTGATGCAATCCGTGATTCCCTTTATGAGATGACATGATACTTGATACGTTGAGTCCAGAGGCTATCTATTAGCTATCCTCAAAGTTTCATGGCCAAAGGATCAAAGGTTGGGGAGCAATTTGAGTTTTGGTCCTGTTCTTGCAAAGTTTCAGTTTTTTGTCATAATCTGAAATTCTTGCTCTTAAGTTTGATTTCCTTGTTTCCCTAAGGCTTCTTGGTATTTAGTTGGTTGTTATGCTGCCTTGTCCCAAAAAGAATGGAAGGATTCCACCGTTTGCTGTGATTTTCGAAGTTCTGAACTTATACCCAAAATTCAGACTTTTCAGCTGTCTCTCGGGCTGCTGGGATCAAGGGAGCGGTCTGATCGGCTGCGCCCTTGCGGTCAGACCGGCGTTAATGCAGCGGTCAGACCGGCATCTCGCCGGCAGTCAGACCAGCCCTGAGCCGGCGGTCTGACCGGCCTTGGCTAGGTGGTCTGACCGGCCTTGGCTAGGTGGTCTGACCGGCCTGTCTGCATTTTCAGCTACAGCTTTTCTTCTGTGTTTTTGATTGCTCTGATGGTTTCTCTGGTTAGCTAGGTTTCAGTAAGGAGTTCTTCTTCTTCACTGTTCTCTATAACAATCGGAGAAGAACATTTAAATTAGAGAGGGTTTTCCTTTAGGTACTTGTGGGGGACAACTTTTTAGAGATCGACATTCACCCCCCCCCCCCTCTGTCGCCATTTCGGTCCAACACTACGGACTTCTTCCCAGTCATGACGTGGTGTTTAGGCATTGAATGGCAAGTTCGACGAGCACCTAGGGCCGACCCTCCTTCACTCGGATGCCATGGGGTCAAGTGCCCTTTCTCGCCCGGGCACCCCTGGGGCTGAAGTCCCTCTGCCCGGCTGTACCCAGGGCTAGAGCTCTCTCCTTGCCTAGGTGCCTACGGGCCCAAAGCACCTCTACCTGGATGCCTCCAGGGCCAAGCTCCGTCCTCCGCCTAGATGCCCCTGGGGTCGAGGCTCCCTCCTCACCTAGACACCTCTAGGGTCGAAGCTCCTCCCTCGCCTAGGTGTCCTCATGGCTGGACCTTCTTCACCCGAGCACCCTCAAGGTCGGATCTTCACCTGGGCACCCTCAAAGCCAGAACTTCTTCCTCACCCGGGCCCCCACGGCGCCGACCTCCTCTTCCCAGGGGACCCAGAAGGCCAACCCGTGTCCCTCACCTAGGCTCCCCTCGGCACCAGCCTCCTCTTCCCAAGCGACCTAAAAGGCCTAACCGCGTCCCTCACCCAGTCTCCTCCCGGCGCTAGCCTCCTCTTCCCATGCAACCCCAGAAGCTGAGTTGTCTCCCTCACCTGACTCCCCCGGGAACAACTCCCCCACTCTCGGGCTCCCCCTAGCACCGATCTCCTTTCAGCCCCGGGGGGCCAAACCATGCCCTTCACCTACCTCCCCCGTGATCTACTCCTCCTTTCCCGAGCTACCCCTCGGGCCAGCCGAGCTCCTCCGCCCAGGGCTTTCCCGTAGCCCCGTCCAGGGGGGCCGGGGTGCTGCTCCTGGTTCGCTCGGTGAGGATGCCCGAGGTGCCACCATCAGACCACCCGGGGGTCTTGGGCCCTAGGTGTCGGCAGTCGGCTCGACCTAGGGGTGGTGCCATCGATGTTCAGACCAAGAGTGGGAGGGGGACTTCGGCTGGTGGAGCACTAGGGGCAGGCGTCTCGAGGCAATGGAGAACCAATGCTGGGAGGGCAGCTCGGGGATGAGGAAGATGTTGAGGTTTGGGGACTGCTTGGTGAGCAGCTGGCTGGGAAGAGCATTGATTGGAAGCTTCACCCACTTGGGGGTATTTATAGATAGAGAGTGGACCATCATGGACAAAGTTCACCTAGCCCACCAAACCCTAGGGTCCACTCGGTCCATGGCGCTCCATGGGCCCAGTCTACAGGATAGTGGCTCGAGATGTCTTCCGAGGAGGTGCTTTGGGGTTTGCACCACCATCAGACCCGATTTGGTCCATGGCGAGGACCCGAGGGAAGCCGAGGTGACCTGGGGTAGTTGGTGCGGCGAAGTCCTAGGGAAGGCCGGGTTACATCCTTGGGGGAATTCCGATGATGCGGGAGAACCTCGTACTACATGTCGCCTCTGGGATCAGATTTCGCACGCACTACCTCTCTGAGCCTACTCCAGCTCCAAAGTTAACCTTTTGCCAAGTTTTAGGTTACCGGGGAGATCGTTGGTCTGAGACCGCGCACCAACCCCTTCTAAGATCGGTGCGCCAACCCGAGTGGGCAATTGATGATCTCCCAGATCAACGAGGGGCTACTGTTGGGGGAGAGTCCCCATGTTACCTCGGGCCCACGTCCGGTTTTGGGCAACGACAAGCCAACCCTGGCCAGAGTACGCAAGGTCGGCCTCAAAGGGGTCCAGAGTCAATCTCAGCTAAAGTACATGAGACCGACCCTAGGAGAGCCTAGGGCCAACCCCAAGTGAAGTACGTGAGACTGAACCTAGGAGGGTCTGGAGCTGGCCCCAAGAAAGGTACGCGAAGCTAATTCTAGATGAGGTACGCAAGGTCAACCCCGGACCGACCTCGAGGTCCTAGACGTGGCGGGGCCCATGCGAAGCAAATGACCAAAATGTCCCAACAAGTAGGCCAAACCCTAAGAGCAAAGTTGCAACTACATTGGTCTCTCTCCTTCTATAAATAGGACCTTTTGTAATAGAAGAAGGAAGGCCACTCTTGTAACTCTAAAACATTCCTCTTGAATATACTTGGTGGTTGTGTGCTACACTTGAGTCACTTCACACCTACGATAGTCTTTGTATCCGACTGGAGGTGTTTCTAAATTTACTCACCGAACGTGTAACGACAATAATAGTGGCTAATGAATAGTAGTGCATTATGTAAGAAAGACAGTACAATGAAAGACTACAATATTCGAACTGTCATGTGACTTATGAATTTGTGATATAATAAAATATAAAGTATACTACAATATGTGAAAGCAAAAAGTAGTGACTGATGAATAGTAGTGGCTTATAGAAGCTGGAGCATTCGTATTGGATTCTGCTTCTGAACGCAGAATCTAGAAGCAGAAGCCATTATGAATAGGCCCTTAGGTGCGCCTTATCAATTTTTGGTTTATTCGTACGAGCGTTCATATTAGGGCTAAAAGCTAAAACCGCAGCTATAAGTCATAAGACACAGCCCAAAATAAACAGCCCCAGGTCTCCTTCTAGGACACTGACTCAATGGAAGTTGCTACTGTTTGTAGTGAACCTAGTGGACTATGCTGACTTGAGCTTCTGTTTTTATTGAATGATTAATTTACACTACTACTGAAAACCGTATTACAGACGGTTCAAAAACGTCATCACAGACGGTTTTCTGAACCGTCTGAATTTATGGGTCAGTGATAATCGAAGGTAATCACAGACGGTTTTCGAACCGTCTGTGGTGTAAATATCACAGACGGTTTGTAAGTAAAAACCGTATGTGATAGATGATAATCACATATGGTTTGTAAGTAAAAATCGTCTGTGATAGGTGATAATCACAGACAGTTTTTACTTACAAACCGTCTGTGATATTCTTTTCTACCCCTAAATCTATTTCTGTTTATTGGCTAGCCTTAGGAAATACTAGCCATGCCCTCTGAAACAAGCAGATCAAGATGTACATGTATACATACAATTCACATCTCAATTCATTTCACAAACATAAAACATCCAATTCACATCTCAATTCATTTCACAAACATAAAACATCCAATTCACATCGCACTTCATTTCACAAACTTAAAGCATGCAAATCAATTAATTGAAATGAAATAAAATATCCATTAACAAATACACTATTACAAAAGATCTACATTGCATTTGCACTTAGATGGTAACATTGCATTTTTTATTGCTCTATCACTCCGGAATCAAGGTCTCGCGAAAGGAACTGATCCATAATCAACGAACTTGTCAGGCTGCACAAGCTATACTTGGATGGTGCATGATTGTCATTCAAGTATTGCTTGTGCAGCTGACAAGTTCGTTGATTATGGATCTGTTCCTTTCACGAGACCTCGATTCCGGAGTGATAAGAGTGATAAAAAATCATTGTGCGCAGTGGAACTCTCCTTCTGATTTTATGACTCTAGCCAGCAAAATGTACGCCAACTCTCCTCGAATTCGTGAAAGGTCGGACTGTTTAATTGCAGTTGACGGGATGGACATAGCCTGTCGATACGAATATTAATGTACATACATATATATATATAACGTGATAAGTATGAAGTAATTATGGGAAGAGACAAACCTTGGAATTGGTGACCCTCAAGGAATCGAGGAGTAGTTCCATATGGTGGCTAATGTAGAATCCACATGTGTTGCCCGGCGGCTACTGGTGGCACTGCAAAAAATGGAATGTGTTAATTCAAGAAGCATTACTACCAACTGTTGCATAGGATTAATTAATGTGCAATAGCGAATACCTAAAAATTGTGAGCATGTGTTAGGCCTTTGGCCCCTTGCGTCGAGACATCTGCCTTTGCAACGTACATCGCGAATGCCCTACGTGATTCAAAAAAGTTGACCTTAGTCATTCGGAAGGAAAGAAAGAGTACAATATAGGTATGTATGGAGAAAATGTACTTACTTATCGATTACTTGGCTGACAACTGTGTAGTCCATTTTATTCTTACTTAGGGAATCAAGGTAATATACCTTGTTCCATTTTGGTATAATTACTATTAAAATCCAATGATAGTTCTGATTGTAGGGCATAAGTACATATACTTTATTGCGGTAACCCAGCAGCGCTGCTGCAATGTACCTCTCCACAAAGAGTGTATCCTCGTCGATGGTATGCTTGGTGACCAAGTGTAGGTCCAAGAAACCAACCGATGATTTGGATGATCTAGCTTTAGTTAGCATGTGTCTATATATATACACACGAAAGCAACAAATTATATATGACATTTATCGGTACGACATGAACGGAGACTTGATTGTACACACTTACAGCGTCCAGCATCGAATGAGTGAGGCGTCAAGAGTGTTGAGCGTGAAAAGACCGAATAAATCCTTAAAGGTGACCACAAAAACACACTCTTGAATATTGTGCTGTAAATGATTCGGCGCGAATTTGACAGTGATACCTGAGCGCTGTTCTCCCTTTGGCTTGTTGAACTGTTGCATATACCACTTGTGCAATTGCTGGCAACTAATTGCTAGGGCTTGGAGGCGCGTTTCCTCGACCAGTGGCTCGCCAAGCATGAATTTGCGGGCCAATGGCAGGTACGGGATATCATCATCGGTCTTCTTTGCTTTGCCCTTGCTGCCCTTGCTGCCTCGGCTGTAGGTCGACTTTATGGTAGTCGACTGTAAAGGTAGAACCGGTGCAAGTTGCTTTGGTGAGAATAGCACCCATGGAGATAGCACCGGTGCAGGTAGCGGTGGTGGAGATAAGTCTTGTGGAGATAACACCAGTGCATATAGCTCTGGATCGCATTGCCTTTCTAGTCCTGCCACCGGTGAAGAAGCCTCCAGGAAGATATCGCTTTTGGGCCACTGGATGAATGTTCCAATGGTCTGCCCTAGAGTCATGGTAGGTTAGCAAGGGCAGGATAATTATTTATAGTGCAGAACACTAAGGAGCGCAAAGTGAAGTTCTCTCATTTGTATGTATCCCATACCTATACCCCTTCGTTCCACAGTACTTTTAGATCTTCCACCAACGGTGCTAGGTACACATCGATATCATTCCTAGGTTGCTTTGGCCCTTGGATAAGTATCGATAGCAAAATATACTTTCGCTTCATACACAACCAAGGAGGAAGGTTATAGATGCGAGAGTCACGGGCCATGTGCTATGTCGGCTGCTCATGCTACTGAAAGGATTCATTCCATCTGTACTCAGTCCAAACCTTATATTCCTTGGTTCTGCACCGAAGTCTGCAAAACTCCTATTGATGTTTCTCCACTGGGCGGAATCAGCAAGGTGTCTTAGCATTTCATCCTTCTTGCGCTCCTTCGAGTGCCAATGCAACAGTTTTGCCTCCTTTAGATTTGCAAAAAACCTTTTCAAACGGGGAATTATAGGAAAATACCATACCACCTTAGCAAGAGGTCCTTTCTTCACCTCTATTCTCTCCCCGTCGTCTGATTGATTGTTACGTTTGTATCGGGATGCGTTGCACACCGGACATACATGCATGTTTGCATACTCTTTACGGTAGAGGATACAGTCGTTCAGACATGCATGTATTCTATCTACTTTCATTCCCAATGGACAAAGAACCTTCTTGGCTTTATACGTGATTTTAGGCAACTCATTTCCCTCCGGAAGCATGTCTGCTGAAAGACTTAGCAGCGATGCGAAACTCTTGTCGAACCAACCGTTGCTTGCCTTCAATTTCAACAGTTCAAGCACAGCCGACAATCTCATGTACTTTGACCTACAGCACGTGAACAAAGGTTTCTCCGAGTCCTCCATCAAGCCCCGGAATTTAACATACTCTGTCTCATCATAGTTCTGTTCTACATCGCGAAGCATCTAATCCAGATTTTCATCGTGCAACCTATCCGAATCCGAACAACAATCGACATCATCCGGCGGCATGTCATTCACTTCACCAGCGATGTCATCCGGCGGCATATCATTCACTTCATCGGCGATGTCATCCGGCGGCATATGATCATTGACTTCACCATGACTGGTCCAACACGTATAACCCTTTTTGAAACCCCTCCGAATCAAGTACGCTTCAATTTGCCCTCGATTCTTAAACATCTTTAAATTCTCGCAGTCAGTGCATGGACAGTACATACAATCCACTCCCTTATTCAACATATCCTCCTCAGCAGCTCTTGTAAAAGCAGACACACCATTAATGTACTCTTCGCTCACACGGCTCGCGGCGTACATCTAGCTTCGATCCTACGTTATGTATATATATAACAATTTAGTATTAAAAATTAAATTAATTAATTATTACTACATATGTACTCGCCACATGCATTGAGGCTTTCCTAGCTTAATTCATATTATAAACACAACACAACTATTTCCCAGCGATCGCTGAAGGTATATATATAAACAACAATTTTGACAAATTTGGCCTCCCACATGACAAGAACTGATCATGTATATATGGTCAAGTAGATGCAAACCATCTTCAATAACACTCACCCAAACTTAGATCCAACTTGTAATACAAAGAAAAATAAATTTCATTACTAACTATATCTAGAGCAACCAGGAACTATGAATCTTCAAAGCTCAATCTCTGCCTCCTCCCACCAAATTAATTAGCCTGAAATCGCCTAGCTTGTCTCCTGAGCGAAAGAGTGCAGCACCGGCTAGATCTGGATCGAAATGAAGACAGATGTGGTTCTGACCGGCGCATTAAATGTGTAGCGACCATTATCACAGACGGTTTTTTATTAAAAACCGCCTGTAGATCATCACAAATGGTTTTTTATTAAAAACCGTCTGTGATACTAAAATATCACAGACGGTTCATTAGTAAGAACCGTATGTGATATCCATTTTCTCCGACGCCATCAACACAGACGGTGTCCAAATTAAAACCGTTTATGTTAGTGTCGGTCACAAACGGTTTTATCAAACCGTCTGTGATTTTGCGGTGGTAAGCAGCAAGCTTTAAATGTGGAGGTAAATGCATTTTTTTTTGCTTATACAATAACTATAAAAAAATCAAATTTCAGTTCAAAATTTCTGGGTGAAGTAAAAAAAGAAATTTTAAATCCTGGTGCAGACGAGCTCAATCATCCATGTTGATACCTCAAAGTCTTAGGCTCTTAGCAGTGTCGCTTCCTCCGAAACCAAATAACATGTTTGCAGAAGAGCAGGAACTTGTACGCCCTGATCCCGGACAACTTGCATGCACATGAACGCAAGGCTTCAATTAACGCAGCGGAGAGACCCGACGAGTCGTGTTCTTCTCCGCCATAGCACTGCTTCAGCTTCGAAAGGCCCTGGTCGCCCAGGGGTGGACCGGACCCCCTAGCGATCGAAGTCCTCAAGATGCCGAACTGCGGAAACATGCAAGTGCAAGCAAATATAAGAAAGAACGTGGGACCGTAGAAAATTATCTTTTGAAAACGTAGAAACAATTCAAGATACATACCTTCTTCATCCCGAATGTCCAGATTCTGCAGCTGTCTGGGGAGCAAACTTTCATGAATGTCCAGGTCCCGACAGCCCCGGACCTTGAGCTCCTTGAGGGAAGTGAGGCCAGCGAGCCCATCGCAATACTGCAGATTGGGACAGCTTAATTGGAGCTTCCTGAGCGAAGGCAGACCTTGAGGATCAAGTCGGATGCATGTCGTGGTATCACATATAATTGTCACGCACTCCAGTGACGGGTGGTAATTCAACAGCCTGTACAGTATGTCATCATTCGGCAGTGGATCAACGAGAGCTAAGGTGGTGAGTGAGGGGAGGGAACCGACTGCACTCAGGTTCGGACAGTGATTTAGCTCCAGCTTCAAAAGTGAGGGGAGGTAATCGACTGCACTCAGGTTCGGACAGTAGATTAGCTCCAGCTTCAAAAGTGACGGGAGGGTAGGAAGTTCATTTAGACCTGCACACGACTTAGGCCCCGTTTGGCAGAGCTCTAGCTCTAGAAAATCTGTAGATTTCCTAGAGTTGGTCATCTGTAGCTCTAGGAAATCCTGGATCTAGAGTTGCAGGCATATTAAGTGCATTTACATGACTCATTTCATTTATATTATATATTAAATAAAAATATTTAAATCACTTTAATTTAGTCAACAAACTACAGATCCAGCATAGATCTCGGAGCTAGAGCTGTGCCAAACAGGGCCTTAATGACTAGGTCACGAAGGGTGGGCCACGCAGGAACCGTTGCAAGATTTCTACAGCAAGATAGGACCAACTTAACCAAGGAAGGAAAGGGAGCCGACGGAAGAGATTGCAGTTCATAGGAACCGCCGACCCACAGGGTACGCAAGCAAGGGAAATCACCATCATCCACTCCAGACCACTCTGAACACCTTACGAGATCAACAAATTCCAAACATGTCAATGATGGGAAGCCTTTCATACCTGGAGCGTGGCTGCAAAACTCCCGGCCAATTTGCTGCACACAATGCATCCATTTAAGTTGGAGGATCTTGAGGGAAGGCAACTCACCAAGCGTTGGAACGTGCTGAGACTTACTTCCGCGTAACACTATTTTGGTCAAATTGTAAAAGGAAGGATTACCCAACCAATTGGGGTATTTCTGAGACTCGTAGCCCTGTATAGTCAGTTTTCTTAGGCGGTCATGTGGTCGCAAGCTATCAAGTAGTTGCTCGTGAGTTACTGTAACAGGTCCAGTTTGCAATCTCTGTTTACAGTACTGGCAGTACTTCTCTACTTGATCACGAAAGTACAGTTTTAGTGATTGGAGATGCTTCTTACTCCATAGCTGAGCTTCATTTGCATCTTCCATAAGACATGCACTGCCCGATACTTGCATACGCAGTTTCCTAATCTTGTTCAACTTCCTCAGCTCTCGTATGTTACAACTGCAACCACATGCGTTCATATGAATTGGAGGCAAAGTATGCAGGTTAATTAGGTGCCCAATTCCACTTGGTGCAGGCCTTAGCTTATGACATGGATTATAAAATTCGTCATCTGCATATTTGAAATGGCGTAGTAGTTTCAGGTGGCGTAGTAGTTTCAGGTTACCCACGTAGCCTCGTAAAGCATCTGAGAGGTTGCTCCATCCTAAGCTAAGGGCCCGTAACTTCTTACAGTCCAAAAATAATGCTTCTGGATTTTTAATGTTGGCATGCACCCCCGGCAGCAATATGATGGCCCTGAGAGAACGCGAGGCAATTGAAATTTCAACAGATGTTGCAAGTACAGACATATAGCGAGCATTCCGTGGAATTTCAATTGGTGTATGTCCTTTAAGTCTAAAGAACTCCTCCCCAGCAAGAAAGCATGCAAGATCATGGACAAGGTCATGCATAGTGTGTTTGTCAAAACATACTTGAAGAAAAGACCGCTGAACTAATCCACTGAAATCCACTGAAATATAGCCTTCCAATTTCAGCCTCCTCATTGCTTCCATCACATTGTAGTAGATCAAGAATTTTCCACAAGTGAAGCACCTTTTTCTCTGAAAGTGAATGGTCTTTTGGAAATAGAGAAAGGGAGACAAAACATTGTTTCAGGTATATAGGCATGTGCCTGTAGCTCAACTCTAAGGCCGGTAAAACCTCATTCCGTGATTGCTCCAAGTTCCATAGCTGACTTTCTAAGACATGTCTCCATCTCTTTTCATTAGTTTCGTAGCGCAACATGCTTGCTAATGTCTTGATGGCCAATGGCAAGCCGTCACACTTTTCAACAATACTCCTGCCAATCTCTACTAGGTTTGCTGGGGTGTCATTTTCTTGGTGAACAGCAAATGCAACCTGTTTGAACAATGACCAGCTCTCATCACAACTTAGGAGGTTTATCCGGTAGAAGGGCATTGTTTGCACTAGTCTTGCGACTGCCTCACAACGTGTTGTTACTATGATCTTACAAACTCTTGTTTTTGACAGCGGTGCACACAGCCTCTCCCAACAGTCTCCTTGTTCATTCCATACATCATCCAACACAAGTAAAACCTTCTGCTCCCTAATTTCATCTAACAGTTTCCCCTGAAGAACAGCAAGTTCTGTATCCTCACACTTGTCCTTTGTTAGTGATTTAATGATCTTCCTCGTTATGTTATGAACATCAAATTGGTCTGACACAGAGACCCAAGCAAGCTTGTCAAATGACTGGCGCACCCTCGGGTCATTATACACAAGTTGTGCTAGCGTTGTTTTCCCCAATCCTCCCATGCCAACAATAGCCTGCACAGAAATTGGATTTCCGATACGCTCATCTTCTATGGACAATAATTTTTCCACAATGATCTCCTTGTCATGCTCTCTTCCAAGAATGCTCCTCTCGCATACCTCAGAACCAACCTCCCTTAAACTACTAATATCAGGAGCGAACCGTCTCTCGCCATCATTCTCTGTTAAAGCAAGAATGCGATAATCTTTAATAATCTCATCATATCTCTTTATAATTTGCCTTGCTCGTATCACCAACTCTTTGGGAATTGCTACTGTGCCGGTGTCAATAGCATCGGTCCTATTTCCCTTTTCCAACAAAAAACAAAAATGCTAAGTCAGTATGGATCCATTTTCCATGCATGTTTCTTGTGGTAACAAATGCAAACAGCATACGCGCCCTAATATTGTATTGAAGATCCACAGAATTTAAAGAATATTTTTATATACCTATAATATTTGAACCCATGCATGTGTTTGTGTGTCTATATATGTATGTATGTATATATGTACGTACGTATGTATGTGTGTAGTAGCTACTTTTGTCTATTACCTATATATAACGTAGTAACGGCATGCTTGGTTAGGGGGAAATGCAAAGAAGTGAGTATAGGAATTTCAATAGAGTGGGGCTTGGAAAAAAGTATGTATTAGAATTTCAGTGGGACGAAGATTAGGAATTTGAGAGCCCAACTTTCACCATTTTAAACCATTTCAATAAAGAAATTATTGTTTTGAGAAAAAAAGCTAATAGATCTCAGCCATGGTATAAAAAATAGGCAATTACTACCGGTTACATGTTTTCCCGGTGGGTATCGGTGTCGGTAGTAGCTTTAGTCTGCCAGTTACCATCTGTTATCTTGGGTAATTTTGATTTATTTAGGTTGTATTTTGTCATAGGAGTGGAGTTAATTAACCACTGAATTAGCATGGGCTTAGCTTACAATCAATTAATTAACAAAACTTGCTGAAATCAGTAGAAATTGCCGGAACAAATCTCTACCCCTATAAACCACCAGTTAAAATTATTCTACATCCACCCAACAATTACCTGCTCCACAGTCATAACCTTAACTACGTCCACACCACAATATGCACCCAGAAATACACCATCATAAAAACGTGCGCACCAGATTAACTCTCCTCTATTCTCTCTCCTTACTCAACCATATCCGACGGTCATCCTTCAATGGATCTGCAGTACCCTTCCGCCTCCCCCGCGCCTCCCCTCCTCCCCCGCGCTTCCTCCGCTCCCTCAGTCCCTCCGCCTCCCCCGCGCCTCCCCCTCCTCCCCCGCGCCTCCCCTCCCTCCGCCTCCCCCCTCCTCCCCCGCGCCTCCCCCTCCTCCCCCGCGCCTCCCCTCCCTCCGTCTCCCCCATCCTCCCTCCACCTCCCCCCATCCTCCCCCACGCCTCCCCTCCCTCCGCCTCCCCCAACTGAACCCGTGCGCTCCTCGGCTCCTCCCCACCCGTGCGCTCCTCGGCTCCTCCCCACCCTGGAATGGCCGATGTCTGCTGCGGCCGGGGAAGGTGGCCTGCTCGCTGGCCAGCGGGTGGTCGTGCTCAAGCCCGACCCGCAGAACCCTAACCCTAGCGGCGGGGAGGGGGAGGGGTCTGGGGAGGAGGCCGCCATTGCGGCGGCGCTCGCGTCGTCGTTCCAGGCGGCGTACCTGCACCTGCAGGCGGCGCACTCGCCGTTCCTGCCGAAGGCCGCGGCTGCCGCGGACGCCGCCGCGGTGTCGCACCATATGAATTTCCTCCCCACGTTCTCCCCCGTCTCCCCCTCCGTGTCTGCCCTCGGTTCTCGGCGCCGCCTCCTCCCCTCCATCCTCCGCCCTCGCCTCCTCCCCTCCCTCATCCGCCGCTCCGCCCTCGCCTACTCCTCCCCACCCTGCGCCGCCGCCGCCGCCTCCTCCTCCCCCCCCCCTTCTTGGGTTTGAATGGCTTGCTCTTCTCCGATCTGGAGGTGTTTTGGCCTCTGGGATTGGAGATCCTCTTGGGTGTGGTTTTGGGGCAAGTGTTCGTTCCTTTGGGTTGGCTTCCGTGCGCCTGAGTTCTTGGAATGGTGGTGACATGTAGGCGGCGTCGGGCGCGGTGGCGTGCCAGCTGATGGACGCGGCGCACCCGGGGGCGGTGCCGATGCACAAGGTCAACTTCGACGCCAAGACGGAGTACGACATGATCCAGAACTACAAGGTGCTGCAGGATGTGTTCAACAAGCTAAAGATCACCCAGGTGCGGCCGGTTTCCTTCCCCTCTCTTCTTGTCCTCGCGTAGGTGAGATTTGGTTATGTTAGTGTTGGATTTCTCATGCGGTTTGATTGTTCCATGCTAAGAGCTCTCCGTTCGGTTGTGCGGTGTGGCCAGTCTTGTTCTGTCGCATTTAGTTTCTGAAGTGAATAGTTAGTAATCCAAAATCCTCAAACGCTCTGAATTCTAGATGCAGTAATGATGTCAATTCATATAGCGAATAGGCTCCACTGATGTGACCCAAAAATTGTGAAGAATTAGGCGAAGTATTAGGAGTTCTTCATGAGCAATCGTGGTGGGGAATTGGGGATTAGTTGTTGCAGCATAACGAGGTGAATAAGCTCATCAAAGGAAGGCCCCTAGACAACCTGGAGTTCATGCAATGGATGAAAAGATATTGTGATTCTGTCAATGGAGGCTTCATGAACAGGTAATCTGCTCCCTACTTTCTGTTTGGTCTCTCTAATTGTTGCCTTTAATATCTCGTCAAACTCCTCTGAATACTTCCCTTTCAAATCACTCTGTTGTGCATGGATATGCACAGCTACAATGCTTCCGAGAGAAGAGAAAGCAGCAAAGGTGGAAGAGAGACTAACAGGAGGACATCAGTGCCTTCTCAGGCGGCAGCCAAGTCTGCGTCCGCCAGCCACAAAGCTCAAGCTTCGTCGCATGGCGCTAAGCGAGCTAATGGGCATGCCGCAAATGCTCCGCAACGGAGTGCAAAGCCGTCTCCTGCCAGCTCTGCAGGACCAGCTTATGATGAAGAGGTGAGAGATACTTCGTATGAGTGCCTCGCCTAATTTTCTTCTCAGGTCGGAGAATTATGGAAGACTTATGTAGTGACATGATTTGCAGATCACTGAGCTGAAGCTCCTTGTTGATAGCCTCGAGAAAGAGAGAGATTTCTATTTCTCCAAGCTTCGGGACATTGAGCTTCGGGATAAGCATAAACCTCATTTTCAGGTTGTTTTTCCCCCAACTTATATGCTTGTAGGCTTAAAAAAAAGCTTCAGCCCTTCTATACATGGCCTTACTTTAAATGATTGTCCATTTGTCCAGTAGCTAAACTGAACAAGACATGGTCTTTTGTAAGTGATGCAGGGAGTATCTATTCATTTTATCCAATTTCCACTTTTCCAGTGGTTGCAGCATTCTTGAAATGAATAAACAATACAAAGTGGCAGTACAACATTCAGTTATTTTGCAAACTGTATAAAATCTGCAAAATGCAGTGCTTAGCAACTTACAAATATTCTGAGCTGTGTTCTGCTCTTCTTTTCTACGAGAATTTGAGTGTGTCATTCTATTGAGTATTCACCTTGTTTTTGGTCCAGTTCATGAGCATGTTATGCATCCTTATGTCGAGGAGACGTTTGTCATGATTTTTTTGGGTATACTATGTTAAATAACAGTGTTCTAACTAATGCTAATTTTATTCAAACATTCTGAATAGCCAGAGCAACTATTTCACCGGAAATACTTGAACATTTCCAGTGAGGCTTTGGCTGGTACATGAGCAAGGGGCAAAACAAGTTCTGATGACTTTCAAATTGGTCAGGATTTCCTTTCCCTCATAACAGTGCAGTTCTTCTTTTCTCTGTTGTGATCATGAATTTTTTTCAAACCTGATTGTTTGCACTACAAAACAAATATGTTTAGCCCGTAGCTCTAGCGATCTAGCGAAATCGAATGCCGCAATTTCATTATTAGTAGTATACTGAAATATTGCAATGCCATGTGTAAATTCTGTTATGGGGAATACTTGGATGCAGGTAGTTAGTAATAATATGCTTGAAGAATAATAGACATCAAGGGAACAGAAACTGTACATGATGCAAGTCAACTGATAGTGTGGCGAAACGAATTGTCAGTATAGTAGCAGGGCAAAAATCTGGTGGAAATCTAAATCGAGTGTAAATTCCATGGAAATCAGGTGTAAAAGTTTAAAAAATTCCCCAAAAATTTGCAGATGTAGGGGAGGAATATTTCTATAGTTAGGTGCTCAAATATCTTTAATGACTGAATAATAAAAAAATTTCCAGCTATTGCCTCCTAGCATTCGTTTCAAGTGCAGATATTGTCTCTGATGCACTGTTTGATGTTAATGTTATGTGCCTTAGTTTTCCTAGCAATTGTAACATGAATACATGATCCACTCATCCATGCAAAGGAAGTAACCCTGAATGGAACGAAAGCTTTGTCTTCATCGTGTCTGACCGAGCTATAGAACTATTGATCAAGCTTTTAGATAGTGATACAGGCACAACAGATGACTTCGTTGGTGAAGCAACGTATGTACATCTTGTCGTTCATGTGTACAATCCTACAATTACTATTGTTATATTAAACTCTTCAAAATATTTGCAGAGAACACAAACACAAATGAGCCACCCAATACCAAACACAAATGATTCCCCCTCAGTTCAGATCATTTTGCCACAAAAGCAACTTGGGCGCAAGTCAGACATGTGGGGCTTTTCTTTCTATCTCAATTCTCAAATAATTTTCGTTGGCTTCTAAATTCAGTTCCCACTGCTTGATTGTGACATGTATGCTGGTTTATGTTTCTTAGGTATGTCTTCTGTTGCTCATACACTCACAATGTCGCACCAAAAGGGAAGTTCATTGCATCATATTGTATTTTAATTCTAATATTCCTTTTTAAATCTTGGTGTTTCAGTCACAACAGTTAAGAGGACTGGAAAGAGTAATAAAACTTGCAGCAGAGCATACACAGCTGTACCGAGATAAATGGGCGGATATTAAAGTGGCATCTTTACGACCACGGCAAATCTACTGTAGACAAGGTCGAAAGGCGTTCGACCATGGCGAAATTGAAAGACGGTGAGGTCAAGAAGCAATACGACCACATCCGAGAGAAGTCGAAGGTGATCCGAAGGCGTACGACTGCGACAAAGTTTGAACGTGGTCGTAAGGAGGCTACGACCACGTTGAAGAGCTACGACCACAGTGTAATCGGTTGTAAGGAGCTGGGACTTCATCGGGGAGATCTGAACGTGGTCGAAAGGGTGTTCGACCACGGTGAACAGTATAAAGGGTGTTCGGGGAGATGCCTCAGAAAAGAGCACCAAAAATATTGTGTATAAAGACGTCCTAGCGTGATGATGTGGTAAGTAAATAGTCCATAAACACCTATTTCCTTACTGTGTTTCATATTTCTTTATGTGACAAAAATGTTTGTTTTCTTTGTAGCCTCAAGTTTAAACAATGTGGGGATGGAGAAAGTCGTCGGTGGGTGAGTCCAATGATGTCGTCGTCTTCTCAAAGGATTAGTCTTCATTATGTGACAAAAATATTTGGTTATATAATATATGAGACGTGAATCTTAATGAATCTGATTGTTCGTTTTATTTTTTACAAATTTTATCTTGTTTTGTATTTTACCGTAGCGTTAGCACGGGCACTATACTATCATACACATGTGGTCATCTATATTTCAGCGTTCATTGACTTGTAACTGAACTTTTGCCATTTGGATGTCTTCAATTATTTGTAGTGACTGACCAAAATAATCTGATGTATATGTTTGGCTTTCATTCATGGATGGACTTTGTTGCCAGCAGCAACCCGATTATCCAAACAAAACATGTATGGCCATTCAAAAATTGGCTTTGACAGCAGGGAACAAAACATGTATGGCCATTCAAAAATTCGTTTGGTTGATTTCGTGTGCATCCCTAAAATGTCGCCGTGACGTTAGCACGGGTACTATACTAGTTAGTTATAGGAGTGGAGTTACCTCATGGCGCTTGCGTTTATTGTTGCTGCTCTGAACACCTGTAGATCGCTCGAGAGCCTCCAGCTTCACCTCATACTCGTACTCGTCGACAACGTCCTCCGCGTCGTACGCCACCTCCTTGAGCTCCTCGAGCCGCAGCTTAGCGGATTCCTCGCGGATGTTCCAATGCTCCTCGGCGTCTTGAAGCGTTGCACGGATCCTGCGCATGGTCCTCTCCAGACTCCTCAGGTCCTCCAGGTCATCCTGCATCACCAACGAGGACGAGGAGGATGTCAGGCCCGCCGACAGCAAGGACGAGAGCTTGTCGAGCGCCCATTTGACGGCCATGGATGCAAAGAGTCCGGCCATCTCGATCTATGTTGGCTATGCTAGATCTGTTTGCTGCAGGAACTCAAATGATTCTCATACACAAGGGTGGTCTCTGAAAAGAATATACGAAGGAAGAAAGCAAAGGAAGTGAAAGGAAAGGCAGAGGAACCTTCTTGCCAAGCCCAAGTGCGCTCACTGTGCAATAGAATCTAAATCACGTATAATGCGACATTGCAGATGCTGCCAAGATGCGCAGTCGGTCATCGAAAGTGTCGGTTTTATCAGCTCGCAGAAGGCAACCAAGACAGCACCCCCATGTGAAAAGAAGAAAAGAACCTTGACAAGTTGGGTTTCATCAGTCCTAAAGTCATCAACTGCTCTTCTTTTAATTATTTAGTGCTTCCTTTGATTCAATGAACACTGCACGTCCACTAATCCAGTTAACAGAGACTTTCACTAATCTTATCCTTGCCAACTACACCCTCCACTAGGTGGTGATCAGTTGGGCTTAAAAGCTCATGGCTTATGGCTGAAAACACTGTAGCTGACAGAGGCTTATTTAGCATAATTAAATTTAAAAAAATTAAAAAAATATGTTAGCTCATTACGTATAATACAAACAAATACGGGAAAAAAAGAACCGGCAAAAAAGCTCAACAAAAAGCCAAAAGTTCAGAAAAAGACGAAATTTATGAATAGTGAAAATAAGCCAGAAGCTCAAGCCGAACCGATCTGGGCAGGCATTCATTTCTCTCTCTACACATGCCTCAAGCTTGAGCTCTAATTAAATCGCAGCACGTCCATCCACCAATCAATGCTGCACCTCCATCCTCCACGCTTCCTCTAGATGCATCCTCCATGAGCTTCCCTATCCCACCACCATGTTCTAGTGGATGAAAAAAATTGGACACCTCTCCCTCCTCCTGATGTTTACAGTCTAGCACGTCTCATCACATGCATTCTCAACCACAGCTGCTCAAGCCTTATCTAGTCATCCACTCATTCCTCACTCTTCCACCATGAATCTCTCCCCCCAGTGGCGGACGCAGAAATTTTGGAATGGGTATTAGAAGTTGTAAAAAAAATTTCAGTACAATACATAAAGATCTACAGTAGTAATAGCTAACATACCATCGAGATGGACGCTATCTTCTGTGTCTTTCTAGCTCTCTCCCACAAAGATTTCAGATTTGTAGACTTCTTCATTTTTTAAAACTCAAATATCTACAAAATCATAAAATACAAGTGTTACAAGATTCATTAAAATTATTAGGTCGACGGCGGACAATGTGTGATCATAAGATCATTGATGAATAATATGAAGCACATATAGACATACTCACATACAAGCATAAAAGCATTGCTCATTTTCATTTTTCAACACATAACAACAATCTGTATATGCATGAAAAAATCAATGAGCACCACATGATACAAGGCATATATGCATGAAAAAATTGACTTCAGACTGTATCAATGAGCACCACATGATACAAGGCATATATGCATGAAAAAAATAGCTTTAGGTTGTATGCACTATCAATGAGCACTACATTACAGTGTAAATAAGCATAAGTAATAAAATGAACGCCTGTAAGATAAATACTCAACTATATGCCTACTCACAGAAACACCAAAAATTATAGCTTCATAATAGAGTAGCACAAGACAGCAACCTTTTAAGACTACAGTTCAGTACTCGAAAAGAAGAAGCCTACAGCTCAATATTTATTATCTTTCTGCAACTACATTGCTAGTGTTAGCTAATCATAAAGCAATCAATATAAGAGGAGCTGTGAACTAAACACGCTCATTAACAAGTACATTACTACTCTTGTTCTCCTACAATTCCCACAAAACATTGTTGATTCGGAAGTCGCAACCACAACGACAACAGTACATTATTAACAGTATCCGACATAATCTTCTTTGACAGGAATATAATCTACGAAGCATAAATCCAAAACTGCCATCACCAACCCTAGATTACCATAGCACATGCATCATTTTCAGAGGTGCAGAGCCGGTCGTGTGCCGCCGTGCCAAGCTCGGCGGGTTGCCGGTGGAGGTGCGGAGCGGATGGCCGAAGGCACGCCTGGTGGCTGGTGCGGTCTGCGGTCGCGGGTCGCCGCCTCGCCGGTCGTCGGAGCTCGGAGGGCGGAGGCGGCGAGGCGCGGTCGCCAGCGGAGCAAAGCGCGGAGGTGGCGAGGCGGAGCAGGGGCGGCGAGGTGGAGGGCGGCGGCGGTGAGGCGGAGCGGAGGCGGAGGGCGGAGGCGGAGGGTGGAGGCGACGAGGCGGTCGCCGGCGGAGCGAAGGGCGGAGGCGGCGAGACTAGGGTTAGGGTCCGTGGCTCCGCGCAATTTGCCAATGGGGATCGGGACCAGGGCGGGGGATAGGCAGGCCGCACGGACAGAAGGTGGGCTAGGCCTTGGCTTCACGCGCGGTCGCGGCCTGGCGGGCTACTGCGTTTCTCTCGGCCTGGTGGGCTGAATTATGGATATAAACAGCTAATTTGACCCAACTATATATATATATATATATTATACCTCATATGTACTAAGTTTTTTGTCAAAAAATTTAGGTGTTCAGCTGAACACCCATGAACTACTGTAGATCCGCCCCTGCCCCCTCCCCCCCCCCCTCTCTGAGCTGCCGAACTGGCAAGCTCTACCACCACTCCTGCTCGAGGGGAGGCCATCTGCCATGGATTGGTGCTTGTGCAAGGTGTCTCCCTTTCTAACGGTGACTGGAGTTCACTGAGTAACTAGATTTGTCACCACTGTTCCTGCAACTTGGCATATTTGAAGGAACAAAGGTTGAGAAGCTAGAGAGGAAGGCACACATAGGAGAGATAACAAGTTGGCCTTACCTCACCAGATTTGGGGTTGACCGGTTGCAACATTCCAATTTAGGGGATTGTTAAAAATGCGATAGTTTTAAAAACTTTCTTTCGCTTTTGGTGCATTTCAAATGATTCTCTCTGCGGATTGTCCTTTCTAGACTCCTCAAGTCCTCCAGGTCCTCCTGCATCGCTAACGAGGACGAGGAGGAAGCTGTTGGCAGAGACGTCAGGCTCGCTCGCAGCAAGGACGAAAGCTTGTCGAGCGCCCATTTGACGGCCATGGATGCAAATAGTCCGGTCATGCCGATCTACGTTGGCTATGCTAGCTCTGTTTGCTGTAGGAACTCAAGTGATTCTCACACACAAGGGAGGTCTCTAAAAGGGGATTTTTTTTTCTTCTTTTGATATGCGAAGGAAGAAAGGAAAGGCAGTGAAAGGAAAGACAGAGGAACCTTCGTGCCAAGCCCAATGAAGTGTCGAGCAACTCCATCCCATTAGTCATTTCTCCCTCTCTATTTCCTAAGATGAAGAGGCTAGCTATTATTTTCAGCTCTCTATTTGAGTTAGCATTCCAATGGCCTAGCTATTTGAGAAGCGAGTGAGGAGGCGCTCGCCAAATCTAGCTAGCGGCCGGGAGAAAATAGCGACTCGATAAAAATGAAGAGGAGGATAAAGAACAGTTGGAGTCCATTTCTTAAGTCATATTAGGTAAATATATAATTAAGAGCAGGATAAAGAATCGGTTGGAGTTGCTCTTATTGCATTGCAGGCATTGGATGCTGCCAGCCAGCCAACATGCGAAGGCTGCAGTTGTATATTGCAAGTTGATAGGCTCCAATATAAAATCCTGCGCATGCAGTTGGTCATCGAAAAAGGCGTCCTGCTCGTTTTAATGCTGGCTCCTCGTTTCTGTTTTTAATTCACTATTTTTAATTTTATCTTTGTTTATTCTGTATTGGCCGATGAGGCGATGGCCTTTTGAGTGTTGAGTCCGCGTGACCGTTGGGGACAGTATGGGTTCAGTATGCTTCAGCGAGAGTGCGAGACTAGTGCATGGTGCCTTTTTTTTTATGTTCTACACAGTGGTTCGCTAGGATATGCTCGGAGAGGTTCCAGCCATATCCGAGGGCCGTAAGAACAAGAAAAGTGAAGTGAGGAAGGAAACCTACCAGGTCCCTTTGAAGCAATTAGTGCAGAGGAAGTAACTTTCAGATTCACACTTTTAATTCATTATTTTTTAATTTTTTCTAGCTTGTTAATATTTTGAGCTTTTCTGTCTTTTTGGTATTCTTTTGCATTGTCTATAATGGGTTAACTTGTTTTTTTCTATTTTTAAAGTTTTTAAATTTAATTACATAAAAAACTATTAACAGCTAAAGTGCAAAATAAAAAAATCATAAACTAATAAAAAAAGCCAAGTTGAGCACCCCTAAGCTCACTTTTTATTTGCTCACATGACAACCTTGTTTCTTTTTTATTTGTTCTTTCAGACATTGACATTCTTCAACACATATTTTTTATTATTATTTTTTCGAATTATTCCCATCGTTTTTTATTTGATTTTTTATTTTCACAGTATTTGAGATACAACTTTGACCACTATTTTTAAACTTTATACTAAGATATAATAATAAACTTATAATATTATGAAAGTATTTTTAACAATAAATCTAATGATATAATTTTTATATGACCAATCTAGATAGTTTTAAACCTATTAGTGGTCAAACTTTAAAAAGTTTAACGGCGCGGAATCTAGAAAGTCAAGTAAAAAAGAAATAGAGGAAATATATATTAGCAAAAATTATTAGAAATATAATATTACAAAAGTATTTTTTCGATGAACCGAGTAACATCATTTTTACATGACAAATCCAAATATATTCATGTATTTTAGTGGCCAAAGTTCTAAAAGGTTATACAATAACATCTAAAAAAGGAAGGGAGGGGTACCTTTCCAGCGCTAGTGATAGTAGTTGTAGTCATGCGGAGGGCTTAGGCCCTATTCATATTGGCTTATAAAAGATGTTTTCTTATAGTAAATAGTTTTTTTCAGTATCTAACTTTAAAATGGGGTGTCTTTTCAAGACGTGGTCTACCAATCGATTGTGTTACATATTATAATAACTTTTTTGTATCGGCCAAAATCGCATACAAATTTCTCTCTCCGTACGGCTCTTTACAAGCTGTTACTATTTATAAGATAAAATTAAAAGCCATCAGTAAAAACCAATATGAACGGCTACTGGTGTTGTGATCTTGCACCGCTGTGAGCTATATTAAAGGTATTTATGGAATCTCTTGAAAATAGTTGAATTATAAGACAAAAAAATGTACAATGGCGAACTGAAAGAAGTATTACGAGTTTCTTGGTGAACAAATAGTTTGGATATGACTAATTAATTAATTAAAATTGTATGACATGCTTCTAAATATCTAAAGCAATTGTGCACATTTTTAAATATGTTATATTCTGACCATATATTCTATTCAGACACATTAAGACGTTCTACATGCAAGAGGTAAATGGACTAGATTGCCTGCAACTATTTATATTATCCGGATGGCATGGAAAAGTGTCTTTACATAAAATAGTGTAGTACTATTTCAACCAGCAACCTTTCAAACAAAATGTTTTTAAAATCTAATGGTTTGTATTTTAATTGGCATTGATCCAATAAATACAATTTTGAAGGTGATGTGGTGTTCAAACAAAAGATTTTCAGCATCTAAGGGTTTCTATGTTGAAGGTTATTTTTTTTGGGTCTTTTTGGGTAGCATATTTATATTTTTTTTCTTAGCAACTGTAAGGTGGTGCTCAATTGGGCTGTGGCTTATGGCTTATTTCACTGTAGTTGGCCTAGGAGTGTCACTGACGATTATTATATACTCCCTCCATGTCATAATGTCTGACCATGGCCTAGGAGTGTACGTTTCAAAATAGTTGTTCATTTAGAAAATCAAAAGTGTAGTTATTCCAATGTTTTCCACCCTCTAACCCTACTTTAAATGCTTTGGATGAGGTTAAATGATTATAATATATCGTTTAATAGGGGTACAATGTATGGTGTTGTGGGGGTGGCTCAACCCCCTATGACTGGGCCTTGCAACTGGCCTAATATGTAATAGGCCTGATAGTGTAGATGAATATACCAATGTATCTTCATCCGTTGTAAGTACTAAGGGGTAGAATAGGGATTTCCCATTCTACCCCACTCATGTATATAAACCCCCAGAAGGGAAAGGAGGAGCGGCATCCTCTCATTCTCACTCACCAACTCTTCCATATGATCCGGGTCCTGGCTTCCCTCTTCTTCCTCTAGTCCCCTTCTTTACTGTTTGGCCTGTAGCACACTCTATGGAGTAAATAAGACGCGTGGAAGCCCACGGGATGCGCACACTCTACGGAGTATAAATAAGACGCGCGAAGGCTCGCCTCCGCGTGCACTCTACGGAGTATAAATAAGACACATGGAAGCTCGTGGGACGTGCGCACTCTACGAAGTATAAATAAGACACGCGGAGGCTCGCCTACGCGCGCACTCTACGGAGTATAAAAATCGCGCAATGACCGAGACACCAGGGAGTGCCTCGCTTTAGCGGCGCAACACCTGGATATCGCGCCGTCACGCACGTTGCACCAGGGAGTGCATTGCTGTAGCGCCGCACCACTTGGATAACGCGCCTCCGTCGTGCCCACCCTCCGCGGGCACTAGTTTTAAAGATAGGGGAACGACAATCTCACCTTCCTGCCTCTGCGTGCATAGCGCCCTCGGCCTACGCTCCAAGCGCCCGCCCCCCGCGTGCACACTTTTTCAAGGTAGGGGAATAGCGGTTTTGTCTCCCTACCTCCGCGTGTGTAGCGCCCTCCGCCTACGCTGCAAGCGCTCACCCTCCGCGAGCACTCTTTTTGAAGGTAGGGGAATGGCGGTTTCACCTCCCTACCTCCGCGTGCGTAGTGCCCTCCACCTACGCTGCAAGTGCTCGTCCTCCGCGGGCACTTTTTTTGAAGGTAGGGGAACGGTAGTTTCGCCTCCCTGCCTCTGCATGTGTAGCGCCCTAGGCCTACGCTGCAAGCGCCCACCCCCCGCGGGCACTAGTTTTGAAGGTAGGGGAACAGTAGTCTCGCCATCCTACCTTTGCATGCGTAGTGCTCTCGGCCTACGCTCCAAGCGTCCGCCCCCCGTGGGCACTCTTTTTAAAGGTAGGGGAACGGCGGTTTCGCCTCCCTACCTCCGCGTGCGTAGCACCCTCCGCCTACGTTACAAGCGCTTGCCCTCCGTGGGCACTCTTTTTGAAGGCAGGGGAACGACGATTTCGCCTCCCTACCTCCGCGTGCGTAGCGCCCTCCGCCTATGCTGCAAGCGCTCTCCCTCCGCTGGAACTCTTTTTGAAGGTAGGGGAACGGCGGTTTTGCCTCCCAACCTCCGCCTGCGTAGCGCCCTTCGCTTATGCTGCAAGCGCTCGCCCTCCGTGGGCACTCTTTTTGAAGGTAGGGGAATGGCAGTTTTGCCTCCCTGCCTCTGCGTGCGTAGCGCCCACGGCCTACACTGCAAGCGCCCGCCCTCCGCGGGCACTAGTTTTGAATGTATGGGAACGGCAGTCTCGCCTCCCTTCCACTGCGTGCATAGCGCCCTCAGCCTATGCTCCAAGCGCCTGCCCCCGTGGGCACTCTTTTTGAAGGTAGGGGAATGGCGGTTTCGCCTCCCTATCTCGGTGTGCGTAGCGCCTTCCGCCTACGCTGCAAATGCTCGCCCTCTGTGGGCACTCTTTTTGAAGGTAGGGGAATGACTGTTTCGCCTCCCTGCCTCTGTGTGCGTAGTGCCCACGACCTACGCTGCAAGTGCCCGCCCTCCGCGGGCACTAGTTTTGAAGGTAGGGGAATGGCAGTCTTGCCTCCCTACCTCTATGTGCGTAGCGCCCTCGGCCTACGCTCCAAGTGTCTGCCCCCACAGGCACTCTTTTTGAAGTTAGGGGAATAGAGGTTTCGCCTCCCTACTTCCGCGTGCGTAGCGCCCTCCGCCTATGCTGCAAGCGCCCGCCCTCCACGGGCACCCCGTGTGTGTGATGAGTAATTGACGTCGGTTTTAGGAAAGTCGAGTTTGGTTTGTGTGGTTCGGACCATGTCGTTGCGCGGTGCAATCGGCTTCGGTCGGACTTGGTCAAACCTGGTCAAAGTGCTTAAGATGCGTATTCCTTTGATTCAACAGGTTTGGGCTTTATCATGCTTAATGTTTTCTCTAATGTGATTGTTGATTACGTTATCTCGAGCGGTGCTATGTGATGTGTTTCTTATCTGTGATGGCTGCAGGACGTCGAGCCAAAGTCGTGGTGAGGCACGGGGTGACCGGACTAGGCACAGGTGGTGTCGAAATCAGAACAGTCGGATGTGTCAAAGACAGCGAGGACTTGAAGTGGTTGCGAGGCTTGGACGGCAAGGAACGAGGAAGCTTCCAGGAAGGAGCGTGAGGGCCAATTCGGTGAAATTAACTTAGGCTCGCGGAAGCGGATGCGGTTCGAATTAACGAATAAAGCGCTGGGTTGTTAGGGCTTAGCGAGTAAAGAGAGAAGAAAATCCATTTGTGAGAGGCTATATAAAGGAGGGGTGTCACCTGCATGTAGCAAGTCTTGGAGAGGGGTTAAAGCTTTAGGGGATGTTGTTTTCTCTTTTAAGCTTTAGTTGTTGAGAGCATGAGAGGGCTACAGTAGGTGTCTCCCGTAGCTTCTCTGTTCTTGAGTTCCTTCTTGTGTGTGTTCTTCTTGAGAGCTCAAGTGGAAGCATGTAGGGTGATTGCCATGTGTCAATCGCGTATAGGGACTCCATGTAATCATTCCTTTGTACTCAATCATTCATGGGGATGAATCAATTTCATTTGAGTTGCCCCTGTCTCCTGTGTTCTTCTTCGTGTTTTTGCTCTGTGTGAATTTTCCTTTTTGTGTTTTGGTGTTGTTTCTTGCTGTGGAGATCCAAAATGGGTTGCTCTGTGATGGGATTACATTTCTAGACCATTTGGTCAGCTAGTTCCAAGAGCAAAATGATTGAATCGTGAGAATTTCTCTTTTTCTTGTTTCCCTGTTCTTCTCTGTTCTGTCCTGCAGCTAGGGTTCTTTTGATGACTTTGTTTTTCCTCCAAAAGGGGATGCCTTGATATGAGTATCTAAGTCCTAATGCTATTGATTAGCTAATCTCTTAGTTTCATATTCAAAGGATCAAAGATTGGCTGGCAATTTGAGTTTTATTGCAGGTTCTTGTAAGTTTTCAGTTTTTGGCTCAAATCTCGAATTCTTGCTCTTGAGTTGAACTTTGTTGTTTTCTAGAGTCTCCCTGCTGTTTAGAATAGGTTGTTGTTCTCTTGGCCAAAAGGATTCACAAGCTAATCCATCAATCTGCCCGAAATCAATGTTTTTCAGTAAAACTGTGCTCTCAGTTTTTCAGTCGGGAGGTTCTGTCTTGGTAGCCCGGTCAGACCGCTAACCCTAGCGGTCAGACCGCTCGGCGCATTGCGGTTAGACCGCCCGGGTGATGCCAGTCTTACCGGAGGTCAATAGGCAGTCAGACCGGTGGATGGAGGCGGTCCGACTGGCATTAGGGGAGCGGTTAGACCGGTGGTCCTATAGTGGTCAGACTGACTTTGTTGCTGCGGTCTGACCGCCTGGACTACTGCAGTCTGACCGGCCCACCTGTGGTTGCAGCTGCCATCTTTTGTCCTTTTTGCTGCGTTTTATGTCTTGCTCTTTTCTCTAAGTGTTTGGAGTTCTAGTGAGAATTTGCTTCCTTCTTCATAGCTCCAGTGGCTATTGGAGGACAAGATTTATTCAGAGATACTTTGGAGGGGTCATTTCTAAAGAGGCGCCATTCACCCCCCCTCCGTTGCCGATTTCGATCCAACAACGACAGTCTCGCCTCCCTGCCTCTGTGTGCCTAGCGCCCTCGGCCTACGCTCCAAACGCCCGACCCCCGTGGGCACTCTTTTTAAAGGTAGGGGAATGGCGGTTTCGCCACCCTACCTCCGCGTGTGTAGCGCCCTCCGCCTACGCGCAAGTGCTCACCCTCCGCGGGCACTCTTTTTGAAGGTAGGGGAACGACGGTTTCGCCTCCCTACCTCCGCGTGAGTAGCGCCCTCCGCCAACGCTGCAAGCGCTTGCCTTCCGCCGGCACTCTTTTCGAAGGTAGGGGAACGGCTATTTCGCCTCCCTGCCTTTGCGTGCGTAGCGCCCTCAGCCTACGTTGCAAGCGCCCACCCCCCGCAGGCACTAGTTTTGAAGGTAGGGGAACGACAGCCTTGCCTCCCTACCTTTGTGTGGTAGTGCCCTCGGCCTACGCTCTAAGCGCCAGGCCTCCGCGGGGCACTGTTTTTGAAGGTAGGGGAACGACAGTTTCGCCTCCCTACCTCCGTGTGCGTAGCGCCCTCCGCCTACGCTGCAAGCGCTCGCCCTCTGTGGGCACTCTTTCTGACGGTAGGGGAATGACGGTTTCGCCTCCCTACCTCTGCGTGTGTAGCACCCTCCGCCTAGGCTGCAAGCGCTCGCCCTCCGTGGGCACTCTTTTTGAAGGTAGGGAAACGACAGTTTCGCCTCCTTGCTTCTGCGTGCGTAGCACCCTCGGCCTACACTGCAAGCGCCCGCCTTCCACGGGCGCTAGTTTTGAAGGTAGGGGAACGACAGTCTCACCTCCCTGCCTCTTCGTGCGTAGTGCTCTCGGCCTACGCTCCAAGCGCCCGCCCCCCGCAGGCACTCTTTTTGAAGGTAGGAGAACGGAGGTTTCGCCTCCCTACCTTCGCGTGCGTAGCGCCCTCTGCCTACGCTGCAAGCGCCCACCCTCTATGGGCACTTCTTTTGAAGGTAGGGTAACGGCAGTTTCGCCTCCCTGCCTCTGCGTGCGTAGCGCCCTTGGCCTACGCTGCAAGCGCCCACCCTCCGCGGGGCACTAGTTTTGAATGTAGTGGAACGACAGTCTCGCCTCCCCTACCTCCGTGAGCGTAGCGCCCTCGGCCTACGCCACTCACGCCCGCTCTCCGCGGGCACCGTTCTTGAAGGTAGGGGAACGACGGCTCCGGCTCCTCACCTCCGCATGTGAAGCACGCTCGGCCTACGCCACTTGCGCCCGCTCTCCGTGCCAAGCCGCTCGGGGCCCGCCCTTCGCGGGCGTGGTTTTTTGAAGGTAGGGGAATGGCGGCTCCGCCTCCCTACCTCTGCGGGCGTAGTGCCCTTAGCGCACGCCGCTCACTCTTGTCCTCCGCGGGCATGTTTTTTTTGAAGGTAGGGGAATGGTGGCTCAGCCCCGGCGCGCGACTTCGCCGTCTGCCTCGTAGGCATCGCCTCGGCTGGCGGCATGACTTCGTCGTCTGCCTAGTAGGCAATGCCTCGGCGGGATGGCTCGGCTCCTGTGCAGGACTTCGTCGTCTGCCTTGTAGGCATTGCCTCGGCGGGACGACCCCGCTTCGGAGCAATGTCTCGCTACTCACCTTGTAGGCATCACCTCGGCGGGGCAGCAAGGCTTCACCGCCCGCCTCATAGGCACCACCTCGGTGGGGCAGCACGACTTCGCCGTCCGCCTCATAGGCATCATCTCGGCAGGGCAGCATAACTTCGTCGTCTGCCTCGTAGGCATCGCCTCGGTAGGGTAGCATGACTTCGCCGCCCGCCTAGTAGGCAATGCCTCGGCGGGACGACCCAGCTTCGGAGCAGTGTCTCACCGTCTGCCTTGTAGGCATCACCACGGCAAGGCGACAAGGCTTCGCCGCCTGCCTCGTAGGCAACACCTCGGCGGGGCGGCACAACTGCGCCGTCCGCCTAGTAGGCCATGTCTCGGCGGGACGGCTCGGCTCCGGCGCAGGACTTCATTGTTCGCCTTGTAGGCATTGCCTCGACGGGATGACCTAGCTTTGGAGCAGTGTCTCGCCGCCCGCCTTGTAGGCATCGCGCTCGGCGAGGCGGTAAGGCTTCGCCACCCGCCTTGTAGGCACCGCCTTGGTAGGGCGGCACGACTTCACCGTCCGCCTCGTAGGCATCGCCTCGGCCGGGCAGCAGGACTTCGCCGTCCGTTTAGTAGGCAATGCCTCGGTGGGATGGCTCGGCTCCGGCACAGGACTTCATCATCCGCCTTGTAGGTATTGCCTCAGCGGGACGACCTGGCCTCAAAGCAGCGTCTCGCCGCCCGCCTTGTAAGCATCGCCTCGGTGGGGCGGCAAGGCTTTGCCGCCTGCCTCGTAGGCACCGCCTCGGCGGGGCGGCACGACTTCGCCGTCCGCCTCATAGGCATCGCCTCGGTAGGGCGGCATGACTTCGCCGTCCGCCTAGTAGGCAATGCCTAGGCATTGGCTCAGTGGGATGACCCGGCTCCGGAGCAGGGCCCCGCCGCCCCGCCTTGTAGGCATCGCCTCGGCGGAGCGGCGACGACTTTGCCGTCTGCCTGGTAGGCATCGCCTTGGCGGGACGGTAGGGCTTTGGTGTGGGATTCCGCGGACCTTTTCGTAGACATTGCCTCAGGGGGCTGCAAGCTACTAGTTGCATCGGCTCGCTAGTCGGCACCCTCGCGCTTGCTGCTGGGGAACGGGGGGCTGGGATAGTTTGGCACGTCAGCTTGCCCATCGGGACCTCTGCACTTGCTGTCGAGGGAGTACTGTTGTGGGGGTGGTCCAACCCCCCGTGACTGGGCCTTGCAACTGGCCTAATATGTAATAGGCCTGATAGTGTAAAGCAATATACCAATATAAATATACCAATGTACCCTCATCCTTTGTAAGTACTAAGGGGTAGAATGGGGATTTCCCATTCTATCCCACTCATATATATAAACCCCCAGGAGGGGCAGGAGGAGGGGCAGAAGGAGGGGCATCCTCTCATTCTCACTCACCAACTCTTCCATACGATCAGGATCTTGGTTTCCCTCTTCTTCCACTAGTCCTCTTCTTTACTGTTTGGCCTGTAGCCACACCATATGGTCATTGCTCATTAACATATTCATAGATTTAGTGATTCCTTGGTATATGCGCATGGTGTATTGTGGATAAATATTGTCAAATAGAGGGAGTAATATATTGTAGGACCAGTATGGCAATAGAGGAGTGGATGGTGTCTCAAAAATGTTTCCCAAGTATTTTCCAAATCTTCACTTCAGTAGGTACAGAGTTATGAAGATCAGAATTGAAAGCCAAAAACAAAACAACATACTCAAAAAGCCGACAAAGAAAATTCTCCACTCCTCACTGGTCTAATCGCCACTGAGAGTGCGGTCTAATTGGCAAGGCACTAATAGTTTGACTGGCTTAACCATGGTGGTCTGACCTATGGCTAGTTGGATCAGGCCTAGGGCGGTCTGACCGCTCTCTTGTTTCCATAATAGAAAATCAGCCTGAGTTAAGCCAAAAATGATTCAACTCCCAAAATCCTTAACCAAAATGATGAAATTTTGCATACACCTTGCTTAGAGTCTCAGAAACCTATTCCATCTAAGGATCGTATTGATCTTGGTGAAAGTTCCAATCTTTTCCAAAGATAAACAAGATTGCACCAAAACGGAGTACACTTTAAAGTCTTGTCGTATGACTTGCTCGTGGGTACATGGTAGCTAAGATAGCTCTAGATGAGTTTCCATATATCACAGCATGTGGGGACCTCGGGCGTTGAATACCCGAAATCACAGTATGTATTCTGTAGTAGTCCCATGATAAGTAGTTAGTACACATTCACAACATCGAGATCACATCCATACACATCGTATACAAATAAGTTACAACGACGAACAATGTATAGGCGATGCATAATTAAAATTTACAACATAGAGTCGATCGGCCAAATAAAATATAAGTATCAAAAGTAAAGTGCAGTGGATGACCAGTGAATAAGCAAAAGCGTCCAGTGATGTACCATCATAGCCCGTAGGTAACTAACTAGACTTAGGCTCTAGAAAGATCTAACATCGAATTTTCTGGTGCCAAGGGCAAAATATGTGTCGTTGGGCATGTTATCTTCCTTATTCTCTGAACAATAATTATTTAAACATGATTAAGTATATTATGTGTTCAACAAAACTAGTAATGTATCGTAACATCCCTACGAATATAACAGAGAGTTTATTCATTCTTTTTATTCTCTTTGCATAAACTAACATACGGACCCGCTTGTCTACTAATCGCGGCCCCTTTCATGCCACCCCTCCCACGGTCGTCCCACCACTCTCGCCTTCGCCGAGAAACTGTCACCCACTCCGCTCCCACCACTCTCGCCACAACCACTTGCTCTCCTTGACCATCTCTCCTCCCACTCCGCTCCACAGCCATGCCTCCCCTCAAGAGCTCCCTCCTCTCCCGCTCCACCACCTGCTCTGGCTTCTCCTCCACCACCCACATCTCTGTCGCCACAATCTCCAACCCACCACGAACGCCACCTTGTCCCCCTCGCCTCATACCGCCCGCTCGAGTTCAAGCCCACGCCCCAAGCCGGCATATCCCTGGCCCTCGACTCCCCCACCTACTCCATGCACAAGTGACCCCACCCCCTGGCCCTCGACTTCTTCGCCTCCTCTGCGTGCTCCCTCCTTGCCGTGGACCACAACAAATTGCTAAATCTTGCATCTTTCTTTTGATTTAGCTATTTTTGTTGGTGAATGAGTGAATCGAATCAAATTAGAAAGGTTCAACGCACGACAGTTCGTGGAGAGGATGCAGGGGAAGCGGCTGATATTTGTTGGGGGGGGGGGGGGGGGGGGGGGGACTCGCTGAATCAGAACCTGTCGAATCGAGTTTGAGGCTGAGCTCCTCCATCACCAGCTCTGCGAGATCTGCCACGCTGTCCACATCAGCACCGTCGCCGAGCTGTAAGAGTTGCTCTGCGCCATGGTCCTCACCAAGTGTGCTTACAAGGTCCACTAACCCCGACCTGTCGTGCTCCCTCTATCTCTCACTTGACGCAGCATGCACATGAAGGAGGCAGCGGAGCTAAGGCAGAGGATGCCGACGGTGGCATCCACACTGCCATTCTTGTAACTGCCGTGCTCCTTCCCGACTACCTAAAATTAGGCATGTTGATGCCTCCCTGTTGTTTGACAAAATGCCCACACAGATACATGTCCCCTCTAGCAGGCAATTCCAGCCTCCGCCATCGTGTATCATGTGGTGTCGATACCTGTGATTCATCAAGTTCCCAAACCATCACCCTCAAGCCACATGGGCTGGGCTCGGGTACGTGGTACTAAATGTGGCATTCAGGGATAAGGTCAAGGTCATGCCAACATGGTGGCAGACTGGCAGCCTAATATAATCCAGGTTGTGGTGAGCTCACCGAAGAAAAAGGCCTAAGAGGATATGACTTCATTAGATGAAGGTTGCTGCAATTGCTGCTTTCTCCGTGAGTGCACTAGCAAGTTGACGGTGTAATGATTGTATGCAGTAGAGAATTGATGTTCTAATGTGGAACTGATGTTCTAACTTTCAAACTGATCGTGGTACTGACTTATCATTTGGAAAGTTAAACCTCAGAGATGATTTTTTTCTTTTTTTCAAAATAAGGTAGTGAAAGAAAAAAAACATGAGTATATTGTTTGTATTTGTTTCAAGCACATTATGAACTTGACGAATAATGGACCTATTTTCATTCACTTCATTTTTTGCACGCACACACGCTAAGTTAACAATTCCTATTGCGTTATTCAACATTAGAAGTCCACTTACAATAGAAATTTGGTTGTATAACCAGCCGGTTTAGATGTGTACACATTTAGCATCTTAGTTCCGTGTGCTGCATGTTTCAAGAAAGAATTAACTGCCCTAACTTCCATGTCAACTTCTTGCAGAGAGGAGCGTAGTTGCTTGTAGAAAGGATCTGTTGCCACCCTTGATAAGTTAGATGCCCATCAATGATTGTGTACAAGTGCAATGCCAGGAAGTAATTAACAACAACTGAAATTTCTCGCCAATGTCCGAAAAAAGGTAAATCAAAATGACTTCAAGTTGATTAGTCGATAGCTATTTGTTATATGACCTTACATATAGACATTAAATTACAGCATAACAATTTGGTCACTTTAAAAAATTACAAATCTCCATACACTATTGTCTTAACTTGAATTGTGAGTGCTCCGATTCATGCTAATTACAAGGTTGTGGTCATTTTAGTGGTATTGTGGAATTTAGATTACATCCAGCTACCTAGCTAACTGTTGACCCCAATGAAATTTTTTTGTGGCACGTGTCTAACTTTGCATGATATGTATCGGATAACTGGTACATTTGTTCACAGACGGTTCAAGTAAAAAAAACCCATTTGTGATATTTCACAAACGGTTTGTATTAAAAACCGTCTGTGATAATCAAGTTATGACAAACAGTTTGCATAAAAAACCATTTATGATAATCCCACCATATTTATTGTGCGCAGAACCATCGACCCTCTATCTTAAATTCTAGATCTATACTACTGCTTTGTACTGGAGGTAGGGCTTTGAGGCGATTTGGTGAAAGGAGACTATTTGGCAAGAGTAATTATAGATCCATTAAGTTTTTGACTACCTATGGTTAGTAATTTATTCTTAATTGCATTACAATTTACATTTATAGCTTTTGTCGAAAGGAGAATTGAAGATTATTAATCTAGCTAGCTTGATGTAGAGAGAAGATTATTTTACATCTAACATGGTTTAGGGTTTAGTCAATTCATAGTCTATTTCTACTTAATTCTATTTAATTAATTATTGTTGCTACATATAGCTACTTAATTTAGATGTACATATATAGTATACTAATTAATTTACTGAATATGTTATACTAAATTGTGATATGCGTAACGGAGGACCGAAATTGGATGTATGTTGGAAACCGTGTGAGTGAAGAGTACATTAATGGTGTTTCTGCTTTTGCAAGAGCTGCCAAGGAAGATGTGTTGAATAAGGGGTGGAATATATATTTAAGAGCCGAGGGCAGATTGAAGCACACTTGATTCGAAGGCGTTTCAAAAAGGGGTATATATGTTGCACCAGTCATGGTGAAGAGCAGATTACACAGGAAGGTAGTAATAGCAACATCACCGACGAAGTCAATGATATACCGTCGGATGATGTCGATTGTGGTTTTGATTTGGATAGGCTATATGATGACAATCTAGATCAGATGCTTCACGATGCAAAAGGGAACTATGATGAGAGAGGATATGTTAAATTCTGGGGCTTGATGAGGACTCAGAGAAACCTTTGTTCACGGTTGCAAGTCAAAGTACATGATGTTATTAACCATGCTTGAACTGATGAAATTGAAGGCAAGCAACGGTTGGTTCGATAAGAGTTTCAAATACTGTTATGTCTTTTAGCGAACGTGCTTCCGGAAGGAAACGAATTGCCCAAAAACCACCTACAAAACCAAAAAGGTTCTTTGTCCGTTGGGAATGGAAGTAGAAACAATACATGTATGTCCAAACAACTATATCCTCTACTATAAAGAGTATACAAACATGCATGTATGTCTAGTGTGCAACGTATCCCAATACAAGCGTAAGAATCAATCAGATGATGATAAGGGAATAGAGGTGAAGAAAGAACCTCCCACTAAGGTGGCATGGTATCTTCCTGTAATTTCCCATTTGAAGCGATTTTTTGCGAACTCAAAGGAGGCAAAATTGCTGCGTTGGCACTCAGAGGAGCGTAGGAAGAATAGAATGCTAAGACACATTACTGATTCCACCCAGTGGAGAAACATTGACAGAAGGTTTGCAGATTTTGGTGCAAAATCGAGGAATATAAGATTTGGATTGAGTATAGATGGCATGAATCCTTTCAGTAACATGAGCAGTCGACATAGCACTTGGCCCGTGACTCTCTGTATATACAATTTTTCTCCTTGGTTGTATATGAAGCAAAAGTATATTTTGCTATCGATACTTACCCAAGGATTGAAGCAACCTGGTAATGATATTGATGTGTACCTAACACCATTGGTAGAAGATCTAAAAACACTATGAATCGAAGGGGTACAGGTATGGGATGCGTACAAACGAGAGAACTTTACTTACATCCTACTCTTGCAAACCTATCGGGCTAGAGTACAAAAGGGGCTAAAGCATGTACTCACTGCTTTGATGATACCGAGGGTGTATGGCTGAGGCACTCACACAAAACCGTATACATACGTCACCATAGGTTCCTTTGGAGGGCTCATCCATACCGCAGGATGAAGAAACAATTCGATAGAGAGAACGAGAATAGTTCAGCTTCAAGGTATTTAAGCAAAAAAGAGGTCTATGATATGGTTAAGGATTTAGATGTTGTGCTCGGAAACGAACATAAATCAATGACCTGTGAGAAGAACGTCTGGAAGAAGATATCAATATTTTAGGACTTACCTTATTGGGAGCACCTAGAAGTTCACCACTATATCGACGTCATGCACATAGAGAAGAATATATGTTACATCTTGATTGATCCCTTACTGAACATTCATGAAAAAACAAAGGATAGTGTCAATGCATGGCTTGACTTTGTTGATATGGATATTAGGCCTGAGTTAGCACTCATAAAGTCCAATAAAGGATGAAATTACCTTCCCCCCGCTGGTTACACTTTGTCCAAGGCTGAGAAAACTGAATTGTGTCAATGCTTGCATGGTGTGAAAGTTCTGTCTGGTTACTCCATCAACATGAAAAACTTGTTTCGATGGAAGATTTGAAGTTAATTGGCATGAAGTCTCATGATTGTCATGTGCTGATGACACATATGCTCTCTATTGCAATTAGAATTATTTTACCGATTAAGGTCTGAGAGACAATCATAAGGCTATATTATTTCTTTAACACAATTGCTCAGAAGGTCATTAATCCCGAAGGACTAGATGCTCTGCAGGACGAGATGATGACGACTCTATGTCATCTTGAGATGTATTTTCCTCCATCGGTTTTCCGATATCATGGTCCCGTGTTCCTATGTAGCATGCACCCATTCAAGAGGTTCATAGGAATTCTCAAGTCATATGTATGAAATCGATCTCGGCCAGAGGGTAACATCGTCGAAGGTTATACAACCGAAGAGGTCATTGAGTACTGTGTCGATTATATGGCTCAGGTCGAACTGATAGGTATGCCTCGATCTTGCCATGAGGCGAGGTCAAGGGTATCAGAACCATCGGAAGGAAAGCAATCACTCCATATATGGATGCGTTTGCTCAAGCCTATTTCATGGTCTTATAACACATGGCTGAAATGTCCCCGTATATCAACCAGCACAAGGATGTGCTTCGGCAATAGAATCCGAAGCGATCGGATGTTTGGATCACGAGACAACACAACAGTTGGTTCAACCAATGGTTGAAGGAGTGACTCGCTATGAGCTCGTCAAGTGATATGCTGACATGGTTGGCAAGAGGACCAACATTTACAGTTGTAACATGGTAAGGATATGACATAAATGGGTACACATTATATATGTAGGCTCAGGATGCAAAGAACACTAACCAAAACAACGATGTCTGCATAGATGCGTTCAATACTGATGAGTTGAGGGACTCCTACTATGGGTTCATAGAGAAAATTCGGGAGCTCGACTATATGCTTTTCAAGATCCCCTTATTTCAGTGCCGTTAGGTCCATCTCCCACAGGTGAAGGTCGATAAGTATGGTATCACTACCGTTGACCTTAAACATGTTGGATACAAAGACAAACCATTCGTACTCGCTAATCAAGTTATTCAAGTTTTCTATGTAACCAACCAGGCAAATAAGAACCGCCATGTATTTATTCATGGAAAAAGGAGGATTGTCGAAGTTGAGAATATAGTGGATGAGAAAGAATACAATCAATTTGATGAGTTGCCTCTTTTCAAAAATGGCATAAGGGTCGAGAAAGAACAACTTGACGAAACTAGCTATACATGTGTCAATCATCATGAAGGGCTAATTGTTAAAGGAAATAATCAAGTGGAATGATAAATGAGATGTTTATGTGTCATCTGTTCTATATTTACATTTATATATGTGTATGAGAATGTGTGATGTATATGTGAATTTGTATTTATGTACATAAGAATGTGTGATATGTGTGTGTGAGAGAGAGAGAGAATTTGCATTTATATACATGAAAATGAGTCATATTCATGTGAATTGACATTTATATATGTGAGAATGTGTGAATATCATCACAAACAGTTTTAAACTAAAACCGTCTGTGATATTTCTAATCACAGATGGTTTTAAACTAAAACCATCTGTGATATTTCTAATCACAGACGGTTCTAAATTAAAGCCGTCTGTATGTACTATTATTACAGATGGTTTTTGTTTAGAGTTGTTTGTGATTAAAAATATTATAGACGGTTCTTAAATGGAACTGTATGTGATTATTCCCTTATATATATAATGCCCCTAGGTTTGTCCCCTGCGCCAAATGCTCTCCTCCTCCCCCGAGCATGATGCCTCCCCTGAGCACAACGCCTCCCCTGAGCACTCCCCCTCCCCCGAGTACTCCTCCTCCCCCGAGCTTGCCTCCTCCCCCGAGCACTCCTCCTTCCCCGAGCTCGTCGCCTCCCCCGAGTACTCCTCCTCCCCCGAGCTCGCCTCCTCCCCCGAGCACTCCTCCTCCCCCGAGCACGCCTTCTCCCTAGAGCACTTCTCCTGCCCCAAGCTCGCCGCCTCCCCCAAGCTGCACAGTGAGCTTTATTTTATACTCTTGATTTCTCTGTGAGATCTGATTGTGCATTAGTTAGTCGTGCTAGTCTCAGTTAATTATCTCTAAAATCTGATTGTTGGCTGGCACTAGGAGAACTATTGCATGATAGATTGTGGGTTGTTGATTGCTCAATGAGAAAATTTGTTAAGATTAAAATCTCAGTGACAATATAGGATTATTCTGCTAGTCTGTGCAGTGAAGTAGATAGCTTTGACAATAGCTAGTCCTTAGTCTTCTGCTTAGTATTGCTTACTGCTGTCCTTTGGTAATCTGTTAATTCTACATGCTCTTGACATGATACTACACTGAGGTAATATTCAATTAGACAATCTAGCAGAATTTTTGAGGAATTGTCATTGTGATCATTGAAATATTGACAAGAGTGGAAGAAGGCCAAGTTTAGAACTTGTGCAACTCCTCACGTGAGAGCAAAAACACACTTTATTAATCTGTTGATTCTGCATGCTCTTGACATTGATACTACACTGAGGTAATATTCAATTAGACAATCTAGCAGAATTTTTGAGGAATTGTCACTAGGATTATTGAAATATTGACAAGAGTGGAAGAAGGCCACACTTTATTAATCTGTTGATTCTGCATGCTCTTGACATCGATACTACACTAAGGTAATATTCAATTAGACAATCTAGCAGAAGTTTTGAGGAATTGTCACTATGATCATTGAAATATTGACAAGAGCAGAAGAAGGCTAAGTTTAGAACTTGTGCAACTCCTCACCTGAGAGCAAAAACACACTTTATTAATCTGTGCATTATGCAGATTTTAAATGCCTACTTTTATGTACTATTTAGCATATTGCCTTATATATATGCCCACATGTTATATATATATGTTTTGAGCATAATATATTGTTTAAATGACATGGATTATTTACATACCTATATGTTGATTTGGTCATCCAATTTCAGCAAGAATTGCTCACTTCTATTATCTTTTTGAAGATGTCATCCACTCATTGTTCGACATCATCGCCAGATGCGTGTGATGCACCGTCTGCTGGAAAATCCTGAAAAGGAAGAGGACTTTCGAAAGGCCTGATGGCCGATTTACCATCATGGATGTCGATGCGTCTGGGACCCCTGTCAATCCTTGCCAGTGTCCGTGTTCCAAATAATGGTTGGAATAGTTGCATGGGAATGGATTGAGATCACATTCGATTCATGGAAGACCATGACCGAAGGGAGGAAAAATGACCTGGTGATGGAAGTTTTTCATTCGTTTGAGATCTCGGAAGAACACAAGGCCTTTGTGAAATGACATACGTTACTAGTGACATGCAAAATGTGGAAGAACTTCAAGAGCCTGCTTGTCAAGCAATACATGGAGAAGGATCTCACGCCCTTCCACAAGTATCCATTTCTAGACCACAATGGCAAGAGTTTGTGGTGATGAAGATGACAGATAATTTTAGAAGTGAAAGTGTAGTGCACAGGGCCCTCCAAGAAAAAAACACGCACCCCATAGACTTGCCAGCACTAGGTATGCGAGTAAAATGCCACAATAGAGGAAGGACGAAGAATAGACAATCCTATGAGAGACCTTCCCGCCATTTACCGGGATCCCTAATGAAAGCACCCGAAACTAGATAAGAGCGAGGTCATCTATTGTATCGGTGGACATATGCTTTCGAAACCCCACAGACGAGCAAGTGTCCCACCACTTGGAAGCGCTAAGTGTAGAATCTTCCTAAGGCTCATTCTAGGCAGTTAGGGAGAGAGATTTACTCTCCGCAGCCCTGGGAAACAAAGAGCACCCGAGTCGCACGAGAGGCTTTAGACTTTACTTTCCAAGTCCTTGGAAATATGGTTTCGTAGAGGACTCCAAAGCATACTGGAGTAGCAAGAGAGCCAAAGCCGAGCATGAGGCACAGGTACGAGAGGACATTACAGCACAAATCAAAGATGGGATGCAAAGGTTGGTCAGGGATGAGATGCAAAGGTACAGGAAAAATCAGCAGGAAGCCCCCACCGCTCTTGTGCTAGGCAGCCCCCTAACCGTCAGAGTAGCTGTGCGTCTAACCCTACCTTCAAAAGCGATCAACAATTTTCTATCGATGACATCCTGGTAATAATTATTACCTCTGGAATGCTCGATCCATTGATAGGTCTATTGGAGTAGCTAATTTTGTATCGTTATGTAGGTGGCTATAAAGTGCAAGCTCCAAGTAAGATATGCCTCCATTACCCTGTGCATTGCTTGGGGCTAGGGATATCTATCCAGGCCCGGGGCCTTGGTGCATGATATATCTATAACGCCAGGTTTCACAAATGTGAATGTGGATGGTGTTGATGCCAATTTTGAGGTCGTCCTATTACAGATACCCCCCAATGACGAGGTCATGACTCTAGGGCAAGCCATTGGAACATTCATTCAGTAGCCTAAGAGGGACATCTACCTAGAGGCTTCTGCACTGGTGCTAAGTCCATGAGAGCCATCTGCATCGGTGCCAAGTCCATGAGGGCCATCTGCACCGGTGCCAAGCCCACTCAAGCTATCTGCACCGGTGCCAAGTCTACTCAAGCTATCTGCACCGGTGCTAAGTCCACTCGAGCTATTTGCACTGGTGCCAAGTCCATGGGAGCCATCTACACCAATGCCAAGTCCACTCAAGCTATTTGCACCAGTGCCAAGTCCACAACTACCTGCAAGAACAAAGCAAAGTCATGGTGCATCTACATCTTGTGCCCGGTCGACTACTGTGGTCAACCTACAGCCGAGGCGGTAAGAGCAAACTCAAGAAGACTGATGATGAGATTCCCTACTTGCCGTTGGCTCGGAAATTCATCCTAGGCAAGCCGTTGGTCATCCCGAAAGAGCGCCTCTTAACCTTAGAACTGGCTTGTCAGAGATTGCATACATATTACATGGAACAAGCCAACAAGTCGGAGAAACAACAGTGCTCAGGTGTCATCATTAAGTTTAGGCCGCATCATCTATAATACGATATTCATGACTGTGTCTTCACGGTGACCTTTGAGGACTTATTCTTTCTCTTCACACTCGATGCCCTCGATGCCTCACTCATTCGATCCTAGACATTATAAGTGTGTACAATCAAGGTATACGTTTATGTAATATTAATAAATATCATATATAACTCATTGTGTTGTATATATATACATAGTGACTAAAGCTATATTAAAGAAATTACCAGTTGGTTTCTTCGACCCATGCTTGGTCTCCATGGATACCATCAAAGAGGATGCATCCTTCGTCCAACATTACATGACGATGACATTGCTAGCTCACTACAACAAGAAATTCATATTTACGCCCTACAACTATGAGTAAGTGCTGCACTAGTGGCTATACTTGTTGATTTGTACTTTATAAGACATGAACTTAGATTTAATGACCATGATGACATATCTGTGTAGGTTTCACTGGATTCTAATTGTAATTGTACCAAAATGGAATAAGGTAATATACCTTAATTCTCTAAGGAGGAACAGAACTGACTACACAGTTGTCCAACGATTAATCGACAGGTAAACATATTTTCTCCATAGATAACTCCATTGTAGTCTTTCCTTCCTTCCCAATGAATAAGGTTAACTTTTGGAATCACGTAGGGCGTTCGCCACGTACATTACAGAGGTACAAAAATCCAAGGGAGGGATTGACGCCCTGCGACACGATCTAGATTTCCTGGTATTCGATAATACACATTAATCCTATATAACACTTAGTAATAATACGTCTCGAACTAACAAATTTTATTTTTGCAGTGTCACCAGCAACCGCTGGGTAAAACCTGTGGATTCTATGTTTGTCACAACATGCAACTACTCATCGGTTTTGGGAAGAACTATGATACTCAGGTTTGTCAATCTTGCGATAATTATTTTATAATTTTCAATTTACATATGTATGCACAATATTGATCTTCCTACCGATAGGTTACGTCCATCCCTATAACTCTGTTGGAACAGGCTGAACTCAAACATATTCGAGGACAATGTGCGTACTTCCTGATATCTAAAGTCATAAAAGAAGATGGAGAGTTCCACAATAATGTAGAATGAATTTAACTAGGATAAGATTGAGCTTAATTTAACTAGGATATCCATTTATTTAATTTTTATTAATTTATTTATGAAATGGATGCTCTTATTTCTGAAATGAATGAATGTGAGATGTATATGTGTACATATACACTGCGTTGATCTGAAATGGATGTTCTTGTTTTTGAAATGAATGAATGTGAGATGTGTATATATATACTGTGTTGATCTGCGTATTTCAGAGGGTATGGATAGCATTTTCTAAGGCTAGCCAACAAACAGAAATAGATTTAGAAATAAAAATAATATCATAGGTGGTTATTAACTTGTAACCGTCTGTGATAGTTGAGTAACACAGACGGTTTCAACTATAAACCGCCTATGATATATTAACATTACAAATAGTTTTTAGTTAAAACTGACTGTGATAAACCATGTATCACAGACAGTTTCTACTAAAAACCGTATGTGTTACTCAACTATCACAGGCAGTTTTTAGTAAAAACTGTCTGTGAAAGTCTGCATCACATACAGTTCAGAAGTCGTCTGTGATGGCCTCGTATTATTACTAACCCATAAACTCAGATGGCTCACGAAACCGTCTGTGATGACATTTTTGAACCATCTGTGATGACCTTTTGTGTAGTGGTGGATGGATACAAGCATTAAACTCCACATAAGTTGTCTACCTCTAGCTGAACTTGAAGGTGATCAACAGATCATTGAGGGATGTTGTAGGATATTTTGTCTAATGATATCTTGGTCTATTCTTCCTCTCTCTTTCTAAAGTTTTCTTGCAAGTCTATGAGACTAAGCTCCCATGTTGATTCTAAGGTGAATGAGTTCCATGTTGTTGAGCATTACTAATGAGATATCACTTACTTTGAAAGGAAGCATCAAGACATTGTTGAAGCATATGAAATATCGTTTGCAAGATATGAGAAACAATGGAGAGGAGTCATTGTTTGACCAAATTGAAAGCTTTTGTGAGCCACATGAGAGTGATGTGCCAAAAAATGGATGGTACCATTGGAGCAATGGGTAAATCTGTACATCAGAAGCATACAGTGACTTAGCATAATTACTACAAAGTTGACATTTTTAATGGTGCTCTTGATGTAGCTATAAATAAAATAAATTATCGTTTCAACAAAGTTTCCTCAGAGTTATTGGTATGCATGTCTTGCCTTGATACAAAGGACTCCTCTAAGATTGATGTTAATAAACTTGTTAGACTTGTTGATATTTATGCTGATGATTTCACGGTAGCTAATTAGTTCTTGTTAATGTTTCAGGTTCAAACCTTCATTCTCAATATTAGGAGAAGTGACAGATTTTATGAATGTTATGATATTTCAAAACTTGCTCAATTGATGGTTGAAACAAAAAATAAAACTTTCTCATTGGTATATCGCCTTATCAAATTGATATTGATCCTTCCAGTCACAATGGCATCTGTTGAGAGAATATTTTTAGCAATGAATGTTATCAAAACAGATCTGTGCAATAAAGTAACCGATGAGTGGCTCAATGATTTGATTGTGTGCTACACCGAGCGACGTATTTGAAAGCATTGATGATGATAAAGTCATAAGACGATTTCCAAGGTATGAAATCTCGTAGAATGAATTTGCTTCGTGATTTAATCTTGTATGTTAGTGGTATGTTATATTTTTCTTGAACGTTCATAATTATTTACAATTAGTTATCGTATCACTAATTTTGCTATTTTTGATATGTGGATGACTGATTTCAACTCACTGGAAGTATACTTATATATTTTCAGGATGCGCTTTCTACTATGGTACTTTCGTTTTATTTTTCTCTTTTATTTTTGCTTTATTTCTCTTTTATTCATATATGAATTTCAGTTGCAAAAGAGTAATCGTTGTATTTCTCTCTTTTGCTTTATTTCTCTTCTATTCATATATAAATTTGAATTGCACAAAACTAAAATATTATGTTTGTGATAATCTAGTTTAGTCCACCCTCAATCTTGCTCCTGGCTTTGCCATTGCCGCTAACCAGGTCCCACACTGGGAAATTATGCTCCTCGATCGTCCATCCCCTTGGCAACCATGGATCGTTCCATATGTTATTTGATATTTTTGATTCCCTATCACCAACACGCCAGATGGTACCGCTATTCAAGAGTTTAGTTTCTTTCGAGATACTCCGCTATGTATATGACATACCATCAGTTGATTGATTTCGTCAATTTAGCTCTTAACACCTTAGCATAAAGCGAATCCTGGTTTTGATGTAGCCCACATGCTTGTTTGGCCGACGTTGACAGACTGAAAGCGTGCAGGACTTGAAAACCCCTAACCCACTCTTTAACCCCGAACCAAACACAGCCTAAATCCTGCTGCCAACCAAGTCAGTGAATCTTATGGTCATTATCCTGTTGATTGCACCAATAAATCTAGGGAAAATCTTGCTGCCGGAAAATCAATATAACGCTTACGTAGCCTATCCATTGGTCCTATTTAAGTTGGCTGAAAATTGGAGGTTATCGATGTTATTGGTTGGGCCTGACGAAAAATCAAGCCGGGTAAAAAATTTCGTCAAGTCTAATCTCGGTGGGGTGCAAACTTTTTTAAAACCGATATAGTTTTCCCTGAATAAATCAAGGCATTTAGTTGATCACAGAAGCCCTTCGTCATGTCAAAACAGAGCATAGCATGTTCAGGTATGGCTTGAGCCACTACTTTGATCAAAATTTCTTTTCCTGCCGTCGACAAAATTTTCACCTTCTAGTCTTGAACATGCTTCCAAATCCTCTCTCTGATGCATTGAAGTGCTTTCACTTCTGCTCTGTCAGTACACCGGCAGTCCAAGTTATCTTCCATTTCTTGATTCACTTGTTAGCTGCAGAACCTCCATCATACTTCATTTCCGACTTCTCGAAGTCTTAGAGCTGAACAAAATGATAGGTTTTAACAACTTGACCCAAGCGGACTGCATATAACTGCAAATTATCTGTACCTCTTATTCTACCCATCAGCCTTCAACATTAAATGAGAATCATCAGCAAGCTCAGAAAAAATAGCACAACATGACGACCAGCATCCAGTTTCTTCCACTTTTGTTGAAGTATAAGTGAATTTTTTATTTTTACTCATCAATTTAGATTTTTAAGTGAAATAGTTGGTACATATAACTCAATATGATATTAAAGCTAAGAAATCTTGAATTCAAAACCTGGTTAGTATAATTGAAAACATAATTGCAATCTACTTCTCTTCCACGTTTTAAGAGCCTACACATGAGTATTGAGTGTTGACGTATAAATAAATTGTTTATCTTTCTTCATCAGTTTAGACTTTTATGTGAACTAATTAATGTGTACAAATTCAATACCTTTAAGCTCTTAGTCCCAAGTTGGATGTGTTACAAATGTGGGCAATATTTTAATTCCAAGTTTTATTAAGAGATAAAAACAATAAGCTAATGATGCAAAACTTACAACTAACAGCAGGCTACTCATCATACTTCAAAATATACTCAAGGAAAACAATATAGTAACAAAGTCGAACTTGCGCACGAACGACTTACTTGTTAGCCTGATGAAGAACAGGAAGCCGCGCAGGCTTGACGTAGTGCAGAACGAAGGTGTCGCAGTGCAGTGAGCGGTCGCGCAAATGCGCTGCCCAGAAACCTTATTGCCGCCCCCGTGCAGGTCTTCACGGCAGCAATGGTTCGGAGATACCGCTCCTCTTCTTTGCAGTGCACGCCGGGAAGAAGAGTCGACGAAGTTCAGACGGCGCAGCACAACAGCACACAAAAGTTTGGAGGAAGAGAATGGAGGTAGTCAGGTTCTCCCTTTATACTCTGGACGTCTCCAGGCATACAAATAGACAAACTAGTAACTGACATGATTAAAATAGTCATTTACCCACTGGTAACTGACACATTCAACCAGTCAGTTACACTGTCTGTCATCAAACCCAATAAAGCCTCATTCAAATGTTTGAATCTCATTCAAACAGAGAGATAGAGGTGCAGGATTCAGCAAAAATAGAGATAGACTTGGTCTGCCAAGTGGCGCGCCACGGCACGGCACGGAAGTCATAAGTCACGCGATTTTCACGCGAAAATACGCGGATACGCGCGCGCACGTGCGTGCGCGCGTATGTGACTAGACAGAGCCATCCTCATATCATCTCTTTCCATATTCAAGGAGTGGGGAGGACTCCACCTTATAAATCGGTTTTCCTCACCCTGTCTTAGCAATATGGTACTAATCATGCATGCTTTGGGATTCGCGAAATGGGCCTTGCTCATTGGGCCAATTTCTAACAATCCCCCACCAATATTGCAGCAAACTGATAGCTTCACTGCTAATGTTACAATACTGTGAAATTTACTCTATTTAAAGTTTACTGGAAGTTTCACTGCTAATGTTAAATAGCTCCACACGCTTCTCTTTTTTTTTTGGTGCCCATTTGGGCTTAAAAACAATAATTTATGATTTTTTTACTATAACGACTAAAAATACACGTAAATGTTGATAACCTTTTTAGCGTAATTAAAATTTTAAAAAAATAAAAAAAAATTATATCATCAAAGACAATGAAAAGGAATAAAAGGAAAAAAGAAAAGACAAAAAACCTAAAAAATATATCATCAAAAAAAGATAAAATAAAAAGTTAGAAGCAGTAGACAGAAGCTGAAGCTCAAATCGCCATAAATCCACTTCTTTTGTTTGGTTTGTTTTCCTTTTCCGGTGAGTTGGGATCCCTGCGATGTTAGGCCGTGTGATAATACCATGGGCTATTGGGCTTCAATGCATGCTAAAACATATTTCACAACCATTATCAGTTTTCACCCTAAGAAGACACGTTCTACGTAGTCTCCATTATGTTCTAGAAAAGGGTGTTATGGTCCATTGAAAATTGTGTTCCCAGTTCCAGACCCAACACATACCAACTAGGGAATACGATAGAAATTCTTATCTCTATCCAAAACCCACCTCCTCGTATCACACCTCATATCTCAATGCATCCTATACGCATTACCAAACGCCACGTACGTTAATAGGTAAGTGAGACTTGCTAGATAATAGTTTTGTCCTCAGGTGCTAAGAAGTTGTTTGGATTGTTGCTCTAATGTGCCAAACCAAATTTTGGTAATAACCCATATGTATTTAAATTTGAAAAGCACGAACACGCCAGATCCAAAACGCAGGATATGTAAGTATGTAATAATCTATGTGGATATCCTTTGCATGCGAATAGGCAAGCCAACCCCTGAATTTTTCATCAAATCATAACACATCAGCCATGCAATCATCCACATGGGACTCACTAGAGATAGCGCCGCTAACACTGACAACACAGAAAAGACAGGAGGCTACCGCAATTCGTAGGGCTCGAATCTATCCTCCGCTGGTATTGATTACTCTGTATGAAGTATCTTTATTGTATTTATTTTTTTAAATTTGTTTATCTTCTATTTATGTATGAATTTAGATTATATAAGCTCAGTTTATTATGTTTGTCTCAATTTATCTTAGTCCTCGGTTTTTAGTTAAAAATAGTTTAGCCTTTCGAGCCTCCTCTCTAATTTCATCGTGGCTTTGCCGCTGGGCTAGGCTAACATGTTTATGGCTGTGGTGATGTGTTATGATTTTGTGATAAATTACTGAGAAATTAGCCAAAAAAGTGGAAAATATAATTATAGGGGTGTATTTGACGATAAAATAACTTGTGGGGTGTCAATGTACCAAATGGCTTATAGGTCTTTGGGGATGGTTGTGGTAGTGCAACATTTAGCTATAAAAACTTTGAAAACTCTTTTCACCTCGCTATTTTTCCACCTCCATCACTCCTTAGCCATAAGGCTCCGCTCGTTTCAGCTTTAGTTTCTGTCTTATTTTTCACTATTCATAAATTTCGTCTTTTTTGAACTTTTGTTTTTTTAGCTTTTTTCCAGTTCTTTTTTTACATATTCGTTTGTGTTGTACGTGATAAGCTAGCATATTTTTTCTATTTTTAAATTTTTTAAATTTAATTACACCAAATAAGCTGAAATTTCAGTTATAGTGAAATTTCAGCTGCTACAGTGTAATTTCAGTCATAAGGCATAGCTTTTCAGCCCAACCGAAACGATGCCTAAATGTGTTTGTATCGTAGGAGAGAGAACTTCTGGCTAGTAAGGCATTCTTCTTCGTATCTTGTGTCCCTTCGTGATTGCGCGTGATTGATTTGGTTTGAATATACGACAACGGTGTGGGCTGTTGGCCAAGACGAGTCAGACAACGGATCTGGGGACCCAAGTCCGAGAAGGTGAGAAGCGTGCTGGGCCGTGGCCCAGCCTATCCCTACATATATGGCAGTGCTGGCTCCATCCAAGCACACAAAGATTCCCCTATTCCCATGGTGGCGACTAGCGCGATGGCCGTGTTGGCCTGGTCCTCAAAGAAAACTTGTACATTGCAGGAATTCTTAGTAAAAAAAATAAAAAGAGAAGAACATATGAGAATTACCCCGGCTGCAACTGTGTAGTTGAATTTTCTGAATTTCTCTATTCTCTTCTTCTTCTTCTTCTTCTTTCACCTTTTTTTTATATAAAATTGGTTATAAGCCTTCTCATTATAAAGAATAATATTCTCTGACTAACATACGTACTCGGATTTTAAGTTGATCATAATTTTAACTTAAGTAATACACGGAGATAGACTCTACTGTGTGTCGGACTCGATTTAAACTCTATGTCAAGACCAAGGTTGTCAGTATCATGATACGTGTTGTAGGATCGTGCGATTCGACGATCCATGATCCTACTGTGGTTGGGTGACAAATGTCGCCGTATGGATCGCTTTCAGGTAGTATCGCACCTGGATCACGATCGAGATCGTAGAGTCACTACAATCGTGACACAAAACATATGCAACGCGATCCCACGGTCGGGTGAAAAGGTAGCCATTTGATTCGATCGGACAACATAAACTGGATGCACGTGCACCCGGCTGAACCAACCAAAACCCTTGGAGAAAGAGAGAGAGCAACAGCTTTGATCTCATTCAGTGAGTCGTCTCCATCTCCATTCTCTAATCTCGAAATTCTCCACCATCCACTCCCCTCTGCAAAGTGCAGATCTTCATATCTGTGCCATCGAGGCCAGCAGGCCCAGCCTCCTCGAGCCACGGCCAGCGGCGTTGTCGCCATGTAGTGGCGTTCGTCGAGGGTCGCCGCCCCCCCAGAGGCAGAGCAGCCAACTGCCCCACTGTAGGTCTGCAACACGGTGTCCTTCGTTATCTAGGTTGTGATTATTCCTTGTCTGGTACTCTGGTTGGACTGGCCGTGTTGTGGTTACAGACCAAACAGAGAGATGATAGTATGGTAGTGGAGAGTTAGGTGAGCAATGCCTGAGGGCTTCCCCATGGCCTGGATGGATTTATATATATTCACATAGGGAGCGTTTTACAATTGTGTTCTTACACCCAAGTATCCCCTCAAGGGCATTTATGTCCTCATATATGTCCCATTTTGGGCTTTACAACCTTCTAACAGGCCGGCTGGGCTTAGGTGGGGGCTACCCCTATAACAGGAGCCTCTCAAGGTGAAGAGCTACATAGGCCGAAGCCATGTTGCTGAGCCATTTGGCCCCCTCCGTCCCTGCGACCTGTGACCTTCTGTGATCTTGGGCAGAAATGCATTTGCCGGCGCAGCCCAGCTTCGCACCGAGGATGCGGAGCCGAAGATGGCCACGAAGTACTTCAGTCGCGGTGTCGAAGTTGCTGGCGAAGCCGCCGAGGCGAGGTCATGCTCATCTTGCAGACATGTTGTCGATGCGCGGAGCGGGTCCGGGCCACGTGCGTGAGGCCGGAGTCGAGGGCGGGCTCATCCCGCAAGGACGAGTCCAAAGCGGACACGCCGGTGAGGTGATTTCCGATGTTGTCTTGTAGATGGGAAGTCGACGTACGGCCCGATGTCTCGCAGCCCGAAGTCGATGTCTTAATGGCGGCGAGAATCGCGCCGACTCCCGAGGTGTTAGGGTCGCGCGACTGTGGTCGTACGCGCCTTTCCGACGGAAAGGTACACGTGGAGGGATGCAATTGGCACGTCGTGCGCTATCAGCGGTCGTACGACCGTGGTCGTGCGTTCCTTCCCGAGAGGAGGGATGCATGGCGGGACGCTATTAGTGCATCGTGCGCTGTCAGACGGCCTGCGACTGCTCGTCTCTGGCTACCACCGGTTGCGCTTCCCAATCGTGAGGAGCCGAACCGCTGGGCTCCCGCCGGTTGCCTTCCCGATCGTGGGGGAGGTGAGAAGTCTCTATATACCCTTTTCACCGGCACGCGAGCGTTCTTCCCATTCGCTCATTTGCTCGCTTGCTGTTCTTTTGCTGCCTTTTCTCTTTTTCTCCTTGCTTGCTGGCACGATCTGCCTCTGCGCCCCTCCGTTTGATCCTACGCTTTTGAGGGGAGAATGGCCTGCCACGAAGAACCTGCTCATGGGCCGAACGGTGGTGCCTTGCCCAGACAGCGTGGTTCATCGTCGACCTAGGTGGAGTACCCTCTGGTGGTTCGTGAGCCATCGCAGGCCAACAAGTGGTGGGAGGCCAGGGAGAAGGTGGGAGGCCGCTGCTCCCGTGTGCTAGGGCCGAGTCTCGTGACGAAGAAGATGATCCAGTCTCTCCTTCGGGAGGAGAGGCTGGCAGACTGTATTGCAGTTCGCCTGCCTGCTAGCGACGAGACGGAGCCGCACCCGGAGGAATCGGAGGCGATCGTCTTTATCATGTACTTTGAGGTCGGGCTCCGGATACCAGCAACGCCCTTCGTCGGCGAGGTCCTGCAGACTTATGGACTGGAGTTGGCGCAGCTGACTCCGAATGCGATAGTTTGCCTGGCTGTCTATGCCTGGGCGGCGCGGACAGAAGGTACCCATCCCAGCGCGACCCTCTTTGCCTTTCTCCATGACGCGCGCTGCCAGCCGAAGAGGCTCGAAGGGGGGCGGTCTCAAACTTCGGCAGTGTCAACTTCGTGCTGAGGCCGCAATGCACGGGGATCTTTCTTGCCAACTCGACGCGAGGGAAGTGGGAGTTCGGCTGGATGCGGCGATGGTTCTACCACCGCGTGACGAGTAGCAGTGGCCTCCGATGTAGGGGACGACCTATGTCCTTCAATACTTTGCCCAATGTGAGGCCCAAAGGTGATGACGAGCATCAGGCGCGGAGGCTTGTCGGTAACACCCTTCGATTCAACATGCGCGACCTTGCCAATGAGTTCGTTATGTATGGAGTGGCGCCACTTTCCTACCGGTGGAAGCATCAACGAGGTCCCATATGGCAGGATGGCGTTCGGCCGACAGTGTCTTCTCTTCCGAAGCCCTCCGATCCTCGTGAGTTCTTCGGCCACACACACACACACACACACACACACACACATATATATATATATATATATATATATATATATATATATATATATATATATATATAGGGAGAGGGGTGTGGTAGTGGGCAGTAGTCGTGGAGATCCCGATTGGTGTGGCGGTGCGCTGAGTCGCGTAGATCCCGAAGCCCTGAGCAGGTGAGCGTGAAGTCACGTGGCCCGATAAGTCGTCAAGAGAGTGCAGTAAGTGGTAGAAATCATTGTCTGCGTAAGCTTGTAAGGGGCCTAGGTCGATTGTAATTAAGGGTTTTACCCTGCCGTTGTCTGGAAACTGTCTATCCGAAAGGTTTATCTTTATTGTGGGATTTTCCCAGCCGTAGACTAAAAGACTACCTATCCAATCTCCTTTATCTTCATATAAGATGTCTTGGTTAGCCAGGTCTCTTGGTGTAACTGACCGTCTGGAAGCCTCTGGCAGTAATGATAGGTCTATCAAAACGATGTCAGTTAAGAATGCTTCGTCTGTTTGTTTTGAGGATATAGAGCAAAGTATTGCAAATTGGAAAGTACCTAAGGTAAATGTTAGAGATATATATCATATAGGCACGTTTTCTTTTCGTTCTGATTACTATATTAAAACTATAGGAAAAAAACTCTTCCTATTAGCTCTTTGCATGAAACTCTGCATCTTCTTTCTGAAAAAGAAATCAATCATATAAAAGCAAAACCTCAATATCATTATCTACATTTTGCACACATGATATTACATAGTATAACCAATTATAACCTTTGTTTGAGCTGCATCTCATTCCTTTAGATGATGCCTTCATAGATATAATATGAACCATAACTATTTGATAATGATGTTTGAGCAACAACCAACTATTGTAAAGATATGAGTCATCATATATGCCAAATTCCTAGTTAAGGTGGTGTTTTTGATCATACTCAAATAAGTTTTTATAAGCTACTCCATAAAGACAAGACCTACTAGGTTTTGACATTTCATGAAAGTTAATATGAGAGGCATATGGCTGCATAAATTTTCATTTTTGACTCTCATAAAATGATCATGATAACTTATATCATGCTTATAATGATTCCCTAGCAACTTCTTTTGGATGAACACTTCCTTATGCATAGTTTGCTCCTCTTTTTTAGGCCAAGATATGGGAAAAGGATGAGCATTCTTCAGCTGCAATATATTTATGTAACTAGCACTTTGAATGTTAGTTATGGTTGGTTCAATGGATATCTCATTGATAAGATTTTCTTTTCCCGAAGCAATCTCTATAAATTGACTTAATAGTGTTTCTTCGGGTGCGGAACAAAATTTTAATTTTAATTCTTGGTTCATGATTTCAAATTTGATACTATCATTTGTTACAAGAAAAGGACATATCAATGATAAAAATGGTGTGCCTAGAATGACTCCTTGTTTTATATTTTTAACAAGCAGAAAAAAGTCTTAATATAGACACCAGAAATGCAAATGTGAACCTCATATATTTTGCAGTTTACTTTAAGAAGGTTCCCATCGGCCCCATGAATTTTATGAGTAGATTTTTCAAAATATTTGAAAGGAATAATTCCCTCTCGAATGCAATTCATATCAGCTCCAGAGTCAATTAAAGTTTCATATTGGAAGTGAAATCCATCAACAAACTTGTATGAGATTTATACATACCATTTTTGTTTGAAGTATGTTTCTATGGAGCTCACTATTTCTTGATTATTTTGAAGAATTGCTTCTTCTTCATATTCACTTTGAGTTTCATACTCACTTTTAATTTCTTATTTTCTAGGAATTTCTAAAATTTGAATTCTTCTTTTAAGATCACTTAGCTCTTCCTTTATATAATTTTGTTCTTGAAGCAAGTCATTTAGATCCAACTGCTTCTTTGCCTTCTTATGATTTTCTACTCTTTGAATAACTTCATCAATAGAGAAATACTTTTTATGTTGGATGTCTTTTACTAACTTGTCTGTGTTAGTTTTTATCCTTGATAAGAATCTTTCCAAGATAACTTCTTTTTCTCTTGGATCTTGCACCGTATCAAAGGTATCTAATACAAATTGTTCTAAGTCTGTGAGGACTAGAATATTTTCATCAGAGGTATCCTCAGAGACATCTTGCTCATGACAAGAACATTCACTATTTTCACAATGATTAACTTCTGATTTTTCTTCATTTTCAGAGCTAGATTCATTGTCAATATGATTTAGGATATCTCCTAACTTTTCTTTAATGTCTTCAGACTTTGATTCTAGCAAGGCTTGGATTTCCTTTTTGATTTTGGATTTAAAGCAATTACTTGCTATATGACTCTTTAATCCGCATTTATAGCATACAATTGGTTTATTATCTTTTTTAAGGATATCTTTTTTAAGAGGTTTTCGATGACGCTTCCTCTTAATATAATACGCTTCTTTCTTATTATCAACATGATTTTTTTCTAAATCGTTTAACATACTTTGTTTTATTTCTTCTTTCATGTTGATCTTCAAATCCAAATTGATAGCAAAAATCTCCCAATTCCCTTTTCCCAATAATTTTTTGTTTCTTAAGTTGGTCCTTAATTTTAAGGTCGTTACACAGTTCAGCACCTACCAACTGTATCTTTTGGGTGATTTTGCCTATGTCTACATATTGATAATTTATACTACCCTCTCCTTCTTTTCTTAAAGAATTTCTAACCTTTTCAGCAAATAAAGGAGGTAGTCCTGATATATACTTTTCTTTCCAAAAATCTTGATTAGGATCAGGAAGAGTATATAATTTTGATAAGAAAGTATCTTTATACCACCTAAAATCAGACATAGTCTTGCATCTTAGGCTTATCAATTGTTCTCTATTTTTCTCATAAATATCTTGAAAATTTCTAGCAAAATGATAGACGATATTATAAACTAGAGTAGTCAGAGCATCTGAGATGTTACCGACAGGGTTTCCATGCACATCTACCCGGACTATGGGATTGCCATTTTCGTCTATCTTTACTACATCAATAATTGCTTGCTTCTGATTAGAATCCAAATAGTGATCCCACCAGCGTCTCAATTGACCAGAGAATCCAACAACGATCATTGAGGCTGCTTCTCTTTCTGGATTACCATTAGCTATGCAAGCATTAGCATACATAATCATTTGATGGCAAAGGGTAAGTATTTGATACTCAGTGTATCCATCTATATTCCATTCCACAATTTCTTTGCCATTGAAATATGCCATATTACTAATTTGAGGTCTTTTCTCAAGTTGTAGGTCAGCATAAGTCGGTCTAGGATAGTAATTCCTTGTCCTAGCAGTATTAGTAATAGGTTTAAAAATCTTATTGATCATATCATTATTTTCTCCATCAGATATTTGATTAATATTTTTGTTTACCTTTAAGTTGTTTAACTTATTGGCTAACTCACTAACCAAATTTGTAGAGACAGATGATCCTATTGCCTTTTATTTCCCAAGCTTTATATTAGGACTTATTAGTTGTGGGGTAAACAAAGGAACAATAGACTGAGAACTAGATGATTCAGACTGAGAATTAAATGGATAATTTATTTTTACCTTAGTCTTGCCTGACTTGGAGCCTTCCAAGAGAATATTCTCGATGTGATCCGTTTGCTGTCCAAGAGCATGTAAAGATATGTTTGCATAATTTTGTTGTTCCACTAGGTGTCCTATGTGTTCTACTTTTATAGGATCACCATAAGTGGTTTTGGAAATATTTTTTAATGGAGATGCTTTGGAGCTTTCTCCTTGGGCATTATTTGGAAGTTGGATAGATTCAAAGGAAGAAGTTGGATAGATTCAAAGGAAGGATGAACCGACTCTTCAATCTTTCCACTAGAAGTTTTCCAATCTTTTAAGACCTTTTTGATAACACTTAATTCATCAGACTTTGGATTCTTTCGCTCGGATTTTAGAATATTTATTCAGACCTTAGTTTGTCTAATTCATATTTTAACTCATCTAGATCTGATTTTAGCTTAGTTTTGGTTTTTGATTTACTCTTTGGCTTGAAGAATTCTTCCAGATGTATGATATGGCTATTTTCATACCAGTCAAAGAAGTAAATATGTCTTTTTTGCTCTTTCATTTCTTTGTACCAAATTTCTCTTATTTTTTGAATATAAGGATTGTCTACATTTTTGTAATACCTTTCACACTTAACGTTATTTTCAGGAAGATCAAGGTTTCTTTTAAGGAGATCCTTATCGATTTCAAACTCATGATCTTCTTTTATTTCCTCTATAACATTGATCTCAAAATCTGAGATTGAGGGCTCATACTGATTATCTTTATCCTCATAAGTTGCATAGACAATATTATTTGGTTTTAACTGTGATCTATTGTCTAGGTGAAAAGAGGGTCTTGATTGAAGGAAGATCGAGGAGAATGTTATCTCAACATCTCCATCTGGTGTATCGGCCAGAGATTCTAATTCATTTTGTTGAGTGGCTTTTGGTTCAACCACTTGTAGAAGAGTCCACTTCTCCCGAAGTGTTATCTCATCCCACTTCAAGGTTTTGGGAGTGATAATATGATTTCTAGGATTGGCTTGGAGGAGTGTGGTTAGACCTTTGGGTGTATTCTGTTTTGCACATGGAGCTAACATGGTCATGGCTTTGTAGTAGATTCTATATGTCACTGAAATGTTTTCACTTCCAGGTTCAAGATCAAAGCCAATTGTTTGTAAGCTCAAGGTCAAAACCTTATGGAGATTTAAGTCTGAAAGAGATACAGAAAAGTCTGGAAAAGTGTTGAAGAACACAGGACCATTACTAAGACTAGCTTTAAAAATTCCTAGCAAAGAGTCCTTAAATCTTTTATTTCTGCAATCTCTTAGACAAGCCAACATAGAAATATTTAAACCTCTTCGAGTTAATGATATAATAGCCACTTGTACTAGACCAAAATGTAGATAATGATATTGAGGTTTTGCTTTTATATGATTGATTTCTTTTTCAGAAAGAAGATGCAAAGTTTCATGCAAAGAGCTAATAGGAAGAGTTTTTTTCTATAGTTTTAATATAGTAATCAGAACGAAAAGAAAACGTGCCTATATGATATATATCCCTAAAATTTACCTTAAGTACTTTCCAATTTGCAATACTTTGCTCTATATCCTCAAAGCAAACAGACGAAGCATTCTTAACCGACATCGTTTTGATAAACCTATCATTACTGCCAGAGGCTTCCAGACGGTCAGTTACACCAAGAGACCTGGCTAACCAAGACATCTTATACGAAGATAAAGGAGATTGGATAGGTAGTCTTTTAGTCTACGGCATGGAAAATCCCACAATAAAGATCAACCTTTCGGATAGACGGTTTCCAGACAACGGCAGTGTGAGACCATGTGGAGGTGACCCCGATTGTGTGATGAGTAATTGACATCTGTTTTAGAAAAGTTGAGTTTGGTTTGTGTGGTTCGGACCATGTCGTTGCGCGGTGCAATCGGTTTCGATCGGACCTTGTCGAACTAGGTCGAACGTGCTTAGGTCGTTTATTTTTTGTTTCGATCGGTTTGGGCGGTGCTATGTGATGTATTTCTTGTCTGTGATGGCTACAGGACGTCGAGGTGGAGTCGTGGCGAGGCACGGGATGACCGGACTAGGCGTGGGCGGTGCCGAGGTCAGAACGGTCGAAGTGTGCCGAAGACGGCGAGGACTCGAGGTTGCTGCGTGGCTTGGAGGGCAATGAATGAGGAAGCTTCCTGGAAGGTGCACGAGGGGCGTTTTGGTGAATATGCAAAGCTGCACTAAAGGAAGTGGATTGTGGATAAAGCGCCATGAGTTGTTGAGAGGTAATGGGTAAAGTGGGTTGTAAACCCATTAGTGGATGCTATAAATAGAGAGGGTGTTCTCTAGTAGCCTTCAAGATTTTCAGCATATGAGGATATGAGAGTATGGTTTGAGTGAGATGGCTTGAGAGAGTGGGTGTGAGTTTGTCTCCTATGCATATGTGCTATGAGTTTTTGATTTTTAAGCATATATGGGGACTTAGTTAGTGTGAGATTGAGAGAGAGAGAGATGAGCTGAGAACAATCCTTTGTAATCGTGCCATGTCTATGTATCAATTTCAATTTGAGAGGTTTTATTTGAGTTGCTATGGTTTCAAGTCTATCCCTTCTTACTCTTGTTCTTTATTTTTTGCACACTGGTCTTCTTTATTTCTCGCATTTCTTTTGAGTAGAGACTTTGATCTTGTTCGATTTTAGAGTGTGCAGCCATATATTTAGCAAATCAAAGATCTATCCACGAACTGAATTCAATGGATATGCATCTCTCGGCTGCATCTTTTCCTCTTCAATTAGTCTCTTTGCTGCTAGCTAATCTGCCTCCTTTTAGCTTTGCTTTCCTCTTTTTGTCTTTACCTTTTGTGCGGCAAAATCTGCAGCTAGGCTGCTAGTAGCTTTGCCTTTTCTTTATTTGTTTCGGCAGCAAGTAGCTTTGTCCCTTTTGTTTGGTTTGGCAGCAAGTTTATTTGTTCCTTTTCAGTTTTTGTCAGCTGCAAAGTTCCTCTCAGTTTTCTCAGCCGTGGCAGCATTTTTATTGTTGTTTCTTTGCCGTGGCAGTCATTTTCTGCTGTTTTCGTGCTGTGACTGCAGCGTCTTGCCGTGGCATTGTTTTAAGCTGTTTCTCTGCCGTGACAATATCAGCTAGCAATCATCTACTTCTCTCGGCCAGCATCTCGGCCAGCAAGCTTCCTAGTATTTGTGTTTGCTATTTGCCTCTTTTGCTCTCGGTTGGATCTGCAGGTTTGGTAGCCTTCAGGTGCAGCTCCTACTTTCTCTTTTTCGGCAATCAGTTCCCTTTCAGTTTTGATTTCTCTTTTGCCATGAATCTCAGCAGTTGTCTGACATGCGTCATATTTATATACATTTTGCCGTCATTTTACCCTCATATTTTTCGCATTTTAGGACCATTTATCATCATTTGCACTATTTTCTATATTTAATCGCTCAATTTGGATCATTTTACATTTTTTTATTTTTTTGCAGGCCGGCGCGATCGAGGCGCATAAATGATAAATTCAGCATTCCGGGACCGCTCCATACAGATGTACGCGTTGTCACGAACGCGTGGGATTTTTCCGTGCTGAAAACGGAGCTCTGGAAGGGCCAAATCAGAAGAAACTAAATTGGGAGAAGGACTCATTTGTAAACCATAGCTTCTTGGAGGACCAATCTGCAAAGTGCTAAAAACTTTCCCATCTCCCTTAAGCCGCCGCCACTACCAGGGAAGAGCTCGAGCCCGGTTTTTTCTTCTGCCTTCACCCCCAATTTGCTTCTCTTCCTTCCTGCCCTATCTTCAACACCGGCGCCGGCGAGGGCCGGGCCTCACCTCGCCGATCGCCTCCCTTCTCCATTGCTTCCCCCTTCCTTCCTCTTCTCCACAGCGCCACCGCTCTCCCATCTTTCCCACCTCCGGCTGCCGCCTCCATCCGCTCCTCCCTTCATCTCCCTCCTGTCTTCTTCAGCACCGGCCGCCGCCTCTCGCCTTCGCCTCTCCGCCTAACTCCATCGCCCGCTCTCCCTCCGGCCAAGCACCTCCATTCTCTCCAGCGCCCCCACTGCTCCTCCTTGCTTCTCCGCCGCTCCCTCTCCAAATCCGGCCGCCCCCTCTACTCCCTTCTCCACGCATCTCCTCATCGCCACCAGTCCCCCCCCTGTGCCTCCTCTCGCCGCCTTCTCCCCCTTCTATTCTCCTTCCCCAGCGCCACACCTTCTATTCTCCTTCCCCAGCGCCACCTTCACCCTGCTGCTCCTCTCTCTGTCGCCTCTCTCTCCACCACGGCCGCCGACCTTAATCTCCTTCTCCGGTCTTCGCTCCTCCACCGCGCCGACCTCTTCTGCATCTCCACGCGCCACTAACACCTACACCGCGCCGCTCCTTGCTCCCTCCCCCTTCTTCTCCTACCTCGGCGCCGCCACTTCTCTTTCACCTCTGCCACCACCGGCCGACGCCTTCCATCTCTCCTTGGCCCCCTATTGCTTCTTCTCCCTCATCTCTTCCACCACCGGCCGATTACCCCCACCGGCCGCCAAGCACCTCCCTTCACTCCGGCAGCCGTGCCTCCTCCCGTGTGCCGCCGCTCTACTGTCACCCACCGTAGCCAACTCCCTCCGGCAACTCTCCCCTCTGCGCCATCTTCTGCGCCTCCTCTTTGCCCACCGCATCGGCGCCGCTAGCCGCCTCGGCCTCACCGACGACCTCGCCACCGCGCCTCTTCTCCTACATCGCCCCTCTCCCTCAAGCAGTGCAACGCCCCTACGCCATCACCGTCGATCTTCATCGGCACCAACCTCGGCGACTGGGACCTCTACGGCTTCTTCTTCACCGACCGAGAGCTTGAACATCACCTCTGCACCCTCTTCCTCGGTTGTCTAATTTCTTCCCCTTGTCTTCTATTCTTAATACTGCTGTTGTTACTGATACTATATGCCTGTCATTCCTGCTTTGTGAACTATGAATGTTTGGTTAGCATTGTTATTTTTGTCAGTGGATGTGAATTGTTCTATACTGTGTCTGGAATGCACTGTGAATATCATCTTGTGATCTGTGATTGTGAAATTGAGCTGGGCAATGTTCTGAGTTGTTTATATAATCTGTTATTGCTGTTGGAAGTTGTTTAGCAAATTTAGTATTGACCATTGTGATGCTGTTGGATATGGATTTAGGTTCTGTTCATGTAAGTGATGATCTGTGTTAATTTGTCTTTGTTGGCATTAGGTTAGTAGTGCGAGTAACCATTGTCAGTAGTAGCTGTTTGTGTTTGTCTGTGTAATTCTGCGCAGACTAGCTAGCCAGTGACCGCTCCCTTCCCCATGCTGTCTAGAATCCCTCTGTGCTTCTAGTTTCTTCCTAGTGCTTCTCGACCTCCCTCTTTGCTTCTTTCAGCGGTCAGTCGGTAGTTAAGTCGTGCAGACGTCCGTAGTTCTGTGCTTGTTGTTCTATCGTCGTCGACTAGTTAGCCATCGGCCGTCTTCCCTCTCTTTCTCTCTCGACTCCCTCCGTGCTTCTGGACTTCCCCTTCCTCCTGCTGTCTTGCGGTCGGTAGCTAGTTAGGGTGTCGGTAGGCAGTCTTGTGTTCGTTCGTGTAGTCGTTAGTGTCGTTTGTGTGTCGTTCGTGTAGTCGTTCGTGTCGTTCGTGCGTCGTTAATTTAGTCTTTTGTCGTGTTGTTCGTTCGGTCGTACGACGTCCATTCGTACGGTCGTTCGTCCTGTCGTTGTTTAGTTCGTTCGTTTGTTTAATCATTCGTCATTTTGTCTGTGCGAGTTAGAGTTCGTTCGATAGTTTGTTCGTTCGACTGTTCTGGTAGACGTTTTAGGTTTAGTTCTCCCCCGTTTCGATTGACCTAGATTTAGCCGAGCACCGGTAGCCTCAGTCTAGTCCCTGTGGAGAACACGACACTCGCCGCTATTTCAGTGGCAACCCGTGCACTTGCGGGTGTGCTATTTTGCACGATCAAGTATTTTGGCGCCGTTGCCGGGGATTAGCTTAGAGCGACAGTGTTAGGCTATAGACTAGGTCGTTGTTTGTTTTCTTTAGCTTGCTTTGTGTTTGTGCTGACTTGTCTTTCTTTTCGTTATTGTTCATATTTGTGATATATCGCTAACCCCTAACCCTTTCCCTAGTTATTTCTCTCTTGCGCGATTTTTCGTATCCATTCTGCAGGTTGATTGATATGGGTACTTATTGAGGCTATGGCTTATTATTCTGATTCTCGTGGTTTTATGAGCACCCCTACTTATGATATTCTTCAAGAGCAGGTAAATCTATTGTCTCGTCAGTTAGAACGCTATGCTTTAGAGCGAGGTATTGTGTTAGAGAGCGGGCATGATCAGTATAGATGTTTAGCAGGCGCTCGCTCTCCAGTTGTTCCTATATGCCAGACTTGTGGTTTTCAGGGCCATTCACCCGCTGAGTGCCAGCGTGGTTATTTGTCCACTCCAGAGTGTTATGGGATGAGCTTTGCTCAGCTGAGTGGGCCATACCCTGACACTTATCACCATGGATGGCCTGAGCACTCGAGTCTGTCATATGGAAACAACAACCCTGATATCTCATCATTTTCTAGTACACCATTGCAGGGTTTTACGTATAGAGATCAGGATATTTCTCATTGTTCACACCAGCACTATCCTGTACCTCAGCATCCACCTCCTACCCCTCAATCTGATCATATGTCCAAGTTGGAGGAGATGTTAGCATCATACATTACTAGGGTGGACACTCAGTTTAGTGACATAAAAAGCCAGTTGAGTTCATTGAGCACATTGATTTCAAAAGTGGATGATCATAGACATTCACTTCAGTCATTGAGTAGTTGTTTGGACAATCATGCCACATCACATTCTTCATTTAGTGCCACTGAGACGCTCCCGATTCCCTTAGAGGTGCCTTGCTTTGATGATGATCCTTCTATTGACGGACCCGCGCTAGAGTTAGTCACTTTTGATGCCATGGACTCACCATATATGGACCCTGATACTTGTGTTGATGAGCCCGAGCTTGAGACTCAGAGATTTGATGTGGTAGACTCTCACTGCTTCGACATAGATCCTGTGCTTCTTGAGACCGATATGGAGAGATTCACCTTTGAGGATGTGGGCCACTTAGATGATTATTCGATCTTTGAGTCTGAGATGGAGATATTCATTATTGATTATGAGGGGGCTGCTTCCGATGTCGAGGAGGAGTATATTTCTATTGATCCACCAGCAGCTACTTCCTTCATCGACATCGCCCCTCTGGAGGTTTCTACTACTGTACGCTCTACTTCACCTACACTTCAGGTAGTATGGAAACTCTTCCCCGACCACCTCAGGTTTGATTCCCTTGGCTTTGACGAGACATACTCTATTACTGTTTGTGCTCATCTCACTTATAGTCCTCATGATGTACCTTATCGATATGCCTATGTGATCGGATATTCCATTGATGACTTAGAGGGCATCGACCCTATCACACCTACTTGCCATATTTTTGAGACTGTTTGCAGGCTTTCACTTGTGTACCATCGACTACGAGCAGACATGGTTCGTGTCGATATTCCTTGGGATCCTGGTGGATTTCGAGGCATGTTGCTTCATGAGGAGGGCGGACATGTGCCTTTTTCCATGTCCCGTCCTTGGCTCTCCTCCCGCTACATCCAAATGAGCATCCCTTTTATCTTTTTATTTCCTTTCCTTTTGTTAGTTTTTGTTGGTTTCTCTTCTTTTCTTTCTTTTTTTATTTTAGGTCCCGTGCTAGATCCTCATCCTTGCATGTGCGAGAAGCTATGGGATGATTAGACTACTTCCACTACATCATATACGCCCGGTGAGCTGTTTCTTACCCCTTTAAGCATATTCTTGATTCATTGCTTAATTTAAGCTTGGGGGAGGACTTGTATGTGTATGGATGACGTTCTAGCATGTTTGTTTATATTTGTGAGCATTTGAGCTTATTGTCGTGTAGTTGATGATATGTGGTCATTCTTATGCTTCATATGATGCTTATGTTGATGATATATGACATTTACTATTTGCTCTCATGTTATGCTTGATTGTATATTTGCCATGTGAGCCCATGCCTTATTATTCTAGAAAGGTCATGTCGAAATTTTCTTAATCGAGCTATTGTCACTAGTTCCTTGTATGTCTAAGTCACGTGGCATCATATTATAGAGTTTGAGCTTTGGTTATTATCCTTGATGTGCTTAGAAACCTTGTGATCCTATAGCATTTGATTCATTGCGAGTTACGCATGTGTTTTAACCATTTGCGGATTGAATTGGTTCTAGTCATCGCCTCTTGAATGATCATATCGTAGTTTCATGCTTTGGCATATGTTATTTTAGATATTGATACTTTGCTTGAATGTAAAATTAGTGAAAGGGGTAGTCCTATCTTGAGCCAATAACTTGGTTGATTTAGCTAGGTATCTATGTCTCGAGACATGTGATTACTTAGCATTAATGAAAACCGGTTAAAGATGCTTAATCAAAATCAAAAAAGAAAAAGAAAAAAATGTTTTACAAGGAGTGAGTGAGTTGAATAAGTGACTTTGTCACATTGGATTGCAAATGTGTTGAATAAGTGGCAAAGTTTTGCCCAAGTGAAGTGTGAGTGTGAATAAGTGGCTAGCTAGCCCAAGGGTTGGAATAAGCGGCACTTGTGCCCAATGTGTGTGTTTATAACTTGTTTAAAATCATTAAAAAAAATTAGGTATCATGGCTCAAGTGTGGGCTTTTTCATAAATTTCATGCAAGTATTAGTCTCTTTGTCTCAAATAGCATATGCCTTAGCATGACCCTTTGCTATGCTCATTCTTGATGTTATACCTAGTTCCGATACTTTACAATTTTGGTTGGATACATGTGATCACTTAGTGCATTTCACACTTGTGTGTAACTTGATTTGGTCAAATGCTATAGTTATCACTTTGGTATCTTTGCTTGATATTCATTCTCATCTTGGATGGTCCTCAAAACTCGAGTTAGATAATCTCATTTCACATTGCTATATGCTTCTTGGCTTATCACATGCATTTAACTAGTCTTTTCTATAATGACTTGTCCGGGTTCGATAATATCATGTCATTTACTTGAGGACAAGTAAACGTTTAAAGCTTGGGGGTATGACATGCGTCATATTTGCATTCATTTATCCATCATTCTACCCCATTATTTTTCGCATTTCGGGACCAATTATCATCATTTACACGCTTTTCCAAATTTAATTGCTCAAAATGGACCATTTTACATTTTTTTATATTTTTCCGCAGGCCGGCGCGATCGAGGCGCATAAACGACAATTCTGGACTCTCGGGACTGCTCCATACAGATGTGCGCGTTGTCACGGATGCGTAGGATCAAACCGCGCTGAATTCGGACTCCCGGAGGGCCAGAACAGAAGAAATTACAATGGAGAAGGACTATATTGCAAATTCCAGAACCTGCGGGGGCAAAATCACAAAATGTCAGAAATCCCCATCCCGGCCTCATAGCCCTAGCCGCCGCCCCCTGTGGAAAAATTGAGCCCGGCATCCTCTTCTCCCGTAGCCCCTACTGCATCTCTCCTCCCCCGATCCATCTCCCTCCTCTCCGGCCGCCGGCGAGGCCGGGCCGACTCGCCAGCGCGCCATCTCGCCACCCGCGCGCCGCCGCCCTGCATCTTCCCCTCTACCGCATCCCCCATCGCGCCACCTCCGGCCGCCCCTCTACTTCTTCTCCGCCGCGCCTCATATCTTCCCTCTGCGCTCCTCCGGCGTGCCACCTTCTCTCCCTACCTTCACCGCACACCACCTCTTCCACATCCCTCCATCGCCTTCCTCCACCCGCTCTCCGCCGTCTCTCTCCTTCCTTCTCAATCCCCTCCGGCCGCTCCTTCTTCACATCCACCGCCGCCTTCTTCATCCACCTCCGGCCGCCGACCGCGTCGACCCCCTCAGCACCGACATCGACGGCCACAATTACTCCACCGAGCGCACCGCCGCCGATCTTCATCGCCACCAACGCCGGTCTTCTCCGACGTGTGCTCCTCCGCCGGCCACATCTCCACTGCATCGGCCGACAGCAACATCTCCAGACCGACGGCCTCCACCTCTGCTCTAATCCCCCTCGGTTTACCTCTAATTCTTCTCCCTCTCTCTTTTGTTGTTCTTCATTTATTTCTCAAATTTACTGCAAATTGATTACTGTGATTTGGAGTAGGTTGTGATATCTGTGAATGCTAACTTGTGATTCTGTGGATTATGCTCTGTTATTCTATGGTTGATGTCTCAATGTGATGGCGAATTGTAGAATTTGAATCTATTGCACTGTGAATGTCATCTTGTGATGCTGATGGAAATGGATGTTGGCTCTGTTCATGTAATTTGTGATCTATGTTAGATTGGCTATGTTGGCATTAGGTTAATCTATGCTTATGGTCAGTGTGTGTGCGCTACCTGTTTTTTTTTCGATGTCCTGTGTTTGTCATGATTGTCAGTGTTAGTATATGTGTATATTTTAGAGTATCGTCGAATTAGCTAGTCGGCCGACCGTTTCCATTCCCCTTGCTGTCTCAACCTACCTTTGCTTCTATTTCTCCCTTGTGCTTCTCGTTCTCCCTCTTTGCTTCTCTTAGCGGTCAGTCGGTAGTTAAGTCGTGCGTGTGTTCGTCGTAGTCTGTTGTTTTGTTGTGTGCCGTCGTCGTCTAGTTAGCCGCCGATCGTCTTCTCTCTCTTTCTCTCTCGACTCCCTCCGTGCTTCTAGCCCTCTCTCAGTGCTTCTCTCTTTCCTCATTCTGTCTAGCGGTCGGTAGTTAGTTAGATCGTCGGTCGGTAGTCGCGTTCGTTCGTGTAGTTCGTTCGGTCGTATGACGTCCATTCGTACGGTCGTTCATTTCGTCGTTGTTTGATAGATCGTTTTAGTCGTTTTAGTTTAGTAGTTCTCCCCTCGTTTCATTTGACCTAGCTTTAGCTGAGCATCGGTAGCCTCAGTCTAGTCCCTGTGGAGAACACGACACTCGTCGCTATTTCAGTGGCAGCCCGTGCACTTGCGGGTGTGCTATTTTCGCACGATCATTGTCTGTTGGCTTTTTATTTTTCTTTTGCTTTGTAATCTTCAGCAGCAGGTAGTATGTGTTCAGCTGGCAGCATTTCTCCTTTCTTTTGCTGCAGCCGGCAGCTCCTTTTGCTTTTGGCCAGCAGCCTGTTTATTTCATTTTCAGCCAGAGATTAGCTTCTCAGGTTTCGGCAGCAACTTCTGCAATTTGTTTGCTGTGATAAGGATTTCGATAGCTATCCTTTGCCATGGCAAGATTTCGAGATGTTTTCTTGCCGTGTCTGCAGTCTCTTGCTGTGACAGTGTATTGAGCCGAGTTTCTTTGCCGTGGCTGTTTTCTCTGTCTGATTCTTCGCTCTCGGCAATCTGAATTTTAGTTTCTCACTTCATAGCTTCTCATAGCTATTGAAGAGGAAGTTCTAGTGGATACTTTTGGGGGCATAATTTTTAAAGACGACATTTACCCCCCTGTCGCCAAAAACCCTTAATTACAATCGACCTATGCCCCTTTCAAGCTTACGCAGACAACAATTTCTACCACTTACTGCGCTCTCTTCACGACTTATCGGGCCACACGACTTCACGCTCACCTGCCCAGGGCTTTGGGATCTACACAACTCAGCGTACCGCCACACCCAATCGGGATCTCCGCGACTACTGCCCACTACCATATATATATATATGCATGTAACTTTTTATGAACGATGCCTCGCTCTACTTGTAGGGCTCCTGCTGGACAATGCGGAGCGCGCGGTAGTTGCATTCCTTGGGCCATACATGGCCAAGGAGCACGAGCTGCGCGAATCCATGACCGCCCCGGCGAAGCTGGGACGGATAAATCGAGTATGCGAAGCTCTAGTCGTCCCCCTATCGGAGCACGCGGTGCCGACGTCGGGCTGGGTCGCCGCCGCGATGGCGACGGCAAGGTGGGGGCGTCTCCCTCTCGGCGTAGAGCCCGGTCTAGCGCCGCCGTATCCAGCCCGGCGGCTGCATCTCCGGTGATTCCTGCCAAAACTGAGGGCACAACCGTCACTGGGTCCGAACACGCCGACTCGGACTTGGAGGCGGAGGCGAAGCATGCTGCCCTCGGCGAAGGGGCCCTGGGCAGCGCCGAGGAAACAAGCCACGGCATCAACAACCAGGAGAGTGAGGTCTCCTCGCCTGCACCAGCCATCGAGACCTTGTTGCCTGCGGTGGCCATCGAGGCCGAGGAAGCATCACCAAAGTCCCCGAGGGTGAAGCGCCCCTGGATACGATCACCCTCCCGGTCGGAGGGGTTCGCCGTGGCGGTCGGAGTCGCCGAGGATTTGGGGTCTGATGGGGAGGCCATCCGCCCCCGACGCAGATGAAGCCCCCGTGATCTGGGCTGAGGTGGAGCGAACGCCCCCCCCCCCCCCCGCCTCGCTTGAGCGTATCGAAGGTAGGCACAACTCTTCCTCCCCCCCCCCCCCCCCCCCCCGCGACTTCGCGAAGCTTTCTCCGATCTGCTCGCTCATTCCATCGTCAACATCAGGCAAGACAAGGTCTCCCAGACGCGGCCAAGGATCGAGCAACGGAGACAGCCACAAAGTCCCCAGTCTCCCTGTCCATGACGTGATGTCAACGCCTGGTGCTCTCGAAGCCATCAGCGCAGGGGCTCAGCGGCCAAGTGTCTCTGACTTTATCCCCCGGCTGGAGATGCTGCGAGAGCACAACACAGGCTCCACATGCAGCAGGGCGACAAGGTTGACGTCTCATACAGCTGCATCGTGGAGGCCTCGTAGACCTTGATGCACTTGTACTCCTGCGCCCGGTTCACCTCCTAAGTGCATGGTGCTGCAGCCGACTCATCGCTAGCACCTGTGCACCTCCGCCCGACGCACACCACTGTGAACGCCATCATGCCGACCAGCGAGTATCGCCAGGCAGCTTCTCCTTGCACCTCGCTCCTGGATCTTGAGGATCTGATACCAATTATTAGGTTTTCACGTGGTCAAACAAGATTTACTGTGGTTGAGCATGACTTGCCGTGCTCGAATCTTCCTCACGTTGTCGAAAGCTTACGACCACGCTAACACAATTTGCTATGGTTGTAAGCTTCGGGTACACCTCACATGGTAGTGAGTTTCTTTGAGTACTACACAGGTGCTGGGAATGATTAACTACTGCTTGCTAGTACAGGAGTGACTTAAGTTTTGGATTTGTTTAACCTCTCTGTTTTTAGGTGTTAACTGAGACTTTGGTTTTTGCAAGTTTGATTTTGGCAGTCCATCCCACTGGCCCTAATTGAATAGTAATATATGTTTCTGGTACTGGTAGAAAGTAGAAACTGAAGGGTTAAAGTTCAGAACAGGATCAGATTGCCACGTTCTTAGGCCGTTTGCAACGCAGGGTATTTAGTACAAATCCTGCGGGAATTGTATTGATTCCTATGAAATTCCTGTGAAATTGGATGATCGGGACAGACCATTCCTGATGCAATGATAAATATATGCAGTGGTAGCTGATGCTTTTGAGACAGGTGAAGGTAGCGCAGATATGTTGGTTTTTGGGTCTTACTATTCACTCAGAGAAACAGATCCTCTTCAATCTCCATTACTAATGAACATATGGGTGTATTATAGCCTCATGAGCTGGTACTAGTAGAAGCAAACCAGAAGGAATTAACCATTTGGGATCAAATTCAAGCAAGAAGTTTGTCATTTCTGGGAAGGAAATGAAATATCAATTTCTCTCTGTTTTCGAATCAGGTTGCTTTGGAGAGGTGTAATAGCATTACGCATGTGAATTAGTTAAGCAGTTTAAAAGGAAATATTGCCTACAAAACTCAGCATAACAAACTGGTTTTAGCCTATTACCTACAAAACTCAGCAGCATCAACTATCATCAACTTTTAACTTTTTTATTTGCTTTCCTATGCAGAAAGGAAATATTGCCAAATATCGAGTTTACTTGCGTAAACAATGTGAAGCTTGGTATAGTTGGCATAAAAATTGTTTCTAAAGCAAGATGTAATTGTTTGGTGGCACAAAGTTGAAACTCAATAGCACAGAAGGAATAACAATTTTTCTGGTGGCTGATTAGGGATAGGAGTAACTCTTAGTGGCATTCAAGAAATTTTCTCTTAGTTATCCATTTTGCCTGGTGGTAAGCCGCAACCTTTAAATGGGGAAGGCCATGAGTTCGAGCGTTGGAAATGCATTTTTTTGCTTTTACAATAAATATAAAAAATCAAATTTCAATTCAAAAGTTCCGAACGAAGTAAAAAAAAGAAATTTTAAATCCTGGTGCAGAGGAGCTCAATCATCCATGTTGATGCCTCAAAATCTTCGACATGCATATGCCAAATCCTCCCCAACCAAATAACATGTGTGCAGAAGAGCAGGAACTTGCACGCCCTGACCCTGGGACAACTTGCATGCACTGAAGCACACAAGCCTTCAATTAACGCCAAATCCTCCCCAACCAAATAACAAGTGTTCTTCAGCTTCAAGGGGTTACCGGCAGTCTTCGAAAGGCCCTCGCCCAGGGGTTACCCCCTTAGTCATCGAAGTCCTCAAAATAGCAAGCTGCGGAAACATGCAAGTGCAGGCAAACGTAAGAAAGAACGTGGGACCGTAGAAAATAATCTTCTGAAAACGTAGAAACAATACAAGATACATACCTCCATCCCGAATGTCCAGATTCTGCAGCTGTCTTGGGTGCAAACTATGTACGGGGAGGTTCCGACAGCCCCGGACCTCGAGCTCCCTGAGTGAAGTGAGGCCAGCGAGCCCATCGCAGTACTGCAGATTGGGACAACATAATCGAAGCTTCCTGAGTGAAGGCAGGCCTTGAGGATCAAGAGGGATGCATGTCGTGGTATAAGATATAATTGTTACGCACTCCAGTGACGGGTGGTAATTCAACAGCATGTACAGTATGTCATCATTCGGCAGTGGTTCATCTAGGCCTAAGGTGGTGAGGGAGGGGAAGGAACCGATTACACTCAGGTTCGGACAGCCTACCAACTCCAGCTTCAAAAGTGATGGGAGGGTAGGAAGTTCATTTAGACTTGCACACCCCTGAATGAGTAGTTCACGAAGGGTGGGCCACGCAGGAACCGTTGCAAGAGACCAACATAAACGTAGGACCAACGTATCCAAGGGAGGAAAGGGAGCCGACGGAAGAGATCGCAGTTGATAGGCTCCGCCGATCAACAGGGTACGCAAGCATGGGAAATCACCATCATCCACTCCAGACCACTCTGCCCACTCGCAGAGGCCAATAAACTCCAAACGTGTCAATGATGGGAAGCCTTTCATACCTGGAGCGTGGCTGCAAAACTCCCGGCCAATTTGTTGCACACAATGCATCATTTTAAGACGGAGGAACTTGAGGGAAGGCAACTCACCAAGCGTTGGAACATGCTGAGACGTACTTTCGTGTAACACTATCTCGGTCAAGTTGTAAAAGGAAGCATTACCCAACCAATTGGGGTATTTCTGAGACTCGTGGTAGTTCAAATGGCGAAGTAGTTTCAGGCTACCCACGTAGTCTGGTAATGCATCTGAGATGTTGCTACATCCTAAGCTAAGGGCCCGTAACTTCTTACAGCCCAAAAATAATGCTTCTGGATTTTCAATTTTGACATGCCCTTCCGCCAACACTATGATGGCCCTAAGAGAACGCGAGGCAATTGAAATTGCAATAGATGTTTCAACATCAAGTACGGACATATACCGAGCACTCCGTGGAATTTCAATTGGTGTACTTCCTTCAAGTCTAAAGAACTCTTCCCCAGCAAGAAAGCATGCAAGATCATGGATAAGGTCATGCATAGTGTGGTTGTGAAAAGATATTTGAAGAAAAGACCGCTGAACTAATTCACCGAAATATAGCCTTCCAATTTCAGCCTCGTTATTACTTCCATCACATTGTAGTAGATCAAGAATTTTCCATAACCGAAGCACCTTTTTCTCTGAAAGTAAATAATCTTTTGGAAATAGAGAAAGGGCGACAAAACATGGTTTCACGTATGTAGGCATGTGCTTGTAGCTCAACTCCAAGGCCGGTAAAACCACATTCCGTGATTGCTCCAAGTCCCATAGCTGACTTTCTAAGACATGTCTCCATCTCATTTCGTCAGTTTCGTAGCGCAACATGCTTGCTAATGTCTTGATTGCTAATGGCAAGCCGTCACACTTTTCAACAATACTCCTGCCTATCTCTACCAGGTTTGCTGGGGTGTCATTTTCTTGGTGAACAGCAAATGCAACTTGTTTGAACAATGACCAGCTCTCATCAAAACTTAGGAATTTTATGCGGTAGAAGGGCATTGTTTGCACTAGTTTTGCAACTACCTCACTACGTGTAGTTACTATGATCTTACAAACTATTGTTTCTGACAGCGGTGTACATAGCCTCTCCCAACAGTCTCCTCGTTCATTCCATACATCATCCAACACAAGTAAAACCCTCTGCTCCTTAATTTTGCCTAACAGTTTCTCCTGAAGATTAGCAAGGTCTGTAACCTCACACTTTTTGTCCCCCGGTAGTGATATAATGATCTTCCTCGTTATGTTACAAACATCAAATTGGTCTGACACACAGACCCAAGCAAGCATGTCAAATGACTGGCGCACCCTCGGGTCATTATACACAAGTTGTGCTAGTGTTGTTTTCCCCAATCCTCCCATGCCAACAATAGCCAAGACAGAAATAGGATTTCCGATACGCTCATCTTCTCTGGGCAATATTTTTTCCACAATGTTGTCCTTGTCATGCTCTCTTCCAAGAATGTTCCTCTCGCATACATGAGAACCAACCTCCCTTAAACTACTAATATCAGGAGCGAACCGTCTCTCGCCATCGTTCTCTGTTAAAGCGAGATTTCCATAATCTTTAAAAATCTCATCATATCTCTTCATAATTTGCCTTGCTCGTACCACCAACTTATTTAGAATTGCTACTGTACCAGTATCAGTAGCATTGGTCCCATTTCGCTTTTTCAACACAAGGAAAATGCTAAGTCAGTATGAATCCGTTTTCCATGTTTCTTGAGGTAACAAATGCAAACAGCCCTAATATTGTATTGAAGATCCACAGAATTCATAACAAAATTTGTTATATACCTGTAATATTTGAACCCGTGCATATATATGTCTAGTAGCTACTTTTGCCTATTACCTGTTTGGTTGTGGGGATATGGTGAGAGGGAATGGGAAATGAAAAGGAGTGGGTATAGGAATTTCAATATTGGGATTTGGAAAAAAAGTATGTAGTAGAATTTCGGTGGGACGAAGATTAGGAATTTGAGGGCCTAACTTTCACCAAAAAAAAATTATTGTTTTGAAAGAAAGCTAATAGATCTCAGCCATGATTTAAAAAACTGGCAGTTACTGCCGGCTAGCAGTTTTCCCGGTGGGTATCGGTGTCGGTAGTAGCTAGTCTACCAGTTACCATATGTTGTTTTGGGGTAATTTTGACTTATTTAGGTTGTATTTGTCATAGGAGTGGAGTTAATTAACCACTTAATTAGCATGAGCTTAGCTTACAATTGATTAATTAACAACACTTGCAGAAGATAAGCAGAAATCAGTAGAAAATTGCGGGAACAAATTAGTTGTAATTAACATGGGCTTAACTTACAATCGATTAATTAACAACACTTGTAGAAATCAGTAGAAATTGCCGGAACAAATTAGTTATGGGAGTGGTTACCTCATGGCGCTTGCGTTTATTGTTGCTGCTCTGAACACCTGCAGATCGCTCGAGAGCCTCCAGCTTCACCTCATACTCGTACTCGTCGACAACGTCCTCCGCGTCGTACGCCACCTCCTTGAGCTCCTTGAGCCGCAGCTTAGCGGATTCCTCGTGGATATTCCAGTTCTCCTCCGCGTCTTGAAGCGTTGCGCGGATCCTGCGCATGGTCCTCTTCAGACGACTCAGGTCCTCCAGGTCGTCCTGCATCACCAACGAGGACGGGGAGGAAGCCGTCGGCCATGGATGCAGAAAGGACGAGAGCTTGTCAAGCCCCAATTTGACGGCCATGGATGCAAGGACTCCGGCCATCTCGATCTACGTTGGCTATGCTAGCTCTGTTTTGCTGCAGGAACTCAAATGATTCTCATACACAAGGGAGGTCTCTAAAACGGATTTTTTTTTTCTTTTGGCTTTTGATACAAAGGAAGGAACGAAAGGAAGTGAAAGCAAAGGCAGGCAGAGGAGCACGCTCACGTCCAGTAAAACACTGCAGATAAGATGTGAAGGTGGATTTTTTTTTCTTTTGGTTGTTGATACAAAGGAAGAAAGGAAAGGGAGTGAATGGAAAGGCAGAGGAACCTTCCTGCCAAGTCCAAGAAAATGTACGCTCGCTCACGTCAAGTGAAACACTGCAGATGCAGCCAAGATGCAAAGGCGGATTTTTTTTCTTTTGGTTTTTGATACAAAGGAAGGAACCAAAGGAAGTGAAAGCAAAGGCAGAAGAACCTGTACATTCGCTCACGTCCAGTGAAACACTACAGATGCTGCCAAGATGTGAAGGCGGATTTTTTCTTTTTGTTTTTGATACAAAGGAAGGAAGGAAAGGGAGTGAATGGAAAGGCAGAGGAACGTTCCTTCCAAGTCCAGTGAAACACTGCAGATGCTGCGAAGATGCGACGGCGGATTTTTTTTTCTTTTATTTTTTGATATAAAAGGAAGGAAGAAATCGGAGTGAATGGAAAGGTAGTGGAATCTTCCTGCCAAGCCCAAGGAAATGTACGCTGCTCTGAACGCCTGCAGGTCGCTCGAGAGCCTCCAGCTTCGCCTCGTACTCGTTGACAACGTCCTCCGCGTCGTACGCCACCTCCTTGAGCTCCTCGAGCCGCAGCTTAGCGGATTCCTCACGGATGTTCCAGTGCTCCTCCGCGTCTTCAAGCGTTGCGCGGATCTGCGCATGGTCCCCTCCAAACGACTCAGGCATGGCCGGACGTGTAACAGGTCATAGGTATTCAGTTAAACATCTAAATTTTTTTATAAAATATCAAATATATAATAGATATATCACATATATATGCTGTTAGTTAGGTTAAAATTATATTTTTATGTCCGCAAATAAATTCAATCTGCACTCAATGCAACCCATGTAACACATTAGGCCTATTTTTATTCTCACATTAACTCTCCTCATACAGGCCCAAAGAGGTAAAGATGCAAACAAAACTTGACCTTTGTTCTCTTTCTCATCTTGTGGTTGTTTGTGTTAGAGTTAGTACTCTTGTTTTAGTTTGGAAATCGTAGTTGTGTATGAGTTGGTGGTTGAAGTCGTGTATGAGTGGTAGTCGAGTCAGTCTTGGTGGTCGTGTACGAGTATGACTCTATTGTAGTCGTAGTCGGAGTTCAAGTCATAGTCGTAATCAAACTCGAGTCGTAGCCGTAGAACAGGGTATAAAAGGCAGAGCCATATAACCGAAAGAGTGTGAGAGTTAAAGCCAAGACGATCGGTGTGATCGAGAGGCAAGGAAAAAGAGAGAGCAATCAGAGTGATCGTAGCGATCAGTGTGATCAAGAGAAAGAAATAAAAAAGAGAAGAAAGAGCGGTTTGGCTCTGGAAAATTATCAAGTATCGAGTTCATCGTGTGTTCGCAGACGTGGTCATAAACATCTTACGACCACGGTCACAGAGCAGAAGACATGGTCGTAAAGCGTTACGACCACAACAGTCGACAGAGCCTAATATGTGGTCAAAGGAAGTGCAGCGCAGCGGCGGTGAATGTGGTCGTAACTTTAGCTAAAGTTACGACTACGTGGTCGGAGCAGTGAGAAGTGATCAGAGAGGTCACAACGTGGTAGTAACAACTGCCAGGGTGGTCGAAGAGCCAACAGAGTGGTCGTAACGACTCAGGAGTTGGTCGTAGCCTCTTGAACATGGTTGTATGGCTGCAGTGCGTGGTTGTAGCGACTACAAGGTGGTCATACGGGTCCTGGGAGTGGTTGTAGGACTGCAACAGTTTGTGTCGGAAGCGGCTGCGACCTTTGAGTGGCGAGCGGGCGAAGGTGCAGGCTGCGAAGGCAAGTAACGACTGGCAGACGCGGACTGCGTAAGCGAACGACGGTCAGTGGACATGGCACCAAGACGTAATGGCAATCATACGTGAGGCGGCGCGGGGTGCAAGATGAGCATATGGCAGCATGGATGAGCAGAGAGGTGTTGCGAGCAAGAAGGCGGTGGCACAGTGAACTTAGAGGTAGCGAGCAGGCGGCGGGAAGGGAGTAGCGTGGTAGCCAGGAGGGAGTGCGACATCGGGGATTGAGCAACATATCCAACTTATCATTATCGTCCTCTCTTCAGATATAGCTATACTCCACCCTACGCCACTTATTTTCTTTCTTTCTCCGCTTTGCTCTACTCTGCTCTGGCTCTGGTTCTTTCTAGAGTTTAGCATTTGCTTTCTTCGTTTTTTCTAATAGATGCTGTATAAAAATACAGTTTTAGCTTTAGGCAATGAGCAGTTAGTTGGACCCTTATTACATTTGTTTACATGGAAATTTTTGCTATGTTTTGCTCCAGGGAAGGAACATACAATTTTCTCTTAGGTGGATAGTTCTTGTTGACGGAAAAAGGGCAAAAATGACAGGATCAATAAGATATATAATTGTCATTAATCTCTATAATTTGTTGTTTAATTCATATCATTATACTCACCTTATGTCGTCCATTTCCTCATAAAAATCATTAATTTCTATAATTTGTATATTTTTATTATATCTATATATATGTACTGTTGTATCAGTGTTTTGGAGAAAATGGTGCGTTATGGTATCAACAGATTCAAGCAACTTAACTCTAAAATCTAAACACTTATCTTAAAAATTCTGGATCTATCACTGAACTCAGGTTCTCTAGGTCGTCCTGCATCGCCAACGAGGACGAGGAGGATGCAAGGAATCCGGCCATCTCGATCTACGTTGGGTACGCTAGAAGCTTGCTGCAGGAAGCCAAATGATCCTCGTAGACAAGGGAGGTCTCTAAAAAAGGATTAGGACGAAAGGAAAGGCAGATAAACCTCTTGCCAAGCCCAAGGAAATGTACGCTGCCTGTGCTCTAGAATCTAAAGCCTGTTTATACATGTTTTTTTTTACTTCAGTTTATGATTTTTAGCTATAGCTAACTTTTAATATATTTATAAGAGAGAGTACGGAGTAACAGAAACTTGCATATGATTTTGGCTAATGTAAATGAAGTCGCTACAATGTGTATTACAATTAACTTGTAGATCCTGCCTAAAAAAAATACTCCGTTTGAAAACTACTTACTGAAGAAAAACCGAAAAACAGCTTTTATAAACTAATAAGAAAAGGGCCCATTGGTTTTTACTAATAGTTTTTGGCTGCAGCTAATGAATAGTAGTGGCTGGTGAACGGTTGTGGCTGATAAATAGTAATGCATTATATAAGAAAGACGGTGCAACAAAAAACACTACAATATTCGAACCGCCATGCGATTTATAGAATTGTGATATAATACAATACAAAGTACGTTACAATATGTGAAAGCAAAAAAATAATGTCTGATGAATAATAGCAAATTGTAGAACCTGAGACATTCATATTGGCTTCTGCTTTTCAAAGCAGAAACCAATATAAATGGGTCCAATAAGATCCATAGAAAGCCTTTTGACTCCTTTACTTTTTGAACTCTTAAAAAGGAGCTGTCTATTAGGCATTTGTGCCCCCTCTGGTTGACCATACATTAATTTTTAAGTGATTGATTGTTTGTTTCTGTCCATTTAATTCTGCCTGTCAGGAAAGAGTGATGTTCTGTTTTGGGCACCGTTAGGTCTACAAAATACAGTTTTGACTTTGATAGTTAATTTCTATTTTAAAATATTTAAAACTTAAATAAATTATGTACTCCATTGATTTTTATAGGATATCGTTTGACTTTGTACGGTCTTTAAAATTGAACTTTGATCATTAATATTGATCATTTGGGCTTATTTTGAGTGGCTTATGGCTGAAAAGCACTGTAGCTGGCAGAAAAAACACTGTAGCTAACAAAGGCTTATTTAGCATAATTAAATTTAAAAAAAATTAAAAATGTAAAAATATGTTAGCCCATTACGTATAATACAAACAAATATGGGAAAAAAGAACTGGCAAAAAAGCTCAACAAAAAGCCAAAAGTTCAGAAAAAGACGAAATTTATGAATAGTGAAAAATAAGCTAGAAGTTAGAAGCTGAAGCCCAAATGATCACTATTCTTAATAACAACGAAGTCATAATCACATGAAAATAAAATTTAATAGTACCACTATTGTGTCACTAGCCTATATTTCGTTTAGTCACAAAAGTATGTCTTTTGGGATACATACGGTTAAAGTTTCAAAACTTTAGCTATAGACATCTTTCTAAATGTTTAGTTTGGATATATAAAAAATCATTTGGTAGATCTGTCTTGAAAAGTATTTTTATGATATTATAATTTTATTACATTTGATAAATATATTTTAATAAAAATTAGTGATCAAAGTTATATTCTTAGGACCTTCTTGATGTCCAAAATAATATGTTTTTGCCACCGGAGGGAGTATATTTTTTATCTAATTGTTGGTCAAATATTATAAAGTTTAGGTAACACGTGGGTGCCTTATAAAAATCAATAAAAAGAGTATTATGAAAATACTTTTAGAGGCAAATCTATTTATATTTTTATGTATTTAATCTAAACATTCGGAAGATTTAAATAATTAAAGTTTATAAATTTTGATTGTATGTAACCCAGTACATCCCTCTTTTGTAACCGCAACTAGCGTGTCCACGTGTTGGTCCGACATAAATTAGGGCCTATCTCGGAAAGGATATTTGAATCAACCTGTTTGTAAGGGGGGTTTCGAATCATCCCGAAGGGAAAAAAATCCGCTTAAAATAAGAGCTATTTGCCAATGGAAAATGTGATGCTGGCACTGATCTTTTCTAGCACGAAAATACCAAAGGGTAGTAATTTGTAAATTGTAAAAAGTTGGGCGCAATACCTCGATAAAAAAAAACTCAACTTTTGGTCTCCGGACTATTGCCTTGATTTAATTTTCACCCTCAACTCCAATAGCCGTTTAATTGACATCCCTAACTATCAAATTTGAAGCACTTAAACTATCAACAGTGATCTTGAGAATGATTTTAACACGTGATCTGCTAGTATCTTGAAACACGTGGCAAAAAGGCTGTTGACAAGTTCAATGCTCGGGTTTTAATTGCCTAGGGATGTGAATTAAACAATACTCTCTCCTATCACGTTTAGAGCAAGTATAATAAGAGGCTGTTAGTAGGCTGTATGCTGAGGTGGAGGAGAGAGAGGAGGAGAGAGAAGAGAGGTGGGCTGTAAGTTTACAGCCAGCTGAAGCACAAGAACCAAGAAACTTTGTGAGAGAAAGGGGTGGATCATACAGCCTTCAGCTGGCTGTAAACTACTATATAAATAGGCTGATAAGTGAGCTGTAAGTATCCATACAGCCAGCTGAAGGCTGTATTATTAGCCTTGCTCTTATAAGATTAAGTTTATAAGGTATATTTTTTAAATAATCTTGTCTATAAATATAAAGTGTGTTTTATATTTCAATGCAAAATTAATGTAGTGTTTCTTTTATACACCTAATAAATACACAATTTTATTTGCTATTCTCTATATACATATATTGAATATAGAGTTTAGAGATAATAATTAGAGATAATATAATCATTTTTATTATCTCTTTGGTCTATGTGTTAAGAAAAAATATGCTTTACAAATATGGATGGAGTACCGAATTTAAGGGTGGAAATTGAACCTAGCCAATATTGTAGCGACAAAAATAGACTTCTTTTCGTAGCATTTTCAAAACCAGATTTCTTAATTCATCAAACATGCGCAAATGGTTGGTACTAATTCCAACATCCATTTATTTTAGTCCATCTCCACAGCAACCATCAACACGCATGCTTTGCGACGGATGGTATATGTGGATTCTTTTAAGCTGTGACTCATGGTTTTTTATTTAAAATTTTAAATTTTAACTATTCTCGAGAGAATATGAAAAGAGTGATATTCATGTGCAATTTTGACTAATATAGATGAATTTAGAATAGTATCTACTATAATCAATTTATAGATACTATCTTAAAAAGACCATCTCTTTTAATGTTAGTGCAGCAAAAAGCAAGCTATAACTTGTGCCGAACCCACCCCACGCACGTCTTACCAAGGAGCCTCATCTGTTCTACAGTTATAGTGTGAAATCCACGAGCACACGCACTCCCACTGATGCCTAGTGCTCGCTTCACTCCTGCCCCCTTCTTGCCGTGATGGCAGCGCGGCCGCTCCCTCTTACTCCTGCTCCGACGAGCCTTTCTCGTGGCCACCGTCTCTGCACCGCCCTACTCTTCCACCGCCATCACGGCCCTAAACCCTCCTCTTCATCCCTTGCCTTTTGCCTTCTCCCACGATCTCTCCATTGTGCTGCCTTCCGTGACAGAGGGTTCCAAGGAGGCGGCGGTCGGAGGGGGGCGGCGGGGCCACGTGCGCAACGGTGGAGAGGATGGGAGAGGAGGTCGCCATCCAGGGCTCCCCGAAGGCAGCCAGCCTCCAGGTCTGTCGGGACCCGGAGCAACAACTCCAGAACCCTCTGTGTTATTCGCACTATCCCAGGAAAAGCTAGTGTACACAGAATGAACAGTGATACATATCATGCATGATAACCAAACTTTATTATAAAGCAAAAGTACGGGCCTTATGGCAAAGTTTACAATAAGGTGGCTTCATGGCCAAACATGAAAATAAATAGCGGAAGATAAATAAAAGGAGCAGCCCATCCTGCCTTCCCATAAGGCGAATTGACTGTAAGACGTGGCGGACGGCGCCAACTGTTGTGGCTACAGACCAAACAGAGAGAGAGATGGTAGTGGAGAGTTGGAGAAAGTGACAGTAATGGTTTGCCCTCTCCCCACAGCCTGTACTCCATATATATATATATATATATATATATACACACACACACACACATGGGGAGTGCTTTTACAATTGTACCCTTACATCCGAGTATGCCCTTCAGGGGCACTCATGTCATTACACATGGCCTATTCTGGACCTTATAACCTTCTAGCAGGCCTGCTGGGTTTAGGTGGGGGCCACCCCTACAACATGGTGCGTTGAAGCTCCTGAGCGTAGATGTCCCTCATCTGCCGAATTGCTTCACGAGCTGCGTCTTGGATTCCGTTGAAGAAGGTGTCCCGGGGTATAGGAGCATCAAAGGTGTGACATGCTTCTTCATCTCCCATGTTGGCGTAGATCAGCACTTCCACTCTCCAACGTTCTTGATCTCCATAGGTTCCCAATTATCCTTGGTACACGGGGCGTGCCGTAACACCCAACTCTTGAAGGAGATCCCAAAGGCAGTCGGCTAGGTGTCCAGCTAGGATTCCATGGGTGACTTTGGTAGGACGTTCAGCCATCTACAATTTTGAAAAAGAAAAGGAGTTAGTCATCAATTATGCATATTTATATTTTGAAAAGAAATAGACAAGTGAAAGAATGAAGGAGATAAGAGGGAGAAGGATTTTCAAAATGTTCTTATATATATATATATATATATATATATATATATATATATATATATATATATATATATATATATATATATAGAAAATAAATCCTTAAGGCCATCCATTCTATTCTACCTACGGTCACGTCTTAGGGTCAACCTGGCTCTGAAACCATCTCTGTCGGGACCCGGAGCAACAACTCCAGAACCCTCTGTGTTATTCGCACTATCCCAGGAAAAGCTAGTGCACACAGAATGAACAATGATACATATCATGCATGATAACCAAACTTTATTATAAAACAAAAGTACGGGCCTTATGGCAAAGTTTACAATAAGGTGGCTTCATGGCCAAACATGAAAATAAACAGCGGAAGATAAATAAAAGGAGCAGCCCATCTTGCCTTCCCACAACGCGAATTGACTGTAAGACGTGGCCTATTCGTCGCAATCCTCAACGTAGTCAACGTCGTCGTCCTCTGGCAACATTGTTTATAGCAAGGTGAGTACATAAAGTACTCCACAAGTTACACCAGGAGATATAACAGATTTGATGCATGCATAGGGGATTACAAAGGAAGGCATATTATGGTTTATTTGCATAAACAGCATTATTGAAACAAATACAATAACGTAAGTGCAAAAGCTGAAGTTGATACAATACATAAAAACAAGATTTAAGGAAATAATAACGTTAGTGAAGGCAACAACCTAACACTAACCTATCCACGGGTATCCCACCCGGACCATCTTTCCAAAAGATTTCACAAGTGTCCATAAACCAAATTTTATTAAAAACCAAAGTCTAATCCGTGAAAAACCATACTAAGCATGTCCTTGACCGTGGACACGGCTATCCAGGATAGTTTGTTACTCTGCAGAGGTGTACAACTTTACCCACAAGACATGTCTCCCGTTTTGCCACCGGATCAACACACTTCCTTAGGTGTGCGGCCGGGGAGATCATGACAAGGCTGTTCCAATGTTCCATTACCAAATTAGCTACGCCGCCACTAAGGTTTCACCACAACATGAATCCACATGTTGGAGCCCCCTCTTGTGCTATGTGAGGCTTCTCATGGCCTATGCCACGCTCACATTCAGCCTATAGCGAAACTAAAATGGAACTTTACAAATTATTTAGCCAGGTCTGTCCCATACCAGACTTGTGGTAGTACGGTATGACTTTGTACTAGTAGTTCACAGACCGGTCCTTAATTTGACTTAGGCCTACCCGCATACCCCTTGTGCCTGGCAGTCAACATCGAGTCAACAAACTACGACGCATGCCAGCAAGCACCCACCACCATACCAATGCCTAAGTCTAAAACAAGTTTTATACATTTTATTTTATCAAAATTTCATAGACTTTCTTGACTCACCAAAGTCAAGAATAGATTTTATAAACCAACATTTTGTGTGAAACCATTCTTCCCACCTAAATTAGTCTAAGCATGGCTAAGCAATTCTATAAAATGTTCTAGTCAATACTAATGTACCAACTAGGTTTTCATCTATGGTGACAATGTATGATTGTTCAATAACAAATTTGGCTATACACAAAGGAAATGGGCATAACTAGAATTAAAATTGAATTTAAACTAAATTTGAATAAAAGTACGCATGCATAATAATTTTAAAAACAACATAAATAATTTAAATTACTGGGACCAACATGATCAAAGGTGTAACCTGCCTTGCTCGAAGTCTTGCTGCGATTCGTCGAAGAAATACTCTCCGGATTCGTCGTAATCTATACGCAAAGAACCAAAAGAAATTCAAATAAAATTCAAAAATTCAAAAAGAGTCCAGAAATGGATAGTTTAGGATTTTAGAAAAATTTAGAAATTTGAACGAGTTAAATCGGAGTTAAAATGAAGAAGTTATGGCCTTTGGAAGTTTAAATCTAAAGAGAAAGAAAAAGACTGGTTCGCTGAATTATTTTTATACTGAAAATTCCATTTATGACGTCAGCATCAATTTTTAATTTTAGGCCGAATTATTTTTACATTGAAAAAGGCTGCATCTCTATGACAAGTGGGGCCGGGTGTGCGGTGGACTGGGTTCACGGGTCGGCTTGGTCCACCATGGACTCGGTCCACGGCCGACGTGGCACAGAGGAGGAGGTGGCGGCCAGGTGCTGACGGGGCGGCCACGCGGGCGCGCGCGCTGACGGGGCGGTGCGGCTCGCCGGCGCTCCGGCGCTCGGCGGCGACGGCGGTGATGCGCAACGGCGAGAGGGGGAGGCGGGGGTTCGGGCTCACATGCACATGGGGTCCGAGGGGCGCGGGAAGGGGGTCGGCGGCGAGGTTGGCGGCGGCGGCGCACGGGTCTTCGGCGTCGACAGGCTCCGGTGGCGGTGTCACTCGGTGGAGAGGGGGAAGGTGGTCGCCGGCGCACGGGGGTCGTGAAGGCGTCGACGGCGAGGCGTGGGAGGGACCGGAGCGACGGCGATTTCTCGCCGGAGCTCGCACGGGCGGCGGACAGGATGCACGGCTCGGGGGCCGATTTGGTTCGGGAAGGAGGGGGAAACGAGGTGGCGGCGCACGGGGGAGGCAAAGGAGAGGAGGACGGCTCGGGGGATGGGGCTTTATAGAGCGGGGAAGGAGGTAATGGGCTCGCCGAAGTTAAGGACTTTAGAAACGGCCGCATAACGGCGAGAGGGCTTTAAGCCGACAGGAAACGGGCGGAGGTGGGGCGGTTACTAGAGCGGAGGCTTAAGGGCCATTAATGGCTTCGGTTGCCGGCCGAGGGGAGGAGTAACCGAAGCTTTTAAAGCTCGGGCGGGGTGTTAATGGAGGCCGGCTGGTTGGGGAAGAAGGGGAGGAGGAAGAAAGGGTGCGGGCCCCGGCTGTCGGCGAGAGAGAGAGAAGAGAGGGGAGGGCGGACGGCCGGATTGATGCCACGCATGCACGAAGGAGATCGGGCCGTTGGATTCAAACCGAAGGGGTAAGTGGATGGGGACGGCCCAGATTAGATCGGGCGGTGGGGCGGATGTGATCTGGGTGCGCCACGTGTCAGCCTGTGGGGTTTTTGGGGTTTTAATTTTTGTTTTAATTCCAGAAATGCTAGATAACTTTATAAACACTTAAAAATTAATATTTTAAGCCTAAAAATTTTAGACAAATTCATAATAATTCTTGGAGGCATTTTAGACTTAGGAAAAATATTTTTAATTTCAGATTTTTATTTAATAATTTTATAAAATACTTTTTAACCTTTAAAATTGATTTTTAATTCCAGAAAAATCTCAAAAATTAATTAAAATTTTTGGGAAGGCTAGGAAAAATAAAATAACTCTTTTTGGCTTTAATAAAATATTTAAAATACATTTTCTTGCTTAAGACTTTGAAATAAAATCCACATAAATCCAAATAAACTCCAGAAAATCAATAAAATGCAAATAAAAATTTTGGGATGTTACAGGGTCCGCGAGCGGATTCGGCGCCTCTTCCTGCTCCATGGTGTGTACTTCGATCCTGTAACACCCCGCCCTTCATCTGGGCCTAGAATGCTACCATCATTACATAAATTTTACCATTTTCAACAACAGCTAGTAATTTTAAACAAACAGTATTCTATTTATATTACAGCGACTAGATAAATATCATACCATTTTAACTCTAACTTTAGAATACCAGTAGAGTTTAAACATAGTAACAAAAGCTGATACGTAAAGTACTGCTAGTACGTGAAGTTATTTATGTGCCACTTCTGCCCATGCATGACGTCTTCACTGAACACCTAAAAAACAAACAAAGCAAATATGAGTCCAAAGATTCAGTAAGTACAAAGTAAAATAGTAAATAATAGGTACATGTTTCAATCATAATTCAATACAGCCTCACCCTTTTTCATTTAATCTCTCTTAATTTTCCATCGACATTCACTATGCATTTGCACCCTTTTCCCTGCCATAATGCAATTGCATATACGCATGCACCTCCCTTTAATCTCTTTAGCCTATACTTGTATAGTGGAGTGAGTACCCATCGATACTCACCCAAGTCCGCCCTGTTTTCATGTGGGGATCACAAGCCCATCCTCTTTCATACGGACACCTTAGTAGCTTGTTATTTTCATATGGGGACCTCAGTCTCTACTCCTGTGGAGCGTTAACACAAAGTGGACTAATGATACCACAAAAGCTATCTATTTTCATGACATGAATGCATGTAATGCAAATTCTTCATTAAGCATATCAACATGTCATGTTTTCAATAACCGTTATTCATCATTTCTCAACATGCAACTAGAAATAATCAACTCACAATAGCATGGTAAGTAATGCATAAACATTCAACTAATAGCAAACATTACCTAGAATTACTACTTTACCATGCACTTGCCTAGTTATTCTCAGGGGCGATGCGTGGACGGCTCCGAACCAGGACCCCCTACCTATACAAGCGTCACCCGATTTAATATATCATATCAACACATATACTTAGGTGAGCAGTGACAATCCTACGTGCATAACCCGATAATGGCAAAATTGGATGCTCAGCGTTAAGGGCTTGACACATACGTCGCAAAACCCCTTCTTTTCTCCTTCTCTCTTTCCCCCCTTTTTTCTTTCTTTTCTTTTTTCTCTTTTTCCTTCTTTTTTTCTCTTTTCTTTCCCCTACCCGAGCTCTGTCTTTTATCTTTCTCCTTCTTCCCATTCGGTCTGGTCTAATGGCCTTACCCCCTCCCTACTTCTCCCCCCTCTCTCTCTCTCTCAAATATGGCCAGTTAGGGTCAGATCTGGTCACTCCCCTACCGCCGGCCACTTCTCCCGCGCCGGGCCACCTTACCCTTCTCCTCCCCCTCACTCTTCGCCCCGGATCTGGCCAACTAGGACCAGATCCACCACCTCCCCTCTACGCGCGCTACAAGGCGCTCGGCGCCGCCGCCCCAAGTGCTGTGGGTGCACTGGCCTTGGCGTCGCCTTTAACCGACCTCACCAACGGCAGGCTCCCCACTGCCCTTCATGCATGGCTCCGCCCCAAGCCACCATCGCCCTCCTCTGGTCTAGCTGCCAACACCGCGGCTCAACCTCTGGCCATGGCCAAGCCCCATGCATTGCCTTCCCTAGGTTTCCTCTGAGCTCCCCTTGGCCATGGCTTCGGCCAAGGCGGCTCGAGCTTCGCCAGTACACCACTACTCCACTACCTACCTGAGACGGTTTCCCCTACTTTCTTCTATATATTATTCATTTTTGAGTTCTCATCCTTCGCTTGCTTTTACTTCCAATTACACATGGCTGGGAAGGCTTAGGGTGGTCGCCATGATAGGACTTGGTGGGGTGCATGTGCCAGAGAGCATGCACTTCATCCAAGAGCGCATGGTGGTGCTACGAGCTCACCGCCATTGGCATGAAAGCCAAGCCAGCTATGGTTCTCTCGGTTGTGCTAAGAGATAAGGTGAATAGAATGGCCTACTAGAATGTTGGGTTGAGGAAGGCAAGGTTCATGGACGACGACGAGGATGGCTACGTTGTGGTTCGGTTGGGCCTCCTCTCTTGCTATCGTGGTCGGCTTGGCGTGGATTCGGTGGCCGTCGATGCCCCCTATTGTCGTTGGTGCTGTCCTCACGCCCCAGCCTTCCAAGCTCCTTGGGGCCTCCTATCCTCCTTGCTCCCTCTTCCAGTTCTCTTCCCCTCGACTAGCTTACTATTGGTTGAGGGAGGAAAAGTGAAATGGTGCTTGCTTGGTTCTGTGCTAGTGGTCGAAGTGAAGAAATGAGGGGTAGCTCTTTTGCTTTGCTTTTGCCTTGGCTATGAGAGAAGGAAATGAGGTAGCAAAATGAGAAAAATGTGGGCTTGCTGGCTTGTTTATGAGGGTATAGTTGTGAGACTCTCTCTTGGCTTTGTGCAATGACTAGGCTGCCCCTCCCTTATCCCTAACTCCTACTCAAGTCTCTGTGGGCTTTATGGACTTTTGGTTCAACATGTGGGCATTGCTATGTTTAATGGTTTTTCTATTGCGAGATGTAAGTCGGTAAAATATGGGCGTTGGATTTCTCTATTGCCGCATGACGATGCCCATATAAACGAGAGGCGTCGACCAGTCCCAGATGGTTTGGGAATCTCTGTGAGCACTATTGCTTCGGCATTTCCATAACCAATGGGATTTCATTATTTCACACATATGCAGTCTCAAAAAAATAGTAATGTATAGCAATATGGAGTAGCATTTGGGATTACTTAAAAAAATGTATAGCATTTTGATCTTCATTACATAACAATGTAGGGCATTTTGGTACATTAGACCGACACGGCCAGCAAAACTTATGCAAACATGTGAGTTCTTATACCCATGGAGGAAGAAAATGTTAAAAATCTACAGGATTGAGTCTTTGTTGATACCTATGAGTTTTTGGAAAGTGATCATCGCCGTCTGTATAGTGGACAAGAAGCTTTATGGGCTAGTGATACCAAGGGGGCCTATATAGCTACTCGCCGTAGCTTCGTTACTAAGAAATGGAACAGAAGTTGGAGCCCTGTTAAACCCTAAAAGCCGTAGGCCTCAGAGGATTAAACTAAGATGGCCTTTTTTCTGCTTTAGTATAGCGTCCATTGTGATTAACTATGTATAGAGCTCTTAGGATTAATTAACTAAAAGTGGAATATACCTGAGCATGATTGACCTAACATGGTTTGGGCTCGTGGAACGCATGCACACGCTAAACATGGATTGATTACAGATGATTGTTTATTTACTTCATAGCTCTAAACACGATTTTCACATGCTCAGAATTTTGCAGGTTAGTCAGGTTAGACCTGTCGTGTGTGCTGTAAAAAATGTAACCAAGCTAGGCATTTGCAGATGGTCAGATGCAAAATAACTGACATGTTGTCAGCTGTAGGACCGAAATGGCGACAGAGGGGGGTGAATGTCGCTCTCTTCAAACACGCCCCCGAGAAATCGAACATTGATTTTTCAGAAACAAACAAAACGCAGCACCTCACAGAAAATTAAAATTAATTTCTGTGAATTTTGGAACGCTTGCTACACTGAAAAATTCAGCATAAATCAGAGACCAGCCAGTAAAAATTTCAACTGAAAATACTGCTGTTTGATTTGCATGCAAAATTGTTGAAGATCAGAAAAAGAAGAAAAAAAAGACAACTACTGCATGCTTTCATTGCTTGCTGTGAGACCCCCACACAAAGATGCTCCAAAAGAAATATGCTCCCTGCCCGAAAGCTAAGCAACAACTAAAAAGAAATGAAAAAGAAGAAAACGTGAAGAAACTGACGGACACTAAAAAGAAATAGTACTTGCCAAAGAAAAGCCAAAACGAGAAGCTTCATGCATTGACCGAGAGCAACAACTTGCAGATTTAAACTTTTGGCTAAAATGTTCCAGGGAACAAAAGGGCTTATAATCTACTAACAAGAAGCAATTCGGCCAGTCAGACTTGGAGAAATTATTGCTCTGCTGCTTTCTTGCCGAGAGGGACAAATGCAAACCAAAAACAGCCCGGACTGCAATAATCACCAAAACTAAAAGCCTTGGCCGAAAGAACTAAAAATCAGTCCACTTCCACTGCTAGCTTAGTAGCACCTCTGCAGTTCTAGAACAGCAAAAGAAAGGAAGAAACTGAACCACAACAAAGACAAGAGAAACCAAGAAATCAAACCAAGAAGATAAACAGGGACCAAAGCCTCTTAAACAAAGAGACGGAGACATACATGATTAAAAGAGTGTTTACATCTCACTCAAGCTCTCGCAATCTCACTAAGTCCCCATACATGATTAGGAGATCAAGGACACAACCCTATCTCATACAACCATAGAGAGACACAAATAAAACCCTAACTCTTACACCCACTCTCTCAAATTTCAGCACACCATCTCCCTCTCTATTTATAGCCTCCACTAATGGGTTCACCAAGTGCTTTACCCATTTAGCTTTTGCGCTTTACCCACAATCCACTTCCTTTAGTGCAGCTTTGCGTTTTTACCGAAACGCCCCTCGCGCACCTTCCAGGAAGCTTCCTCATTCCTTGCCCTGCAAGCCACGCAGCTTCGCCGTCTTCGGCACACCTCGACCGTTCTGACCTCAGCGTCACCTGCGCCTAGTCCGGTCCTCCGTGCCTCGCCACGACTCCACCTCGAGTCCATGTCGTCTTCGACACATCCCGACCGTTCTGACCTCAGCGCCACCTGCGCCTAGTCCGGTCCTCCGTGTCTCGCCACGACTCCATCTCGATGTCCTGCAACCAACACAGACAAGAAACACGTCAAATAGCACCGCTCGATACATGAAAGCGTAAATAACCTCATACTTACCACAGATGAAGTCCAAACCTGTCGAAACCAAGAATAGGCGTCCTAAACTCATACGACCAAGTTTGACCAAGGTCCGACCGAGCCCGAATGTACCATGCATCGTCAAGGTCCGAACCACCCAAACCAAACTCGACTTACCTAAACCAACGTCAATTACTCCTCGTACACATGTGGTCACCTCCACATGGTCCATCATCAGCTCTGATTTTTATTGAATTTCAACTAAAAACTCGAGTCTTAAAAAAACTAGAAGCTTCAAAATTTGCACTTCAGGCTCAGTTTTGGGATGTACGAAGGAATTCTGTTGGAATTGGTGAATTGCTATGTTCCGGTGGAACTGCTATGTTCCATACGAGCGCTGTTCTCTAAAGTAAAGTTTTCCCAAATTTTACCAAGTACATTTTCACGATATAATTATTCGACTGCATCGCTGTCGAAGAAAGGAGAAGCGAGGCTAAAATTAGGCTGATCATGAGAAAGTTGGTACGATGATTGATGATTCGCAGAAAAACAAAGAAAGTGCCTCCAAGAACTAAATATATCAATCCCTGGACACACGCAGACAAGCACACGCATACGCATTCCAGTGCGAGCAGCTAATGGTTTGGTAGAGGGTGAACCCTAGGGCAAAGCCCTATAGTGAGCTGTTCTTCAATCCTTATCCCAGAGAATTATGAACTCAAAAGGTCATCCCACATGGCCACATGGAGGACGAAAAAGGCAAAAAGAAGGGGGAAACATCCTGCATTAACCAGGAGGCAGTAGCCTTGTATTATTGCAGCTTTGCAAGCTTTAGTAGGCTTAATCCTTTTTCAATGATTGTACTAATACATCTGCTTATCCGGACAAAGTCATGGGTATTCTGAAACTTCCAGCATGTGTACTGTGAATGGGAATCATATCTCAGTTCTCAGATTGGTTCTTCCGCAATTATACAAGTATTTGTTACAGCTCAACATAGAAATATGATCCCCTAAGTATTTTTATGCATGTAATGCAAATATGTAATTTTTAATCTTTTGTGCTTGTACTTGATATAACTAATTATCTATCTTAAAGAAAAGAGAAGGAAAATGATGTTAACCAAGAGCAATGGTGGGCCAATTTTACAGGAAACAGCATCAGTCAGAGAAGGAACACCACTAGTGGAGAACTCTGTGCTACATCAAGAGAAATTTAAACTTGGATTCAGACATAAGCCTTGAGCATCATGACACAAATGTAGATACCGGCCTTGAACTTAAATAAATCCAGATAGAGGCCAATTGCACCCATCATCCACATATGGATGCTGCCAATCTTCAGACTGGATACAGCAAACAGGCAGAGAATTGCAGTAGTGATAATTTCCTCGCAGGACAATCCACCAATTCTTCTTTTCGACAACACGCAGGAGAGGTCCACCAATTCTTTTTGCAAAAGAAGACAAGCGCCATAATCAACTGTTAAGCCCTACTACCAGGCTCTAGCACACTATCAATCTGCTTGAATACTTTATTTGAAAACGGTAATGTCAAGAAATACTTACCCGGATATTGAACTGCTTCCTGATTCTTCTTCGGAAGTAACCTACATAGATTGCTATCAAGAGAACAGAGCCAAGTCCCATGTATATATATATATATATATATATATATATATATATATATATATATATATATATATATATATATATATATATATATATATATATATATATATATATATATATATATATATATATATATATATATATAGACACACACACACATCCCAGGACCCACAATACCCTAGGATGCCACTAAACCACTCTACAGCTAGCCAAAATTACAAGATAATTTAAACCGACAACAATTTTCAACCAAGACGAACTAAGCGGAAACATAATCAACTAAGGAAGACCAAGATAATAATATCAAATTCAACAATTAAAACATCATTTAACAGTTTAACCAAAAGAATAGTCCGCTAGTTCAACATTATTAAATAAAAAAAATAAACATCCACGAATAGCTAGTCAATTGGCTAGAGTCCTCTCGACTTTATTACAGCATGAATTGATGAACCAAGTGCATTATTATGGTGCTGCTCTACCCGTCCCATATATGCTCAAGAATCACCTGAGGGGGAAACAACAAGGATGAGATAAAATCTCAGCAAGTAAATTGTTTAACAAGTTATCCAAACAACAAACAAATCTACATCAACATTTATGTCATTATATGACCATAACCACATTCTACTTCCACGTTCATTAAACCACAAGGACTACCACGAGTCCTGCCTCATGGTTTTAAAACCATTGGCATATGAATGCAATTCTTTCATCCACAATTAAATGCATATGCATGCTATACTCCACTGCACACTTACCAAACATGGTAAGCGTGTGCATCGTACTACGGCAATGTACGATGATGTACCGGTACGGTCGCGGCTATAAGCGGCGATTACCACAATGCAAATGTTATGACATGTCATGAATGATATGATAACCATAAACCACAAGATCTTCAACCTCAAAGGGCATCAACATGACTAACATGAATTTAACCTCAAGGAAACATCAAAATATCCACCATGAATTTATATCCATGTTCCACATTTGGCACATATAGCAACTATCACATGACTACAAGCAAGTCATCCAAAACATAGCAATCAGTTATTATTTTGCAACTACAATCTCATTTATAAATCAAGCAACTATGGCATATTACTTCAAAATATGAGAATCATGTAGATTGCAAGTAGTAAGAATAATGAATTAAACCGTAGCACAACCGCTACAATTACTTGCCTCTATCAGCGAAGTGAAAAAATCACACGCGTTCAGGAGCAAAACCACCTGTCCAAAAGATACCTCTCAGCACAATACTACAGCATAGAAAACGCGACTTAAGAAGTAAAGTTATCGCTAACCCCCCCCCCCCAAAACCCCATAACATCCCTCTCCGCTTAACGGTTCTACATTCTACCCACTGCAGCAGCGCTGCTTAACTGTTTTGTATTTTTAAGATTATTAAACCTTTTACAGAGAGAGATATATCTGGATTTCTCACTTAAATACCTTTACTTTTCATCTAGATCACATATTTTTATTTTGTTCGTAGCAAGGTGTAACTTAATGCGCAAAACAGAGGATGTTCTCTGTTCTGGCAATTTGGATCAGAGGGATTTGGGATGAGGGAGAGTTACCTAAGGGATCCCCTTGGGATCACCCCTCTTCTTTCTCTTCTTCTCCTTCCTTGCTTTCTTCTCTTTCCTTCTTGTTTTCTCCTAGCACCAAGGGACAACAATGAAGGAGGGGGAGAAAGTGGCGCACAAGAGGGAAGAAAGGGGGTGGCGGCTGTGGGGAAGAGGGAGAAGGGGGGTGCGGCCAGGGTAAGGGGGAGGGGCGGCTAGGGTAAGTGGGAGGGGGTGTAGCCACCCCCCTGGACCCTTTGGCCCAAGGTGGCAAGCCCTCTCTCCCTAAAATGTTTTTTTTAATTATAAACATTTCCATTCATTTTTTTTAATTTAATGATATCCCACAATTTATTTATTTTTTTGTTCCTTCCCGCGCTTTACCGAAACCCCGGGCGACTCCGCGATTATGTTAAAACCCATGCCGAAACGATATTCAGGATATTATATTCTCCCCACCTAAAAAGGATTCATCCTCGAATCCAACTCCTCAAACCACAAGCAAGAGAATAGCAAGGAAAGAGCTCCCCTCCTGAACCCTAGCACCCTCTTTATAAACCCCCTCCCTTGGCCCCTCTCTTTTTTTCCCCACCTGGCCGCCACCCCCATCTCCTCCCTACGCCTCCACCTCTCCCCCATTGCTGTCCCTTGGTGCTAGGAGAAAGCGAGAAGGAAGGAAGAAGAAGGGAGGGAAGGAGAAGAAAGGAAGGAGGAAGAAGAAGGGGAAGAAGACGGGTGATCCCAAGGGGATCCCCTAGGTAACTCTCCCTCATCCCAAATCCCTATGATTTTTCTGTAATTAGGGTTTTTAGCTTAATAATTGGTGAGAATTAGCAATTAGATTCGCCGATTAGGGAATTCATGCTGTCCGTCTGTAGATCAATCCGCGCAGCGCGACTGTTTGCGCAGTTTAGACCCACAAAACTATTTTTCCTACGGATCTACCCAAAAGAAAAATTGTAGAAGATGACGAGACCTACCTACTGTAGTTTTTTTCAGAATTTTTGGCCGCAGGATTTGGGCGTAGCAGGGTCGGGAACCTCACTGTCTGTCACGGGTGCAGACTGGGGCAGATTGTTGTTCAGGTGTGATTTAGGAGTAGTAGGTGATTTTTATGTTTTTGGCCACAATTGAGGAAAATGTAGAGAATTCAGTAATCTAACTACTGTATAAAAATCATAATTGTTAGAGCCTTACACTGTGGTTGGGATGCGTTAGAATCTGGCTGCCCAGATTGCCAGAATAGAGAACGTCCTCTGTTTTGCGTGTTAAGTTACACCTTGATAGTAACGAAATAAAAATAAATGATCTACATGAAAAGTAAAGGTATTTAAGTGGGGAATCCATAAATATATCTGTCTTTGTAAATGGTTTAATAATCTTAAAGATACAAAAAATTAAGCAGTGCTGCTGCAGCAGGCAGAGTGTAGAACCGTTAAGTGGAGAGGGATGTTGTGTGGATTTGGGGTTTAGCGATATCCTTACTTCTTAAGACACGTTTTCATTGCTGTTGTATTGTGCTGAGAGATACTTTTGGACAGGTAGTTTTGCTCCTGAACGCACGTGATTGCTTCGCTTCAACGATAGAGGCAAGTAAACGTAGCGGTTGTGCTACTGTTTAACTCGTTAATTATTCTACATTCACATTAATTAATTAATTCTCTTAATTTGAGGTGCTATGTCATTGTTACATGCTTCCTTAATGTGGTCAATGTGGTAGTATTTTAAGGATTCAATTGTTTATGATCTTGATGGTTTGATTGTGGATATGTGGAATTGTTCTTGATGAACCAATATAGTTGTGGGGTAGAATACTTTACGAGCATATTGTGGTCTAGGTGGTAGTATTCTTAGTGAATATTTGTGGTTGTGGTGGGTAGCATTCTTGATGATTATGTTATGGTCTATGTGGTAGAATTCCCTATAGATCAATGGATTATGATCTTGGTGAACCGAATGTGGGTTATGTGGTAATGATCTTATGAAACATTGGTATTGTGTTTAATGAGACATAGGTGGGTTATGAGGAAGTATTCATGATGATTAGGTTGTTGACCTTCGTGGTTAAATTCTTGTGGTTTATGATTATCATATCATTCATAACATGTCATGACATTTGCATTGTGGATATCGCCGCTTATAGCCGCGACCGTTTTTGCATTGTGGATGTCGCCGCTTATAGCTGCGACCGTACCAGTACAGCATCGTACATTGCCGTAGTACAATGCACACTCTTACCTTGTTGGGCAAGGGTGCAATGGATCATACGAATTCATATGTATTGCATTGTGGACAGATCATTTGCATACCTATGCAATGTACTGTGATGAAGTTATTTTGCAGTCAAATACAACTTCATAGTTGTAATGTGGAATTGGCTCATGTGAGTTACTTGTATGAGAAATGTGGCTGTGGTCGTGGAATGGGGTTCGTCCCTTGTGGTATGGTAAGGATTGTGATTGTGGCATGAGATTCTTTTCTCTTATAGTAACTGTTGATAGCAGTTGCGGATGTGAGAAATAATAAAGTAGTGAGGTAAAACATGATAATGCTTTATTGGCTTTGGTAGTGGTAGTGGTTGAGGTTCTAAAGTAGTCAAACAAGATTTATTTGCTAATGTTTTACCATCATTGGTGGTGATTTGAGGTTGAGGATATAAACGTGGTCATTGTGGAAAATAAATGTTGATGATTAAACTGTTGTAGTTTAACTAGCCTGTTAAACAGTTTGTTTGTTGAGATTTTTATCTCACTCTTGTTTTTCCCCCCTTTCAAGTGGTTGTCAAGCATGCATGGGACGGGTAGAGCGGCACATCACTAACACACACCATATCATGTTTCATATTGTAATAAATAAGTGCAGTCTCCAGTTATTCATTTTTATCTCTTACCGCCGATCAGTTTTAATTATTAAAGTTAAGTTGTGGTTCGCTTTAATTGGTTAAAGTTATTAGCGATTGTTCTCTTGTAAAGTAAATTGGCTAGCTTGTAGCGTGGTTTAGTGGCATCCCAGGGTAATGCGGGTCTCCTCTCACTCTCTCCCTCTCTCTCTCTCTCTCTCTCTCTCTCTCTCTATATATATATATATATATATATATATATATATATATATATATATATATATATATATATATATATATATATATAACCAGAACAGCCACTAACAAAATGAAGTAGACCATTCCCTGAAATAACTTCATCAAGTATCAGCAGGGTGAATAAGAGTTTAAGAAACCAACATAAGCTTATCAACAGAGCTCCATTCAAGCAAACTTATGGTGAACTTGGAAATGTCAAAATCAATGGGAACAAGAAATGCACACTAATTAATGCATTGTGTTAAATCTGACTAATCAATCAAGTACACTAATGGTCTAGATGAGCCCATTATCTAGTTCTAGTACCATTCCAGATGTAGAAACACCGTGAAGCTAAATATGAAGTCCACATACACAGAATCTACATAAATGTGTTAACCAATGTAAGCATAATACCTCATGTCCAGTAACACCCAAAACTGCAGCATAATCACAATTTATAGTGGCCGCATCTATATTGCATATTTGCTCAATCTTAAGTCAAGTATAAGCACATTTTCTAACTCTTACAGGTGGTTTTCCAGGTTTTCCAAACTGCAAAAAGTGTAAAACCATGTAACTTGCATCAATTTTGTGCCTGACTAAAATAGGGAAGAAATATAAATACGTAGAATAACATAGTGACAACCATAATGGTTTTTGGACGTAGATGATTATGGCAGCAGACCATCTAGATCAAGTGTGGATAGATAAGCAACAAATCTGTTTCACCCCCATTGCGTCGGTAAAATATGCACTTCATTCAAATTTATCTTTCAACACAGCAAAAAAATTACTCAGAAGTTTGACTGTCAAGTTAACCAATCAATCTCATAGTTGTTAATTGGGACATAACATATCTTTTACTGATAGTATTCCAATTGTAACGATCTACAATGCCACAAAATGGCAGTCTCCCTATCAAGCAAGCAAAATTGAACTAACATCATGTATCTACACAGTGACAAGAACTGTGCACGTGCAAAAGGGGGGCACGAGCCTTACAGTCTTGGCAAGACGTTGCCAGCATGCTGCACGAGCTCGTACAGATTGACGACGGAGCAGCTGCCCTGCCGGGTCTCCTCTATGAAGAACATCTCCAACTTCCGCAGCTCATCGAATGCACTCATATCTGTAAATCCATAAGTAAATCCCATCAAATCCCAACTGAAACCCACTCCCAGAATTTGACAAACCGAAGAGTCCTGTGCCCAAAATATTCACATAGCTCGTAGTACTTGTGCGGGGAGAGCCTCGAGGTGCCCAGCTCAGAGAGCATCTGCGTCGAGAAGAGCGCGTCCTTGAGGTGGTTCCAATCCTGCACCCAAATTGCCAATCGAGGTAGGAAAGTGAGGTGACACGGGCCAAAGAAGCTACGGTTGGGGTGGATTTAGGGTTTCCCATGGGCTTACGAGGGCGGTGCACGTAGAAGGTGTTCTACTGGACGCCGGCGATGCCCTCAGTGAACCACCGTTCCTCCTCGTCGGCACCGCCGTCCGGCAGCATCTTCACAGTCGCCGTCTTCGCTGCCTGTGGTGGCGGATCTGGTCGGCCTCCTCCTCGGCTGGAGGCGTTTCGGTGGGGTTGGAGGCGCGGGGCGGGAGGAGATGGGAAGGAAGCGACGCGAGAGAAGGAGCGGCGAAAGAGTGGGGGAGGAGGAGGCGGTGTGGGGTGGGGAGGAGGCGGCGGCGCGGGGTGGGGATCGATTTCTTTTTTAAGGAGTAAAGATAATTTAGAAATATAGCATATAAATAGTGATAATTGATAATCGATATTGTCTATTTGTTTTCCTAGTGGTCAAAAGAGCTTCAGCTTCTGGCTTCCGACTTATTTTTTACTTTTTATAAATTTCATCTTTTCTAAACTTTTGGTTTTTTGTTGAGCTTTTTTACCGGTTCTTTTTTTTTCCATATTTGTTTGTATTATACGTAATGGGCTAACATATTTTTTATATTTTTAATTTTTTTAAATTTAATTATGCTAAATAAGCCTCTGTCAGCTATAGTGTTTTTTCAGCCAGCTACAGTGCTTTTCAGCCATAAGCCACTAAAATAAAGCTCAAATGATCACCCTAGGATCCTTTTGGAGAGTACGTTTCTTACGCCAACCATTCGTTTAGAATTGGACATATCAAAGCATTTATGGAGGAAAAATCGATGTGCCAGAAGATATTGTCAAGATCTGAACATGAGGATAGACAATTTTGAAAATCCATTGGAGACAAAAATGTTCTATGCAGTGACTGGAATAGCTGGTTTAGCACTACAGTTACAACCTAGTACAATCATTTTTCTTGGCACCACCTCAATATGTTTGTGATGTACTTTTGTATTTCGCCCCTTTCAGATTTGACCAAATCTTGCTGCTTTCAACATGTCTTGTGAAACCTTTTGATGCAAATCATAATAAATGGGATGGTTTAGGTAGAAAACTGAAATATGTTGATCAATCCCCAAATTTCACGTACAAGTTTGTTCAACCGTATTGCGTTGGTTTGCCATGTGCTTATGCAGTTGCAGTCAGCAAATGGGAACAGCTAACTTAGATGAGGTTTTATAGACAGGGCAAATTGTGTGCAATTATGTCTAATTCTAGAAGAGTAAAGTCCATTACCGGTCCTTAAACTTTTTATGTTGTGTCATTCTGGTCCATAGACTTTCAAAGTGTGTCATCCTGGTCCTTAAACTTCAAAGTAATAGTAATATCCTATGTAGTTGTAGCAGTGAACTTTTTATGCTGTGTCCCCTCTCTGAAGAACATCTCCAACTTCCGCAGCTCATCGAACGCACTCATATCTGTAACTCAATAAGTAAATCCCATCAAATCCTAGCTGAAACCCATTCCCATAATTTGACAAACCGAAGAGTCCTGTGCCCAAAATACTCACATAGCTCGTAGTACTTGTGCGGGGAGAGCCTCGAGGTGCGCAGCTCAGAGAGCATCTGCATCGAGAAGAGCACGTCCTTGAGGTGGTTCGAATCCTGCACCCAAATTGCCAATCGAGGTAGGAAAGTGAGGTGACACGGGCCAAAGAAGCTACGGTTGGGGTGGATTTAGGGTTTCCCATGGGCTTACGAGGGCGGTGCACGTAGAAGGTGTTCTGCTGGACGCCGGCGATGCCCTCGGTGAGCCACCGCTCCTCCTCGTCGGCGCCGCCGTCCGGCAGCATCTTCACAGCCGCCGTCTTCGCTGCCTGTGGTGGCGGATCTGGTCGGCCTCGGCTGGAGGCGTTTCGGTGGGGGTGGAGGCGCGGGGTGGGAGGAGATGGGAAGGAAGCGACGCGAGAGAAGGAGCGGCGAAGGAGTGGGGGAGGAGGAGGCGGTGTGGGGTGGGGAGGAAGAGGCGGCGGCGCGGGGTGGGGAGGAGTGGGGGCAGGAGGAGGCGGCGGTGTGGGGTGGGGAGGAGGAGGTGGCGGCGCGGGGTGGGGATCGATTTCTTTTTTAAGGAGTAAAGATAATTTAGAAATATAGCATATAAATAGTGATAATTGATAATCGCTATTGTCTATTTGTTTTACAGGGGATTATATCCTTTTGGAGAGTACGTTTCTTACGCCAACCGTTCGTTTACAATTGGACAAATCAAGCATTTATGGAGGAAAAATCGATGTGCCAGAAGATATCGTCAAGATCTGAACATGAGGGTAGACAATTTTGAAAATCCATTGGAGACAAAAAAAAATGTTCTATGCAGTGACTGGAATAGTTGGAAAGATCCAATCATCGAGTTACCACTACAGTTACAACCTAGTACAATCATTTTTCTCGACACCACGTCAATATGTTCGTGATGTACTTTTGTATTTCACCCCTTTCATTCGTGAGCTCATGAAGGATTGAGAGGCTCCCCAGCAGACTGCCGCTCGCAACAGGACGTTTAGTCAGTGGCCTTACACATACCACTCACCTCCACAATAGCCATCTCTTGAGCTCATTGATCTAAGGAGGCCGCCTCGCAATACACCCAACGATTCCAGGTTGAGCCGCCCCCTCCCTCTTATGCCCGCTGAACGTCCTTCGGAAGGGCCCCCAACGGGGGTGACACCACCCCTTTGCTGGTGTCGGGACGGTTGCAAGTGCGTCAAATCAACTGAGTAGACCATTGGGCAACGCTATTGGTGATGTCCAAACTACTAAGCGGACTACCTCGACCTCAGGTTTGACACATCGAGCCACAGACAGTTGGTAATGAAATCGCATTTCATGCACATTACTATTTTGCTTTCCGTTACGTCATAACCACATCTCTTCCCACCGCAGTCTCCGCCGCACCTATGCGACTTCAGCCAGTGGATCAATGATAAGATCCACCCCTATAATATATGGATGCTGCTATCATGGAAGAGGTGGGGCAGGGAGGACTGCAAGGGCCCTGAAAGGCACCTCGAAGAGCTACAAGCCAAGATGAAGAAGAGGTTGCACGAGGAGTAGGAGCGCGAGCATGCCAGGCGACAGGAGGCTGAGAGGGCACAGAAGAGGGCCATCACGGCGAAAGATAAGGCGCAAGGCAGGAGTACAACGTCGAGCTGGGCTGTAAGAGCAAATGACCATGTTTCACACAGTAGGTCGACTCTCTTCGTCCATATGTTCCATGTATTTCTAATTCGCTAAAGATATACGTGTACATCCTTAGTTCGTTAGCCTGCATGTCATGTAACCCACTTGTCGGATCAATTATCGTGTTGTTATCGTTACGCCATTTAACCAAAGTTCTCCTACATGTACGAATTTCCTGTTGCATCGCAATATTACTTATCTTTCTACTTACGAATCATTGTTACCTCAACCGTCCTCACAAAATGCTTCAGAAATTTATCGCACTGCAACAATATACGACGATAACAAAATATTATTGCGAGTCTAACATATTTTGTATCCTTGAGAACTACGAAAATTACAAACGGACTAACCTACCTTGTCTGCCCCTTTTATTTCTAAAAAAAATAGCAACCTATAAACAAGGTTTGCTAAATGTATTACCTACAAAAATTGCCATTTATTCCCCCATAATCGAGATGTCGCTCCACCGTGAGCGACTAGGACTAGTTGCTCAATAATTGAGCGACTAGCACTAGGTTCTCAATTGGTGGGCGATTTGAGCACTTGACACGCAACCGGTGGGCGACTAGCCCAAGTTATTCAATGGTGGAGTGACAGAGGATTATTAGTGTAAAATAAAAAATGGAGCTATATTACTGTAATTTGGAATAAAAATAGATTATTTTTAAAAAATTCTTCATTCTTGCATCTTTGACTCTAACATCTGAACTAATTCACTTGCTAGCTGATCTTGTTTGCATTTTGTTTTCTTTTATTCTCATTTCTGTATGTCTTTTTTCCATATTTTGGTGTTCTTGCATATACATGTCAACTTATGACAGCCTACGCTTTTATATACAGGTCGTGCAAAGTTGTTATAAATAATTAAATATAGCTTACATAAAGGGCCCTGACATAATGCACTGTTCTGGTACTAATGGTATGGTAGTAAGATCTGCACAGCTGGCAGTTTGTGCATTGCTTTGCAAATGGTGCATGGAAAGAGCTTAATGTATTAATGTCTTGATAAAGATCTAAGAAAGCAGCGTCCTGTTTTCACTTACCACTCAAAAAATATCCAGGTCATAGACTTGCACAATTAACTGGTATAGATGAAATTTTGTTATAATCTAAATAAATAACAAGAATTGTGCCACAATTTTGTAACAATTCGCATAAGCCTATGTTGTAAGTATGGCTAGGTTCTTTTAGACTTAAAATTAATTTATACTAGTACAGTATATAGTAACTACTTTGTAAGCACATCCAAAACAGCACTTTTTTTCCCCTGAAATTAAAGTCCTTTCCTGAGCAGCCTTTGGATTTTCGTTCAAGAGACTGGGGGGTCACAGCTCCAAGGTGGGCAGCTTTTGTTGATTTCTTTCTGGCTTCACATGCCAGATACGCTGTTGTCACTGGAGTCCATCGCCGTGTGGGGACAACCTACGCGCAACTCATTGCAGCGTTGGCTGCAGCTAATACACACGGTACATATCCTTGTGTTCCTATCCGTTAAAACTTCTTCTGTAGTCTGTTCAGTCTTAAATCCCAACCTAATTTAGTCTGCAATTTGGCTGTATTAGCTCATGAGCCCTCAGGTGCAAGCTTCACTTTCTTAAGCAGCATCCACAGTAACTTACTGGTCGATGGGCTCTCGATACGCTGGGCCTTTGAGCTGTCAGCAACAGCAGCACCAGTGCGCCTTAACCCTGCTCCTCCCACATGCTTGGTGGGACGGTTAGTGGCAGAGTCCCATTCCTAGGGATGTAAGGAGATTACTGGAATACGGTGTCCGGCTATCAAACACAGGGGAGGTGGATGAGAGGCGCCTCATGTCATGCTGTAGGTCTAGGGAAGACCATGGGAGAAGGTACCATGTTCTTCCATCGTACAAGAATTCAACGTGACTTCAGGAGGTGAATGAGAAACGCCTCCGTTGGAGAGCTCAGTGTTCTCGAGGCGCTTAGAGCAACTCCATCCCATTAGTTATTTCTCCCTTTCTATTTCCTAGGATGAAGAGGCTAGCTATTGTTTTTAGCTCTCTATTTGAGTTAGCATTCCAATGGCCTAGCTATTTGAAAAGCGAGTGAGGAGGCGCTCGCCAAATCTAGCTAGCGGCCGGGAGAAAATAGCGACTCGATAAAAATGAAGAGGAGGATAAAGAACCGGTTGGAGTCCATTTCTTGAGTCATATTAGATAAATATACAATGAAGAGCAGGATAAAGAACCGGTTGGAGTTGCTCTTACACAGGGAGCTAGTGTAGGTTAGAATTTTGGTTAGCTGTTGTGCGGGTGTCATGTTGGTAGGATAGGAAGGCTACAGGAAAAAGGTCCGAGGCTTGGTTTCATGCCTTGTATATCGTTGTAGTTGCTATATTTTCATGCCTTGTAAGGTCCGAGCTAGTGTAGCTTGTGCCTGTTTTTTTCAGCTTTTGAAATTGGTTTTAGCTTTTGTTATAGTATCTAGTTTTTAAACGAAATATTTTTTAAGATAAAGTTTACAAGTTAATTGTAATACATGTTAAAAGCCTAACATTTGTACATATAAAATCGCAACCAAGTATGTTTCTCTGTAATCTCTATCGTAAATAGATAAAATTTAAAAATTTTAATCAAAAAGCTACGGCCACAAAAAAAAACAGCCCACATGCAGTGATGCATAATTGCCATCTGCAACCACCCTTGCAGCTGCCTGTATTTGACTGCAAACTGGTATCAGCAATGCCAGCAACTGCAGCAATGCCTTGTCCAGCACAGTTGTCTGTTTTCTCTTCACACGGTTTTCTTCCATGGACTGGGCTGAGCTGCACCGCAGATTCTTGCGTCTGCGAGACACGTGGTGGCGGAAAATCCTAGAAAGATCCAACGGCAGTGGTTTTCAGCTGTTCGACAAAAGTTTGTTTCATTCGGCAACGCGTTTCAGTACCCGGCCTTGTGGCACTTGTTGCCAGCAAGTTAGTACAGTACTACAGTGATACAGCAGGGGTTGTCTTAATAACTGAGTGGCTTTGTTTGGATGCCAGAAAAGCCAAATCGCCTTAATAATTCAATCTCAAAAGCTAGGGGATGGCTTCCGTGGTCGAGCTTACTTTTTCCAATAAACCAGTTGGCATCGGCTTAATTGTTGGATTTTGGTGCATAACTGGTGCATCCTAAGTACCATTTGATGCTCTGGTGCATCCATTGTAAAGATATTTTAAGTGGTCATGAAAAACTTCAGAAGTTTTTTTGAGAACATTGTTATAAAATTAACTTACCGTATCAAAAAAATTCAACTCAAAAATTGATCTATAATTGGAGGAAAAAGGGGCAAATTCAGCTGAAAAGGAAATCCGAAAAATAAAAGATATAGAAGTAACCACTAATGTTTATTTTTTCTTCTAATATGCGTCAAGTTTTGGGTCGAAATTTTGCCTGATGCTCCACCATCATCATTTCATGACCTATCAATTTCTTTTTGGGATTTTTCATGTCAATCTGAATTGTTTTTTTAGGTGGGATGTACAGGGGAACTAAAGATGTAAGATGCACCAGGCTTACTGTACAGACGATAGTTACCAGGCTCGCTACACATCCCCCTGAATCTTATCTGGATTCGTTGAACCCGAACTGATTTAGGGTCCAGGGTTCGTGTTTGCAGTGGAAATTGGTAGGAAAAGCGATGAATTGCGAACTCCAATCCTGCACCGTGATTCAAGACGAACCACATTTCTTGGTAACTTTGGTACAAACTAGGCTTTGGTCTCAAGGTAAGCTCAAAGACACACAACCCGTAAATAGTACCTGTTTGCCGCTTATGCGATGTCTTATCTACCTAATTAAACTAGATGTGATAAGTTTTTTTGACTGGAAATAAGATTTAGTGACATTGTAATATCCCGTAACCAAACCCTCATAAAGACCTACTCATGAGTATGAAAAAGGATGCAAGGAAAATAAAAGAAAAATGAAGAGGAGGAGTCGGTTCCTGACTTGACTGAGTTGATTGCTTATATAGGTTTGGACTAAGCCTTATAAGAAGAGTGCGGGGCATGGGAGGCTGCCGAACCCTAGCGCCACCCCCACCCCAGCGCTGCCGTTGCGTCCTGGCCCGCTGCCACTGCCGAGCCATTGCTGCGCCCGCACCCCGGCCGCTCCATGCCAAGCCTGGGCCACACCTGAGCCACACCGCTGTGAGCCCAGGCAGCACCCACCATGCTACCTTGTGCTAGCTGGAGGGGAGGAGTTGGGGAGCAGCAGGAGGGAGAGGGTGCTGGCCAAGTGAAGAGGAGGCAGAAAGGGGACGGCCAGGAAAGGGAAGATGGAGGAAGGAAGAAAAAGAGGAAACCGTGTTGGGCAAAAATCTTCGGGTTTAGGTAATGACCGTCCTAGACCTTGATCTCCCTGTTCTCGGCCGTAATAGATTGTTTTAGAAATCATGGTAGTGCTGGACATAGTAGATGGGAATTTTAGAAGATACATTTTGGAGACTGTTGTTCGTCAAGATTGTTGTTCTGTTTTGTGATTAAGTTTTGGGGTAGCTACATCATGTTTCATTGCTTGTTCATATTAAGAAAATTGCAGAGAATTGTCTAAAGTTTCCATAGAGTGCAATATCAAGTAATTTGGTTGAGCGGTTTAGGAGATATGATTTTGGGAAGTCTGTTGTTTAGAGTTGGTCGCTGCTAGACGCAGTCGTGGTATTCCGTATATTAGCTCTAGGAGATGGCCGAATTAATTTTTGGGCATAACTAAAGAAAGGTATGGAATTTTCTGTAGTTTTCAAAAGTGGTATGGTTCACTGTGGTTTCTATTGTAGAATAAAAGATATTAAAATGCTAACTTTGCTATTCAGAAATTAACAGAACTATCTTCTGGTGAAAAACAGGCATTTAGATGAAATAATCAAGGTTTCTGACCAACTAAGAAGTTGTGGGAAATTTCATATAGTTTTGAGAAAAATATATGATTTACTGTACTTAGATCCTCGAGTTGATAGTTATGACATTTCGAACACAGAGACAACAGAGGTCCAATGGAGGGGGGAAATAGTTGGACAGGGAAGCGGGTGGTATCATTGTTGTTTTGTTTGTTATTTGTATTGTTATAGAAATTATTGAGATGGAGTATTTTTTGTAGGCAAGGTTGTCAAAGAGTTGGTGTCTTCTACCCATTGTTCCACTCCACAAGGTTGAAAGGCAAGTGTATAGTAAAATGATAGATGATTATTGCTCATTATTATTGAATTATTCTTGCCATGCAATATTTGATTACTTTTTTGTTCAATATGAGATAAATCAATGATGGAAATGTAATACGTGGTAAAATGATGGAATGTTGTACTCATGACATGATAAAAGCATACAAGCTAGGGTGGAAGTAAATCATATAGCTAGTCTGGAGTGCATAGGTCAGGTCGGTGAGAAAGCTGTATGACTAATCTGGTGTGCTCTTGAGTAAAACCTACAGAGGTAGGCACCTCCACAGGATGGAGGAGAGAGGGGTGAGTGTCGACAGGCATTCCCTCAACTATATCGATATAAGCTTGGAGATGCATATTGCATTGTATTGCATTAAAAAAAAGATGAGAAAGAGAGAATGGTGGATATGGATATGTGTTATGATTATAATGTTATTTCTATTATTTTATTTTGTACTTACTAAGTCTTGGACTCACACGTGCTTTTGTTGTTTTTAGGTGATCTTCGAGGATAACATGCATGGAAGGGAATTAGCACATGATCGATCTTGCGCCGTCAATGTTTCACTTATCACACTACAAGAAAAAACCTATGTAGAGACACTTTTTGAGAGGCATTTTTCAACTAACCTCTCAAATTGGAGGTACATAACCTAGAGGCACTTTTTAGACACGTTTTAAAAAAGTCACAAAATTTTGTACTGTAGAGATGGTTTTGAGACATTTTAGAGCTATGTGCAAAATTTTATCTTATAGAGATGTTTTTGATATGCTCTCTAATTCGTCTAAAGTTTTATATTGTGCATAGTCATTTTTTAGATGCTTTTAATTATCTAGAGGCATTTTTTGGTAGTTTACATGTATTAAATGACCTACATATAAATATTGCAAGGCACAACTAAACATGTGAAACGGTGAGGTTGAAGTGGCTAGTGCAACATGTCCAAGAGAAGTACTATTCCCATGAGGTCTAGAGTTTGAGTACCAACCTTTGCAAAAGTCCACACATTTTTTATTTTATTTTCTATGGTACACTACAGTAGTGGCACAATTTAACACCCATTGAAATGCATTTATTCACTTAGAGACACAATAAAGCGACTATATAAAATTCCACAAAGGATATAGAGGCATTTTGGTAACATGCCTCTATGTTCATAATGACGATACATAGGAAGACACTTATGAGGTGCTTTAAAAAACATCTCTACAAAAATGTAGAGACATAAAAAATACCTCTACTATATTAAAAAGCGTCTCCACGTGGGGTTTGTATTGTAGTATCACCTAGCATTTATTCATTCATTGTTGGAATAAATAATCTTAGTCATACAAACCTTAGTTTTAAATAATGGTTTCCTTTAGAACACAATAATATTAGTTTATTGCTACCTGTCAAAGTTTCTTTTGTTTGAACTTATAGTTTATTCATCTCATTCAATGTTATTCATTTGTTCCCATATTATAGTCATATCTATGTTTATGATTATATTATGGAATTATAGTTGAAGCCTAGTTGACAGTATTACATGTTAGATAGTTAAAATTGGTAGCAATTGTAGTTGTTGGTGACATTCTGAGATCTTGTTAAGTCGAGGTGTTACAAACATGCATGCTCATGGTAGTTGTGCCAACAACATCTGTTGAAACCATTACTACTCGAACACAAAGCTAGTTGTGCCTAGGGTTGTAAATGAGCCGAGCTCGAGCGAGCCTGGCCTCCCAAGCTCAAGCCCGGTAGAACTCGAGCCGAGCTACTGAGCTCGAGTGAGCCTGAGTTGGGATCCAAGCCTGGAGCTCAACTTGAATAAACTCGATAATAGTTAAAATAATTTAATATGCACTAATTTTCAGCAATAATAAAAACTTGAGCTCGAGCTTGGCTCGAGTAATCTTCAAAACAGTAAAAATAATTCAACATACACTAATTTTCAACAATAGAAAACCTTGAGCTCGGCTTGAGCAAGCTCGGTAAAAGTTAGTATCACTACTACAAAAAGCCGTATATTAGATGCCATATCACAGACGGTTCTACAAAACCATCTATATTAAATAAAATCATAGATGGTTTTAGTTTATAGTCCATCTGTGTTGTTGCCAACCCTAAAAACCGTCTATGAAGAGGAAATATCACAGATGGTTTGTGGTTAAAACTCTGTGAAATCATAGATGGTTATTAATAAGAACGATATGTGATATTACCAAATATCACAGACAGTTTTTTATTTGAACCATCTATGATATTTCACAGACGGTTTGTATTAAAAACCATCTGTGATAATTAAGTTATCATAGACAATTTGTATAAAAAACCATTTGTGATAACTCCACTATATTAATTATGCGCAGACCCGTCGACTCTCTGTCTTAAATTTTAGATCTAGGCTGCTGCTTTGAGATGGAGGCGGGCTTTGAGGCGATTTGGTGAAAGAAAACTATTTGGCAAGAGTAATTGTAGATCCACTAAGTTTTTGACTACATATGGTTAGTAATTTGTTCCTCATTGTATTATAATTTACATTTATAGCATTTGGTGAAAGGAGAATTGAAGATGGTTGATCTAACTAGCTTGATGTAGAGAGAAGATTATTTTACATCTAGCATGGTTTAGGGTTTAGTCAATTCATAGTCTATTTCTACTTAATTCAATTCAATTAATTATTATTGCTACATATAGCTACTTAATTTAGATCGTACATATATATTATAGTAATTAATTAATTGACTATGTTATACTAAATTCTTATATGTGTGACGTAGGACTGAAGCTGGATGTACATTGGGTATCGTGTGAGTGAAGAGTACATTAATGACATTTCTGCTTTTATAAGAGCTGACGAGGAGGATATGTTGAATAAGGGGGTGAAATATATGTATTGTCTATGCATTGACTGTGGGAATCTAAAGATGTTTAAGAGCTGAGTGCAGATTGAAGCGCATTTGATTCGAAGGGGTTTCAAAAGGGGGTATGCATGTTGGATTAGTCATGGTGAAGAGTAGATTACATAGGAAGGTAGTAATAATGATATCACTAATGAAGTTAACGATATACCGCCAGATGATCATGTCGATTGTGGTTTCGATTCAGATAGGCTGAATGATGACAATCTGGATCAAATGCTTCACGATGCAGAAGAGAACTGTTATGTTAAATTCCGAGGCTTGATGGACGAGTCGGAGAAACCTTTGTTCACGTGCTACAAGTCAAAGTACATGAGGTTGTCAGCCATACTTGAATTGCTGAAATTAAAGGCAAGTAATGGTTGGTCCGACAAGAATTTCATGGCGCTGTTAGGTCTTTTAAAGAACATGCTTTTGGAGGGAAACGAGTTGCCCAAAACCTCCTACAAAGCCAAAAAGGTCCTTTGTCCATTGGGAATTGAAGTAGAAAGAATACATGTATGTTTGAATGACTGTATCCTCTACCATAAAGAGTATGCAAACATGCATGTATGTCTAGTATGTAACGTATCCTGATACAAGCGTAAAAATCAATGAGATGAAGACGAGAGAATAGAGGTGAAGAGAGGACCACTTACTAAGGTGGCATGATATCTTCCTGTAATTCTATGTTTGAAGCGGTTTTTTGCGAATCCAAAGAAGGCAAAACTGCTGCGTTGGCACTTGGAGGAGTGTAAGAAGGATAGAATACTAAGACACCTTGCTGATTCCTCCCATTGGAGAAATATCAATAGGAAATTTGCAGACTTTGGTGCAGAACCAAGGAATATAAGGTTCGAATTGAGTACAGATGGAATGAATCCTTTCGGTAACATAAGCAGCCGACATAGCACTTGGTCCGTGACTCTCTACATCTACAACCTTCCTCCTTGGTTGTGTATGAAGCGAAAGTATATTTTGCTATCGATACTTATCCAAGGGTTGAAGCAATTTAGGAAAGATATTGATGTGTACCTAGCACCGTTAATAGAAGATCTAAAAATACTGTGGATCAAAGAGGTATAGGTATGGGATGCGTACAAATGAGAGAACTTCACTTTACGCTTCTTGTTGTTCTACAGCATAAATGATTATCCTGCCCTTACTAACCTATTGGGCCAGAGTACAAAAGGGGCCAGCGACTATAGTCACTGCTTAGATGATACCGAGAGTATGGGGCTGAAGCACTCGCACAAAACCATGTACATGTGTCACCATAGGTTCCTTTAGAGTGCTCACCCATACCGCAGGATGAAGAAACAATTCGATGGAGAGAATGAGGACAGTTCAGCTTTAAGGAATTTAAGTAGAAAAGAGATCTATGATATGATTAAGTGTTGTGGTTACAGACCAAACAGAGAGAGAGAGTATGGTAGTAGAGAGTTAGGTAAGTAATGGCTTCTTGCTCCCTCATGGCTGATATTGTACTCATATACCCTCTTGGGGAGTGCTTTTACAATTGTGCCCTTACATTTGAGTATCCCCCTTGGGGGTACTTATGTCATTATACATGTCCCGTTTTGGACCTTACAGCCTTCTAATAGGCCTACTTGGCTTAGGTGGGGGCCACCCCTACAACAGGAGCCTCTCATGGTGAAGGGCTTCACGGGCCGAAGCCATGCCGCTGAGCCCTTTTGCCCCCTCCGTCCCATCGGCCTGTGACCCTCGATGGACTAGATACACTTTGCTTTGTGCTGATGGTGGCGAGAGCCGGCTTGTCTTCCATTCCTGGAGCTGCGCGGCCTCGAGGTCGAGGATGTCCGGTAGGCCGAAGGCTTCGACGGGGCCGAAGTCAGGGCGCGACACACCTCGCGTCTCAGGCGCCTACGGGCGCGAAGCCAAGCTTGGGTGGCTGCCCCGGGAGGTGGCTGCGTGGGCCGGTAGTGCGCCGGCCCTTGTCAGGGGCAGGCTGTCGCGGCCGCTCTATCTGCGCCGTCTGGGTGGGTGGGGGCACGCGGCAGGCTGTGATTGGAGCGTCGTGGGATGTCAGCAGTCATACGTCCACGACCGTTCGCCTCTTCCCCAGGGAAAGTGGCCACGCGGCAGGAATGCATCGTCGTGTTACACGCTGATCGCCCACCTACCGCCGCCTGCCGCGGCTGTCGGCGGTTGCGCAGCCCGATCGTGGGTAGCCGAATCGCTGTAATTCTGCCGCTTGATCTTCTGCTTGTAGGGGAGGCGGGGGACTTTATAAGTCATCCCCGTGGGCATGCAAACGCTCCCCTCGGCTGCCTGCTTACTTGTGCTTACGCGTTCCTTTTTGGTTTCTTGCGCACCCCGCTGCTGCTTCTGCATCCACTCGTGCTCGTCGTCGTAGCGGGGAGACAGGAATGGCTGCGCGCGACAATCACCCCACTGACGGTGGCGCCGCCCCCGACGATCCTGCGCGCCGTCTCAGCGAGAGCGCGTCGTCGAGCTAGCTCTGCTTGACGCCACCACCGGCGGAGTATCGCCTGGTTCTGCGCGACAAAAGGCAAACCAACCATCGTTGGGACGCTATGAAGAAGTCGAAGGGCTGCTGCTCCCATGTGCTGGGGCGGAGTCGCGTCACGAAGGAGACCCTCCAAACCCTTCTGCGGGAGAAGAAGCTGGAGGACCGTGCCGGGGCTCGTTTGCCTGGGCCTGATGAGACGGAGCCGAACCCGGGAGAATCGAAGGCCATCGTCTTCGTGGCATTCTTCGACGCCGGGCTCCGAATCCCGTCGACATTCTTTGTTCGTGATGTGCTGCGAGCCTATGGGTTGGAACTGGCGCAGCTAACTCCGACCACGATCGTTCGGTTGGCCATCTTCACTTGGGCGATGCGGACGGAAGGTACCCGTCCCAGCGCCGATTTGTTCGCCATCCTGCACGACGCACAGTGCCAACTGAAGAAAGTGGAAGGGGAGGTGTACTCAAACTTCGGCAGCGTGGACTTCGTGTTGAGGGCGGAGTGCGCGCACCTATTCCCCGCGTTATCTACGCAGGGAAGTGGGAGTCTGGCTGGACACGGCGGTGGTTCTACTACCTTGTGACCGACACGAGCGGTCTTCGAAGCCGGGGTGAGCCGATATCGTTCAACCGCTGCCCTGATGTGAAGCCTCGGCCTGGCGATGAACAACAGGTGCGAAGGCTTGCTGGCGTCGCCCTCCGGTTCAACATGCGTGACCTCGCCGAGGAGTTCACTATGTACGGGGTATCTCCGCTTTCGTGCAACTGGAAGTACGAGCGGCGGGGACCCGACCGAGGGACGGTCCACCCGGGGGTGTCTTCGCTCCATAAGCCCTCCGCGCCCTGTCAGTATCACTGCCACAGGCCCCGCACTGCCTGGGTGGTCGCCAACCCTTATGTATGACGTTCCACTTTCGCATGCAGTGCGCCGGTTAGAAGATGCAGAGCACGCGGTGGTTGCGATTCTTGGGCCGTACACGGCGAAGGAGCACGAGGCCCATGAGTCCGCAACTTCCTTGGCGAAGGCACGGCGGATTAACCGGGTATGCGAGGTTCTGGGAATTCCTGTTCCGAAACGCCCGGTGCCTGTGAAACCGCCGAGCGGCTAGACGGTGGTGGCACCGTCTTCTCGATGCGAGGTCCGATCGGAGACCATTGTCTCCAACCCTCCGGTCGAGGCCGTGGAGGCGGGGGGTGAAACAGTCGCTGAGCTCGAACCGACTGGTTCGGAGAGGCATACTACCCCCGACGAGATTTTACATGGTGGCGAGACAGTGGGCCCAGGCCTCATTGTTCTTGAAGATGATGCCGTGTCGCCTCCCGCGGCAACCGCGGCCCTGCTGCTGGCGACAGATACCGCGGCTACTAAGGCAACTGAAAGCATCTAGGCCCCTAAAAATATTGGTTTTGGTAATTAATGACATTATGTGATCATGGGACTAATTTGTGTATTAAGTGTTTGCAAGAATTAGTCTCAAGGGCAAAGAGATAGGTACATAAAAGGATTTCACAATATTCAAAGATCTCCAAGTCGGCAAGGTAAATTGTTTAGGGATCTTTTAAATTTTACCTAGACGGCTTGGCGGAAGTTCCGGTGATCTTCTCAAGAAGATTGTGAGAAGGCCCGGAAGATTGTGAAGGCTCGGAGCTCGCCTACCCGGAGAGGGAAAGGGCTACCGCTAGTGATCGAGGTGATTAGGCTCAATTCGTGGAGCCGGTCCGATTCGTTCGGGCTTACCTCAACGTGGACTAGGGGAGACCGGCAAGTCTCCGATCACCACGGTAAAAAGTGATTGTGTCAATTGTGGTTTGCTCTCTTGTGCTTACTTTCATTCAAGCAACTCTCTTCATTTGTATTATTTGATTGCTTGTTTAGTTAGAGTAGCAAACTTTGACCTAGGCTATTTGATATTGCTCTTAGTCAAATACTTGTGCTAGTGATCACTTGACCTTTTCTAGGTTGTTTAGTTGTGCTATTGTTTTCTTGCTCTAGTCAAATTGTTAAGTTTAAAATTGTTAATTGAAATTAATTGAAAATTTTTAAAACCGCCTATTCACCCCCCTCTAGTCGGCCTCCTCGATCTTATAGCAACCACAGAAGTGTTGCCTGCATCTCCTAGGGCGAAACGCCCTCGGGTGCACTCACCGCTGCCTTCGAAGGGCCGGTTCAGCGTGGCAGGCCCAGTGACCGAGGTCCTGACACCCAGCAGGGATGCTGCCGAAGCTGAGAGGTTGTGGCTCCTTAGGCTAGCGAGGTGATCATGACCCAGGTGGAGGCTCAGCGAAGTACCGCGGTAGAGGGTACTGGAGGTAGGTGTGGCTCGTTTTCCTCCCACGACTTCGCGAAACTCTCTCCGATCTGCTCGCTTATCCCGTCGACCTCAGGCGAGACGGGGTCTCCCAGACGAGGACAGGAATCAAGCAACGGGGGTGCCCGCGGGGTCTCTGGCTTAATTGAGCAGGGGACTGTGTGCGCTCCAACTGTCGTCGAAGGTGCTGGGGCGTGGACTCTAGGTCTTGGCGTCTCCGACTTCGTTCCTCGGTGGGAGACGCTTCGCGCCTTGAGCGAGGTGGCAGAGCGCGCTAACGACCACCTAGATCGGCAGGCGCTGTGGTCCTGCGGGAGCGACCTTTTGGCGCTCGCGCTGGGTGCCTCGGAGATGAGGGTAACGGTCCCTGCCCGCACTGCATGTCTTTTTTGCTTATCTGATGGGTAACCCTTGTGCTTGCGCCCGTGCAGACACTTGCGATCGGCAAAGCCTCGAGGAGGCTTGTGCGCGCGAGCGAAGGGCGTTGGAGGACCAGCTGCGTGTCGCTGACGATGCTCACACCGCCAAGGACGAGCGCATTCGGGTGCTGATGGCGGAACGTGACAAGGCTATCTCTGACGCGCAGTTGGTAGGCGCGAACGTGAAGAGGGCGGCGCTAGCCGCACAACACGCGATGGAAGAGGCTCAGCGTACCGCGACGGAGGAGCGGACCGCCCTTCTGCAGCAAATCTCCGCGCTAGAGGCGAAGAAGGAGCAGCTTACTGCTTCCCTTGCCGAGAAGGCCTTGTCCTGGGACAACGCGTCTGCCTCCGCTTGGGGGCGATGGAGGCTTTGGAGCAGGCCCTCCGTGGGTTTTCCGTGCACGTGGAGAACGCTACTCATAGCCATCAAGATCTGATGGAGACGCTTGGTCGAATCGAAGAGGGCTCGAGTGTCGCCCTTCGCGGCGCCAAGTCCTTTGGCACCCACTGCAGCTACATGAGTGCTGGCCTTGCCCTGGCCTTGCTGCACGCTGGTGGGTGTGAGCATATTAATGATCTGGTGAACCCCCAGCTTGACTTGCCCGCCCAGCCCGGGGTGATATCTGATGCGGTTCGCGCTGCCCAGCCTGCCATCCGAAACTTTCACAACCGGATTTGGAATTACATCGGGGAGGATGCCGCCACGGTTGCCTTGCGGCGGACGCTGCACGACGAGGGGGATGTGCTCCGCTGGCTCGAAGAGGTTCCTCGACACGGTGAAGGCAGTGCGGGCGCTCGTCGCTGCGAGGATGGCGCGGACTCGTAGGAATAGTGCTGGGTTTGAGTGCGCAACGCGCCAGGTGTATGTCTGCTTTTGTAATGCAACTCTTGTTTTATAGGAGCTAAGCGACAATTCTCCTATGCTCTTTTTGTCATGTAGTATGCTGTGAGTTGGGGCGTCGTGTAAGGTGCAGGTCCTTAGGCTTAACGTCGCCCCTCGCGTTAATAGTGGCGAGCAGACTTGGTGCGAGCGCTCCGTCCCCTACCTTCCGAAGGGGTGGCAGTGGAGCTGGCGCCTAGTCGAAGTAGTCGCGCGAGCGCTCCGTCCCCTACCTTCCGAAGGGGTGGCAGCGGAGCTGGCGCCTAGTCGAAGTAGTCGCGCGAGCGCTCCGTGGGTTCATGCGTAGGAACTTCAACCACGTCTTATTTATACTCCGGGGAGTACACGCAAGGGCAGCGCCTGCGCGTGCGCGGGGATATCCGCGTCTTGTTTATACTCTGTAGAGTGCACAGAGATAACATCCGCGTCTTGTTTATACTCCGTAGAGTGCGCGCGCGGAGGCGAACCTCGACGCTACGTCTTATTTAGAGTCTGGAGACTGCGCGCGGAGGCGAACCTCCGCGCGTTGCGGGCGGCGAACTTGCGTGCGGAGGCGAACCTCGACGCTACGTCTTATTTATACTCCGTAGAGTGCGTGCGGAGGCGAACCTCGATGCTACGTCTTATTTAGAGTCCGGAGACTGTGCGCGGAGGCGAACCTCCGCGCGTTGCGGGCGGCGAAATTGCGTGAGGAGGCGAACCTCGACGCTACGTCTTATCTATACTCCGTAGAGTGCGTGCGGAGGCGGCCCTCGACGCTACGTCTTATTTAGAGTCCGGAGACTGCGCGCGGAGGAGAACCTCCGCGCGTTGTGGGCGGCAAAATTGCGTGCGGAGGCGAACCTCGACGCTACGTCTTATTTATACTCCGTAGAGTGCATGCGGAGGCAGACCTCGACGCTACATCTTATTTAGAGTTCGGAGACTGCGCGCGGAGGAGAACCTCCGCGCGTTGCGGGCGGCGAAATTGCGTTCGGAGGCAAACCTCGATGCTACGTCTTATTTATACTCCGTAGAGTGCGTGCGGAGGCGGACCTCGACGCTACGTCTTATTTATACTCCGTAGAGTGCGTGCGAAGGCGGACCTCGATGCTACGTCTTATTTAGAGTCCGAAGACTGCGTGCGGAGGCGTCCCCCCACGCGTCTTTATTTATGCTAATGTATGGTGTACACGAAGGTAACCCTTTGCACACTTTTGGTATGAAACGAGAATTTGTGTGAACAATGCACTTTATTAAATTCCCGTTTGCGCGGGTGAGCGGTACAAGAGGCGAGGCACCAACCGTTTACCGCTTAGAGGTGGAGACGACCTCAACCGTCATTGCCCGGTGGTGAAGCTGCATGCGTCTGGAGCCTCTAGTACAGGGGCGGTTTGTGCAGGAGCGTTGTGGGGCACCCCCCGAAGCCGTGGAAGGTCCTTGCATTCGCATACTCGGCTTAGGCGTAATATCATCACAGTATGTCTGCATTCCACGTGTGGCGGAACGTCTGCCCGTCCAAGGTGGCTAAGCGGTATGCTCCCTTCTGTAGGGCTTCCGCGATGATGTACGGGCCTTCCCACCTGGATTTGAGCTTGCCTACCGTCTCCGCGTGGAGTGCCATCTTAAGGACGAGGTCTCCTGGTCAGAACTCGCATGGGTACAGCGAACGATCCCGACCGCGCACCATCTGTCGTGCGTACTTTATGACGTGCTGTGTTGCGCTTGCCCGGTCTCCGTCAAGGAGGTCGACGAACAATCGATGCTCCTCGTCTGGTGCTTGGACGAGGACCCTTCGCGAACCAGCCTTTATTTCTTCAGGTGTGACCGCCTCGTCACCAAATAGGAGCTTGAATGGCGTGAACCCCGTTGGGCGTGTGACCGTTGTACGAAGGAACCAGAGGACGCTGTGGAGCTCGCCCGGCCACTTCCCCTTTGGTAGCCCGACAAGGCGCTTCTTGATCGCGGCAGAGATAGCACTGTTCGCCCACTCCACCGCAATGTTGGACTGTGGGTGTTCAACCGAGGCGAACCGGAGTGTGATGCCCATGTTGTCGCAGAATTCTTTGAATGGGGCTGCATCGAATTGCAAACCGTTATCGACGGTGATCTCCCTGGGCACGCCGAATCGGCATATGATGTTCTGCCAGAGGAAGCGTTGCATAGCTGCTGAGGTAATCTTGGCCAGGGCTACCGCCTCCGGCCACCTGGAGAAGTATTCCAGAGCGACCGCTACGAACCGCAGGTCACCTGGGGCCCTAGGAAGCGGTCCCACGACGTCGATGCCCCATCGCGCCAGCGGCCATACCGGGGGTATGGTATGGAGGCTTGTCGGGGGCCTGCGGATGGCCCTTCCCATCCACTGGCAACCTTGACAACGGCACACGAGATCCTGGGCGTCCGCAATAGCTGTTGGCCAATAAAAACCCTGCCTGAATGCCTTGCCCACTAGAGATCTTGGTTGAAGATGCGAGCCGCAGAGGCCCGCATGAATTTCTACGAGGAGGCGCTTTCCTTCTTCACGCGAGAGGCACCGCAACAGCGGTGCGTAGACTCCCTTTTTGTAGAGCACCCCGTCGAGCACCTGGAAGGACCTAGCATAGTGTTGTAAACGCCGGAGCTCGGTGGGGTCGTCTGGTTCCGCGATGCCCTGCAGAAAAGCGAAAAGGGGTTCCCGCCAGTCACCCTGCTGGATGATCTGATGGACGAGGGCCGCATCATGATTATCCTGCGCGATGGCTGCCGCTGGGAGGACCTCGTAAAATGCCCCCGTGGGAGTTGGGAGCTGCTGACTGGCAGCCCTGGCGAGGATATCGGCTTGCTCGTTTTCTGCCCGAGGGATGGCCTTCACGCGTACGGCTGCTAGGTACTTAGCTAGCTCCGGGTCCTTGGCCTGATATGATTTTTCCACATGGCCCGCCACTAGCCGTGAATCAGTGCGGACGAGAACTCGCCTTGCTCCCATCGCTTTGAGCTTTCCGAGGCCGAAGAGCAACGCCTCGTACTCGGCCGTGTTGTTCGTAGCAGGAAATGTTAGGCGCGCTGAGTACAACAGGCGCTGCCCCTCAGGTGTGGTAATAACTGTGCCAACCCTTGCGCCTGCAACGCCGTAAGCTCCGTCGGTGTTGAGCATCCACACCGGGTCTTCGGACTGGAGGACCGGCTGAGCTGGGGGGACCATTCTGCGAGGAAGTCCGCCAGAACTTGAGACTTGATCGCCGTTCGAGAGGCATATGTTAGGGAGAATGGAGCAAGCTCGGCCGCCCATTTGCTAATTCGCCCCGTGGACTCCTTATTGTGCAGCATCTCCGCCAAAGGGAACGAGGATGGCACCGTTATCGGGTGTGCCAGGAAGTAATGCCGGAGCTTTCTTGAGGCCATGACCAGCACGTAAGCGAGCTTCTCGAGCTCCGTATACCATGTCTTACCGCCCTGAAGGGCTTCGGAGACAAAGTATACTGGTCGTTGGAGAGCGCCCTCTTCATGGACGAGGACAGCGCTGACCGCCATTGTCGAGGCGGCGAGGTAGAGTAGGAGGGGAGCCTCTGGCGATGGGGCCACCAGAGTGGGGAGGGTTGCGAGGTGTTGCTTGAGGTCGTCGAAGGCCTTTGCGCAGTCGTCTTCCCAATGAAACCCGTCGCAACCGTGGAGAGTTTTGAAAAATGGCAAGCCCCGCTCTGCTGCCCTAGAGAGGAAACGACTCAGGGCTGCCATGCGGCCTGCCAGCCTCTAGACCTCCCTCGTCGTCTTGGGCGGCTCCATGCCCAAGATAGCGTCTACCTTGTCAGGGTTCGCTTGAATGCCTCGCCCGGATACGAGGAAGCCCAAGAGCTTACCCGCCTGTACGCCGAAAACGCATTTGTCCGGATTGAGCTTGATGCCCGCCTTCCTGAGGTTGTCGAAGGTCTCCTGAAGATCCCGATTGTGGGAGGCGAGCTGCCTGGTTTTCACTACCACGTCATCCACGTAGGCCTCCACGTTCCTCCCTAGCTGAGCGGCTAGGGCCAGTGCGACGAGGCGGGTGAAGGTTGCACCCGTGTTCTTAAAACCGAAGGGCATCCAGACGAAGCAAAAGGTCCCCACCGGCGTAATGAAGCTGGTTTTATCCTCGTCATCCTTGGCCATGTAGACCTGATGTAACATCCTGATTTTCAGAGTATTTTTGAAGCTTTTAAAATAAAATCCACCATTTGAATTTTTCTGAAATTAATTAAAGCTTAATTGAAATTTTATTTAATTAAAAGGATTTAATATGAATAATCTAAACATTAATATTTGTCAAAACTATTTTATTTGTGTTCCTTGTGTCACAAGGAATTTTTCTGTATTTTCTTAGATTTTTCGGAGTTCGTTTGAGCTCAATTTAAAATTCTAAAAAAAAGAATTCCCATTGGGTCACCATCGCTATGGGCTGAGCACGCTTAACCCTAGACTTTTTAGCAAACCAGCCACCAAGCCTGCCACTTCTCTTACCTGGTGCAAGGCCACCTTTCTTCCCTTTATTCCCTTGCAAGCTATTACACTATTCATCTTCTCCAACGCGCTGGCAGAGATCGATCGGGCTGCGTACAGTTTCCTCCCTTTTTCTCTCTCTTCATAACTTCCAATCCGGACCTTATTTGAATGTCCTCCCAAAAGGAAAGTTGTGCCAAATCACGCAAGGAATCCATCCCAATTGGCCTCTTTCCGTTTCGTTCATCCGTTTACCTTTTATCTCCAATATTCTGAAACGGACTCTAAACCGAAATTCGCAGATTGGAGTCGGTTTCTACCTATTTCAAGCCTATAAATATGACCCCTTGGCTCCTCTAAACCCATCCCAAGCCGTGCCAAGTCCCCTCAAAGCCCAGGACGCCGTCAGCACCGAGCCCCTCCGGTCCCGAATTTGCTCGTCGTGTCTCGAGCTATTCGGTGAGTTTCTCCGTGATCCTTTTGCGTCACATTGTGCCTTCATGTCCCATATACCTTATAGCCAAGTTAATTTGATTTTGGTGCAGCCAATCTCCCGGAATCGAGTTTTCCCCAATCTAGGTCAAGAGTGCTTCCCGACGTCGATTCGTCGCCTCCGGTAAGCTTTAGCCCTTGCCATAATTTTTCTTAGCCTTGCCTCACCGCGTTCTACGCCATGCTCACTTTCGTTTTCCCGAAAAGCCTCCACAAATTTTTGCCTCCGAACCTCGCCATGGCCGCCAATGGCATCTCGTGTCCCCCATCTACCCGGTGATGTTTTCACCAATCCGTTCGCGTCACTTTGTGCCAAACCATCCCAGGTAGCTACCCTCCAAGTGGTTTTAGATTTCGTTCACCGAGCACCAAGATATTAAGTTTTTCCTTTTTCCTTCCCGACGTCGTTCAAACGTCGTTTGCGTCGTCTCCGGTGGGTTTCTGACCGAGCCGACAATTTTCCTAGCTTCGCCAAGCTGCGTTCTAGCCTGTACTCACCCTACTTCTCCACGTTCCATGCCCGGATTTTATTCAACGTGCTCCGTTTGGCGTGCCGTCGCTTCCTATGTGTGCCTTAGGTCACTAGCAACCCATTTTGCTAGTTAGATTCACCCCCCATGTCTCCTCTCGCCAGCGCTAGCCTCGTCTCCAAAAATTGCTCTCGGGTGAACAGTAACATCTGTGAATTTCCAACATTTTCTCGCCCCAGCAAACTTTAGATCGCTCGTTCTCCTTCGTCCGAACTCCGATTGACCCGATTCTTTTTCCTAAATTCATATAAAATTGAGCTCTATCTTTTGGTTCTAGTTTTGAAGTTTTTGGAGTTCATTTGAATTTTATTTGATTTTATTTTGTCTTTTCGATTTGCTTTCTCTCTCGTTAGATCACGTGTTCGAATGAGCGGAAGTTGGATTCAAAGATCAAGAGCCTCAGCTGAGCAAGGCCAAGGCAAGTCGTGTCCTTTGATCATGTTGAACCCAGTTTGCAATCTATTATGTAATTATTTTGTTTTAAATTATCTTGCATCGCTATTTTTATTCAAACCCTTGTATTGCTAGTTATTGTCCCAATTGGTTATTTTTCCTCCTTGATATTTTGGAATACCTTGATGCCATTGTCATCTTAGGTTGGGAATTTAATTAGTGATGCTATGTTATTTGTCACATTGGGTTGGTACGATTAGAACGCTTAGCCTTGCTTATTTTGCGAAAGGGTTCATCATCACATGTGATTAATTAATTTGACTTAATGAGATATTAAATTGTGGTTGGTGCCACTGTTACAAAATTTGTGCCGTGACGTTGGTGCATCATTGGCGGTGGTTATACAAAATTGGTTTTCACTTGGGCGATTGATCGTGCAGTAAAGGGGGTGCGAGAGGCACATGGGATGTGGAAGTCTCACCCGGGTACACTTAAGGACTTAACTTTGTGCGCCATTGATCTGAGTCTTACCGTGCAAACCACATGTCTAGTATGGGATAGACCTGGCATAATAATTTGTGAAGTCTCCACTTTGGTTTTACTACCGATGTTGTGGCGCAAGAGGGGGCAATTATCGACTAGGGGGTTACCCTACTCGACGGCGAAACCTTAGCGAGTGGGATCAGGTGGAGATGGATCATTGTAAAAGCCTTGTTGTGATTATCTTTAACGTGAGGATTATCACATCGTGTGGGTACAGTTGTGCAACCTCTGCAGAGTGTAAAACTATTCGAATAGCCGTGTCCTCGGTCATGGACAATGCTCGGTGATTTCACACGAGGTATAGTTATTTCTAAAAAGTTTCGGACAGTGGATGGTTAATTCACTGTTGGTTTAGCTTGTGGATGGGAGGTCCATAAGTGGTTGGTTTAGCTTATGGATGGGAGATCCATAAGTGGTTACTTCAATTCCTTTGATTATTGTTTATTATTGTTTTACTTCAAATGCGCCTTCAATCTATTTATTGTATTTTCAAATGCCGTTTTATGCAAATTAACCTTTTAGCCTTCCATTGGTAAGCCTTGCATATTATATTGCATTCATTTGTTACAAACAGCTTGCTGAGTACCAATGTACTCACGGCTTTATGCCCCTGTTGCTCAGTTGAGGAGGAGGAGTATCACCAGCAGGAGGTTCCAGAAGGAGAGTACTTCGACGTCTTCGCGGATTAGGCTTCGTTCTCCACTCGATAGCCTGTGGGCGTGTCGATTGGCTCCTGCACTTTCTTTTGGATTTCCGCTGCTAATTTTTGTTAAGCCCTTCGAGCTAGTCTATTGTAAGCTTGGCCATAAGGTCGTACTCTGATAATTATCAATATAATTTGGTTTTTCCTTAGAATATCGTGATGTGGATGATATTTATCTTTGTTTACGCTGTGTGCACTAGCGTGATCCTGGACTAGTGCAGAATACACAGGAGAGTCCGGATTTGCATATTCGGGTCTCGACACCTGATGGTAGCCAGAGTAGGCGTCCAAGAAGCTCATGAGCTCGCATCCTGCGGTGGCATCGACCAGTTGATCTATGCGTGGCAGAGGGTAGTCATCCTTCGGGCATGCCTTGTTAAGGGCGGTAAAGTCGATGCACATGCGCCAGGCTCTGCTGGCCTTTTTGACCAACACCGGATTGGCAAGCCAGTCCGGATGCTGGACCTCACAGATAACCCCCGCGCGAAGGAGCTTCGCCACCTCCACCTTGGCCGCTTGCTACCGGTCCATGGACATACGGTGAAGTTTCTGCTTGACTGGCTTGGCGTCAGGGCGGATTGCCAGGTTATGTTCAATGAGGGCACGGTCCACACCTTTGATATCCTCCGGGGACCATGCGAAGACATCTATGTTGGTCCGAAGGACTCGGAGCGAGTCTTGCTCTACGTCCGGAGGGAGGCCCTCGCCTATGGATACGAGCTGCCCCTCCGCCAGGAGTGGCACTCTCTTCACTCCGCCCTCCGGGTGGGGCTTAGGTGTCCATCCTGGGGCGGACGACGTGTCCGCCTGGTACTTGTCAACGAGGACGTGCACCTTACGGTGCAGGCTTCCAGCTCCGGTTTCGATGCTCCTAGCCATATCCTGATCGCCGAAGACGGTGATGACGCCCCGCCGGCCCGGGAGCTTCATGCATAAGAAGGCGTAGTGTGGGACCGCCTCGAAAGAGTTGATGGCAGGCCGACCCAGTATGGCATTATATGGATACGGGACGTCCACGACGTCAAAGACGATATCTTCAGTCCTGGCGCTGTCGGCCTGGCACAAGGAGACTTGGAGGCGTAGTTGACCCAAAGCCTTCAGTGGCTGCCCTCCGAGGCCCTGGAGGGGGGCTTCCGAAGCTTTTAATAGACTCCGAGGTACCCCCATGCGATCAAGAGCTTCCGCGAACAGGATGTTTGCGGAGCTCCCTCCGTCAATGAGGACCAATGAGGACCAAGGGAGCAACCTGCGATGTCGGCCTGGATGACTAAGGGATCTTGGTGGGGGAATTCCACACCCTAGGCATCGGCTGACGTGAAGGTGATGCTGCAATGGGACGTCCCCAAAGGTAGTTGTGCTGAGGAAGTGCTTAACGAAGAGCCTCCAGTGATGACGTTAACCCCACGGCACTGGGTCTCTACGGGGGCCCCGCGCGCGAGGGGCTACATTGTGGACACTGTACGTGGGCTACTACGGGGGTTGTTGTCTCCGAGACCCGTATGTGGACCATCGTTTGCCGCAACGCCGCGATTTTGGCACATGTCCGCGTGAAATGGCCCCCGTAGCCATGCACCTCGCACCATCTGCTGTATTCTAGGATTTCCTGCTCTGCACGCGGCTTCTCCTCGCGGCTTCCTTCACGTCCCCCTCCGGCGCGTGGGGTTAAGGCGGTTTCCCAGGGAACGCCTTGCGCCGCGAGGACATGGCGAGCCTTTTGGGGTCATCGCCGGTTACGCCGGGGCTTGCGCCTATCGTTTGGCGAGTTTTGGTGCGCCCCGTCGTCGACGCGCTCATGAGTGTCACCCGCGGATGCTTGTTTGTGTTGTGTCCTCGGGTTGTCTCTTATGCTGCTCCTTTGCGACAACCCCTCCGCTCGCCTGGCATCGGGGTTGTCGCCGCTGCGCCTCCGCGCGTCCTCCTCGGCCCGAGCATACTCTTCCATTTTGTCAAAGAGCTTTGCCACCGACTTGAGTGGCTTCCGTGCGTTAAACTCACCGAGCGGTCCCGGGCGGAGACCTTGTATCGCTGCATTGATGATGGTTTCCTCGTTGATGTCCCTGACTTGGCAGCGTACCTTGGCGAAGCGTTTGAAGTAAGTTCGAAGCCCCTCCTCGGGTTTTTGCTTGACCACGAAGAGCCAGTCCGCATCGACGCGCTCGACGTAGTTTCCCTGGAAGTTGTTGTAGAGTTGATCGCGGATCTGTTCTCACGCATAGATGGACTGTGGTTCGATGGTGAAGAACCAGGAAAGCGCCACCCCTTGTAGCGCAAGGGGGAGTCCTTTTGCCTTCGTGGTGTCATCTCCGCCAGCAGCTTCGATAGCGGTCTCATACACGCGCACGAACTCTCGCGGGTCGGAGTCGCCCTTGTATGCCTCGATGACGCTTGGGAACTTGAAGTCCTCAGGCCATGCCGCCTGTTGTAGGCCCGCGGAGAGCGGGGACTCCGGGTCTACGCGCCGTAATGGGAGGCAACTAGACGTAGGGGCGTCACGGCTATCCGCTCTCTCCGGAGCGGGTTCCGATGTCACCGCCGGGGGGGGGCATGTTGGCTCCGGGCCTCTTGCATGTCTCGCACAGCTCCGTGGAGGTCTGTCAGCTCCCGCTGGAACGCGCTGAGGGTCGCCAGCAGGGCGGTCTCTACCGCGGTCGTGGCTGGGGCCGTCGGTGCGCCCGGTGGCACGATCGGCACGAACGCGGCGACATTGGCGGGGTCGGGCATTGTGTCGCTGGTGGTGGGGTTGTTCGTCGCGACGGTGGCGGGGTTGGGCATCACGTCGCGCACGTCTGTGTTCACAGTCGTCACACCTGCGCCACCAGCCGTACTTGCAGCTGCTAAAGCCAAAGCCCTTGTATCGACGTGAGATTTTGCCGCTTCTGCCTTCTTCTTCGTCTCAATGGTGAAGCTTTCTTTGGTGCCATCCTCCTTCGGATCTGGAGGCTTGCTCTTGTCCTCCCCACGGACGGCGCCAACTGTTGTGGTTACAGACCAAACAGAGAGAGAGAGTATGGTAGTAGAGAGTTAGGTAAGTAATGGCTTCTTGCTCCCTCATGGCTGATATTGTACTCATATACCCTCTTGGGGAGTGCTTTTACAATAGTGCCCTTACATTTGAGTATCCCCCTTGGGGGTACTTATGTCATTATACATGTCCCGTTTTGGACCTTACAGCCTTCTAACAGGCCTACTGGGCTTAGGTGGGGGCCACCCCTACAACAGTTAAGGATTTCAATGTTGTGCTCGGAAAGGGACGTAAATCTATGACCCATGAGAAGAATGTCTAGAAGAAGAGATTAATATTTTAGGACTTACCTTATTGGGAGCACCTAAAAGTTCACCACTGTATCAACATCATATACATAGAGAAGAATGTATGTGACAGCTTGATTGGTCTCTTACTGAATATTCATGACAAAACAAAGGATGGTGTCAATGCATGGCTTGACTTGATTGGTATGGACATCAGGCTTGAGTTAGCACCGACAAAAACCGATAAAGGATGAACTTACGTTCCCCTGCTTGTTACACTCTGTCCAAGACCGAGAGAACTGAACTGTGCCAGTACTTGCATGGTGTGAAAGTTCCATCTAGTTACTCCGCCAACATGAAGAAACTTGTTTCGAAGTAAGATTTAAAGTTAATTGGCATGAAATCTCATGATTGTCATGTGCTGATGACACAAATGCTTCCTATTACAATTAGATGTATTTTGCCGATCAAGGTCTGAGAGACAATCATGATGCTGTGTTATTTCTTTAACACAATTGCTCACAAGGTCATCGATTCCGAAGGACTAGTGCTCTACCAGACGAGATGGTGATGACTCTATGTTATCTTGAGATGTATTTTTCTCTATCATTTTATGATATCATGATACATCTTATTGTTCACATTGTGTGGGATATAAAAATATGTTGGCCCATGTTCCTACATAGCATGTACTCATTCGAGAGGTTCATGGGAATTCTCAAGTTCTATGTACAGAATCAATCTTGGCTGGAGGGCAACATCATTGAAGCTTATGCAACCGAAGAGCTCATTGAGTTCTGTGTCGATTACATGGCTCAGGTCGAACCGATAGGTATACCTCTATCTTGCCATGAGGGGAGGCTCAAGAGTATCGAGACCATTGAAAGGAAAGTAATCACTCCAGATATGATGCATTTGCTCAAGTCCATTTTACGGTCTTGCGACACATGATTGAAGTGTTCTCGTATATCGCCGAGCATAAGGGCGTGCTTCGGCAACAGAATCCAGAGCAGATATATATTTGGATCATGAGATAACATAATAGTCGGTTCAACCAATAATTGAAGGAGCGACTCGCTAGGAGCTCATCAAGTGATATGCTGACATGGTTGGCAAAAGGGCCAACATTTATAGTTGTGACATGGTAAATATATGATATAAATGGGTACACATTCTGTACGCAGGCTCAGAATGTAAAGAGCACTAACTAGAGCAACGGTGTTTGTATAGATGTGTTCAGTACCGATGGGTTGAGGAACTCCTACTATGGGTTCATAGAGGAGATTTGGGAGCACGACTACATGCTTTTCAAGATCCCCTTATTTCGGTGCTGTTGGGTCCATCTCCCACAGGTGAAGGTCGACAAGTACAATGTCATTCCGTGGACTTCAAACATGTCGGATACAAAGACGAACCATTCATACTCGCTAACCAAGTTGTTCAAGTTTTCTATATAACCGACCTGGCAAATAAGAAGCGCCATGTAGTTCTTCATAAAAAAGAAGGATTGTCGGAGTTGAGAATGTAGTGGAAGAGGAAGAATACAATCAATTTGATAAGTTGCCTCCTTTCGGAAATGGCATAAGGGTAGAGGAAGAGCATGATGACAGTAGCTACATACACGTCGATCATCATGAAGGGCTAATTTTTAAAGGAAATAAGCAAGTGGACTGATGAATGAAATGTTTATGTGATATATGTTCTGTATTTGCATTTATTTATGTATATGAGAATGTGTGATATATATATATATATATATATATATATATATTCACAGACGATTGTATATTAAAACCATCTGTGATTTTTGTTATTATAGACGGTTTTAAATAAGAACTGTTTGTGATGTTAAATATCACTGATGGTTCTTAAATAGAACCGTCTATGATTATTCGCAGATATATATTACGCACTATGGTTTGTCCCCACTGTACTGCCCACTAACGCTGCCGCCTCGCCCCGAGCCCGTCGCCCTCCTCCCCCCCAAGGCCATTGCCCTCCTCCTGAGCCCATCGCCACCTCCCCCAATGCAGTCACCGCCTCCCCTGAATCCGATGGCCTTCCCCCCTGATGCCGTCACCCTCCTCCCGAGCCTATTGCCGCTTCTCCTGACTCTGGCGGCCTTCCTCCCCCGAGGCCGTCGCCCTCCTCCTCCTCTCGAGCCCATCGCCACCTCCCCTGACTCCGGCAACCCTCCTTGTAAGGTCTAGCACTAGGGGATTTTGCACAATAGAATGTGGACTTTGTAAATGCTCGATGAGGATAACTTGTTAGATTGAGATCACTGTGACTAATGAGAGAATATTCTGCTAGTATTGATTTATCATTACTTGTTTCTTACTTCGGTTAAGTATAAATCACTACTGATCCAGACTAAATATTGTTAGATGCAGTTATTACTTTAATTACTGTCATAGAACATCTCTGGTGTTTGTTTCTGTTGTTGCCATAGCACTATTGTTGATATTGCAATAGTTGTTCTTCACTCTGTCGTGTGCTTAAAATCTGGCAATTGATTCGATTACTTTAATGAGGTAATTTTAGAGTATCAAACTAGCAGAATACTGAGTTAGTCCATTTGATATATAATCTGTTGACAAGTGTAAGAAGGTCAGGTTTTAACTTAAGCAACTCCTCAAACTAAGAGTAAAACTCACTTCCTAATTTGTGCATTGTGTTACTTACAAATGCTCATACTTGTGCTCAGTTCAGCATATCATCCTTTGGCTTGATTATATTGTTCATGTTGAGAGATAATAGTTTGATCTCTATGTTATTATCATGTCTTGAAGTAAATAGTTTTGATACTAATGCGATTTACTTGAAGTAAATAGTTTTGATATATGTCTCTAGTTCATTGTTAAGTTTACTGCTGCTTGTATTTTGCTCACTTCTATCATCTTTTGAAGATGTCATCCGCTCATTCTTCGCCTTCGTCACCAGATGCGTGTGATGCACCGTCCTCTAGAAAATCCTGAAAAGGAAGAGGACTATTGAAAAGGCTTGAGGGCCGATTTACCATCACGGATATTGATGCGTCTGGGACACCTCTTAGTCCTCGCCAAGCAGTGTCCGCATTCCAGAGAATAGTCAGAATAGTTGCACCGGAATGGATTGAGATCACGTTCATTTCATGGAAGAAGGTGACCGAAATTCGAAAAAGTCAGCAGCTAACGGAAGTTTTTCAATCATTCTAGATCCCGGAAGAACACCAGGCCTCCGTGTGACGACATGCGTTGTTAGCGGTGTGCAAAGTGTGGAAGAACTTGAAGAGCCTGCTTGTAAAGCAATACGTGGAGAAGGATCTGATGCCCTCCGACATGTATCCATTCGTGGAACCGCAATGGCAAGAGTTTGTGGCCATGAAGACGATAGATAATTTTAGGAGTGTAGGTGTGGCACACAGGGCCCTCTAGGCAAAAAATATGCACCCCCACAGACTCGACACTGCTAGGTATGAGGGTAAAATCTTGCAATGAAGGCAGGAGGACAAGCAAGCAATCTTGCGGGAGACCTCCCCGCCATTTGCCAAGATCCCTAATGAGCGTGCCGAAACTGGATAAGGGCGAGGTCATCTACCATGTCGTTGGGTGCCATCTCCTTTTGAATCCCCATAGACGAGGAAGTGTCCCACTGCCTGGAAACGCTGAGTGTAGAATCTTCTTAGGGCTCATTTGAGGTAGTTAGGGAGAAAGATTTACTCTCTGCTGCCCTAGGAAACAAGGAGCACCCAGGTTGCACGAGAGGCCTTGGTCTTTATGTTCCTTGGAAACATGGCTTCACAGAGGACTCCGAAGCTTACCGGAGTAGAAAGAGAGCCAAAGCCGAGCGCGAGGCACAGCTACGAGAGGACATTACAACAAAAATTAGAGATGAGATGCAAAGGTTGGTTAGAGATGAGATGCAAAGTATAGGGAAAATTAGTAGGAAGCTCTCACCGCTCCTATGCTAGGTAGCCCCCAACCGTCGCAGTAGCTGCACGTCCAACCTTACTTCGGAAAGCGACCACCAATTTTCTATCGATGACATCTTGATAATAATTATTATCTCTGTAATGCTCGATCCATTGATAGGCTTGTTGGAGTAGCTAATTTTGTATCGTTATATAGGTGGTTACGAAGTGCAAACTCTAAGTGAGATATACCTCTATTGCCCTGTGCACTGCTTGGGACCAGGTGTATCCATCTGGGCACAGGGCCTTGGTGCACGGTGTATCTCTAGCGCCAGGTTTAAAGTGAATGTGCACAGTGTTCATGCCAATTTCATGGTCGTCCCCCTACAGATACCCCCAACAATGAGGTTATGACTATAGGGCAAGCCATTGGAACATTCATCCAGTGGCTCAAGAGCGACATATGCCTGGAGGCTTCTGTACCTGTGCTAAGTCTATGACAGCCATCTGCACCGGTGTTAAGTCTACTCGAGCTACCTGCACCGGTGCCTAGTCCACGAGAGCCATTTGCACTGGTGTCAAGTTCACTTGAGCTACCTGGTCCTGTGCCAAGTCCACGAGAGCCATTTGCTCCGGTGCCAAGTCCACAGGAGCTGTCTGCACTGGTGCCAATTCCACAGGAATAATCCACACCAATGCTACCTACATAGACAAGCAAGGGCGCGGTGCATCTACATCTCGTGCTTGTTCTACTACTGTGAAGTCGACCTACAGCCGAGGCAGCAAGGGCAAACAGAAGAAGATGGATTATGAGATCCCCTACTTACCGTTGGCCTGAAAATTCATGCTAGGCACGCCATTGTTGTCCCAAAAGAGTGCCTCCTAACTATAGAACTATCTTGCCAGAGATTGTATATGTATTACATTGAATAGGCCAACAAGCTGGAGGAACAACGGCGCTCGGGTGTCAATGTCAAGTTCATGCCGCATCATCTGTAGCACAATATTCATGATTGTATCTTCACGGTGACCTTCGAGGACTTATTCTTTCTCTTCACACTCGACAAGCTCAATGCATCACTCATTCGATGCTGGACACTGCAAATGTGTATAGTCACAGTCTACATTTATGTATTACTGATAAATGTCATATATAACTCATAGCTTTTGTGTGTATATGTATACATGGTGAGTGAAGTCAGATTAACGAAATCACTGGTTAGTTTTCTCGACCCACGCTTGGTCACCATGGATATCATCGAGGAGCATGCATCCTTCGTCGAGAATTACATTACGAAGGTATTGGAGGGTTACCACGACAAGGAATTCATACTTATACTCTACAACCAAGGGTGAGTACTACACTCGTGGCTATACTTGTTGATTTGTATTTTATAAGCAACATGAACTTAGGTTTAATGGCCATGATATACCTGTGTAGGTTCTACTGGATTCTAATTGTGATTATACCAAAATGGAATAGGGTAATATACCTTGATTACCTAAAGAGGAACAAAACCGACTACACAGTTGTCCAACAAGTAATCGACAGGTCAACACATTTCCTCCATAGATAACTCTATTGTAGTATTTTCTTCCTTCCCAATGACTAAGGCTAACTTTTTAGAATCGTGTGGGTCGCTCGTCACATACGTTGCAAAGTTACAGAAATCCAAGGAATGGATCGACACCCTACGACACGTTCTAGATTTCCCGATGTTCGCTAGTACACATTAATCTTATATAACACTTCGTAGTAATGCCTGTCGAACTAACAAATTCTATTTTTGCGGTGCCACCACCAGGCACCAGGCAACAACACCTATGGATTCTATGTTTGCTACAACATGCAACTACTGGTCGGTTCCACGAAAAACAATCCTAAGGTTTGTCAATCTTGCGATAATTATTTCATGCTTATCAATTTATATATATATGTACGACATTGATCTTCCTACTGACAGATTTTGTCCATCGCTATAACTCTGTTGGAACAGGTCGACCTCAAATATATTTGAGGACTGTGTGCGTACTTCTTCGTGTCTAAAGTCATAAAAGAAGATGGGGAGTTCCACAATGTAGAATGAATTTCACTGGGATAAGATTGTGCTTAATTGTTCATGTATGTATTTGTTCATGGATGGATAATTATTTATTTTATTTTTATTAATTGATTTGTGAAATGGATGTTTTTGTTTTTGAAATGAATGAATGTGAATTGGATGTATATATACTGTGTTGAAGATGCTTGTTTCAGAGGGGATGACTAGCACTTCCTAAGGCTAGCCAATAAACAAAAATAGATTTAGGAACAAAAACGAATATCACAGACGGTTCTATAGGAAGTGCTAGCCAATAAACAGAAATAGATTTAGGAACAAAAAAGAATATCACAGACGGTTCTAACTACAAACCATCTGTAATAGTCGACTATCATAGATGGTTCCAACTACAAACCGTCTGTGATATACATATATCACAGACAGTTTTTACTGACAACCGTCTGTGATAGTCTGCTTCGTAGACGATTCAAAAGCCGTCTGTGATGACCCACAAACTCAGATGGCTTACGAAACCATCTGTGATGATGTTTTTGGACCGTCTGTGATGACTTTTCGTGCAATAGTGTATATATCTAGGGCTGTAAGAAAAGCTCGAGGCTCATGAGCTATTTGAGCTCGGTTCGTTGAGGCTCACAAGCTCCGGATCAAGCTCACGCTCAACTCGTTTGGAGCTTGAGCCGAGTTCGAATCAAGCCTAGAGCGAGCCAAACTCGAGTAGCTCACGTGCCTTGAGATTTTTTTTACAGCCCTAGTTGTGCCTAGCTGCAAAGTGGGCTTTCCTTTGATACAGTACTTTCAGTGTTCGAATCCTCTTGGCCTCATTATTTTTTCATAATTTTTTTCTCTCTTTGCAGTTTGATTGGTGTTAGACAGTTGACATCTGCACCGCACGTCGGTGCACACATAATAATAGAGCTCCAAATTTCCACAAGAGATAAGTTTACTGTTTTTTGTCGGAGGTGTTAACCACATGCATGTAAGATTGATGCCCCTCGCAAGAAGAACAACAAGAAGAAAGGTTGGTGCTGAAATATCTAACTTGGCATCTGTGTAGAATTTGGAGCAGTGCATGTATTTGTAGTTTGATTGGTGTTAGACAGTTGACATATGCACAGCACGTCGGTGCACATAATAATAGAGCTCCAAATTTCCACAAGAGATAAGTTTGCTGTTTTTTTGTCGGAGGTGTTAACCGCATGCATGTAAGATTGGTGCCCCTCGCAGGAAAAAAATAAAAGAAAGAAAAAAGAAGAAAAAGAAAGATTGGTGATGAAGTATCTAACTTGGCACCTGTGTTGAATTTGGAGCAGTGCATGTATATCAATCAGCAGTAACTTCTCAGAAGTCAAGTATTTTTCACTAAAGTATCGAGCAATCATCATGTACCTGACAATCATGCAATCCAAAATGTACTCAATTATTCAGCATTCATACAAACTGGATACAAATTAGTAGGTTGGTTTGGTTTGGTTCAACTCGATAGATCTAGGCCACGGGTCATGTTGCGACGATTTTTCTGGATTTTTATTATCAAATGGTTCTCCTTCAGCAATATTTTAAAAAGAACTTCATGGCCTTATTTATTAAAAAAAACATGTTTGGTAGCGCTGTAAGCAACGTCTAGATTCGAAAATAAGTTTGGAACTACCTATTGTGCGCGCGGCAAAGTTCATTTACAAAGCAACACCGTCATTTGTGGCGTTGCGGACAAGGTTTATTTTTGAAAAATAAGTTGTGAACAGGTTTATTCTAAAAAATAAGATGTAAAAATGGTTATTTCTTAAAAACAAATCCATCAGCATTCCCATGCATACGCAGGATCTTCTTGGAGTTGATTTTTGCATGTTGGGGGCATGAATTTCAGTTGGTGGTAAGTCCAAATTGGAATCATAGGCAAAATAGGTCAAACTGAAAACTCCACCTATCGTAGGCTCATTTGTTAGCCAAAATATTCGGCACAAAGTGGCAAAATATGTGAAGCATCCAAACAACCCCTTAAAACCCCCGGGGCCTCCAACTCTTACCCCCACAGATTATGACCACTACATGCTTTTGGTGGCTTAAATTAGCAAAGATTCCAAAATAACATTAGACTAGTTCATGATCTTCAGAAGAGACCCCTAAAAAACCTTCAGAAGAGACTATATTAAGATGAGAATCCTCCAAAGTTCTTGAATTAAACAGCGAAGAAAACATCATTCAAAAGAATCAATGAAAACCCTACTCAACTCATGATTATGCATATTGATGATACGAGTATTGAGGCCATGTGGTCTGTACCTGTCACTCCTTTACGAAAGAACTGTATTTTTACACGACTCCCTAACTGGCTATAACATTACATGGAGTTACTCATTGTTGACTTTGAATTTAATTAATTGCATACAAATAGTGGAATGATATTTGGCATAGCCAAGATTAATTTATAATAGCCTTAGCTGTCCACCAATTACTATCATATTGTATACAAACCTTGTTATGATTCTTAATCCAATCGTATTCTAACAGCAATAGGAGTTACCCCTCTGGTCACCAAAGGAAGTTGTTTTTGACGTTCCGTAGTCAATAAGATGCCACTTTGATCACGAAATTTTACCATCGTAGTTTTGAAAAAAGTTATGAAAGTATTTTTCATGCGGTTTTGTTAAACATCATCTAGATATTTTCTTCTTAACTATCATCTAGATTTAGAACTGTTGGATTAAAGATCCAATAGCCATGAATTATCCCCTCTCCCCTGAAAAAATCCACCCCTTTAAAAACAAAGGGCCCCTTACTAATCTAAGGGTCACAAATTTAGATATAATTAAAAAGAAAACATCCGAATGATGACTCGACACTCTCTTTTTCATGACAAATTTACTCATACCATTTTCATATATCTAAACTATATATTTAGATAATTTCTTTATTAAAATTGGTATAATTTGACTGCATGTATATTCTAGGGTGACTTTCTATTGAGATTGGAGTATCTTTCTTGGACGGTACATTTTAAAAAGTTATCACCACGGTATTGCTATCTCAAGAGCAAACAAGAAAGCCACCCGAATGGCAGCCTAATAAGCCAAGCAAGAAACATCCATACCTAAGATACGAAGCTGTCCTGGCTCACGTGTGTTCATCCTGTAGCACGCATCAATCGGGCTTCCCCATGGGTCCCATTTGAAAGAGACATGCATTGTCCTCTCCTGCGTAAAAATAATAAAAAGAACTCTTCGTGCACATATAGATGTACCGCATATGCGTTGGTCTTTTTTTGCTAGAGAGATATATATGATACCAATACATTTTGTCCTGTGGGCTACGAAGTCCAAAGGAGATATGTATGTTATATTCCTTGTTATGTTATGGAGAGGGGACATAGTAGAAAAACACAAGGGAATTAAGCTTGTTAGGATGCTTCCCAAGAGAACACAGCTATGGGGACAGCTCCAATCACTCTGTGCCTTTGGGAAATCCAAGGCCTAGCGGACGACATTGCCGATGCCCATACATATATGGACGAGTATTCTTAGGTAGTTTATCATCCACACGCTCCAAAATATTATATCCATCTCAAAAACTCCAAAATATTATATCAGAGGATTCCACTGAATTATTAGTTTACTACCCATATATAAATGTACTTTTGTGTTAACTTTTTTTTAAAAAAGAATTGGAGTACTACTTGTAATAACTAAATCAAAATCTCTTTACTTTCTGTGTATCGAGTCCTCGTTCCTACATCATCAGTCTGGGAGGAAACAAAAACTAATATGCTTCTTCTAAAAGAAAAGAGATCATGTACTCTTTAAAGCATCTCCTATGACCAATAGAACGGCATGAGTCATGCAAGAGCATTTCTTTTATAAGGTCTCTCATATATGATATATAAACTGGGTTTAGTTCCTTAAGGATCGGAACTCTTCTAAGGTACATATAAGTGGACTGTCTCTCCTCATATTTCTTTATTAATGGTGTCCTAGGGGCTAGGGTTTCCTCCCAAGTGAGTCTCTTGTCTCCTCTGCTTTGGAAGGGACCTGGTTTCTTGTGAGACATATTTCATCGCTTTGTTGGAAGGTGCCCTCCACCAATAGGCGCGCAACAACTATAACCAAAAGAGTACAAAGGGAATTAGCAAAGAAATTCACGAGCAACCGACCAAAATACTCTTTTGACATGGTGGCAGAGGCCAACGCAATGCCTCCAAGAACGTCTATTCATGGCACGCCGCTCCTAGCTCTTTATCCTCCCCTCTACACCTCCAATCAAGCTGGACAAGAACACATTGCAAGCTTCCTCTCACTTTCCTCTTCTCTCAAAAACTTGCCTTGTAATAACCTATAGAGCTTTCTCAATGTCAATCTGAGTAGTGTCGTGTTCTTTTTGTTGCTTCCGAAGGAGAAAGGGGTAGTGTTCTCTTGTTATATGCATCCTTTCTGCTGTAGTAGGGCGAGGTGAGCATTGATCTCTCATGTGTTCAAGCATGGGGATACTGAACTGCGCTGACACGACCGCCGACGTGAAGCTACAGCAGCAGCAGGCTCCGACATCACCCACCGCCTCGGTCTCGGAGTCGAACATCGTCGCGTCGTCGACCTATACCGACGCCAACGACACCCTAGCCGGCCTACAAGCGCTCAGGTTCGACGGGGACATCGACGTCGAGATCCAGTCGCCGGACATCGCCTTGTGGGAGTCGCTCTTCGCCGACCAGATCGGCGCCTCCGGTGCCGCCGACTTCCTGATGTCCTCCCCTAGAAGGGACTTCATGGCGTGCAGCCCGAGGAGGGACTTCATGGCCTCCTCCCCCAGGAGGGAGTACATGATATCCTCTCCCAAGAGAGACTACATGATCTCTTCACCAAAGAGGGACTACATGGTCTCCTCCCCTAAGAGGGAGTACATGGTGACCTCACCGAGGAGAGAGATGGTCTCTTCCCCAAGGAGATCAACCTTCTCCAATCTCCACACCGCTAGCCATGGCAACCACCAGAGTTACGTGCATGGCGTGCATGGCATGGAGGGAAGCGCGCAAACGCAGTACAGCCTCCCTAACCATGGCATGGGCAAGTCGCAGAGCCCACTGCACAAGGTGTACATCAACAACACCCATAGCAACACCAACAAGAGCCACACCCCCTCCTCCCTCTCCTCTTCGTCCTACGTTCATGGCGAGAACCTTCCTTTGCCTTCAATGGACCCCTTCATGGAGGGGTACAAGGAAGGGTACCTAGGGTACCAGCCGCCGGACAAGGCCGGCGGCGGCGGGGAGAACGTTAACTGCGGCCGCGCCTCTGCTGGCACAGCTCCGTCGCAGCTGCCGACGCTGTCGGAGTGCCTGGCGATGCCGGAGCCGGCGTACAGAGGCGGCGAGGAGGCGGTAGCGGCGGCGGCGATGGTCGCCGGAGGGCTTCAGGTGGGCGGCTTGCAGCCTGACTTGTACTACACGGGTCAGTTTGGAGCAGAAGGCTTGTCGCTGCAGCACCAAATGGCGAAGCCTGATCAGTGGGCAGCTGATTCTTCCTTGCACAGCATGCTGGGCTCGGTGATCCAGTCGGAGGCTGAGCAGGTAATTAAGCAACGAACTAACCATGCATCAAAGTAAATCCATCACGTGAGCTCAAGATATTGCTGTGTAGTATGCCATGCATCGTTTTTTACTCTTCTCACGTCGGTAAAAGTTTCTAAATTTGGTAGGCTACCTCGATTGGCCAAATGGTCGCAGTCCATGCATGCAAACGTGCAGCTTAATTAGCACGTCCGAACGTGTAGTGTAGAGCTAGGAGTGCCTAGGTGTGTTAATTAACTTGCCAAAAGTAGCCTTGATGCTTTGTGATTGGCATGTGTGTAGAAGCTGGACAAGGTCACAAGGATACTGATCGGAAGGACAGCTATCTAGAAGCTTAATTAGGAGGATATCTTTTACAGGTCACAATTAGCACGTACGTACGTGACAAATCACGCAGTCCAAAATTAGCGTATTGTTTTCATCAACATGTCAAAATACATTTGATGGCTACCGTACGAACCATAGGTGGTTTCTTGAGACTTTTTTCTTGGTATATTCTGTAGATTCCACAGCAAAACTTTTCATATTCTTAAAGAAAGTAATTCTACGAAGTTATCGTGTACTTTATGCAAATTTTCCTTGGATGGTACGACTTTCCGTGCATCCGAAATCGATCTCCAGTTTATCATGATTTCCAGCATCTTTTTCAGAACTTAATTAGTAGTTTCATTTTGCTCTAATTCCATGCACGACTAAATTAACGTGTGTGTGCGCGCGCTTGCATTAAGGAGCAGGACAGCGGACTTCAGCTGGTGCACCTGCTGCTGGCGTGCGCCGACTTCGTGTCCAAGGGCGACCAGCCCTCGGCGCTCCGCCACCTCCTCCTCCTCCGCCGCGTCGCCTCCCCTCTCGGCGACTCCATGCAGCGCGTCGCCTCCTACTTCGCCGACGCCCTCGCTGACCGCCTCTCCCTCTCTTCCTCCTCCGCCGCGTCCGCCTCCCCGCGCAGCGCCCCCTACCCGTTCCCGCCGTCGCCGGAGACGCTCAAGATCTACCAGATCCTGTACCAGGCCTGCCCCTACATCAAGTTCGCCCACTTCACCGCAAACCAGGCCATCTTCGAGGCCTTCCACGGCGAGGACCGCGTCCACGTCGTCGACCTCGACATCCTCCAGGGCTACCAGTGGCCGGCCTTCCTCCAGGCTCTCGCGGCGCGACCGGGGGGCCCGCCTACGCTGAGGCTCACCGGGGTGGGCCACCCATCCACGGCGGTGAGGGAGACCGGGCGACACCTCGCCTCCCTCGCCGCGTCCCTGCGCGTGCCGTTCGAGTTCCATGCCGCCGTGGCGGACAGGCTGGAGCGGCTGCGCCCCGCCGCGCTGCAGCGGCGAGTCGGGGAGGCGCTCGCCGTGAACGCCGTGAACCGGCTGCACCGCGTCCCCGGCGCGCACCTCGCCCCGCTACTGTCCATGATCCGCGACCAGGCGCCGAAGATCATGACTCTCGTCGAGCAGGAGGCCGGGCACAATGGCCCATACTTCTTGGGAAGGTAAGTACCAAATCAAATCCCTCCTATATATTTGCCAATCTTGCCTCTTCTACTAATCAATCTTGAACAGGGTTTAAAACCGGTTGTAAAATTTAACCAGAAGCTGGTAGGGCCGGTAAGACTGAAAATCAGTAACTTTTAGAGGATTTCGGGATGAAATTTTCAAATCAAAATTTGAATTTAAAAATATCAACCGAAAATTTTGAAACAAATTTCGGTAAAAATTTCTACTAAATTTGACAAAATTCATGCAAAATAAATTTTTAGAGTCAGTTTGAAATTTTACCAGGGTAATCGCAAAACCAGTTTCGGTCAATAACCAGCTGATAAAAATTTCCTTGATCTTGAATCAATTTTGTTAATGATTGATTAAAATATTACCATCAAAGGATTATTTGTAAAAAATTCGTAGTAAATTTGTGATTGGTTGAACTAGAAATGAGGCGAAAATTCATCAAGAACCTCACTTTAATTAAAAGGATTATGTGTGCAAAATTCACCATAAAATTTGTGATTGATTGCACTTGAAATGATGTTAAAAGGAAGCAATTGTATGCATGCGTGGTTGTATATAGGTTTTTGGAGGCGCTGCACTACTACTCGGCGATCTTCGACTCGCTAGACGCGACGTTCCCGGCGGAATCGGCGCCGCGGATGAAGGTGGAGCAGTGCATCCTGGCGCCGGAGATCCGTAACGTGGTGGCGTGCGAGGGCGCTGAGCGGCTGGCGCGGCACGAGCGGCTGGACCGGTGGCGCCGCGTCATGGAGGGCCGCGGGTTCGAGGCCGTGCCGCTCAGCCCGGCCGCCGTCGGCCAGAGCCAGGTCCTGCTCGGCCTCTACGGCGCCGGCGACGGGTACCGGCTCACCGAGGACAAGGGCTGCCTCCTCCTCGGCTGGCAGGACCGCGCCATCATCGCCGCCTCGGCTTGGCGGTGCTGATCGATGAATGCATACATGGCCGGCCGGAGACGAGAGAGCTAGAAGAGGGATGCAAGGCGGCCTCCTTCCGTATGTGCATTAGGTTTCTATCTTGCATGTATGCATGTGTGGTTATTTGGTTTCTTGATTAATTTTTGTTTTGATATATATGTCAATGCTATTGGCCAATTAAGGAAAAAACTGCAAGAAAATAGATACACCAATTAAGAGGGAGAAACATCTAATATATGTATGTTGATTGCTGAGGTGCTGATGAAATTTAGTTTAATTTTCTACTTCCTTTGAGATATAAGTATGGCTCAAGCATGTAGGAAGACGTGCTGTTAGTGTATTGGAAAGGAATAATTTGGTTGGGACGCGGCGTATCTATATCCTCGGTCCCGTTTGCTACGGTACAACATCATACCGTAGGATCGTGAGACGCCCTGTGCTATTAACAACACTGCTACAAAAAGATCATCCTAGACGTTTTGTCACAGACGGTTCAACACAAACCGTTAATGATAAAACTATCATAAATAGTTTTACAAAATAGATTGTATAAATTCATCACAATGGAAAGAATTATCTGTGATGACCTACTTATCACAGACGGTTTTTATTCCGATCCGTCTATGATACATCACAGACGGTTCATAACAAAAACCGCCTGTGATATCTGTACTTACCGCAGACGGTTTTTTCGAACTGTCTGTGATGTATCACAGACAGTTTAAAAGAAAGAACTATCTGTGATAACCTAATTATCATAGATAGTTCTTTACTGAGGATTGTTTATGATAATATTTCAACTTACCCGCTCTCGCCGAATTTGAATTTTTTGCTCATCTTGCTGTATTTGCTCTTTAAAATAGAAGGCTCAGTTGTTCTTCTCCTCTTCTCTCTTCTCACTAGTCCTCCACTCCTCTTCTCCTCATCTCCTCTTCTCACTTCTCCTTCACTTCTCCTCACCAAATTTTTTCTTAAAAATAGAAGGCCCGGCCGACTATCTCCACAAGCTCATCCGTCTCTGGTTGTGACACTACGATTCATTGCATAAGGCACTCTTGTTGTAAGAGTATCTTGTGCAGTACCACCGTCGTAACACAACGGCGACGCTGCCGTCGCCAGCCTATCCATTGCCGGTGATATATCCCCTACCCTTCCCCTTTCTTCCTTGATATTTGAATATGAAATTACGAAATTATTGGATGGCTAGGGTTTCGGTCGTGTAAATCTTGTCTACTTAAACTTGCATCATCGATGATATATCCCCACCACTTTACTCCGAAAACTTGTATTTTACTTTCTCGGCTCCCTAAACTTGTCTCCGTTTGCACCGTAGGTCGTTTCCTCCGTTTGCTAACAAAATTTGCTGATGTAGCGCACATGGCTGCTAACAGACTAGGCGCATATGACCATGGCTTATGACCGCATGCCTACGATCACGACAGACGACCATAGCTTATGACCACGACATATGACCACACGCATACGACCATGGCATACCAAAGCAACAAAATAACAACACCAGCAACCTAAACAACGAGCCACCAAAGACATGGCACCAACCATCAATAGGCCTGTTTTGGTTCATCTGCATTATCTGATTGCGCTATTTTATAGCACAATTATAGAATGTTGATGAACTGAAGGAGGCCTATTTATGAGGACACGAGAACGCAATCACATACAGTTCTTAACTAGAACTATTTATGATAATAAACTATCATAGATAGTTTTTAACTAGAACCGTCTATGATATTATACTATCATAGACGGTTCTTAACTAAAACCGTCTGTGTTGTAACTTATCACAAATGGTTCGAGAGTCGTCTATGATAATCATCTGTTATCATAGACACATAAATTCAGACTTAAAAATCATCTGTGATGATGGTTTTGAACCGTCTGTAATTACCCTTTCTGTGGTAGTGCGAGGGGTAATAATACTTGGGCAATGGATTATTATTCATTTAGTAGAACACTGCACTAATAAATAATAAGTCAATTAGAGTATTGCAGCGGAACAATAGCTAGAGATAGCACTTTCTTATTACAGTACTTTTGCCACGCAGAGCTAAAGTCTTTAATTACATAACTTTCTAATTGTCGGGACCCCGGATTTCCGAACCCGGACCCTCTGTGTATTACAGCACTAGTCCCAGATCAAAGCTAGTGCACACAGTCAAACAGAAATGATTACATAACCAACAACGCTTTATTACAATGATAAAGAGTACTGACCGAAAGGTCTCATTATTACAATTGAGGTTTCAAGGCCTCACACACACAGAACACAGCGGAAGCAAAAAGATAAATCCGGCGAAGACCCATCAATACGCCACAGGCAATTGACTGGGGAAGCGCGACCTAGTACTCCGGAAATCCTTCGTCGGATCCACAAGCGAAGTAGTCGTAGTCACCTTCTTGAGCTTCACAATCTTCTGAGATTTATTTTTAAGTGTAGCATGTGAGTACATAAAGTACTCCGCAAGTCTTGGGAAAAATGCATAGATGCAAGGCTTGACAAAGGAAAGCTATATGGTTCTTTTGCACAAAGCAATATTTTAAAATTTCAATTACTACTAATTATTTTCGAAGGCATCAATTTAATAAAGTAAATGTTTTAGCAGAAACTATCATTAACTTTCTAGTGAAGGTTCCATCTACCAACACTAGCTAACAACTTGAACAAGTTTAATACTGCGGGTTAAATCCACCCTCTCTGGCTCCAACCGCCAGGATTCCCTTCCAAGAGTTCCCTCCACTCTCGGAATACAAAACTTTTGATTTTAAAACAAAACCAGAAATCTACCATGTGAATGCATTCCTTGCCCGCCCTTGACCGTGGGCACGGCTATTCGAATAGTTTTACACTCTGCAGAGGTTGTACAACTTTACCCACAAGAGATAAATTATCCTAAAGGTCAACACGCTTCCTTTGGCATGAGACCCAGATAAAATATCACAAAGCCTTTACCTTACTCTAATCTAGCTAGATACCACCCGCTGAGGTTTCACCGCAGGTAGGCTAACTGCCGAACCGAAGCCCCCTCTTGCGCCATATGAGTACAGTAAATCTCTGTCCCTCACTGTGAATAACCAGTCCATCCCTGGCACCCACTTTCCACTGGTGGCACCTAAACTAGACTATCATAAGTTAGTCAGCTAGGTCGTACCCATATAGACTTGTGGTTGTACGGTTAATGCTCAGTCTGGACAAACACAAGCGTCGGTCCTTAATTGACTAGGGTGGAACATACACTTTACAAGATCTCGTGCTTCCTGCACCAAACCAAACCAACCATCCACCCTAATCTAAACCAACTTTCACATTTTAGTTTATTTTAAAAGAACAGCGGTAACTCCAATTACCACTAAATTTGTAAACACAAGGGTATTACAATAATTCATAATTTCCCATTTGCAAGATTTGTGAGGTATTCAATAGCATGGCTAAGCATTGTTCTACCATTCTAATACCAACAATTTAATATATTACTCTCATTAGTGAGTCAAAGGAATTTCTAGGGTTGCAAAGGTACATGGCATTCGAATTCAAATGAGGGCATAACAAGGTTGGATATAACTAATGCCTTAAGATTTGAACTAATATTTTATAGAAATAGCAATGCACATAATTTAAAATAATTAAAACATTTCGAAATCATAGGTTCAAGATGATCAAAGGAGACTTGCCTTGCTCGGAGACTTGATGTTGCGAATCGTTAAAATCGAACTCTCCGGATTAGTCATAGTCTACACGCGAAGAACCAAACAAAATAAATTCAAATAAAACCCAATTAAAATCCAAAAATTATAAAATATATATTGACGGATAGATTATGATTTTAGATGAATTTAGGAGAAAGAATCAACAGATTCAGAGTTCGTATGAGGGAGATCCAATATCTGGAAGTTTTGGACATCACATGAAATGATAACAAAATACGAGGATTACTTTTTGAATAGTACGGTGTCGATTGGCTACAAGGTGGCTGACGAATGGGCAAAATGGAATGCTGGCAATGAGGCGAAGGTGGTGACATGGGTACGGCGATGAGGAACGGCGGCAATCACCGGCAGTCAGTGAAAAACGGCACCGACTGCACGGTAGCGACAACAGCAGGTTGGAGAGATAGTACCGGGTATGGAACGTGGAGATGTAAGATGAGCGTGGGGTAGTACATGGCATGGTGAAGATAGGAAAATTATTGGCTAAGCTGAAAATTAATCAGAGACGATACAGTCGACGTTTGAATGACGACAGTGGAGAAACAGGAAAAATTTGATATCTTGGTGCTCGGTAGAGCGAATCCAAAACCATTTGAAAGGTAGCTACCTGGGATGGTTTGGCACAATATGACGTGAACGGATTGGGGAAAACATCGCCGGATAGATGGGGACACGAGATGCCATTGGTGGCCATGGCGAGGTGTCGGAGGTGAAAATTTGTGGAGGCTTTTTGGGGAAACGGAAGGAAGCATGGCGTAGAATGCGGTGAGGCAAGTCTAAGAAAAATTACGGCATGGGCTAAGGCTTACCGGAGGCGATGAATCGACGCCAGGAGTCAAAAACGGCCATTTTTGCGGAAAGCTCAATTCCTGACAATTGGTTCCACGAAAAATTAAACAAAATGGTAGAAAAATTTCTTAGAGACTAGGACACAATATGACGCGAACAAAAAATAAAGCGCTCACCGAAAAAGTGGGTACGCGCGAAGGTACAGTTTTAGTGTCTGGGCCTGACAAGGTCGACGAGGACTCGGGGAATCTTTAGGCGAGGGCGATGGAAACACGATGTAGAACGCGTCGAGGCAAACTCAACGGTGCAAACGGTTCGGCCAAAGGACATCGAATTGTGGCGGAACACGACAGAGAAGACCTTTTGCAACTGTCGGTTTGACATCGGCATTTCGGACAAACGGAGAGGAGTTAACATGCAAGACTTGCGGCGAAACGAAGAGTAGAGCGTGGGGAACGTGATGCTCACCTTGGTTTTGGTCGGGTATGCACGGACGGCCGGTGGCGACGCGAGGAACGACGACGCGCTACGGTGGCGACGGTGTTCCGGCGAAGTTCCGGCGAAGGCGAGGTGAGCACCGCGTAGAACGCGACGAGGCGAATCCAGGGATGTGCTCAAAAGTGGCGGGGCTCCACCGGACGAGGCGCAATAAGCCGAAGAACGCCGCTTGGAACACAAAAGAAAAACTCCGATTGCGCCCAAGAGAAGAGGAGTGGGGACTTGATATTTTCGGGGTTGAGTGAGGATGAGGAGGGGCTCACGGTGCTCCCTTTTATAGGGGCGGGGGAGGTCCGAGACGGGAGATCAAGAGACCATGTCCATCAATGGCATGGGTTAATTTCTCGCGAAACGGCTCATGAATGGGGAAAAACGGTAGGGAAATGAAAAGAGTTTGATGAGAGGAGTTAATGCAATTTATTTCGCTAAGAACCGTTGAGAAAATCAAGAGATATGAGAGCTTCAAAGTTGCGTTCATGGTGGCCATGCTCTGGACGAAACGCACGTTCGTGAGGAAGATGAAGCGAGGAGAGAGAAAACAGGAAATAAAACCAAATAAAGTTCAAATACTTTAAATTAATTAATTTGAAATTAAATTTTTCAGAGAGCGAAATTTTGGGATGTTACACTAATTTACAACAACTCTACAGAACTTTTACAGAAGTTCTTTTGCAGGCTCTAATTATACAAATTCCTGATACAACAATTTAAATACCCTAACTTCTGAAGACTAAACACTAAAGGCAGCCTGCTCATCCCCACCTTCGAGTACTGCATCCAATTCGCTAAGGCCCTCGATATGCTTGTCCTTGTCCCACGCGACATCCTCTAGGTCTAAATACCCCACGTCCATCCTGAGGTAGTCCCAGCCAAACAGGGATCTAGCAAAGGAATTTACTAGTAATGGTGAGTACAAATGTACTCAACAAGCATTAATAGCAAAGAAATGCATTGTATGACTCTTCTCTGTTTGTTATCACATTTTCTACTCATATTTGATTCTGGAAACTACTTTGTCTAATTAAGTGCCAGGTTTTACTTTATGAAAACAATACTTTTCACTCGGTGAAAACAAAGACCCATGGTGGTCTCCATAGTCTCCAATCTAGGAGACAAATATGAATTTATGATTTTATTTCACGCTGCGCAGGCTTGTGCCACTATACCTATAGCTACTCTAGGCTTTCTTGAAACCAGGTATCCTGCGCTTCTTTTAATGTGGTGCCAAGTTCAAAGTACGGAATGTTTTCTATGTTACGCTATTAAATCTCCACCCAACTATTCTTCATCGGTGACCTAGGGCAGTTTCTCACTCTCACTCAGCACCCACCGACCTCAAATAGATGTTGGTTAGGCCGGTTCTCTCTTCACCCAACACTCCATCTGCGCTAATATATGCACCTTAGATCTCCCACTTCCAGACTTGCTCTACCGGTCCTGGGTTCCTCCCCTGTATTATACGACTTATCCATTATGGAGAGAATAGTAACATAACAGAGTAGCATTTTTTGCCTACCAAAAATAGAAAAATGGCTGACACTTAGATATGATCCCCTTTCCGAGTAAGAGTTTGTTGATCCTTATATTCTATCCGCATGTAAAGAGTCTCACCTTCCCTCTCTTTCCTAACCAGGGCACACTCTACCCGTCTAATATATTCTTTCTCATATCTTATCTCTTTTCTCATCTCATTTATCTGAATTTATTTTGAAATACATTTTTAATGCACATAATAATATATGTTGTAGAAATTTAGTTTTTATCAAGTAAAATAACTAGTTAAGGTGGTCAAAGGAAAGCTTGCCTGGAATTTAACGGATTCAAACTCAGGTAAGATCAAGTGAAGCCCATCCATTGACTCAAATTGTCACATGCATTTAATACGTAGGCTACAACTAAATTTATGAAAACTTAAAGATACAATATGCTGATGTGCTCGTGCTCCTAAGGTGATGCTGCGGTCCAGTAAATCGATTGTAGCAGTTAATTAAATGCTATTCTGTACTTGTCGCTAGTGGAGGTTGTGTGGCTTATCTAAGGGATATAATAGGCATTGTGTGCATTTTTGGTAATTCACTACTCAGGTGTAATTAAGTAGATATACACACAAATATATCTATAAAAATATTTCTATCTGATTTTACACATGCAACTAGGTCCATTCAAATTTACGCATGCAATTATGTCTGCGCGACTTTACGCGGGTGCGTGCACATTTATTTACCTCCCTATATAAATCGAGGACCAATTGTATTTATATCGGGATGCACATTCGCTTATAACGGACTCTAGTTAGTCCGTTTTAGGGGTGGCATTTATCGGGTATTGTTTAATTTAGTTATTTTATCACGATGAAGTTATTTCTAATCACTACACCACAGCCCTAGATCAGCGACTACATTGGAGTCGTTAAAAGTCGCTGTACCGACGTACTGTCAGTCGGTATAAACATATGCCGACCCCTCCCACAAGTCGGTGAAAGTGGCGTCGGGATAAGTTTATGCCGACCGACGTACTTTTACCGACCGACGGTCTGACGCGCTTTTAGAGAAATGCCGACTGATACAGACAGCATATTACAAGTTTTGCCGTCTGATGGTGCAAGGCTATATGGACTTTTACCAACCAACAATCCAACGCATAGATCACATGATCTAAAAACACAATTAATTTCACATTATCCTGGCATTAAACATACAAGCTCACATTCAACATCAGACACAAAATTGACTTGGATGACAACTTAAATTTCATTCAAGCCAATTGGTACTTGTAGCAGCTGTGCTAGGTACAATGTTTACACATTCTGCTTGCATAACACAAAGGTTTAGCTTGCACACCTCACAACTAACATATAGCTTGCCCAGCAAGTTTTTTTTACAAAATGTTACATCTGTAGAAGCCAAAAGGAACTAGCATCCATTGATGTTTCATCTCCATCTCACAAAATGTTTGATCGGCTTGCTTTCGACACGATCAAAGAATCATGCTACATCTAGAACCTTCAACCTGAAAAATCAAACCATATTTTCAGCTACAACTACTAGTGTAATTGCCCTATTTTCAGTTTATATTTTATCTAAAGTGAAACTTGTTTGCAGTTTTTGTTGATATCATATCATATATGCAAAACTTTTTTATGTAAAACCATGAAGGTTCTATTGTAACACAAAGCCGCAGCATACTAAACCTATTGAGCTCATGTATACTTAATCTTTTTTCAACTATATTTATGCAATTGAACAAACAACTTAATAGCTCAAAGATCAGGAGTGTATACTAACCCAAGTTCCAGCCCCTTCAGTGAGTTCAGTGTTTGCTCCTCTCCTCCCTTGCTGTAAGGACAACATAGACAAGGGTGATTTGTAGGAAAACAAAGAACTTTTGTGAAGCCCAAGAAAACAAAAAAAATCCTAATACCTATTCTAAAACAGCATTGTAGGAGAAGAGTTGTTTGATGAAAGTAAAACTTAGAAAAGAATACCTGCAGTACACAGAGATGATTGTGATGCCTTGCTAACCTTCAACTATTAGAAACATCATTAATTAGGAACTTTGGTAACTCATCACATATATATAAAAAGAAACGAAGATAAGCTTAGTTTATTACTCTTTTGTATGGCCACTAAACTGGCATTAAATGAGCATCAGCCAAAGTCTCAATTTCACCATAAGGGCGAGGTAGCATTGTATCCCTTTTAAGCACAACCTTCACAACAACTTCACAAAATTGCCTTCCAAGAGGCTGACCTCCTAGCACATTGCTTGGATTAGTTGAAATAATTACTCCCTTGGCTACAGCCTCAGAGCGCAACATGGCATATAAGATCACCTCTTTTCCAATCTGAAATGGTTTATGCACTTGTCAACTAAAATTAAACAAATGTATAGAACTGCTAAAATTGAACAAATGTATAGAACCACTGATAAATATATAAGATGAAGATTTGTAGAGAAATGATGGGAAAATTACATGTTCATCATGTGGGATAGGAGGGGCATTATTCTTCCTGGGTGGGCATGAAGGGGCTGTACTCCCAACGGGGCTGGTGATGCTGCACTCTCGATGAGGCTCAATTGATGCTCGTGCAGCAGCATGTATAGACAGGGCAGCAGCACGCACAGATGGGGCAGCTGCACACTGCACAGATGGGGCAGCAGCACGGTTCACGGATGGGGCAGCAGCACGCTGCACGGATGGGGCACCAGCACGCTGCACAGATGGGGCACCAACAAGGTCAACATCACGCCCAGGAGCAACCAAGTACTCATCCTCATCATAGTGGTGAGAGTTTTCGTTATCTACAAAAGCATCATCTTCAAATGGTTCTGCATGATGTGCCTCATCAACATGTCCTTCGGACCTTGGGCTCTACACAAAACATATGAGAGGGGTAGTATGTATTATTCACATATCACCTTATTATCTAGCCTATAGGAAAGAGATCATTCAATCATAACTTAAGTAAATCAAATGTGTTCAAGTTATTTACCACATGGTTTCGTGAATTAGAACCGTTCTGTGAGATAATTTCCATATTTCTTCTTTCTCGCTCCATTCTTGCCTCCTGCAATTCCTCCTGCATCTCTGCTATTTGTCGTTCTAGAGCAGCTTTGTCACTTTCAGCCTTTTTACGAGCCAGAACTTCCATTTGAAGCCATGTTGGCGGGTAACACTTCAAACCCGGGGTACCAACATCTTGGGGTGTTGGTCCTAGACCCAAAGCACGAACACGGCCTCTCGGCTCCTTTTCTCCACAAGCAGCAGCAAAGACATCACCTTGCTGAATTGTTCTCTCTGTCAACTCTGGGCGGGCTTCAACAATTGATTTCAGTTTATTCTAGCAAAATGGAATATGGATGTTTATACACTAGAGAGAAATATTACGGACTGAAATTCTTTTCGGGAAACAACTTACAATTATTGGTTCTGCATGTTGTGAAGGAATTCCATTTTTTCTTGTATGTGTTCTGATATAGATTTCATCTCTTCGAGGCGGGCGCCCTACCTCCACACCCTAAATGAGTTTAATTTCAATACTAAAACTACAACACAAGAATGCACTAAAATACAATGCAAGAGATATTTCTATACCATTTCATGCCTAGAACAGGCAAAGCTTTTGCTTCCTGATGTATGATGTAGCCCCAACTTTGCACGATTAGCTTTGGATATTTCCGTTTGAGCCTAGGACATAAATTGTTGAATTCAGCACATATACTGAAGTACACAAGTCCAATATGCATATATTGACATTTTAATAAGATAGATTAGTTGTTCCTTACTTCAGATTCAGGAGACCTCCAATGATCAATGAGAAAATTCCAGTCAGTATCATTAACTCTGTCACCATGTTTTTTCTTCAGTTCCTCATCTGTTATGTTTTCATCAAAAAATTGGGCCTTTAAGGTTGCCTTAAATTCCTTCCATTTCCTTCCAGCAGTGACCAAAAACCAGTTGAAGGCAGCATCATCGATTTCATAGATTTCCTAATTTTTCATGGAAAAGCAGCAAATCAGTCCTTACAGTAATAATGCAATATTAAGAAACTGTTCACCCCTTGTTGATATATCTTGGTGTGCCTACATGCAATTTTTATGTTAAATCCCATGTTCACTATAGATAGCACTTTTAGTCTTAGTGAAATAATTCTTTGTACCTAGCATCAATATCGATCCAAGATTTATCCATGCATGCACCTTTATGAGGAAGATCAAGCAGCTTTAAAAGTAAACTAAGAATAAAAAAACAGACCATAAGCATCAAAAGAGCTGCATACTTTGGCAATCATGCTTCATATCCATGCATCCACAAAATAGTTATAATTTAAACATGATTCTCTTGTTCATGTCCACACAATATGAAAAATACACTGGATAGAGGATCGTACCATTACACAGAAGGCGAGTCACTGCCAATGTTGTGGATGCTCAAATAATCTCCAAATGCTTGCAAGTTGCGCACGTCAACTCTAGGCAGTATGAAATATGCATGAGATCAGATCAGACATGTGCTTAAATTATTTGAGCAAAATATATCATAATAAGCTAACATGTTAGTTTAAATTGCACTGAAAACAGCTAACATCATGGACAAACTACCAGGTTCAGCCTTGTTAAATAATATGAAAAGGCAGAGTAACATATATGGCTAACAAGAAAAGTCAGACATATATGGCTAATAAGAAAATCAAAGTCTAATAACACCCTGCCTATGACTGATTTTTCAGACCTGGAATTTTGCAAAACAAAGTAGCACAGTAAATAGATTAGGCCCAAAAGTAAGTTTGTATATTTATTTCCTATTGCTTTGTATAGCAACTTATAGGATGAAAGTAAAAGGGCAGTACATACACGCAATATCACAATACTGAAAGGTTGAAGCACATCTAACAGAGGGAAAAAATACAAATGAGAACAAGAATGACGGTGGCCACATATAGCTCAACAGTAGGCAACACTAGAATCTTAGCACTTCAATTAAACTAGAATCTAAGCATTGGAAAATAATTAGAATGATGTCCAGATAACAAAATATAGCTCAGCTCTGCCTAAATTCTATCTAAACTCTATCTAAATTTTACAACAGAGCATAAAATGCATTGTACATATGGAAAGAATGCATTGTAATCATAGTTTGCAGGGCAGCAGTAACACAGCTGACTACCTTATCTAGCAATTGGAGAAGAAACCACCAGCTGATTCCCTGGCAATCCGAGAAGAGACTACGGGATCTTGCACAGTGAGTGCTTCTTGGCTCCGGCAGCTGCGCTTGCCTTCTAATACAGCGGCACCTGACCAAATCCTCCAGCAATTAGAACTAGGCATACCAAATTAATGTGTTCTGTCGAACAGATCGGATGAGTGCAAGCCCAAAATCGAATTTGCTCACACTAAACTAGAGTATATTAATTCCAACAAAGACAACTATGCCAAAGGAAAAGCTATCTCTTAGTGATTCGATCAGCCCATCAATAATTGCTCCAGGGAGCGAGTATACCCATGAGAAAACGGTATCATTGCAGCTGAATAGCGTAGCTGATATACTGCTAGTTTCCACTAAAAAAAATTAAAATACATTTACTTCTTTTGTTTATCCCATCGAAGCAATGAATCTTACAAACTCCTAACAGTTATCCGATATATCAACCTGGACATTAGGTGAAACACAGCATTGGAACCTCAATGGCATTTGTAATTTACCAAAAGCATGTAGAACAAAAACTGCAGAAAAGAGAGTTCAATCTGCATGTTCTCCAATCTCCTGATGATCATATTACCTGAATTTCTTGCTTTCTGAAAAAAAAACTTGCCTTACCTAAACAATCCAAATTCCCAATCTCCCTGCAAAAGAAGTAAATCATTGAATGCCAAAGGGAAAGAAATGAATACAGGAAAACACAATGCAATCTAGGTGGGGAAGTGGAGGCAAAAAAAGAACCACGGAACCTGTGCAAATCTTGGGAAGAAATAGCACACTGCACAGTCTTGTGAGAGAGCAGCGCGGCCGCGGACTTCCTGCAGGCCGCCTCGCCGCTCTGGAGGAGGAGGGGGGTCCACCGGCGACGGAGCTCGGGTGGCCGCCCGACCTCGCCCGAAGGGTGGGTCCGCCACTGGCCGACCAGCGCCGCACGGGGTGGGAACGAGGAAGGGGACGGGCTCGATTCAGAGAGGGGAGAAGGGACAGGGAAGGAGTAGCAGGAGGCGGGCTGGGGGGGCAGTGGAGTTCGATGGGCGCAAGGTCGGAGTCGGCGCGCAGGGAAATCGACGGGCGCGAGGTAGGGAGTCGGCGCACAAGGGGATTCGCGAGCGCGGGGGAGTTTGGAGTGGGCGGCGGCTGAGCCCCTGAAAATTGGTATAAGAACTAGGGTTTGGGGAGGACGGTCTTATGGGCCTTGATATTTTCCCGCGAACAGGTTTCGGTGCGCGCGCGAGCGGCATGGCCCTATACCGACGGAAGGTCAGCCTCCTTCACTATTTGTGCCGACTGATGGTGCAACGGTACAGGTAAATATTTGTACCGACTGATTTTTCCTCGGAAAAACTACAATTACCGACTCTTCGTCTGTGGGGCAGTTATACCGACCGACAGTGCAATGGTAATAATGAACTTATAGCGACACACATGTGACGCTATATTGGTGTTGTGGTGTAGTGAATGCATTGGATTATTTATCTAATTTAGTGATTTTATCGGTGATTAATTTAATTATAATGCCTGACTTTAGTTCTATATTTTCCCTGGTCTCTCACTATTCTGTGAGTTCCCGAGCTATCTCTAAAATTAATTTAGTCAATTTCAAATTTTTATAACTGAAATGCTATTTAAATCTTTGCGTATAGTTGTTAATCTTCCCATACGATCTTTAATCGCCGTCTACTATTATAAATCATCGCGAACAGTTTTAAGTCAAAACTTCTGACGGCTATTAATTTGTTGTAATAATCAAGAATAATTATTAGTGGGTTTCTACAATTTGTATGTGACTAACAAAATTATCTAGGTATTTAGGCATGCACCGAAATGATCTAGACGATTGCATGTGAATTTAATCCGTATGCGTACAAGTTCTAGCCTATGGAGCTATGAATATTTACTAGTGGAGTTTTGCAAGTTAATATGACTGAAAAATTAATTAGGTATTTAAATACGCAATAGAATTATTTAATTAGTAATATAGTAATTTAATCGGCACGCGCTAAATTTTAATCTAATGATAGCACTAATTCATTTTTTAAATAATTATAAATACTGATTTGTGGTGTGTAGTAATTTAACATGATTAGCAGAATGAAGCTTATTCTCTCTCTCCTCTCAATTCCTTTATCCTGTTCGGGTGAAGACTTCCTAGCCATCCTCTTCCTTCTCCCAAATTTTTTTATTAATAATCTATTTTTTATTTGAAATAACAGAAATATACCCGTGCGAAATTTTTTTACAAAAATAGGATCCAGTCATCTAATCGTCAAGCGACTGGAGACTATCATCCAATGGCCACATGACAAGCAAACAATCCGCTGGCCGTTGGGTGAATTATTGCAGTTGTCGAACGGTCGGGTGACTGGTTGCAGTCACCCATCGGTTAGGTGACTGAGCAGGAGAGGAAGGAGGAGAGGGAGGAGAGGAGAGGAAGAAGCGACTCTTATGAGGCAATTTTTTTGTTGTATTTTAAATTTTGTATATGAAGTAGATAGTTTATTTAGTGTTAGTATGAGTAGAAAATTGTAGATGTAGACAAAAATAGTTCAACTTTGGTATAGAAAATTTAGTCCATGTAGTTTTAGAAAATTAGCAGCCGTAGTAGCCTGTAGTTGTGTAAAATTTAGTGAACATAGTTATAGAAAATTAGCATTGTTAGCAAATTGGCATTCGTAGAAAATTCAGCCAACGTTACGTAGAAATTAATCATCCGTAGAAATTTGTAGTTATTAAAAATCCAGTCAATATTTTTGTAAGAATTTCATGATTTGCTTGTTATAAAACAATAATACATAATATTTATGATTAATTATGAATGAATGTGATGTCATTAGTACGTTGGAAAAACATATGTACCATTGTAATTGGTATATAGGCATTTAAATTGATATGCCATGTAAATTGTCGAAACCATTAGAAATTATTTGCAGTAGGGGACAGTTCGAGTAGCGAGAAAGGAGTGACACTGGTGCGCAGTCTACCGATAGGAAGTTAATGCTACAAGGTTAGTGTAGTTAGTCATGACAGGCGAACGATCGGTGAAATGTAAATTATAGTACAACAGTACTTTTGTAGTGTGCGATGTGATTTGACTAGTTGCAAAATTGAAAATATATGCAGGTAGACATCAGCAAATGCCGATACCCACTACATTGAGAGTGCATTACAGTGCTGGAACTGTTTGTGAAGGTCCAAATGGTGTGGATTTGAGCGGTTTTGCGCAAGCCACTTTGGTACACCCGGATAGCGAGAATGCTCGAATCATAGATGTGATGCATTGGCTTCCCGTAGTTTTTTGAGGACCCCGAGGTGTGCAGCGTCATCATATAAGGGCTTTGGAGCCAGTCTTCCACAGACATTGATGCACACTGTTGCGTGGAAGGGGTTTATGCAAGGGTGTCAGCGCCGTGGATACGAGTGCGTGATGCTTATGCAACCTTGCCTAGTAGAAGCTGTGCAAGGTCGTGAGGACGGCCATCATCCGGGAGGTGCGAGTAGCTCAGGCGGCCCGCATGTTGGTGGAGAGAAGGAAGATGCTCGTGACGAGGTCGATGCAGTACATGGAGGAGAGGGAGAATGGTCACGCCATGGTGAGAGTACAGGACAAGCCGATGAAGGGGAGCATATGGAGTATTCGATGAAGGGGAGCATGTGGAGTACATAGTGCATTAGATAGAGTATGATGACCAGACGGCTTGGGCTGAAGAGCAAACTGTACAGGAGGACGACAAGGATAGTTCGGATAAAGACGAAACTCCCGTCCCACAGGAATGGAACCGGTTTGATGCTGAGGGTGTTGCCGCATATGACAAGCACGAATCACCGTGGGATTATCATGAGACAGATGTTTGGTTGCATTCAATGTTTGCTGATAAGGCATCGTTGCAGAATGCCATCAAGCTGTGGGCCCTGTCTATGTAGTGGACTTTTCGGGTCATGAAATCTAGCTAGGACTAGTACATCATGAAGTGTGAGCAGGCCGGTTGTGTCCTTAGAGGGTGCATGCACTTAGACCCAAGTATGAGACTCACTGTATTATGTCGAAGGTGGAGCCGCACTCTTGCATTCTAGGTGGTGTTTTGGCGAGTCATAGTAACCTAACGTCTGCCTTTATAGCTAATATGATGTATGGAGAGATAGTGGAGAAGAAAGACATGGAGGCTACGCACATCGTGGTAGCTATCGAGAAGAAATTTAAGTACAAGATTAGCTAAGCGAAGACGTGGTGTGCGAAGTAGAAGGCATTGGAAAAACGATTCGGGTCTTTCGAGGCGGCGTATGATAATCTTCCATGTATACTTCAGGTGTGGCAGAATAGGAACTCGGGCATGTATATCGCTGTGAAGGACAAGCCTTCTACAAGCTCGCTAGGTTATATGGTGTTACAGAGGGCTTTCTTAGCATTTGGTGCGTGCATCAAGGCATTCAGGCACGTGCTGCCCATGATCTCAGTTGCAGTGACATGACAGGACGGGCCAGCTTTGCACAGTGAGAAGACTAGATGAGACACCTTTGCGCAGTGATAGAACCACACGGGCTAGCTTTGCGCAGCGACATGACCGCACGGGCCAACTTTGCACAGTGATAAGACCAGTGGAGACACCTTCGCACAGCGACAAGACTACACAAGCCAACTTTGCGCAACGACATGACCACAATGCACTGTGTTTGCGCAGTGACACGATAGGATGTGCTAGCTTTGCGCAGTGAGAAGACTAGACGAGACACAAGCAAACCTAACACTACACTGGCGCTTGCTTCACCACGCCGGGATGGACAAGAGGCAAAAGAAGCAATGGGACAAGATGATGAAGCGATGGGAGGAGATCCGTGACCTAGCAAGATCAGCTGTCGTCTGCGATGAGAAAGCAATGGCTGCTGCGGCTCGAGCAGAACAAGCCCGGTGTGCTACGAGGTCAGCTCCCTGCAATGACGCCACCCGTAGCAACAAACCCATTCCGAACGTTCCTACCGAGCGTTCGCCACAACACCCACCAGAGGGAGATGCCCTCTTTGCTGGTGCCGGGACCTGTGCAAGTTCTTCAAGTCTAAGCACTGCCTCAGCCTAGGTATGCGTTACTGGGGTTGGGCAAACTACTCCAGTGACTACTCTGATTGCCGTCTAGACACCGCCACCTATCGGCAGCCGGTAAGGATCAGGTGCACTGTTTTTTCTCTACTTTTTATCCTTTAAAGTATGAACTAACAACCTCTCATATGTATCCACGGTCCTCGGAACCCTTATGTGCCTATTACAAATAGATCGATCTTAAGGGCGGCGCTGGCCGAGGCGACCAGCTGGGCGGAAGAAGTCGCCGTCGTGTTGAGCTCGATCTCGACGCACCGGAGAGGATCGAAGGCGATGGAGCGAGGCAGCAACACTGCAATTCGGCTGGATATTTATACATGGATGTAGCTGATCGATGGAGGCAAGGACTAATTTGGAATTGGTGATCGGGATGCGCGGATGGACCGATAGGCAGCTCCTTCCTTGGGCCGATGGTCCAGTAAGGATGCCAGAGAGCAAACATCTCGGCCCAGCCTGGTTAAGCGCACCCGAGGCCCATGTGGTTAAACAGGAGAGAGACCGTGCAGCCCAGCCCACTTGTACGCCTTCTTCGCCGGCGTCGTCGCCGTCAACCATCTTCCCCAACAGCAAATCCTAACTTCATTATGTTGTTCTCGTCGCACCCAACCTCCATGGTCCAGCACTTTCCTTCAAGCCCACGGCTGGCAATGGTTATCGTTGTCTTGCGGTTTACTAGCATAGCCACTCATTGCATTACCATCATCCAATCTGTTCTTTAGGCCGCGGTTTATAATTTTTTGTTATTCACAAGAAAGAGTACAGAGTAAGAACTTATATACGGTTTAGCCGATATAAATGAAGTCGTTATAATATATACTATAACCAACTTATAAATTCGCTTTAAAAAGATACTCTCTTTGAAAGCGGTATCATAGAAAAATCTAAAAAAAATTAGAAGCAAAAAAAGAAAAGACCCATCCATTGAAGCTTGTGGTCCAGGCCCGATGGCCCAGGAAGAAAAAGCTGGAAGCAGGGGGATTTGATCGAGCAGGAAGAAGGCCGCTCATAAAAGGCCGATTAATTAAGCGAACTGCAATTACTTCTTTTCATTATACACGTAAAACCATCTTACAGCCATCACAACCTTTAACAAATCCTCGGATTAAATACTAACATCGTAGAGTAATGATGATTAATTAACTGACGCACACCACAATTAACATAGACATACTGTAAACCCATGCAAATTAAAAAGCATAAAAACACCACGGCATTGACGCCACGCGTGGCCATCGATCATATCTCGTCCATGAGCTCTTGGAAGGCGTCCATGGCGGACGCGGGCAGCCCGAGAAGGACGTTGATGCTCTTCCTCTCCTTGCCGTGCGCGAGGAAGAGTATGACCTCCTTCTCCGGCAGCGTGACGGGCCCGGACATGGCCGGCTCGCCCCACCCGAAGTCGGCGTCGTGGAAGGCGAGCCGCGACCACGTAGTGATGAGCAGCGTCGACGCCAGCGACGGCCGCGCGCGCGTCGCCTCGAAGTAGTCCACCGCCGACCGCATGTACTCGTCCGTCACCATTTTCACCGCCTCCTGCACCAGCCCCGCCGCGCGCGACACCGGCGAGGACAGCAGCTCGCCCGCCGTCGCCAGCGCGTTCGTGAGCACGATGCCGTTCCCGAAGTAGCCCCGCGGCAGCGGGGGAACGAACCGGCGCCGCCCGTCCACGGCGAACAGCAGCTTCGTCTGCTGCTCCGGCGCGAGCCCCAGCGCGCGGGTGCGCGCGCGCCAGACGAGGCCGGAGAGCGCCTCGAAGGTGGTGCAGCGGCCGAGCTCGCCGTCGGCGAGGGCGAGGCCGCGGACGCGCTCCAGCCTGTCCGGGTCGAAGCAGAAGGAGCGGTACAGCAGCTCCTGGCCGCCGTAGAGCGCGGCCGTGTCGGAGACGTCGGGGATCTCCTCGAACTCGTGGTGCGGGAAGGAGATCACGGGCGGGTCGCGCGCGCGGAGAACGGTGCGGTCGAGGAACGGCGGCACGGTGAGCTCGGCGGCGCCACGCGCCGTCTCGGCCCACGAGTTGACGAACTCCATGGCGCCCAGGCCGTCGAACATGCAGTGTGTTAGCAATAATCTTGACTTGTATATGTTTCTTTAATTCATGCATGTGTCATGTACGTAATGTCGCATATTAGATATTTGTGTTAGTCATATTAGCTGGTTAATAACAGGCTAGTTAGCAAGTTAGAATGTGCGTGTGTTGCACATGATAGTGGAGTGCGTCTTCAGCAGGTTGTTAGCTAGCTTCTAGGAGTTGCATGTGTTGCAGGTATACGGCAGAGTAGTATTAGCTGCTGCATGTTAGCTGGGCACGTTTGGAGCGTGGCTTGTGGTCAGTGGACCGTTTCATGCGGCGTACGTGCAGCGTATGAGTTCGTGGCTCGGAAGCTGCGGATACGTGCGAGCGTACGCATGAGACCCGGGCAGTAGTTGCTTCCGTATGCATGTGAGCAAGGCTATTTTTAGCTGTGTATTCTGTTGGTTCAATTGAAGGAAAAACACAGAGAAAAATTGGCGTTCGTCGCCGGGGCGTCAGTCGCCGAAAAGCTCTTGCGTTCGTGTGTGTCCACTTAGCTAGTTAGCTTCTTGTGTGATCCATTCCAGCCAGCTCGGGTGTGTGTCTGAGTTCGTTCCGTGAGTTTTTTGTCGAGTTCATCGCGTCCACGAAGAGGGAGCCCACGTTGATCTGTTCGTCTTCGGCATCAAGCGCCCGCGCCGACCTGTTCGTCAAGCTCGGCTCCAACATTTGGTATCAGAGCCGGTTGAGGCGCGCCATCGACACTGTGAAGATGAGCACCAGCGACAAGGCTGCTCAGGATGTCAGGATGGAGCGCGTGATCGGCGGCGTGATGGAGCTCCCGATGCTAACGAAGACGAACTACCACGAGTGGGCGCTCGTGATGCAAGTCAACCTGGAGGGCATGGAGCTCTGGGATGCTGTCGAGGCGGGCAAGGCCGAGCGCGCCAAGGATCGGCGGGCGTTGGCCGTTATCTTGCGCGCGGTGCCACCGGAGTTGAAGGCCGGCCTCGCCGTGAAGAAGACCGCCAAGGAGGCTTGGGAGGCGGTCAAGTCAAGGCGGATGGGGGACTCGCGCGTGCAGGAGGCCAAGGCGCAGCACCTCCTCAAGCAGTTCGAGAACGCGGCGTTCAAGGACGGTGAGGCGATCGACGACTTCGCCGTGCGGATCGGCTCTCTCGCCACGGAGCTGCGCGAGCTTGGGGAGAAGATGGAGGAGGAGCGCGTCGTGAAGAAAATGCTGCGGGTTGTGCCGGCGAGGTACAATCAGATCGCGTGCTCTATCGAGATGTTCGCAGATTTGAAGACGATGTCGCTCGAGGAGCTCGTCGGGAGGCTGCGCGTGGCGGAGGAGCGCTGTGGCGGCGTTGAGGAGGCTGCGGACGGCGTCCAGCGCCTACTGCTCACGGAGGAGCAGTGGGAGGCACGTCGACGTCAGCGCGGCAAGGATCGGCGCGGCGGTGGCGACAATGGCGGTGGCCGTAGTGGTGACCGCGACGACGATGACGGAAGCAGCAGCGTCTACTCCGAAAATGGCGAGCGCAAGTCGAAGGGCAAGAAAGGCAAGTGCTACAACTGCGGAGTTCGTGGGCACTTTGCTAGCGAGTGCCGCAAACCAAAGAAGGAAGAGACGGCGCTGCTTGCGACGGCGGATGATGAGCCATGTCTCCTGTGAAGATGCATCAAGGAGGAAAAGCAAGCCAAGATTAAAGGGGAAATTGTTAGCAATAATCTTGACTTGTATATGTTTCTTTAATTCATGCATGTGTCATGTACGTAATGTCGCATATTAGATATTTGTGTTAGTCATATTAGCTGGTTAATAACAGGCTAGTTAGCAAGTTAGAATGTGCGTGTGTTGCACATGATAGTGGAGTGCGTCTTCAGCAGGTTGTTAGCTAGCTTCTAGGAGTTGCATGTGTTGCAGGTATACGGCAGAGTAGTATTAGCTGCTGCATGTTAGCTGGGCACGTTTGGAGCGTGGCTTGTGGTCAGTGGACCGTTTCATGCGGCGTACGTGCAGCGTATGAGTTCGTGGCTCGGAAGCTGCGGATACGTGCGAGCGTACGCATGAGACCCGGGCAGTAGTTGCTTCCGTATGCATGATTTGAAGACGATGTCGCTCGAGGAGCTCGTCGGGAGGCTGCGCGTGGCGGAGGAGCGCTGTGGCGGCGTTGAGGAGGCTGCGGACGGCGTCCAGCGCCTACTGCTCACGGAGGAGCAGTGGGAGGCACGTCGACGTCAGCGCGGCAAGGATCGGCGCGGCGGTGGCGACAATGGCGGTGGCCGTAGTGGTGACCGCGACGACGATGACGGAAGCAGCAGCGTCTACTCCGAAAATGGCGAGCGCAAGTCGAAGGGCAAGAAAGGCAAGTGCTACAACTGCGGAGTTCGTGGGCACTTTGCTAGCGAGTGCCGCAAACCAAAGAAGGAAGAGACGGCGCTGCTTGCGACGGCGGATGATGAGCCATGTCTCCTGTGAAGATGCATCAAGGAGGAAAAGCAAGCCAAGATTAAAGGGGAAATTGTTAGCAATAATCTTGACTTGTATATGTTTCTTTAATTCATGCATGTGTCATGTACGTAATGTCGCATATTAGATATTTGTGTTAGTCATATTAGCTGGTTAATAACAGGCTAGTTAGCAAGTTAGAATGTGCGTGTGTTGCACATGATAGTGGAGTGCGTCTTCAGCAGGTTGTTAGCTAGCTTCTAGGAGTTGCATGTGTTGCAGGTATACGGCAGAGTAGTATTAGCTGCTGCATGTTAGCTGGGCACGTTTGGAGCGTGGCTTGTGGTCAGTGGACCGTTTCATGCGGCGTACGTGCAGCGTATGAGTTCGTGGCTCGGAAGCTGCGGATACGTGCGAGCGTACGCATGAGACCCGGGCAGTAGTTGCTTCCGTATGCATGTGAGCAAGGCTATTTTTAGCTGTGTATTCTGTTGGTTCAATTGAAGGAAAAACACAGAGAAAAATTGGCGTTCGTCGCCGGGGCGTCAGTCGCCGAAAAGCTCTTGCGTTCGTGTGTGTCCACTTAGCTAGTTAGCTTCTTGTGTGATCCATTCCAGCCAGCTCGGGTGTGTGTCTGAGTTCGTTCCGTGAGTTTTTTGTCGAGTTCATCGCGTCCACGAAGAGGGAGCCCACGTTGATCTGTTCGTCTTCGGCATCAAGCGCCCGCGCCGACCTGTTCGTCAAGCTCGGCTCCAACACAGTGGTTCATGGCCAAGCCCAGAGCGAAGCCGCCGCACTTGAACCTGGTCACCTGCGAATTAATTAATTAACCATTGGTAAATAAATTCATTTGCAATTCCCTAGTTGCTAGTGGTAATTAGTTAATTTCAACCATGGCAAATAAATTTGCAATCTTACTTCCCTAGTTACCACTATTGGTTTTTGGTAATTAACTCACTACAGAATGCAGTTTATGACTTTATGTCAGTTAAATTTTGCAGCAGATGTGTGTTTGACTATTTTGAGTATCTGATGGATGAAGGTTAACTAGCAACATTTATACAAAGGGGACCGAGTGAGTGCATGATTTGGTGCAGAATTAATCGTGTTTTGATTTTCATGTAACTTTGGACCCAACGTGTTGGACTGGACCGGTTAGTGACATGGCAGCGAACGAGCTAGCAAGAAAACAAAAATGGATGACATGGTTTGGTTGATTTGAAGTATAGGTAGAAGTGGGTAAGCCAACTTTATATTAATAATATATATATTAAAGTATATAGATTTATTATATGAAAATGATGTCATTAGATTTATCTTACAAAATACTTTTATAATATATTATTTTTACTAACAAATTATAATAGATGATAATAGATGAAGTGTTGCGTACAAAACTATAACTTATAGTTTTTTTACTGTAATTTATTAATCTAATAATTAATGATTATTGAAAGAAGCGAAAAGCTAAAACCTACTGAAAAGTCAAAAAAACATGAAAAAAAAGACCTATATTTATGGCAAGAGGAGTATCTCAAACGGAGTAGCATCAATTTTCTTGGGGTTTTCCCCTCCCAACAAACTTCAAATTATCTTTCAACCCCTGCCATCCCCTCACCTCTAACTAGCCATTCACGCGTGATCTGCCACGCCCCCAATGCATGTATGCGCAGTAACTGCAAGGCATGCATACGTGCACAAAACTTTATTATCTCCTCCTTTGAGGCTTTCGCCAGAAGGGCGCAAGGCACCAAGGCCGCCATTAACGCGCAGCTCCGGGCGACCCAGAACCCCACCAAAAAGATGCAAGAAGGACACGTAGCCGCATGTATCATCCATGGAGACACTGATGGATGCGCGCGTGCAGTTAATGCGTTCTAGGTGTTTACCTGCGCCGTCATGGGCGGCATCTCGAGGATATTCTTGGCGCCGGGGACGGCGTACACGAGCTGCCCCAGCGCGGCGGGGTCCGGGGTCGCGAGGTCGCCCACGTCGGCCAGGTCGCAGGCCGCGTCGGCCTCCACGAACATGGCGCCCTCGCCGGTGCACTCCACGGTCAGCTTCATCTCCGGGCTGATGGCCAGGCGGCCGGCCAGCGGGTGGTAGCTGACCAGCACCCGCGCCAGCGCGACCCGGAGCGCCTCCGCCGCGCCGCCGTGGCCCTTGGATGGTGACTTGAAGCAGTACACCGTTTGCACGATCACCGCGATGTTCTGGTCCAGGTTGGAGAGGTAGTACTGCTGCCCTGTCGGCGTCGGCTCCGCCGGCGGCACCAGCGCTGGTTCCCCGCGCTTCACCGACAGCAGTGGCTTAGGCGCCTTGCCCCCCGCCGCCGCGGCACCGCCGTTCTCCTTGATCTCAGCAACCTGCATGCATATACATGCGTAACGTGTCAACAGGGCTGCAACATATGCTTAATCACCAAGAATAATTAGCAACATATGCTGCATACTCACCATTTCGATGATCTGTGTTTCTGGTGATGAGAGAGAGAGAGAGATTGATGGGTTTCTAGAGAGAGAAATAGAGTGGGTTTTGTGTGTCTAAGGAGTGAGGAGACGGGGGGGTGTTTATAAGGAAGGGGGGGCTGATTGAGGGAACCACGGAAGTAGGATGGAGTGATGCAAGAACAGTTGGGGTTGGAGGGGTCGCATAACTACCGATGTTGTTTTGCTTGGGACTTATTTTAATTTGTACCGGAGAATCTGGACAAAGACAGACAACACACCTTTATTAATTTAGATCTAATTCCATGCCGCAATAGTTCCTAACTTTTAGCTTTCAGAAATAAAAAATTCTTTTGAAACACATTAATTTCTTAATGTAGCTTGTTTTCATTTTTTCCCTTTGCATTATACGTGAAGATATATTGGTATAATTTTTATTTTTTTCTATTTTTCTTTATTTTTAATTAAATATTTTTAAAAATATAATAACCGCTGCAATGTCATTTCATACAAAAAATCAAAGCACGTAACACATTTTCCTTTAATTGGAATAGGACCTTCGTAGTAAAGTGCTCAGTGCTCCTACCGATTGTAACGCATTTTTGTGTAGCACACTCAGTGGTTGTTTGGATCTCTAAAATATAAATACGTTTTAGCTAAACGAGTTTTAAATAGGTTATTAGGAAAACCAGTTTTGAGTTAGTTAGTCCGTTAGCGCGAGTTTTATTAAAAATCTGTTTGGATGACTTTGGGCTGGAAATGGGCTAAGGTAAAACCATGTTTGGTTAATCCACGACTCGGCCTCCCTCAGTCTTCACGTGCCTTGGTCCCTCCGTTGCTCCGCAGTCTTCACTTTCCCCATTTCTGCCTCCCTCACTTTCCAGCTATCACCAGCGACGAAAAATAGAGTGTCGTGCCCTACTAGCCTCCGCGGCCATCGGGGCCGAGATTGGGATAAGGCTGCGCCGCGCGCTCTCTTCTCCGTCGTTCTCACCACCGCCTGCCCGCCATGAGTTCCTTGCTGCCGTCGCAGGCGACCGCCTCGGCGTATGGATGCTGCCACCATCTGCTGCTCACATCGACCTAGCTTCGAGGCAGGCCTGTGCGCGATGCTGCTGCAGGCGGAGAAGCGGCGCAAGGAGCCGGAGGCGGAGGATGCTGCGGGGAAGGGGGAGTACGGCGCTGTGCCCAGGGCCTCTGTTAGATCCAACGCCGACCCTAATGCGTGCAGTGAGTATTTTCGTTTTCCCTTTCGTTTCCGTCAGATTGGGAACTCGCTGAGTGTGCTGCTAATCTTTTGACCATAAAATACTTAGTTGAAGGTCGATCTGCTAAATTTTGTACAGAATCTCACTTTGGTTTGCCGATCCGTCAATACTTGCATGCTTCCTCACCATTCAAGCTAAGTTTTTGACCATAAAATACTTACTTGAAGGTCGATCTGCTAAGTTTTTGCCATTGTCTATCTCATTTCTGCCGTTTCTACCAATTGATTCTACTACAGATTGGGACAGACCACTAAATTCATTGAGCCAAAATACAAAGGAGCTATGGAGGAATACAAGCAATCAGGTGTATCCTTCTACCGTTTTTTGTTTTGTTTACCTTCTATTTATGTATGAATTTGAATTGCACAAGAGTAAAATACTATGTGGATCAGGTGTGAACATAGTCTACTTCGATGGATCTGGATGCCTGATTGATTGATTGTCGACATGCCTCCCTCAAATCTTGCAAGACTGCTGCTGTTCTGGAATCACAGAATGCATATCCTGGTAAGAATGCATTATCCAGTTACTAGCAGAAGTATGATGTGTTCACTGATTTGGTTTCCTTTTCAAATGTCTTAATAATTTCTCTTAATATAATGTATTACAGCTGATAAATATTCAGCCTTAAGATTTATTTTAGAGCAAATGTCGTTCTCTGTCAAGGCGTTAATATATATTTCATACTTCAGATTGTGTTGCTACTACAAACTACACAATACCTTAGCAAAAATAAAGAGAGAGTCCAAGTAAAATAACTTGAACAAGATGACTGCCATTGTATTGAGCACATTCCGTGAAACTGCAGAGCCGTAGCAAACTTGAAAATTACAGAATAATAGTACAAATAATAATCCATTTGAAAACGTCATAAAGAAATAATGCATGTTTGCTGATAACAAAAGTTTAAGATGATGAAAGAGTGACTACTAATCCTGACACGGATGTGCAGTACGCTGTTGATGATTACTCCACAGCTGCCGAGCAATGTTTGCATGGACACGCTCCCCAGCAGCCCGTTCATCTTCTCTCATATTTGATTGACTTCTTACTTGTTGATGACCATGGGCATCATTCTCTTGCATGCCCAAATTCTCATAAACCCCAAACAACTCATCATCTTGTGTAGCCTTCCTTATGAAGTTATGGATTATGCAGCACGCCATTACAATTTTTACTTGAGTCTCATATGGATAAGGCATTCCTCCTTTAACTTTCAAAATTGGAAAACGGGCTTTCAAAACACCAAAAGTGCGTTCTACCACATTACGTAACTGTGCATGTCGATGGTTGAATAAATCTTTTTCATCTTTGTAGCGCCGGTTACTTCCACGGAAAGTACCAATATGATACCGATCCCCCCGATAGGGTGCAACGAATTGTGGTGTATTTGCATATCCCGAGTCGACTAGATAGTATTTACCTGCAAGGTCATTTGTCATTCAACCACTACTACATTACAAAAGATGGAAGCTCTTGGCAATTCACAAAATTTTCCATTTACCTTCTGGAACAATAAAACCTCCGCTAGTAACAGCCCATCTAAGCACAGCTTGATCTGATGCTGAACCTTCCCATCCAGCAACCACATATGTAAATGTCATGTCAAATGACACTACGGCCATAACATTTTGAGATGGAAAACCATGTCTATTTCTATATGGAGTTTGCTCTTCAAAATTGATTTTTGCCTCAATGTGTGTGCCGTCGATTGCTCCAAGGCAGTTCTTCAAAGATATGGTTCATTAATAAAAACAAATAGTAAAATAGAAAGGAACTGTTGTAAACGAGAGAGAAATTTTACCTTAAAATATGGGTAATACTTTGGATTGGCTCGAATTCGCTGGGGCACTTCGTTGGGTGGGTCTTTTATGTACATATCACGCAAACCATTTATTGCATCTAAAACATTGTTGAAGTGTCGGCTAATTGTTTCTCCTGAATGCTGAAATCTATCCTGGATGACACGATTCCTAACACTGTGACCGATAGTATGCAAGAACATCACTAGTTGTTCATCCACCGTCATTCTTAGTGTATCACAAAGCAAATTTCTGTCACACAGTTCATCCCTTAGCAAGTTGAAAGTGTGCTTATCAACACGTAGTTGATCAAAAAAATCTTATAGGATGCCCTTCAAGTAGTTGTCGTGTCCGTTCAACACCACTTACTTCGGAAGTGTTACGGCTACTTTTGAAAAGTCTAGTGAAGAACACATCACGAAATAATGACACAGTTGCTATGTTATTAATAATCAACTGCTCTGAATCAGAATTATCATCATCAACTCGTGATGAGCTCATGGTACCCTGCATAATGTATAACAATCAGTGGGTTGAAACAAAACAAATGTACATAGTGAATTGATTAAGAAACTCCAGCAAATCTCAATAACTTGGAAACCATATTTAATACATATTGTTCCAACATCAAACGAAACTAAAATGCATAGAGTCTACGTTGATAAACTATCTTAAAATAAGCAATTAATTGATAAATCTAAAGTCCATGTATCCATAAAGTGCGCATCTCCTCATCCATCTCAACAAATACTCCCCTTTGTTCAGCATTTGTAAATGTGGCTGCAGCCTTTACTTTCTGTCTTGGATCAACATCACTCATATTCTTCAGTATTTCCATGCACACTTTCACTGAGTATGCTTCCTCCTGTAGGGCTGCTCTTTTCTTCATTTCGGCTATTTTGGAAGTTGCATTTGCAAGGCTATCTATTGCATTTACAGCATCATCAGCTGTGCGCTTTTGTCCTCTGGGATTATCTTGTGGTTTACTTCCATTTACATTAGACTTCATCTTTTTCTCTGGCGCTTTTGGATTTTGAGAGCAATTGCTTGGACAAACCACTTGACTAACATGTTTCTCAATGGATTCATTTTCCTGCACTTCAGCCTCCTCATTCAGATCAATAATTGTAGCCTTGCCAGATAGCATTGCACCTTTCCCTTTGCTTGATGTAGCACAAAACCCTTGTGCAGTTGAAGTCGCACATATCTCTTGAAGATCTGTCCAGCTAGGCCACACTTTATCACGATATTCTTGAACTGTATTGTCTTTCTGCAATGTGTTAGTGTTTTTATTAAATTAGTGCTAAACTTTGGAATCTAATAAAACATCAGAATAGAAAATCTTATATTATAACATACCAAAATAAGCTCCTCCCATTTTTCATTGGAAGCTTTTATCATTTTGTCATCGTCATCCCAACCAAATCCAGTGTGCTTAAGAAGTTTATTCATGGTAGCATAGCAGGTCCCGAAGTACTTGTGCCTATTTTTCAGCTGCTGCAATTCAAGTTTCTCAATTCTTTCAACATTGAAGGAAGCTAAGATTTCACGCCATGCTGCCTTTGTGTAGGTGGTTCCTTCTTTTCCACCATTGAGGGCTTGATCCTTCAAGATGTTGAGCAGGGATTTGTCTTCGCTGGATTTCCATGTGTGCCTCTTTATGCAAGTTTTATCCGTGTTTTCTTGCTTGATTTTTTTGTCCACATGTCCCTCCATATTTTTCTAAAAGGAACCGTTAGACCATGGTGATCAATTGTGCATATCCTATTAATCATACACACTAATATCTGTATGAGGACAATGCAATCTAGGAATCACAAATAAATATCACTGACATGTTATTAACCACCACACATGTACAGATACATGGCCTAACAAGTAAATGCTTGTTTGATCTTTGTGCAGGACACATGTATGATGTGCTTCTCTATCAAAGATGGTCTTATTCGATGGCTTTGAATTATTGAATTGAGGCTGTAAGAATACCTCAGATCAATGTTTCTCCTGGGCAAAGAACTGAAGACCGATTGATGAAGATCCTGGGCGAAGAACTGAAGACCGATTGATGAAGATCCTGGGCGAAGAACTGAAGACCGATTGATGAAGATCCTGGGCGAAGAACTGAAGACCGATTGATGAAGGGAAATTTGCTTCGTCAACTGGACGGCCTTTCCGCAGGAGACTCCACGGCCAGCCGGCAGGAGACTCGATGGCCAACAGATGGAGACTTGCTAACCAGGAAGCGGCGGCGCACAACCTTCTCCAATCCGAGTTATTAATCACGCAATCCTTATATTGTGCTTTGGCGGCCAAACTTGTTTAGGCGGCAAAAAGTGGGATTGTGAAAAAAAATTTCCCGCGTTGTGGTGGCTTAACCAGATCGTGGTTATTGAAAACTAGTTCTTCTAAAAACGATGAAAACCCGTTTTTACTAATACCCAGTTTTCTTGTTTTGTGGAAATTGAGTTTACCTTGTACGGGAGTTTGTTGGGAGATCCAAACACAATTTTAGAGGTAGTTACGGTAAAGCTAGTTTTATGGAGGCTAGTTTTGGTAAAACGCTAGATCCAAACAACCCCTCAGCATAGCTCTTGCATGGAAAATATTGAATCGGTTTAGTCACCTTGTTTGATATTGGAGCATGTATGAATCGGTTTAAGATTTACTGGCACATGTAAACAAGTACACGTACTCTTGCACAACTCGTAGTTGAAAATATTGACCAACTTATATTCAGGTTGGCACATGATTTTTCCTTTTTCGCTGAGAATTAACTGCAAAAAGTTCGTTGTTGCCTTGTTGGGTACAAAATGAAGAGACAATGCAAGATCTTAGTGGACCTAACTAGCTCTACTACCACTTCTTACTAAGGTGCAATCGAAACGAATACGGATATATATTGCTCATTCTATATCCTATTTCGTATTTTTTCTTAGAATCAGAGTCGAATACGAATAATACCAGATACCCATTTCTATATTACGTATTCGTTCCATAAGCCTTCAGATGATCGGTCAAACAAAAATTATCCGTTTCTTTTGCACTCTTACATAGTACATTGGGTAGTAGAATGCAACCATAGGGAACATGGAGAGACCATCATCGAGATGTTGAAGGAAGAGCATTTAATATTCTTCGCCTATTTGGATATATCAATCCGTCTATATGTTATCTTATTTCTAAATGAGGTCGCAATAGACTTCTTCATATCACTCGACATATGGATATATACAGAAGGATATCACTTATCCCATGAGTTGAATACAGATAGTACCGGATACCTATTTATCAGACTGAAATTATCAGCTTTGTTTGCACCCCTATTTCTTGCTTGCAAGGTCAAAGCTGCAAAACAAGTCTATCTTTACTGTATTACATAACAGCTATCAGCTGATACATGCATCGGACTCTATTTGTTTATGCTAAGCTGCATCGTACAACAATTGTGCACATTGGGGTGGTGATCGGTTCAGCTGAAAAGCTCATGGCTTATGGCTGAAAACACTGTAGCTGGCTGAAAAAAGCACTGTAGCTGACAGAGGCTTATTTAGCATAATTAAATTTAAAAAAATTTAAAAATATAAAAAATTTGTTAGCCCATTACGTATAATACAAACAAATACGGGGAAAAAAGAACCGGCAAAAAAGCTCAACAAAAAGCCAAAAGTTCAGAAAAAGACGAAACTTATGAATAGCGAAAAATAAGCCAGAAGCCAGAAGCCAAAGCCGAGTTGATCACACAGTTATGCGCAAACATTTTAACCTTGTTATACATGTAGAGCAAATCTACGAGCTAGCCATTGAGCCTGTTTAGAAGAGGGGTTATTGTAAGAATTTTATGGCCCGCTTATAACGTAGGGATGTCACAAAACACTTCAAATTCCGGTGTTCCAGACGACGTTTTTATTTCTCCAAAATTTGTACGAAATGATCCCAGTCAACTCAAATATGCGGTTCCTAATGTTGGTCGGTCTACGGGGCTGCGTCAGAACAGTGTATTGGCCCCGCATTAAACCATATCAACTTTTACTTAGAATGCGTCGTCTTATTAATTTTGGTTTTTTTGGTTTTGGTATTTTTTCTTATTATTTTGTATTGTGTTAAAAATATAGCAGTATTTCTTAATTTTATTTTGTAATTATTTTATTCATAAAAATTAACCATCACTGTATTATAATTGCAGCCAAAAGGCCAAACAGAAGTCAAAATACATGACTTTTAGCACTCCCATAAACTGGTTTCCAGTGGGGCCCGCGATAGAGGCGTCGTGTCGAATCCAATGGTGGGGTGAGGTCGCAGGCTTCTGTTGGGGGTTGGCCACTGGCGTTGCTGCGTTTGTTGGGGATCGTTGGCCAAACCCAAGCTACCTTGCGAGAGATGGGCTTTGTGGACACCGGAGTACCGGACACGTGAGCGTGGATTTGATCAGATTTGCGGCACCGTAGATGCTGAGTATCTGTAAACATTTTGCGATAGGCTTTTTTTTTAATCGTATAGCTCTAGGATCAGGTGGGGCTGACGCCTCCTACCGCCGGTCATCCTTTCCAACGGTGACCCCTCGCAGCGCGTATAAACTCAGGTAGGGCGTAGCCAACTGAGGCCCATGCCTCGGATCTAGTCCACTGAAGAGTATAGAGTCTAGTTTAGTCTTTTGTTAACTACAGTGTAGATTAGTGAGTAATTTTGATCTAAATCTCAAGCCAATGCCTTGACGATCTAAGGTCCAGCTCCTCTGAACTCAAGTACGGTACTAAACTCGTGCTATCTGCTGCATCCCCCAAAAGCTAGAAGGATGGGATCCCATATGGTGGGCTGCAATGCGTGTGGCTGGATCTTCCTCAGCCGGCCCAACTTAACAGAACGAGTTGAAGCAGGCTGGCTTCATTTACTACTTTTGTCTTCCTCAGCCGGCCCAACTTAACAACATGAATTGAACTAGGCTAGCTTCATTTACTAGTTTTACTTGTCTACGTTCCATCCAAGCTGTTGTTTCGCGATCCAGCGTCTGATCACACTCCAAGTTTGACAAGGGCAGTTACTAGCAGCAAACTGAGAAGTTAACAGTGACAAAGGTCAAGTGAACGGCCTATTCTTTTTGTGCTCATAGGCAGGGGCGGACCTACCGGAAATGAGATAGGTTACCGCAGACCGACAACTCGATATTCTATAAGCCAATGAGCAAATCCCATTAGTCTTTCCTAAATTTTAATCTTAGGTCCGCCACTCCTTTAGAGCATCTAGGCATCATATCATATGCTTTCAAGCTTAGAGTGTATCCACGGTGTACCTCAACTAAAAAAGTCATAAAAATTTTGACAAAATTTCTACATATACTTCTAAAGTTACTTTAACTATGCATAAAATTTCAAGTTCAGATTTATTATATGTTAGTGATAACAAAAAAGAGACAAAATTTCAAGTTCAGATTCATTATATGTTAGCGGTAACAAAAAAAGAGAAAAATCCGACAAATATTAAGAGTTCAAATTTATTAGAATTTTCACTTTTTGCTGCTTTTAATATAGAATGAATTTGAAATTAAAATTTTATACATAGGATGAAGTAAATCATGAAATACTAGTTGTGTGCCCGTGCGTTGCAACGGGAAATAAGTACGATACAGATATCACATCTTTGATAACCATAATCTAATCATTGGTGTCGCAAGGGAAAGTAAAATCAGTTTTAGTCATGTTGCTTTTAGCATGTTTGGCTAATGCACCAAATTTCTTTGATTGATGAGAACTTTGCTCTGGGCTTATGTCAAATTTGCTTTTCCAGTTATCAAATGGTTCATAGGATTATAGCTCTGGAATTGACAGGAGTGGAATGTAAACATGAGGATATAAGGTAGTTGATTCACAATGTGAATTTTGAAATGCACATAATAACTCATCGTAGAAGCTCAAATGAAATGCTTAGAAAAATCAACAGCTGAAGTAAAATTCTTACAAATCCAACTATCGGGTAGTCATCTTTTCGGTAAACTCACACATGTGATACATACTATCAAATGTGATCTCAAACTGAACATTAACATCAATTTTATCTTACGCCATCATGTATCAAGCAAAGTATACATTTTCACACTCGTAAATAAATCAAATTAGAACATACAACGGAACACTAAACTTTACATAAATAACAATATTTTCCTTTAACACATATAGCGAATAAACCAATTAAAAGATGGTGATACACACACACACAAGCATCACATATATCTACAAGCGTCATATTAGTGAAGCATGATAGAACAAGCACCACATATGACAACTATGTACAAAATGGTAGTAAATAATATTTTTCCGTAGTATACTTAATTCATAAATAACTGTCAGACCATCTTGGAGAATAACAAACAACAACTATGTACAAAAATGGTCGTAAGTCGGAAGCCGTCGACTATCGCACGTGATCATAGGTCAGGAGCGGGCGATCATTGCTAGTCGTCGTAAGTATTTAGAGGTCGACCATCGATCGTGGTCCTAAATCGGGACCTTTTGACCAGGGCTCGTGGTCGTACGTCGAAAGACCTCGACACACCTCGTGATCGTAAGTCAGAAGCCATCAAGGACACCTCGTGGTCATAAGTTGGAACACCTCGACCAACGCTCGTGGTCGTAAGTCGGAAGCCATCGATCACACCTCATGGTCATTAATCGTAAGCCATCAATCACACCTTGTGGTCGTAAGTTGGAAGCCGTCGACCATCACCCGTGATCGTAGGTCGGGAGCGGTCAACCATCGCTATTGGTCGTATGTTGGCAGCGGTCAACCATCGATCATGGTTCTAAATCGGGAGCCTTCGACCAGGGCTTGTGGTCGTAAGTCGGAAGACCTTGATCACACCTCGTGGTCGTAAATTGGAAGACATCGAGGACACTTCCTGGCTGGAAGTCAGAAGACATTGACCACACTGGGTGGTCGTATGTCGAAAGCCATCAATCACACCTTGTGGTCGTACGTTAAAATACATTGACCATCGCTCGTGATCGTAAATCAGAAGCCCTCGACCACACCTCATAATCATAAGTCAGAATACATCAACCATCGCTCGTGGGCATAAGTCGGAAGATATCGACCACACCTCGTGGTCATAAATTAGAAGCCATCAATCACACCTTGTGATCGTAAGTCGGAAGCTATCAATCACACCTCATGGTCGTAAGTTGGAAGCTGTCGACCATCGCGCATGATCGTAGGTCGGGAGCGGGCGACCATCACTAGTCATTGTAAGTATTTAGCGGTCGACCATCGATCGTGGTCGTACGTCCGCAGACATTGACCACAACTCGGGGTCGTAGGTCAGGAGCCCTCGAGCACACCTCGTCCTCGTACATCGGAAGCCATCGAGGACACATCGTGGTCGTACGTCGGAAGCCCTCTAGCACACCTCGTGGTCTTAAGTCGAAAGCCATCGAGGATACCTCGTGGTTGTATGTCAGAATACATCGACTATCGCTTGTGGTCGTAAGTCGGAATACATCGACTATGGCCAACGATTACTGGAATTAGGGATGATGGTGGTGGTGCAGCTTCACGTGGTCAGGGAAGAAGATGGTAGGTTCAAGCATGAGGGTGTGCGAAGGAGAGGGTGTGCGAAGGAGAGGCTAAGGTAGTCACTAGCTTTGGCTTTGTAGTTGACGCAAGGTAGTTTGCACAGGGAGTGGTGGCATGTGGGGAGAGTGGTGGCGAAGATGAACTCGGCGTGTGGGCAGCGGAATGGACGGTCGTATGGATTCAGCGTCGTGACAAAAATGCATTGGCGGCACAGGAGTTGTCGTCCCTCTCTAGAGTGGGCGTGCGAGGTGACAGCGAAGAACTATGGCGGTGCAGCGTGTCAAGCAGTAAGCAACATGGTTTGGCGATGGTACAAATCAACAACATGGATGGCATGGTGCTAGCATGGGCGGCATTTAAGGCTGGGTACGTGCGGTCGACGAGGTGGCGTAGGCGTTGGCGTAGTTTGGCCAGGGCGAAGGAGACGACAAGTTGAGGCAGTGCTGGCGCGCGTGAACAATGGCAATAGGGGAGAAAATGGGAAGCACGAATGCTTTTTTTCTCAAAATGAAAAGTATATTGCCAAAAAAGGAAAGCAAGTTTTTGATTGGAATTTTTGAATTTGGCAAAACATCCAAATTCAAATGAAATTTGCTCAAATTGATTTTTTTGAAAATTTTGGGTTGTCATAGTTTACAACATATTAACATCTCTATCTTAAGAATCAAGAGGAATGCTGCTTAGGGGTTGCTCCAAATGGCTTTAAGCTCCGGCTTCTGGCTGTAGTTGTTGGTTTTTGGTTGAAATTACAGTATAGCGGTTGTTAGTTTTTCTTAGTCATTCAATTAAAAAATAAAAAATAAGAAAAAAAATGCAAAACACCATCATATCTTTACGGACAATGCAAAGGAAAAAGGGTAAAAAACAAAAAGAAAAAAAGACAAAATAAAAGCTAAAAAGCAAAAAAACTGAAATTAAGAAGGCAATGTGTTCCAAGTGGCTCCTGAAAACTGAACGCCAGAAGCTGAAACTAGTTGAACCAGGACCTTAGTTTGGATCCCGAGGGCGCATGTAGAGAACCGAGCGTTGTGTCAACCACCCCGTCCACTAGGGCCGAGTGCTTACCCTTAAGAGCATCTCCAATGGTTATAGCTAGCAACTAACTATAAGACTTCCACATCATCTATATAGTACACACTAAAGCTAGCATTCTAAAGAACTATCTATAAGGATAACTATTTGATGCTTACATGCACACACAGAATTTATAGAGGCTGCCTCGTTTAGCGTTATAGACTAGTGCTTAAGGAAGAGCTGGCTCGATTTTTTTTGCATACTCTCTTTCCTCCACATAGGATATATGCTGATGTGTACATGCATATAGCTAGCTGACTCAGACCATTGGAGATGCCCTAAGTGCAAGTCAGAGCTCCTGACATAATTTTTTAAAAAAGAAAGGCACATGTATTATTGGTTTTCTCCCACGTCTAATCAAAGAACCAACGGTGGAGATCCGTTGTCCTTCGTAGTAAAGCGCAAGACCGGCTCTCCACATAGATACCTCCATAAGGTCCCGTTTGGATCAAAGTATTTTTTGTAGGAATTTTGGAGTTTTGCGTTCTTTTAAAAAGTTCAACTGTTTGAAACGGAGAAATGGGCAAGCCAAAATTCAGAGAAAAAGAAAACATACCTGTACTTTTGAAGGAAAACAAAAAAGAGCTTAGACCTATCGTGTGTTAGTACTGGCCTAAGATCAAGCACGAGAACACAAGGATTTTGCCGGGCGACGAAACGCCCGCAACGGCGACGCAACACCAAGTTTTTTCTGTATATTCCAACTCACTTGATGCATCCAAAAACCAAGTTCATGCTTTAAATAAACACCAGCTAGTAACTAACACACACGCAGTGAGCTAGCTTGATCCACAATTCAAGCCACAACGTCCACCACTTCTTGACTTGGCTCTCCAGGATTCTAGGCATCAACTTCCTGCATGCATCAACTTCTTGCATGCATGCACAGCTTGACTGGTTCTTGCTCCGTGACGTGCACCTCGACTCGGCCGGCCATAAACACATGTATGACTAATTCCAACACATACGTCGCACACACGACGGACTCAACCTGGTCAATGGTCTCCAACGCGAGCTCAAACACGCGCGCCATCGACGACTCAACCTGACACACATGCACACACGCCATGCACGAACATGACGTGGTTTATTCTAACAAACTCCCCCTAAACCACGACATTGCCACGTGTCCGACCTACAGAAGGGTCGGCTCATCGTCGACATCGGGGAGCAATGCCTTCTCCTTCCTCGGCTCACGGCAATCCCTGGCGAGGTGGCCGCGTACGCCGCAGTTGTAGCACCTTCCCCGCCTGCGGCGCTCCGAACGCCCGCTGGTCCCCGAGCACGTGCTACTGCCGCCGTCGTCGTCGATGTGGCTGCCACTGCCCTTGTCGCCGCCGCCTCCGCGCCGCGCATTTCCGCCGCGCCTCGCTTCGCTGCTGTGCTCCTTGCCGCTGCGCCGGCGAGCTTCCCACTGCTCCTCAGTGAGCAGCAGACGCTAGACGCCGTCCGCAGCCTCCTCAACGCTGCCACAGCGCTCCTCCGCCACGCGCAGCCTCCCAACGAGCTCCTCGAGCGACATCGTACTCAAGTCCATGAGCATCTCGATGGACAAGGTGACTTGATTGTACTTCACCGGCACCACGCGAAGCAGCTTCTTGACGACGCGCACCTCCTCAATGTTCTCCCCCAGCTCGCGCAGTTCCGCAACGAGGGAGCCAAGACGCATGGCGAATTCGTCGATGGACTCACCAATGTTGAATGCCACATTCTCGAATTGCTTGAGGAGCCTCTGCGCGTTCGCCTCCTGCACACGCTTGTCGCCCATCCGCATCGCCTTCACAGCCGCCCATGCCTCCTTGGCGCTTTTCTTCACGGCGAGACCCGAGCGCATCTCCGTCGGCACCGCGCGCAGGATGGTGGCCAATGCCAGCCGATCCTCGCGACGCTCGACGTCGCTCGTCTCCACGGCACGCCAGAGCCCGAGCGCCTCCAAGTTCACCTGCAGCACCAACGCCCACTCGTGGTAATTGGCCCGCGTCAACACCGGGAACTCCACCGACCCACCGGACTCCTTGACGATGCATTCCACCACGACCTCACGTGGTGTGCCGCTACCGCCGGACTTCGGGTCGCCGATGCGAGCCTTCGGAGACGATGGCGGCGTACGCTCGTCACCAGCCATCAGCTTGCTGTCGAACTTCACCGGCTCTGATACCAAATGTTAGAACTGGCCCAAGATCAAGCACGAGAACACAAGGATTTTGCCGGGCGACGAAACGCCCGCAACGGCGACGCAACGCCAAGTTTTTTCTGTATATTCCAACTCACTTGATGCTTCCAAAAACCAAGTTCATGCTTTAAATAAACACCAGCTAGTAACTAACACACACACGCAGTGAGCTAACTTGATCCACAATTCAAGTCACAACGTCCACCACTTCTTGACTTGGCTCTCCAGGATTCTAGGCATCAACTTCCTGCATGCATCAACTTCTTGCATGCATGCACAACTTGACTGGTTCTTGCTCCGTGACGTGCGCCTCGACTCGGCCGGCATAAACACATGTATGACTAATTTCAAGTAACACATACGTCGCACACACGACGGACTCAACCTGGTCAATGGACTCCAACGCGAGCTCAAACACGCGCGCCATCGACGACTCAACCTGACACACATGCACGCACGCCATGCACGAACATGACGTGATTTATTCTAACATCGTTTGCCTCAATCCGATGCCACTGAAGCCCTCCACTGCCACCATAGAGTGCAGCCGCTGCTGCCATGCGCCATCGCATGCCTCGATCAGCCACAGCTGCTGCAGCAACAGCATTCGTCGCCACCGAAGCTCCTTCCATCCCCAATCGTGGCCTCTGATCTTGTAGCTTATTTGATTTGAGAGGATAACCATGAGCTTCTGGATTTAACGAGAACGAGTGGATCAGAGTAAGAGATAGATGTGATTGTAATAAAATAAAGAGAAATTTAATGATTTGGCTCACCTTTATTTACAAACAGCTCATTTGCACCATACTTCATATTAATTGATTATTTGCCCCATCTTTCAATTTTTAATTGATCATTTGCCATCTTTACATTTTCAGATCATTTTTTATTTTAGCAAAGGTAAATTACTATGAGAAATGACCAAACTGTCCCGCTTTGATTCAATGAAGCTATTGCGGATTGCTCTCGCCGGAGACCGCCGCCTTTGCAGAGAAGCGACTACTCTACTAATCTTGTAATGCATTGGAGAGGATATACGGTTACTGGGAGATCAAGTGGCGTTGGGGCCGCTGCTGGCCATGCATGGCGACGAGCTCGTTGTAGCGGCGGTCCCAGTCGTCGGCGTGCTTGGCGCCTCAAGTGATGACGCCGGCCGTCCGGGCGCGAATGAGGTTGCACTGCTCCAGGAGCACCTGCACCTCGGGCTCCCTCTCCCTCGATCTCGCCGCTGTCTGTTCCCACGCGTCCCACCTGGCCAGTTACCCCAGTGACCTGCTCACTGGGCATACGCCGCATACCTCCTCCTCGCCCTCGCCCTCGCCCGGGCCCTGCTTCTTCCCTCTCGTCGGCACCACGGTGTTAGAATGATCTCAGGGGATTTGGCCCAACGGCCAAATCCCCCCCTTGCACGCGCCCTGATCGGGGGCGCCCAGCCCATCATGGCTGGTGGCCCCTGTCGCCAGCGCCATATAAAGAGGTGGGTGCCGGGGCGGCACGCAACACGAGGTTCACCGTGCCGCCGCCAGACCCACTGACAAACCCTAAGCCGATCCAAAAAGGGGGCGCTGCAGCGACGGGAAAGCTCCACCACCGCCGTCTCCTTCACCGGGCCTGCGCCGCCGACCCCGTCGCCACCGCAGCCGCTCCTTCATCTCCGACCGCCGCTGCCCGTGCGCAGTCGTCACCGACGAACCGAGATGGCCACCTCCTCCTCCACGCCGTCCGACGGTCAGTCTCATTCTCTCCCTCTCGGTATCACTTGAACCCGTATAGAACCCTCTAGATCTAAACCCTAGGAGACCCATAGATCAACAATGGTATCAGAGCAAGGCCTAAGGGTAGATCTAGATGGGGAAAGAACAGATGACCGCCGTCGGTTGGCCGGCGTGCGGAAAAGAAAAGATCGGAAAATCCCGAACCCTAGCTCCCCTCGGATCGGAAAGAAACATCAAAAAAAAAAAGAGAAAGAAAAGGGGAAAGAGGGACTCACGCGCGCCACCGGGGCCGGGCGCCGCCGCCGAGCCACAGTTGAGCCGCGCTCGGGGCCGCCGCCGTTGCGTGCGCATCGTCCGCCGCGGCGCTCGGGCTCGAGGCCGCCCCGCCCGAGTGGCCGCACTCCCCTCCGCGCGTGCCGCCGTCGTTGCGCGTGCAGGGCCGCCGCCCGCTGCCGCCCTCCGTGCGCCGCCGCGCTCCGCTCGGGGAGCCGAGCGCCACCGCTTGGGGCCGTCGGGGGCCACCGCTGTCCCGATGGCGCCGCCGCTTAGGGCTGCCGCCCCGCCGCCGGTGGCCCGCGCCCCCCGCCGCGTTTTTGCGGGGCCAGATGGCCGGCTGGGCCTTGCGGGTTTCTGGGCTGAGCGCGCACTGGCTGGGCTGAGTGAGCCGTGGCCGCGCTGATGGGCCAAAATGGCCATTTGCACAGTAATTCTTGTTAAATGAATTTATTGTTTTACAGAAGCAATGTTGAGTGAATTTGATTGAAATTTGATCCAAAATCTCTGGAAATTTTTGCACCAACGTGTTAATTTTTCCAGAGATTAAATGTGTACAGTATAATGCTTCTGTATAATGAATTATTCTTAGAATAATTACAGTTTCCGCTGCAAAAGTTAATGTTAATTGATTTTCATTATTAAATTCGAACCAACGGGAGAATTTAATTTTGGAAAAATAGATATAATTCCCAGAAAATTATGATATTGTTATTTTCTGACCAACGTTGATAATAACAGTATTATAATTTTTTAATTGATGATTTTATGCATTATTTCTATTTTTGCCCAACGGTGATGTAGATTTAATGTATAAATTAAATTGTATGTCGTATTGTTTGACCAACGTTGGAAATAAGGCATATAATTTTGTTGTTATTAATGTTTAAATGTTCTCACTTTATATGGATTGTGGTTTTAGGAGGATATTCTTTGATGGGCTACATCAGGGATATCCCGGTTCTCAAAGGAGACAACTACGGTGAATGGAAGAAAAAGATTGACCTGGCCTTCATCTTGGCTGAGGTGGACTGGGTAGTTACCACACCGTGTCCCACAGAGCCTGTGGCACCGGTGAGAGATGAAAATGAGGCTGATGCTGCTTGGCAGACCAGACAGAGGGACTTTACTCCCATAAAGATGTCATATGATCTTGATCATAAAAAGTGGGTCACTGCCAACAAGAAATGTTTGGCTGTGATAAAGAACACGATTGAGCCTGCTATTGTGGGCTCAATCGCAGAGTGTGACACTGTCACAGAGTACCTTGAGAGAATAAAGAGTCAGTTTACTGGCTCTTCAAAGACTTATGCTACACAGCTGATTAAACAGCTTGTGACAGAAAGGTACTCTGGTGGTGGCAGTGGCATAAGAGAGCACATACTGAGGATGAGTAACTTGGCATCCAAGCTTAAACCAATGGATTTGGCTCTCAAGGATGAGTTCCTAATTCATTTGGTTTTTGCTTCCTTGCCGAAAGAGTTTGACACCTTTGTTGTCAATTACAACATGCAGCCCGAGAAATGAGACCTAGAAAAGTGCATTGCTATGTGTGTGCAAGAGGAGGAAAGAATCAAATCCTCACATGGTGGCTCTATCAACTATGTGAAGGATAAGAAAAAGAATTTTAACAGTAACTTTTCCTCAAAGAACAAGGGAAAAGTCTCTGTCCATCAGCCTCAACAGAACAACTTTACAGTGGAGAAAGATCAGTGCCTTCATTGCAAGAAAAAGGGACATTACAAGAAAGATTGTCCCGATTTCTTAAAAATGATTATGTCAAAGAAAGGTGAGAACATCATTACGTTCATAAATGAGTCCCTGTATGTACAATATTCAAAATCTACTTGGTGGATTGATTCAGGTGCAACTGTTCATGTTGCCAATAATTTGCAGGGATTCCGTTCGACGAGGAATACGCAAAGAAAAGAAAGATGCGTTAAAGTCGCAAATGGAGTCCAAGCTGAAGTTGAAGCCGTTGGCGATCTTTCATTAGAGCTAGCTGATGGCTTCACTCTTTTACTTAGAGATGTTCTTTATGTTCCCTCTTTACAGAGGAATTTGATTAGTGTTTCATGTTTGGACAATGATGGTTATGATTGTCATTTTGGAAATGGCAAGTGTGAAATAATGTTTAATAAAGAATGTGTTGGTCTTGCCATCTTACAAAATGAGCTTTATTTGTTATCATTACGTGATGATGTGAATGTCGTATGCGATAATGGGAACGTTGCGTGCGAGAAAGTGATTGAATCCTCGTCTACGAATGTAAACAGAAAACGAAAGAGAACTCTAGATGCGTCGTCGAAATTATGGCACTGTCGTTTAGGCCATATTTCGAGGGGGAGAATAGAAAGACTAGTTAAGAATGAAATTCTTCCTCCATTAGAGTTCTCAGACTTAGAACAATGCATAGAATGCATTAAAGGAAAATATGTAAAGAAAATTAAGAAAGACGCTAAAAGAAGCACAGGAGTTCTACAAATTATTCACACAGACATTTGTGGTCCTTTTCCTGTGACTAGTGTGGATGGTTATGACTCGTTCATAACATTCACGGATGATTACTCCCGTTATGGATATATTTATCCAATCAAAGAGAGAAATGAAGTCTTGGATAAATTCAAGATATTTAAGGCTGAAGTTGAAAACCAACACGATTTAAAGATTAAGATAGTCCGATCTGACCGTGGGGGGGAGTACTACGGTCGACATACCCCATATGGACAAGTTCCTGAACCTTTTGCAAGGTTTTTACAGGAAAATGGCATAGTGGCCCAGTATTCTACACCGGGCGAACCTCAGCAAAATGGAGTAGCTGAAAGACGCAACTGTACCCTGATGGATATGGTGCGAAGCATGATGAGCTATTCCACATTGCCATTGAGTTTATGGATGGAGGCGTTGAAAACCGCCATTCATATTCTCAACAGAGTGCCTAGTAAGTCGGTGCCCAAAACACCGTACGAGTTGTGGACAGGAAGAGTTCCCTCACTAAACCACTTACGTGTGTGGGGGAGTCCTGCTGAGGCTAAAGTATTTAACCCAAACCTTGGGAAACTTGATCCCAAAACAGTGAGTTGCCATTTCATTGGCTACCCTAAAAAGTCAAAATGTTTTCGTTTCTACTGTCCAGACAGATATACAAATTTTGTAGAAATGAAACACGCTGTCTTCTTAGAGGATGAGATGATGAGGGGGGAGCATGGTAGCTCGAGAGATTGACCTTGAAGAGAAGCGGGTGTATGCGCCCACTCCGATGATTCAAGAGCCATTCTTCACACTACCTGCTGTCGCTGCACCGATGGTGCAAGACACTGTGGTGCCAGCACCTGTTATTGTTCCTCCTGTGGCAACAATGAATGAGAATGAGGAACCTGTTCTTCAGGATCCTATAGAACCCATTGCCACAGATGAGGGGAAGCAACAACAGCCTCAAACAGAAGATGTACCAAATGTGGAGGCCCCGAGGAGGTCTCAAAGAGTGAGAAGATCAGCTATTTCTGATGATTATCAGATTTATCATACAGAGGAATTTCAAATGGAGGATGATCCCACCTCATTTGAAGAAGCCATGAGAAGCGAAAATTCCTCAAAATGGCTTGAGGCCATGGAAGAGGAAATGAGGTCCATGAAGACTAATAAAGTCTGGGACTTGGAAATTATTCCTAAAGGAGCCAAAACAGTAGGCTGTAAATGGGTCTACAAGACAAAACTTGACTCCCAAGGGAATGTAGAAAGATACAAAGCGCGACTTGTGGCAAAAGGCTTTACGCAAAGAGAAGGGATTGATTACACTGAGACCTTTTCTCCAGTCTCATGTAAAGATTCCTTCAGAATCATAATGGCATTAGTAGCACATTATGACTTAGAGTTACATCAGATGGATGTAAAGACGGCATTTCTTAATGGGGATTTGGAGGAAAATGTTTACATGGCACAACCGAAAGGTTTTGTCGTGGAAGGAAATGAAAGAATGGGATGCCGCCTAAAGAAATCGATTTATGGATTAAAGCAAGCTTCAAGACAGTGGTACTTGAAGTTTGACAGTACAATAAGAAAATTTGGGTTTAAAGAGAATGTAGAGGACAACTGTGTTTATGCAAAGTTTAAAGATGGGAAGTTTATCTTCCTAATCCTGTATGTGGATGATATCCTACTGGCTAGTAGTGATGTCAGTCTGCTGCTGGAGACAAAGAAGTTTTTGTCCTCAAATTTTGATATGAAAGATCTTGGTGAAGCTTCGTTCGTTCTAGGGATCGAGATTCACCGGGATAGAAACAAAGGGGTATTGGGACTGTCACAAAAGGCATACATAGAGAAAGTCTTAAAGAAATTTGGTATGCATAAATGTAGTTCTTCACCTGCACCTATAGTCAAGGGCGACAGATATGGGGATTTTCAATGCCCCAGGAACCAGTATGAGATCGATCAAATGAAAGCGGTTCCATATGCTTCAGCTGTCGGAAGCTTACAGTATGCTCAAGTGTGCACACGCCCTGACTTAGCATTTGTTACCGGGTTACTTGGCAGATTCCAGAGCAATCCTGGAATAGAACATTGGAAATTGATAAAGAAAGTCTTGCGTTATTTGCAAGGAACAAAAGGCCTCATGATGACATATAGAAGATCAGATTTACTCCATATAGTGGGGTATACAGATTCTGATTTTGCGGGAGATGATAGAAAGTCTACATCCGGATATGTGTTCACTCTCGCTGGAGGAGCTGTATCGTGGAAAAGCTCAAAGCAAACCGTCACTACATCGTCCACAATGTATGCCGAGTTTGTAGCATGTTATGAGGCTACGGGGCAGGTGAACTGGCTAAAGAAGTTCATACCCGGTTTAAAAGTGGTTGTCGACATCAATAGACCACTTAAGTTGTACTGCGATAATGAACCCGCAGTAACGTATGCCCACAACAATAAGTCAAGTGGTGCTGCCAAACACATTGACATAAAGTACTATGTTGTGAAAGATAAAGTTCGGGATCAAATTATAAGTCTAGAGCATATAAGTACCGCAAAGATGTTAGCGGATCCGCTTACTAAAGGCTTACCACCCAACGTGTTCAGAGAACATGTAGCCGGCATGGGTTTAAGGGAAAGCCTATGATTCCTGGACTAAAAGATGGCCCAAAAGATTAAAGTAACTATTTCAGAACAGAGAGGTGTATTGTAACTGTTTAATCTATCGGCGATTGACCGTGACGATGAGACATGTTCTATGCACTAATCTGTGATGGAATGTGTAAAGTCAAAAGTAATCAAAGATAAAGTATAGATTGAGATCAAGGGGGGAGAATGTTAGAATGATCTCAGGGGATTTGGCCCAACGGCCAAATCCCCCCCTTGCACGCGCCCTGATCGGGGGCGCCCAGCCCATCATGGCTGGTGGGCCCCTGTCGCCAGCGCCATATAAAGAGGTGGGTGCCGGGGCGGCACGCAACACGAGGTTCACCGTGCCGCCGCCAGACCCACTGACAAACCCTAAGCCGATCCAAAAAGGGGGCGCTGCAGCGACGGGAAAGCTCCACCACCGCCGTCTCCTTCACCGGGCCTGCGCCGCCGACCCCGTCGCCACCGCAGCCGCTCCTTCATCTCCGACCGCCGCTGCCCGTACGCAGTCGTCACCGACGAACCGAGATGGCCACCTCCTCCTCCACGCCGTCCGACGGTCAGTCTCATTCTCTCCCTCTCGGTATCACTTGAACCCGTATAGAACCCTCTAGATCTAAACCCTAGGAGACCCATAGATCAACACACGGCAGTGCCACCGCGGTCACAAGCAAGTTTGGTCAAAGCAGGGGTAGTTTGATCATTTTTCATAGTAATTTACTTTTACCAAAATAGAAAATGATCTAGAAATGCAAAGAGGGTAAATGATCAACTGGAAATTGAAAGATGTGGCAAATAATCAGTTAATATAAACTATGAGGCAATCATTTTCATTTGTGTTTCAAATCTACTTCTAAAAAATTTTTGTATTGTTTTGTATATGTATTTCTTTCCTATACCTCTGTTTTTCAACCGTTCCTATGTCTATTCCTGTTCCAAACAGGAAATCTCCGGCCGCGCCGCCGCCCGCCATGCCACGGTCGCTCCCCGCCGCCATGCGCGCCGCCTCCTCTGCACGGTCTCTGCCGCGACCCCCTCCCCGACCCAGCTCCTTGCGCTGCCGCCCGTCGCCCTGTTGCTCGGCGCCGACAAGCTGGCGCGCCTCCTCCTCGCTCACAACAACTCCTTCCACCCGATTGAGTCGACGCTCCAGCTCCTTTCCGGCGGGGACGTCTCCCTCGCCGGGGGCCTCCTCGTGCAGCTCCTCCTCCGCCTCCGGGGCGCCTCCATGCTCGCGCTCTCGCTCCTCCACGCCGCCCGCCTCCACACCTCCGTCTCCTCCCCGCCTCCCGCCGACGCGTACGACGCTGTCGTCGACGCCCTCGGCCGCGCGCGCCAGTTCGACGCCGCCACGCCCCGCACGTTCGCGGTGCTCGCGAGGAGGCCCTGTGGTTGGTTTTAAGTTTCTTGGTTAGATTGTTTGATTGCACAGGGTTGGGGATTACATGATAGTACGAAACTATGAATAAATTTAGTGTGAAGTTGCACATTTCTGGTAACTTGATCGTTTACCCCTGAGGCTCTTGAGCTGGATGAGCTCAGTGTAAATGTCGTAGCTTTACATTGCAATTCTGTTTTTGTGCTATGCGCGTTGTATGCCGTTGCTCGAGTCTAGATTCAAATGTCAGTTTTGTGCATGGGAGAAGTTACAGTTTATGATGTGTGGTTTTGATTGATTGGTTGCAACAATGATACTTAGTTAGTGTAAAGGGTGAAGCTTTGTGTGTGTATGTGATTGCCTAGTGCTCAATGTTCTAAAGTTGTTTGTGTTGTGTAAGGGCTTGACATTGTATTTGTGTGGTAGGTTAGAGTGAAAATTGCAATTTTGTGGTTGTAGTTTGATGGGATGTGTACTAGTATTGCGCTACTATTGCTAATGAACTGTTGGCAGCTACTATTTCCTATTAGGTTGATTAAATATGGAAATTTTGACCTTTTGTTACACCCTGAGCATACAAGTGGTTGCTTATAGATTTTCTTCTTATTTTGCATAGTTTGTGGTTCGGAACTTTTGTAATTAGTGTATGACATGACATTAGCTTCAGGTTTCAGCTTCTTGTTAGTCTTATCTATTATCCATATTTTCATGAGAATGCTTTATTGTGCTGTTAAGCAACAGTAATTGGGTGCATGTTAAGCAACAGATTATTGGAGTGTAGGGACTGTCGTTGGTTGTTATTTATGATCTCTGTTGAGGATCTTTAAAAGAGCAACACTGAAATGACAGTTCATTATTCTGGAAAGAAAGAAAAAACATAACAGTAAAAACAGTATGTAGAGGACATCAGTACATAGGGTATCTTTGGCAGGATTATCGCTCTGGATCAGGACTTCAGGAGATGCAGTATGATAGTATCACAGTGGTCTAATGAAATGATTGGGCAATTAAGCCATGGATTGCAAGATGGCACAAATGACTAACGTGTTCTTGAATTATTTCCTTGGTCAATTATGCCTCTCCAGATTTTTCAAGAGTGTTTTCAAAATAGGATCTTTCTGTTCCAAATATCTGATCTTAACTTCTGTAGGTTTCCAAACAACCAGAGTAACAGGTTCATAATGTTATGAGAAATGTTTATCGGAATTTCCGTATGAATTTTTCCGGTAATGGTTGACTTTTGGGATTAGGATGAATTTGGGTTGATCATTTTGGACTCTAGCCTCATCTGAATAACTTTCCTGCGAATGTTTATGTAATCTGACAGAACAATTTGGGATCTGGTATTTTTTAATGGAAAGATTATGTCAACAAAGTGGTTGCTTATTTTGTTTTTGGCAGGTTTTATGCATTGACAGTGCCCTTGAATCCTTATGAAAAAATTAATATCTGTCTCTTGTAGCTTCCATAGTCAGTGGATTCAAAATTACCATTTTCCTGAGAAACATTTCTTGCACATGCAAGACATGTGGCATCATAATCGGTCGACTTTAGTAACTCCAGGTATTCTGGCGCTTTTTTTGTTTTTTTTGTTTTGAAATGAACGCTTTTGGTTTGTCCGGAAGTTGGTGCTTCTGAATTGGGAGTCACACAAGGTTAGCAAGAAAGTCATCAAGAAATTCTTTGGTCTGCTAGTATTTGAACTGCATTGATTAGTTGTCCCTCAATTTTTTGCTAGTTTATGCACCTTTCTTGTTATAGAGGGGCAGTAAGGTATTTTTACTAATGTATCCATTGACATTTTTATCACCATTAGGTTGATACGGAGGTGTTTAATAAAAGAAAATACAAATATGAACCAAATGAAAAGATGTACACTATTCTAATTTGGTGCAAGGTAAATCGAAGTGACATGGCTCAGAAGCTCCTACAAGATATGATCGATCATGGGATAGAACCAAACATAGTTACATACAACATTGTCCTCAATGGTATCTGTAGGCCTACCAGTTTGATAAAACAGTTTGTGCAGCTCAGGATCTATTGAAGGAGATGTGTGACAGGGGGATTGAACCGGATATTACGGGCTACTCAGTCATCCTGCATGTTTACAGTCGTGCGCATCAGCCTGAGCTGTCTATGTATGTTCCGCTCGATGAAAGAGAGAGGCATTGTCCCATAGTGGCAACATACACTTCTGTGATCAAATGCCTTGCATCCTGTGGGAGATTGGAAGACGCTTAGAGCTTGTTCGATGAGATGGCTAGTGAGGGAGTATGCCCCTCCCCGGCTACCTGCAATTGCTTCTTCAAAGAGTATCTAGGGAGAAAAGACGTGAGTGGTGCCCTACAATTGTACGAGAAGATGAAGGCTCCTGGTTCACCAACCACACCAGATATTCACATTTACAACATACTGCTTGGATTGTTCATCAAGTTGAACCAACATGGAACTGTTATGGAACGATATGTGCGAGAGGACTGTGGGTCCTGATCTTGATTCATATACCTTGCTGATCCATGGTTTCTGTGACAATCAGAAATGGAGGGAGGCATGTCAGTTCTTCATGGAAATGATAAAGGTTTTCTTCTCCAGAAGGTCACCTTTGAGACCCTGTATCATGGTCTTATACAAGCAGACATGTTAAGGACCTGGAGAAGGTTGAAGAGAAGGGTTGATGAAGAGGCAGCAAAGTTTGGTGATGAATTCAAACTGTATCACATCAAGCCTTACAAGAGATGATATGTCGCCATTCAAAATATGATTCTTTCCGTTCTTTTGATTGGTTCATGCTGTTGTATTGTGGCTTTCAGAGTTCAGACGCTAGCTTGACTGAAACACAATTGGAAGACGTATCTTGGTACTTCTGTCATTCAAAGGTGAACTTCTACCCAAAGATGAGATAAGAACTTGAGGGCACCGAAGAGTGAAGGTAAGGGTGAGCAAGCAGGTGTCATGTAACACTGGTTCCATTGGATGCAAAGGTGCAGTTACTCATGGACGTGCTATCAGTGCAGTAATCTGAGATAATGATTCTTTGGTGTGTTCTTTGGTGTGTGTGGGTGAGCTTGAATGTAAGCTACTGTTTCCTGCTGATCAGATATTCATCTTCAAGTTGCATATGAGCCAAACAGCTTCGCGAGAACCATTTCATCTGTATATTGCAGAAAGAAGTAGTTAACTGAGGCATGAGATTGTAGGCTGTGTGGAAAGATTGTACAGTCCAAATTTCTTGTGAGCGGTTCCATAAGGTGCTTGTAGGGGCGCCAACTGAGTTTGGGATTGTGAAACGTAAGCCTGGTTCCCAGTTTGATGGATGTCTGCTGGCTTTATGCAGGTTTTATGCGGATATGCAGATATCTCAATTATATTGTAGTATATGTTTAGCATATACTCCAAATGGAGCTGTCTTTGTTTTAGGAGATAATTATGTCTCAGTATGCAAAGCGCAGTCCTTGATGTCTTCTGTCCTGGATATCTGAAATGGCAAGGAAGTTATCGCTTGAGAAGATTGTAGTCTAGCATCCTTTTCTGTATTCTTATGCAAGTGAATATTGTACCTGTAGTCTTGTACTCTTAGGCTCCGTAAGGTGAATTACGATAATCTTGTTTGGTGGAATCACTTTCATATATTTCAGTGTTTGGCTAGCAACGTTTTCTTAAAAGAACAAATTGCAAACGGAGGTACTGTTACGTGCTTGCGTTCTACGTAACTGAACAAGTGAGATGTAGCATGGGAGTTTGGATAACAAAATTTGTTTAAGGCCTTGTTTGGATACTAGGAAAACATTCCCAAGGAAGGAAATTCAGGGGTGGATTTTTTCGTGGCACATGGGATCTCGGGAGTATATCCCTGGGAGAATGTCTCCCATTTTGAAGAATGCGGATAAAAATCCCACCAAATTCAAGAAATCCAAAAAGGAAATTAAGGAAAATTGAAACAAAAAATTCAGAGAATAGAGGAGAAGAGGAAGCCCGCATGGTCGGCGGTGGCGCCCATGCACGAGCGTTGAGGCCGTCTGCGATCCCAATGGTGATGCTAGATGCGCACACAGGCAAGTTAGCTGTAGACGAGCGACTGTGATGCCATCGCGATGATGAGGTGGCTTATGAGGCCGTTTGTCGGATCTAGGAGTAACGACTTTAGATCCTCTGTGTAAACCGCACTAGTTAAGAATTAGTTATTGCATACAGTGGTTAACAAAGATAAATATCACTCATAAATATGCATTTATTAACATAACCAAGTACAGGCCTTCTGTCCAAAGTTGATATCACCCGTCCATAGGCCAAATTTATTATTGTAGCAGAAGAAAACAAAAGCCGAAGTAGTAGTAGGCCCAGCTAATTCACCACACGCAATCAACTGAGCCAATGGCCTATCCGTCGTACTCCTCGTTGTGGGCAAAGTCCCCATCCTCTTAACAACAATGAGCAAGAGTGAGTACATAAAGTAGTCAGTAAGTTGCACAAAAAATGCAATATTAATAAAGGGTAATAACATGGCAGACATAATAGGGTTATTTAACTGTAAAGCAATAATAGACATTTAATACAGTAAATAGATGTAAAAGTGTGAATACAATTAAGTAAAAAACCAAATTTTAAACAAGTAATAAAGCTAGCGCAGACTTCACCCTAACACCAACATAAACACGGGCTCCAACCCAAAATTTTCTATATGGATTCCATCCATTCATAAATCATTTCTGAAAATATTTTAAAAACCATTACATGGCGTTCCCATGATTGCAGACTCGACCATTCGAATAGTGTTATACTTTATAGAGGTAGTATAACTTTAACTATAAGATACAACCAACTTGTACTATCTGCACCAATCAACATGTCAGAGTGTAACTAAGATGATCATAACAAGATCTTTACAAAGCTTCACCCAACCCAGTTCTGCCCAATAAGGTTTCAATACCAAATAGCTACAACTAAGTGGGGGCCCATGTTGCACATGTGGATCTCTAATGGCTTCAACCACACCCACATTCCACTGGATTGTGAAACCAAAGCTTTGCTAATTAGTTGGCCAGATTTGTCATACACTAGACTTGTGGTAGTACGAAAAGGCTTTACAACAGTAGCTTACAGATTGATCCTTAATTGACTTAGCCAAGACTAACCACAGACCAAAGTCTTGTGCTCCATCTGCACCCACTTGACAACCACTCAGCCAGGCCTAAATCGTTTTATTTTATTTTAGTAAATCATTTTATAACCTTCCTCAACAATAATTTTGCCAAAGCTAAATTAATTTTGATATAAAGGAATTTTCATTTGGTAAATTTCCCATCCAACCTAAGTTCATGTCTAAGCATGGCTAAGCAATTTGCTAAAAAAATTACAAGTTATTACTTCATTAGTGTACCAACTAGTGAGTTTTGTCTATGGTGTCTAAGGTATAAGGATTTCAATGTCAAAAGAGATCATAACAACATGGTCAATGTGTGTAATTTGCCTTGCTCATATAGCTGGACGTTAGTATCTAAACACGAAAATAGCATAGAATTTTAGGATCTTAGATAAATTTAGGCAAAGGAATATAGTCAATCGGAGTTATAACGAAAGAGAACTAGCTTTTAGAATATTAAATTTAGGGGAAAAAGAAAGAAAACACTTGTTAGGAAGTTTTGGATTTAACCTATTTTCTTTTTATAGGAAAAATCTGATCATTGAACAATGATGATGTCAACAAGAATTTTGAATTTATACCAAAGTTATTTTTCTAGAAGAAAAGGACATGGAGTCATTAACATGTGGGCCAAGGTCTATAGAGCAGGTCCATAGATTGCGCTTGTTCACAGTGGATGTGATAACCATCAGAAAACTAATTAATCCAAATCACATGGTTAAACCAAAATTAATATATTAATAAGAATATTAACATTTAACCCTCCAACACAGAACAAATGGGAGTGCCACTACACCAAAAGTCTGAATACAGAAAAATTTAGTTACAACAGATAAAACTCACATACATATTACAAGTCCAATGTATAATAATTCAATCTCAAGATTTACAAAAGAATAAAATCCTACAATTAAGTGTTACACAATTGCAATTTCATCTAATAAGCCTATACAAGTGCATTGCATCAAATTCTATATAATGAGACAATGTTTTCACAGCTGACTCAAGTTGAAACACCTGCAAAATCATATTATCCAAAACCACAAATAGAAATGCTACAATAATTAATAAATAGATTGCTATCAGAACTCGATTTTAGTAATATTGCACGAGGGCAATCGCTCATCAAGATACCAGGATTATCCAGGGCCAATGAGCACCTCTCGCATATTGGGTTTTCATCATTCGGTAGTAAAACTTTCATTATTATCTTTACCTTATCTTTTTACCTTTTTTGGTGAGTCATCCCTTCAGTGCTATGCACAAGCCATGTGTTAAGCCAACAGTCATCACCACGGCCAACCAAGACCATGCATTAAAGTCGCAAGAGCCAGCCGAGAGAAGAAAGGAGGAAGCCCACAAGACCACCACCCATAGCCCCCTAATGAGCTCGCCTCACTACCACAACTCATTGCCAAAGCAAGAGTTGCCATCATCCATCACCACTCACAAGAACCACCACATGCATTCATTGCCACTGCACTACACCACCATACCATAGCACAACACACTCACAAGCCATCACAAGCAAACCGATAGCCAAGGAGAGATAGAACTCACCTATTTAAACCCCCACAAGAAACCTAAGACTCAGCTAAGAGAGGGAAGTCCAAAGAAGAAGCCAAGACCGAAGGACACCAGTAGAGTACCACAACCAGAGGACGACATCAACCAAGCCTCCACAGAACCTAGCCATTTCAGGAAAAGCATGACCACGTGAGAGCAAGAGCATCATTGAATCCATACTATTTTTGATT